>JAUMJJ010000067.1:13485000-14685000 GCA_033556795.1 Tapera naevia | reverse complement strand
TCCTTAATCAAACTTCAGTAAATTCTTAATATATTCCTATAGCAAAATACCCTGTATAGTGGCTAGTGTAGCTAATCAGAGGCTGTTTCTTAGATTATGCGTCTTAATTGGGCTTTGCCGAAACAAGTATTTTAATTTGATTCACCTAACATTGGAGTTCACCTCCGAACATGGCCTCTACCTCCCTCCATTGTGGAAACATAGGAGGTGCTTCCCAAAGTGCTGCATATTTATAGTTCCTGTTAGTTTTAGAGCTACACAGGATGTCTGACAATGAAGCCCAAATTCTTTACCACAGTCTTGAAGCAGATGTATAGAGTGAATTTTCCATGCAATCCTTTTTGTATATCAGGATGCTTCCTTCAAATATTTATAGCTTGACTTTTAATATTCTTCTGAAACAGAAAGTTTTGTATCCATACATTCATATGTAAATACGTATATACACACACTCTAAAATTAAAGCTTCATGACATAAAGCACTCTTGGTTCCAGAAATGATAAATATTTGTTTGAGAAAAGAAAGAGCAGAGAAGGAAACTGTTTTCCATGTCCTCTGTAATTAGGCACAGAAAATTTCATTAGTCTAATCATCAGTACATTCTCTTCATTGACAACAGAATGCTCCCTGACCCCTCTTTGCTTATCCTCTGTGAAAATGGCAGATCAGCTGCTGATACCTGCACTGTTCTTTAGCAGACTACCCTGAGGTGGCCTGTCAATCCTATTTATCATTACTTTCTTGCAAGTAATGTCATAGTCTTTCATAGAAGGACTTTAAGATCATGTAATTTAAACCCAGAAACAGATGGGACCCACAGGACAGGGCCTGGCAAAGTATAAATCAAGTCTATCCAAAAAAGTATATGTGTACTTGGCTGTGGCAATGTAAAATCAAATTTTCTAATCTGTAATTCTTTGAGAGTTATCTCAAACAAAACTTGCCTTTAGGCTTTTGTCCCTATAAAAAAAATTTTGAGGGAAATACACTTTTTTTGTAAGGGCACAGTCTTTACTTTTCATAATCACCATATTTATTACTATCCATGCAACAATTACACTGGATAACAGGTATCTTTTTCTGAGATATAATCAGATGTGTAAAATCCTTGCTGATTACGTCCAAGGTTTTTCAGAATTTTTGAAAGCTTCTGAAATCTAAAGGCACAATAAATTAATGATACTATGAATCAAATGAATGTGTGGTTTTAGCATGCCTGTTTTATAATGCTTGTAGCTTTCTAACAATGAGGACACAACTGTTTCTCTTTCTTTAATTAGGAGTAACTTATTGGTGGTATCCCTCCCTGGTCCTGGATTTTTTTTGGCAAATGTGATGGTTAACTACTGTAGAATGCTTTATTCTATGCAGAAGTACCTTTAAAATACAGCAATGTTTTCATATTAGTTCTTGAAACCATTCTATTTTTTTTCTGCCCAAAACAATGTTTTTACATTTAAATAATTTATAGTTAGTACTGGTGCTGTTTAAGTGGCCATAAATCAACAAAATATTAAGTTGTCTCTCAGGAGAAAGCAGGAGTGTGTGCAGATACATTGGCGAATTAGTGGACTAAGATATGGCATTGTGGGAAATTTGAAGGAAATGTTATGTTCACTAAGTTGCTATAAGAAAATAATTTTGAGAGTCTTCACACCGACAGTGTGGAGTAATGAATAGTGACACGTAACTGGCATCATCGAACAGAAAGCATCTAAGGCTGTAACAGAACAATGAGAATTTCTGTTGTAATGCCTCCAAAGAGGGCCTTGTGATTGATATTGAGTTGTGCAATTGATTGGTCATCTGGAGCGACTTTCCCAGAGTTCATATATTACTGAGATTAAAACAAGGCTTCTCTTCATTGACTGGACTAGGGGAGATACAGTTGGGAAAAATAACAAGAGTTAATGCTATAACTGAACAACAATGACATCATAAATAAGTCAATCAAAAAATGACTGTGTCAGCTGAAGACCACTTGAGGCACCAGAACTTGAGATACTAATTTGATATTTGGAAGGTGAGGAGGACAAGAGGGACAGCAAAGCTAGATCCAGCACTGCCTACAAGTACAGGAGGATCTCACATTGAGCAGGATGCTTCCATGTATATTACATACATGGTATATGTATGTTAGATAAAGAGTTTTAGAAACGTTAACATATAAATAGCAGGTTAACCTCTGATACCGAAACTTGTTAAGCTTATACTTTTAGATACGCTCAGTATCTCATAAAATGCTGGTAGTAGTTAGGGTTCTGAACGCAATTTATAAGAACAGTAGCATTACTGGCAGCACTGAAATCAGTAGGAGATGTGCGATTGACATTAATGACACTAAGTTAACATGACTGCAGTCTGATTCTGTATTAAAACAGTTACCATGGCATTTTGCAGTCAGACTGTTTATATAAGCAGAACTAGCAATCTGAACAAATGCAAGACAATAGTTCATTGGAAATACCCAACAGAAAGCAAAAAGCCTTCTCCCTTCCCACAGACAGAAAAAGCAACATGTTTTAGTCTCGGGATGGATTTGGCTTTGTTACTGCTAAGAGGATACGGACTCAAGTTACAAAAGAGTGCAGGTGCCTAACCTTTACCCAGTTAAGGATGTAAATGACTTTATAGATCTGAGTCAAATAAGTGTTAAATTAGACACTTGAGGCCATTCTGTTATGATTTCACAAACTAATGACATAAGCAAACTATGGATTCCATCATCCCAGCTCAGTGAAAGCAGGACAAGCAAAAAAGATAGGGACAATACTTTCCTTGTTTTCCTGTAGAATGAACAGGCTCAGAGATATGTGGTAACTAACTGTGATAATTTTCTGATGTGATAGCTTCTATTGCAGCAATTCCTGCATTGCTCCTGGGATTGCTCATTCTGCCTTACCTTCACAAAACTCTTGAAATTCCAAACAATTCAGGACTGTTGTAGTCCTATGCATTGCTATAGAAGGGTAAGACAGCATTCTTAAAAAAAAGATCTGCATTATATGCAGGTCTTTAAAAATCCTTGTTATTAAAGAAGTTAATGATTAATGTTTTGGAATGGTCAGACTCTGAAATGATTCATAATATGTATAAAATGATAATTGACTGAGAAATCAAGACAACCATGGGGAAGAAATAGAATAAATATCAAAAAACAATGATGAGATTGGAGAATGTTAATACAAGTGAACAGAGGGAAACATCAACAGAAAAAAATGAAACGTTGTGTTCTGAAATACTCAACTGGATGATAATACTAATGAAAGGAAGAACAGATTTATTTTAAAAAAAACAACTTTACAATTTGATTATTAACCAAATTAATCTTTAGCTGCTATGCAACAAATAAGAGAGCGCAGGCAGGGACACATATTTCCCTTCTGCTACAGCTTCCTTCAGATTGCAGGTGGGGCTCATGCAATCTGTGCAATCTCTGTGCATGCAGAGAAAGCCAAGGTACAGACTCAGTCCATGTCTGTGAAGGAGGGAAAGCAAGGGGAGGTGGCCACAGCAAATGGCTTCACTGCCTTTAGAGTGCATGAGGAGGCCAGCAGGCAGCGTACCCTTCCTCCTGTGCTGGTGCAGTACTGTGTAACCCCATGGATAAAGCTCAGTCTGGTCATGCAGTGCTATTGATAAACACTTATGCCTAGGGTCTGAGCCTAATTTTCAAAGCAAAGGAATTTTGGAAGAAAAGGGTTTTCCCAAGAATCAGCTTTTCTACATTGTTCACTTTAAAGAGTTGCTACTTGCCAAGATGGTTGAGAGTCATTTGGAAGGGGAATGCGATTTTTGGAAAGCTCTAAGTCTCCACAGAAGAAAAAGAAATAATTTTTCAAAATTCCTGCTTTAGACTGTTGTATTAGGCATGATTTCTTACTATTCACTGTCTGCATTGATTTGTTCTTGGTTGATGTCCCTGGCTGGAGTGCACCTCCCTGGTGTGCTATTATATTTTTTTCTCATACAGCCCATGAGAGCTATGAGGAAGAGACATGTCAGAAACTGTTAAGAACAGAACTAAAGCTGAAGCTAATATGAAATAGTTAAGTAGCTAGGCAGGTATGAAACTGTATTAAAAATGTAAAGGAAGCATTCTAATGAACTGTTCTTTTGGGTTAAAGACAGTAAACATGCCACAAAGACATGCCACTGTTAATATTACTATTTATAGGAGCTGGTTCTTTTCCTTTCTCTCAACTGAGGTAGTAGGGGAAATAATATCTTATTCAAAGTATGGGAAAATTCTGGTAGATTTAAAATAGCAACGTATAGTGAACTCTGTGACATGTTCTGAAGAATGAGATTTTGGTATTATTTTGCTTCCTTGCCCAGATATGAACACAGACACAGGCACACATACACACTGTTGTGTGTGTTGATGGTGTAGGTCTGGGAAAAATTGTGCTATTCAAACTATTCTGTTGGGTGATAGGGAAGAAAATGGGTATATTCCACTGTAACTGAAAGTAGATTACCCTGAATTGTAGAGTAAGAGAAGAAAATTATTTTCTGACTAGCCTCCCAAAACTATCTCTTCGCTCTTAAAAAAGCACTCATTTTTGGCAGAGACTTTTATGAGGTCTTTTAGGAAATCCTTGTGGCATACAGTTTTGGCTTTCAATTTGATTTGATTTGATTTTCCGTTTGATTTTCCCCTGCTAGCATTTACCTCTGAATTACTGGGTCCACCATAAGCCTTCCCAAGCTAGCACACTGATACTGACATTTTCTTTTTTTTGGTGGTGTGTTTCACTTTCAGGGTTAAACGAAACCTTAAAGAAAGTGCAAAGGTGCATCCACAGGTGCATCCACCTGTACAGTTTCATCGACTCACAGATATCAACAGAGAGAGAGTAAAAACTGCATTGTCAAAAGAGCTGGTAACAAAGCAGCCATATAGATTCATGTACTGCTGCAGTATAATGTGCACTGGGACAATATATTTTAAATGACAGAAATTATTAATGTAGTAGCATGTACTCAAAATGGATATACACTGGCATACAAATGGGAATCTAAGCTAGATGATTGACTGGAAACGAAGGAAAATAATGTCATACACAATGACTTGCTGCTGTATTTACACAGGCTTAATTTTAAGCACTTTGCAAATATTTCAGTCTTTTACAAATATATTCCTATTCTATATTTACTTTTGTCCTGTTTTTTAATGGAATAGAATTGATTTTCTTTGTAGTAGCTTGTAGGGTGCTATGCTTTGAATTTGTGACCAAAGCAGTGTTGATAACACACTGATATTTGTAAAGCTTTACTTTACCTATTGGAATGTCTTTATCTCAACCTAGGAGATCTCTCACATCTTCCCTCCCAGTTCTCTTCCCCGTCCAATGTGTATGTGGGTAAGCGAGTGGCTCTGTGGGGTTTAGCAGTCTACTGAGTTTAAACTGCGACAACTTTATGAATACTTTGTGGCATTTGCTGGGCTCATAGAACTAAATAAACTAGAGCCATATTTCAGAACAAGTTCAATATTACTTGGACTTGTAAACAGTACATTCAAGACATTCACCACTGCTTCTGAGAGGTAAAGAGATAATATATCCTTTCTTCTTATTTCTTATTAAGAGATAAGGAAAATAATGTAGAGTCCTTTCTCACATTTACTCTTTCCTCTGTAAAATGCAGGTATTTTAAAAATACACGTGCAAAAACTAAATTAGCAGAACTGTCTTCGTTTTGAGACTTCAAATTCCACTATCTTTTTGGAATCACAGTATCACAGTATCACAGTATCACAAGGTTGGAAAGGACCTCTGAGATCATCAAGTCCAACCTATAACCTAACACTAACACCAACCATCATCTAGACCATGGCACTCAGTGCCTCATCCAGTCTCCCTTTAAACACCTCCAGGGTAGGTGACTCCACCACCTCCCTGGGCAGCCCATTCCAATGGCCAATCACCCTTTCAGTGAAGAATTTTTTCCTCACATCAAGTCTAAACTTTCCTTGACGAAGCTTAAGTCCATGCCCTCTGGTTCTGCCACTGGTCACCTGAGAGAAGAGACCAACCCCTGCCCGACTACAACCTCCTTTTAGGTAGTTGTAGAGAGCAATGAGGTCTCCCCTGATCCTCCTCTTCTCCAGGCTAAACAGCCCCAATTCCCTCAGTCGCTCCTCATAGGGCTTGTGCTCCAGCCCCCTCACCATCTTGGTTGCCCTCCTCTGAACACATTCCAGTATCCTAACATCTTTCCCATACTGAGGGGCCCAGAACTGGACACAATATTCAAGGTGAGGCCTGACCAGTGCCGAGTACAGGGGGACAATAACTTCTCTGGTCCTGCTTACTACACTATTCCTGATGCAGGCCAGGATTCCATTGGCCTTCTTGGCCACCTGGGCACACTGCTGGCTCATGTTGAGCTTCCTGTCCACCAGCACTCCCAGGTCCTTTTCTACCTGACTACTCTCTAGCCACTCTGTCCCCAGTCTGTAGCTCTGCATGGGATTGTTGTGTCCAAAATGAAGTACCCGACATTTGGACTTATTAAACATCATCCCATTAGAATCGGCCCAGCTCTCCAATCTGTCCAGGTCCCTCTGTAGGGCCATCCTACCCTCTAGCAGATCAACTCTTCCTCCCAGCTTGGTATCATCTGCAAATTTGCTGATGATGGACTCAATCCCCTCATCCAAATCGTCAATAAAGATATTAAACAGGACGGGACCCAACACCGATCCCTGGGGGACACCACTGGTGACCGGCCGCCAACTGGATGAAACACCGTTTACCATCACTCTTTGGGCTCGGCCATCCAGCCAATTCCTAACCCAGCACAAAGTGCTCCCATCTAGGCCACGAGCTGCCAGCTTCCCTAGGAGTCTACTGTGGGGGACCGTGTCAAAGGCCTTACTGAAGTCCAAGTATACCACATCCACAGCCTTCCTCTCATCCACCAGGCGAGTCACATGGTCGTAAAAGGAGATCAGGTTGGTCAGGCAGGACCTACCCCTCCTAAATCCATGCTGGCTGGGCCTGATTTCTTGACTGTTCTGCAGGTGGTGCATGATTTCACCCAGGATTATCTTCTCCATGATTTTACCTGGGACCGAGGTCAGGCTGACAGGTCTGTAATTACCTGGATCATCCTTACGGCCCTTCTTGTGGATGGGCGTCACATTGGCCAACTTCCAGTCTTCCGGGACCTCTCTAGAGAGCCAGGACTGCTGAAAGATGATGGAGAGCGGCTTAGCAAGCTCATCTGCCAGGTCTCTCAGCACCCTAGGATGGATCCCATCCGGCCCCATAGACTTATGAGGGTCCAAGCGGCTCAGCAGGTCTCTAACCTCCTCCTCATGGATTGCAGGAGGGCCATATTTCACCCTGCCCCCATTAACCACTTCAGAGGGCCAACTGTCAAGCGAGCTGACATCCTTGTTGTTAAAAACTGAGGCAAAGAAAGCATTAAGTACCTCAGCCTTCTCTGCATCTCTGGTTACTATATTTCCCTCCACATCCAACAAGGAGTGGAGGTCGCTGCCGCCCTTCTTTCTGCCATTGATGTATTTATAAAAACTCTTCTTATTATCCTTAACAGAAGTGGCCAATTTGAGCTCCAGCTGGGCTTTTGCTTCCCTGATTTTTCTCCTACACGACTTAACAACATCCTTGAACATGACCTGACATACATCCCCTTCCTTCCAACGATGATACATCCTCTTTTTCTTACTTAGTTCCTTCAGAAGTTCCCTACTCATCCAGGGCGGTCGTCTGCCCCTACGACTCTTCTTACAACACACAGGGACAGCCTGCTCCTGCGCCTGCAAAACTTCATTCTTGAAGTATATCCAAGCTTCCTGGACCCCCTTGCCACTAAGAGCTATTTCCCAGGGTACTTTCCTGACCAGTTCCTTAAATAATCCAAAATCTGCCCGCCGGAAGTCCAGCATTGATGTTCTGTTCCTGGCTTTTCCTATTACATTGTTCAGAGAGAACTCAATTATTTCATGATCACTAGACCCTAGACATCCTCCGACAACAACATCACTCACCAACCCATCTTTGTTTGTAAACAGCAAGTCAAGTAGAGCCTCACCCCTGGTGGGCTCACTCACCAGCTGTGACAAAAAGCAGTCCTCAATACACTCTAAAAACCTCCTGGACTGCCTCCTCTCTGCAGTATTAAGTTTCCAGCAGATATCTGGAAGGTTAAAGTCTCCTAAAAGAATAAGGGCAGCCGATCTAGAGGCAGCCTCCAGCTGTTTAAACAACAGAAGATCCAAATCCTCCTCCTGGTCAGGCGGTCTGTAGCACACTCCAACCAGGAGGTCAGACTTGACTGCCCCTCTGACCCTTACCCATAGGCACTCAACCTGGTCATCACCGATCTCAACTTCAACAGTATCCAGGGTTTCCCTAGCGTAGAGGGCCACCCCTCCACCCCTCTTCTCACTCCTGTCTCTCCTGAAGAGCCTGTAGCCTTCCATGGCAGCACTCCAGTTATGACAGTCATTCCACCACGTTTCCGTGATGGCAACTATATCATATCTCTCCCACTGGACCAGGACTTCTACCTCCTCCTGCTTGTTTCCCATACTGCGTGCATTTGTGTACATGCACTTCAGTTGGGTTACTGACAACCCCTTTTGGGATGGCTCATCCTCCACGGGGACATCTTTGGCGAGCCTAGTAACTCCCCCCTCCCCCTTCATGCCTAGTTTAAAGCCCTCTCAACAAGCCCTGCCAGCTCCTGAGCTAGAATTCTCCTACCCTTCGGAGTTAGACGAGACCCATCTGGGTCAAACAGGCCAGGTGCCATGAAGGTTTCCCCATGATCAAAGAATCCAAAATTCCTCTGCCGGCACCAGCCCCTAAGCCATCTATTAACTGCATCTATTATGTCTTGGTGATTTAAGTGCTTTGTAGTACTTGTTCATACAAGTTGTGTTTCCTTTCTTTCTGATTAAATGAATATATGCTCTGCATAACTACAGTACCACACAAGTACTGTGATCTACTGGAAGTGAGAAAATGATGTGCAGAGTACTACAAGCTTGAAAATACCTTCATTGTGCTTATTTTTAACAACGGATGCTTTCTCAATGTATTTTTGGAGTGTCTAAGTTTTGTGGTGTGGTGAAAATCTGTAAATTCCAATTAACACAAAGTGAAAAAAGATGAAAGATTTGAGAGCAGAACTCTTCATTTAATTCTGTCTTCTCAGCTAGTGATTTTCCTGTAAATTAATGGTTGGCATATTGAGTTGCTCTTAAAATGGACTGTAGACTATTTTTATATCGTGCTGGCAGTATTAATCAGTAAAGATCTAGTACGCTTGGCATAATATTATTCAGTGTTAAAGTGTGAGCAAATACTTGCATAACTGTGATCTGAACTTTGAGGTTTAGGTTTCTATTCATGCAGCAAATGCTACTATGGCAAAAATGACAGCTTTTCCATGTTTGCATATTTTTGTGATTGCTCTGTTCTTCTTGTCCATATGTAAATGTTATGAATGCCAAGCAGGATTAACTAAGTGAGTTAGAACTGGATGAAAGCCCTATTAACCTGATGCCTCCATTTAAGCTAAGACAACAAAATGAAACCAGTTTAACATGTGAAATGCTCAAGTCTTTCATGTTAATTTCATCGGTCAGGCTCGTATATCACTTTCTTGATATTCTGTGAGTGATTTTTGATGAACAGCTGCACCACATAAACTTAGAGGCTATTGATCAGTACTAGGTTTGTCTGGAAGCCAATACACAGAAGTTTGACACTGAAAACTGCCTGCAGGCAGCATGCTGGAACAGAGTAAAAGCACTTCTGTTGAATTCTGTTATGGCAATAAATGATGTATTGCCTTAAGTTAGCTTTAATTTGTTAGGAAAGCATTTAAATAAGCGCTTTGACTGTAGGCAGTTCTAGTCATATTATAGTTTCCACTGAATCACTCAATGCTTTTAACACTTGGGAATGTGTCCTAATATCATGCCAAACTAGAAAATTTATTCATACCTTTTTAAAGGAAATTGGAGTTGGCTTTCTTTTCTTCTAAAAACCATCTGAAGGCCATATTTTCTTATTGATCAAAATTATATTGATCTCAGGATAGGGCAGTTTAGACATAGTTTAAAATTTTTGATAACATACAGGATTTGTTCTCATGATTGTTAGACTCTTGATGTATATCTCTTCTCTTTCCATTATCACTGTTGTATCCGACACCTAACAGTTCATTTCTAACTCCAAGACATGGTGTCAGCAGACATGCGCATGCAATGAACAGTGTGCACTCTTAAAGCAGATTCTTGCTGGGTAAGAGAGGCTTGTCCAGCCAGAAACTGCAGGAGCCTGATGAAGCTTTTGCTTGCTCTCTTATCCCTTGCCGTTCTTTCCACTCTTTCCAACAAAATTATCTATTTCTCAGAATTATCCCTGATGCACCTACGGCAAACTGGATTGATTGTGAATGAGCTTATATGTCATCATCTCTCCCATTAACAGTAAGGGCACCATTCTTCAAATCAGACTGTTGCAGATGTGAGAGCTGACAAGTGGCTTGGCAGACCTATCTACACAAACTGTTGATCCTTGTGTCTGCTAGCAAACAACTGCAAATCATACAGAAATGACCACAGAATGATCTAGACTACTGTCTTCTGGCTGGGAAAGCTTAGATATTCCTGCTTTTCATTCTCATGACTACCTTTAGGAGTCTAAAAGCCATCCTCACTGATAAAGAACCTGCTTGACTTAAATAAAAATAAGAAATAGTACAAACCACACAAAGGAAATATGAAAATGAAATTATTAAGGCATATTCCCAGCCTTTAGAAGAGACTGTGGCAGCACAGCTGAGAACATCTTTAGCTGCTAGAGTCTGATCCAACTGAGCTTATGAGTCAGAGTTCACAGCCTCATTTTGTAAGACTTGCCTGTAATTACCGTTCACATTATCCTTTTTCTTGGATTTCTTTCCCTTCTTTTTTTGCCTATTACTTTCAGTTTCTGTGTTGATCCACTTCTGACCATAACACTTTAGGACAAGGATCACGCCTTTTTATTCCCAGGGAATTCTATGCAATCTTCTAGTGTTATAAAAACATTAATTTATCCCCTCCTTGACTGAATAGATCTGCTTATTCACAAGTGTATTTCAGCATCAGTGATAGATTGTTTCAGTTACAGTATTTCAGTTTGTATTGTTACAAGCACCTAAGGTACATATGGCATCAATAACTGTGTAATCACCCCATAATGCTTAGCATAGTTATTATCATAAAACTCATCTGGAGTAGGGAAATGGTTTTTCCCCTGCCAGAACAGAGTGGATTACCAGTTAAACTCAGCTTATAATGAACTTCCAGTTATGTTTCCTATGGACAGAGCTTGCATCTCCAAACTCGTAGAACCGAGCACTGGGTGCATAGACTTAGCTGTAAGTTAGGGTGAATGTATCTGGGCTGTAGCAATTTGCTTGAGTTGTACATAACTCTGTAGCGATTCTGAGAACTAAATGTTGATTACAGACTAGATGACTGAGTGTTGAGGGATCTACTCACAGCTTGAATTTTTCAAGTACAGTATTTTTATCATTGAAACTGCTACCATGGTATAAGGAATATTTTCAGAATTTAGGGCAGATGTAGGTTTCTCACCTCAAGATCACTAATCTCTGTATAATGGATCACTATGCATCCATTTGTTTGACATTTCTATGCATCAACACATTAAAGAATTATTTTTATGTATTTCCAAGGAGTGGATAACTATTAAGAGATCACTTTGCATCAGGGTGCATGGGTACCCTGGATTTCTGCCTGAGCACATTGAAGTGCTTGAGCTACCACAATTACTCAAGTCAATAGAGGCACAGTCCATGAAAAGAAGCAGTTAAAGGCATTACACTACTTGCACACTGGCTGGGTCATTGAGTTAATCAAAGACACATCTGACCTTGCAACTCTTTTGTTTAAGATTCTTGGTTTAACATTCTAAGATCAGATTGTCTCTGTTATGCAGATCTTCCTTTCTTAAATAACCCTAAAGCATGTTTCTGGTTATAATGTTGGACACGTCAAATTACCTGCTGCTCGAGTGAAAAAAATCTCACTCATTTTTCAAAAGCATATTAAGGCTCAGCCTCCTCCACATATCACTGAATTCTTCATGCTTTTCCAATTTCAGCCACCTATGATGTCACTTGCTATGTCATAGTTCTTAATCAAAGAAAGCTAAATTTTGAACAAGGATTAGGGTGTAATGATACAAATAATACATTATGCCGCGAACTTTCTCCATAACAGAGTTTTACATTTATCTTCAAGAAATAGCTTACTATTGCATTATTTGTGTTATGTTCCTTAATGGCCTTCATAAATTTGGAAATGAAAGGAAGCTGTGGCAAGAACCAAGTATAGAAAAGCTGAATGATTTATCTGACTTCTATGACAGCCATTTGAATTTTAACAGGTTGCTTATGGTAGCTCAGAATGATTTCTGTGTGTCTTTTATGAGAAGTGGCAACACCGTTCCAGTTTCAGCAGCCTAAACACCTTCAGATGTAGATGTGTATATATTTTAATCCATAACTGTTTAAGTTCACAGCAGTAATGAGGTTGCTGATAGGTTAAGTTATATCATATTCAGTGTAAACATTTGATATCTGCTGGTAATCATTGTATAAAAGCCTAAACAACAGCATCCTATTTCTCAGATAAGTTCTCTAACTATTTAGGGAAAAGATGATCTTTAACATCTTATTTGGTGTTTCCTTGAAGTAAGCAGAACACATTCCTGAAGAGGAAGAAAAAAAAACAGTTCAGGAACATGTCTGTTGCAATACCATTATAAATGAGATATAAGGAGCCTTTGATAGCACAGTGTGACTGTCTGAGACAGCTGGCTGTTGCTTCTAGCTTGCATTCACATAGCTTATTACCTTGATTGTATCATATGGTAAGAGATAAGGCAAAAAATCTAAGAGTCAGTTTTTAAGATCATTTTGTACAAAGAAGTCTACAAAGATGGCTTTCCAATAGATGTAAATCCTCTCACCGAAATCTGGATGAAAAAACTCTGTGAAAATATATTTGCAGTTGAAATGGTTGCATATGCTTTCTGCGTTTGTAGTCGTTTGCTGATATTCCCTTCAGACTTGACTTTTCCCTGTTGAACTTGGTGAACATTTTCATATTAATTCTACCTGGAAAATACTAGACTTTCTAGCAGAACTGCCTTTTTGGAACATGTGACTGAAAGCAACTAAATAGTGTAAATAAAATTAAAAGATTGTGTTGAGAATGTAGTTGGGTTTTTTTTTTACCTTGACAGACACACAGTGTTTTAAACTCAAAAATACGTAAAATACCTTTGAAAGACTATTTCAGTGAAGTTATTATTGACATTTTGTTGTAAAATGTTTCTGTTTACAGCAGATTGTTATTGTTTGTGATGCAGTAGCTACTGAAAGACTTCGCGATTCTAACTGGTATTCTTCGCTTGGATTAAGGTTGAAAACATGAATGTAACTGTATTGTATCATTTGTAGAGAAAAACTTAAAATATCTTTTCTAATGTGTAAATAACTTGAACTACCTGTACTTCAAACATTTAGTTTGAAAGTCACTTTTGAAGAATGCGCATGTCATTCCTTGATAGAAAGGCTTTCTCAAAATGTCTCAGAGCTCCATTTGTATTTAGTCATGCAGAAGTGATGAAACTGTCATCCAGTCCCAGAGCAGAGAGTGAACGTGTACAGGGGAGATGAGAGACAGGAAGTGATTCTCTAAGAAGAAAAGAAACATGAGCTCATTCTGGTAGAACAGAAGGTACATAGGCCGGAGGAGAACTGGAAGAGGAATAATTTTTAAACTTTAATTTTTATATTAGTTAAGGAATCATGATTGAATTCCGTGATCTTCCCAGCAGTTAATCAAAAGTTGCAAATGACATTATAAAGATAGTAATAGTACATTGACAGACACAACTTTATCTCAGAATTTACTTATGGTCCAGAGCTTGATAGTATCCAGGGGAGAGATGGACTTTTTTTGTGATTACTTTGTCTATATAGTAAAAAAAGAAATGCTGGAGGATGTCAAAATGCCATCATCCTCACTATCTGAAAGAAGAAAAGATAAAACCAGACTGCAGCAACTACTGCATAACGTTCTTGTTGATGTTTTCTGGCAGAACCTTTACCAGAATTCTGTTTGATTGCTTTCCATGCTACTTCATCCAGTGTGTTCTGCCTGATGCACACGCTGTGACTTCAAAACCGATGATGTGCATATGAAGTGTTATTGGGTATCTTGTCAGCAGCAAAAAAAATGTATGGAACATGCTGACAAAAGCACCCAACACTGTGCATAGGCCTAGCTGAGAGCATGAAAATTTTATTGCCCAAGGGATTTTATTGATGTCTTGAACTTATTCCTTGCAGTTGTGATGCTTGCTGGGGGTTATGAATCAAGGCTGGAAAACACTTAAAAGCCCGTGTAGTTTGTTGTATGAAAGAATGAGTATGTTGTTAAGGAGAGCAGATGCACAAGTACCTGTGAAATTGATATCAGAAGCTGGGAGACCGACTGTAGAGTAGTGCAAAGCATTTGGAATAAGAGTAGCTAAATTTCAGCAATGAGTCAAAGCTAATAGTCAATTGAATCAAAAGTATGAAGTGCAGCTGACAGTGCCAGTCTCCTTGTACTACCTGCATAAATAATAAAGACACCTTTCTTAGAACTCCTTTAGTGTGAAGGATGAAGCCATCCGTGTACTTTTCTTAGATTATGAAAGATAATGCAAGTGTGACAAAAAAATCACACATGTAATTTAAAGAACGATTGAATGACATTCAGGAGGTATGGCGAGTGGCTGGTATGGAAAGCGAAGAAAATAGAAGCTTGAGTCCTACCATGCATTGGTAAGTAGTTTCTTCTAATGTAGGACTTCAGTGCAGAAACTCATGGGAGCAAGGGATAAAGAATAGTTCCAGAGAAGCAATGCAAATCAAAATAATAAAAAGATAGATAAAAGAATGGACATCTAGCTGAAAAGAAACATGAATAGTTGCAGATAATCAGGGGGGAAAAAAAGACTGTTTTTAGATGTTGTTATTCTCAGAAGGATAAAGAAACATGCATGTCCTTCTGGTATGTCGCAGTTGTACTTCTCAGCTGAAGATGTGTGTTGCCTAACAAATATGTTTGTTTGAGAATGTCCTGCTGGTGGTGAATTCTTTGTAAGTGCTCCATAATGACATTGCAGGAGGAGTAATCACAACCTATGGGCAGTGTCCTGTCAATATTCCAGTCATGAGTCCTGTTGTAAATGACTGGTAACTTTGCACCTGTGAACTAGCAGAGAATATCTTTTGGGCAGATTAAAAATCAGAAACAATTGCCACCTGACTGTAGGTGCCCATGGTGTAAAAAGAAGTGCCTTATTAATGAGAAACAGAATGAAACATGGAACAAAACTTACAAAAAATGGTTGCAAAACTGAAACCTCATTCTTCATAGTTTTAGGGGAAAGTTTTCAGCTTCATTGTTGATTACACAGTATTCTTGTCTTGATTACATAATATTCTTTCAAGACTAACTTCAGGAACAGTGGGAATATTAATTTGAATTGTATTGAACTATGTCAGGTTGATGTGAGATATCACTCCAGAAAAATTTCCAGAGTTTCCAAAAATTGCTGAATAATGTGGCCTTCAAGTCCACCTCATGGACTATTTAAACCTTTTCATCTTATTTAAATATATTTTTTACCCCGTGGGCCGTGTAAATAAATTGCAGATAGATATAGAATATATCATAATTTTATAGACTATCCTAATTCTAATGATGCAATAATTTTTAGTAAGGTGATACTATTGCACATTGATATGGCAATAAATGTCTAAGCACATAGAATGACACAGAGTTTTTCCCATTATGTATCTTCTATTGAAACTACAAAATTTCCTGAGATCATTTGCATTACAATGCAATATTTTTCTAAGCTTGTTTTAAGCAAGCATACAAGAAAATAGGAATCAGAAGCATATGGATATTTCAAAGACCACTTGAAAACATATTTTTTACCTTAAAGTCAAGATTTACTTTCATTGGAGATTCAGGTTGGTCTTCTGTCACTTGAGCCAGCTTGCCTCTCTTTAGCAACATAATCTTACATAGCAGCCAAGGGAGACAGGTACTTGAATATTCATTTTGATTTCAAATGTAAAGCTAGGTTTTCGTACTGAGGTATGTATATTCTGTTCTACAGATGTATCCATAATTTAAAGGAGGAGGGTTTGTTGTGAACTTTTAGTCTGCATCATCTTGGCACTGCCTACTTGCCTATTGCAGAAGATGCAATGAACCTGTTTTGCCCTACATTATTCTCCTACCAGATCTTTTACAGTTCTTCATCACCTCTTCACCTTATTGGTGTCTGCCAGTCGTTTTCACTAAAGTCATAACTAGACATCAAACAAATTCAGCTATACTTCCAAAGTTTCCCTTTTAACCTCATGGCACTACGGTTTTGGCAAAAGAGTTCAACCACTTCATTTGTATCATCTTGTACAGCAAAGTAAGTGTAAAAACCGAGCAAATCAGTTTTATTGACCTTGGGAGTGTAGGGTAAGATGTGTGATTTAAAATGCTGTTGCTGCTACCATTTTAGAACCTTATTTATTAAACTTTGCTATGAAGTATTGCACCCACCATAACAATGTAGTGGGCACCAAATAAACATATTCATACTGGCTCCCAGGATGTTCAGAGGGTTTCTAATCAATAAACAAAGTTTACTGAAAAACAAACAAGCCAATCAACAAAGAAATTCTACTTGGGAATTCAGGTCTGGTCTTGCAATACTCGTGTTTTCCAAAAGGTCCTACACTCACACTGAGTTTGGTATAGGATTGAGCTTTACACCCACAATGGGACAAGGCAACAATTTCACATTACTCACAGAAATATCAGTTTCCTCCTTGTCTGATACAAATGGAGCTATAAGGCTGCAGAGGCAACATAACCAGGTAACCTGCCATCTGTGAAGCCCTCTGAGCCCATGGATGGGCTCATTATGCACAAAGACAATGCACAGAATTGAATGGTGTTTTTTGTAGATCTCTTCTTAGTTATGGTTAGTTCCTTTGGCTGGGGAAAATGTCTTGCTCTGCACGCTTATACAATGTTTGCACAGTGAGTACTCTGCATTATACAAGTAGACCTCACACTGCACAGCTGGCTTTATTACTTAGAAAGGATGACAACTCCTCAGTGTTCCTTGCAATGTTAGCATATTCCTAAATCTCATACGTCAGTGCAGCATAATGATGGGATTTGTGTCTAGTTCAAATAAATATAGAAGGAATCTGACCTTTCAAAGCTCTGAGTGCATCCTTTAGCAACAAAGTGTGTGGGGATTTAATGTGTTCTAGGATCCTACTGAAAGTAGAAACTCTAATTTTATCTGGTGTAAAATGTTGTTTACAGGTATGTCCTTGCCATATCCTAAAACAGTTTTCTCACTGTATAACTACAGAAAAAAGGAGAAGCAAGAGATAAGTCTAAACCTGCTATTTCCAGTGATCCGCAATCAGTATTTAAAATTAGAGGAATGTCAGGTGTAACAGCAATAAAAAAATAAATTTCTCTCTCTCCCTTTCATTGTATCATTTGAAAGTTAAGCTATCAAGGTTAAAATGAAGAATCCTCTTAACTGTTTAATTACCAACTTTTTTGTACTTTCTCTTTTCTTTTTGTTGGTCTGATTTAAAGATTTTTTTTCCACACAAATTTATTACTGGTTAGAAAATAAACAGACGTTATAGATTTCTGCTCATGAAATTGTCATTTTTTTTCTCTCTGGAAAAAAGAAATTGTGTCTCTAGAAATTCCAGTTGTCTTGTGTATATTCCTAACAAGTTGAGAAAAGAAGTAATTTTCAATTAAATAACAACACTGAACATTAAACGTAGGTCTGAAATTATTCTTTCAAGGGTTGGGTGGTTTTTTTTCTATTTTAATAGTGATACAAGTCTTGTAGAAAGAGAAAAAGAAGTGTAGAAAAGAAGGGTGTTTTTATAATGGTTCAGCAGCTGGTTACCATGTCTGTTACCCAGCAGCTACTGAAAGCCCAGTTAATATCAAGAGCAACACCTGGATTTTAATAATTTTAATAATCTCTGGTTATTTCCGTATCTCAGCCAAATACTTAAGGCACTTTCTACAGAAAATTAAGTTTGCATTTTTTGCCTCTCAAATCTGGTTGCACATCTATGTTAAATTATGTTGAATCTAGAGTGCCAGCCTTTCTGTGCTGCCTTTCAAACACTTATTTGTAGACTCTTGCCTTCACAGGCTTTTAGTACCTGAAATTACTGCAGTAAAGTTAGAGAACAATAATCTTTCTTCTTCAAGGAAAAAAAGGCACAAAGGGAAGCATGAAATCAGCCACACATGGGATCTCTGGGAAGGAGTTCTTTATCAGTGAGTACAATGATAGGACAAAGGACAATGGTTTCAAACTGGAGGGAGGTTTAGATTAGATAATAGGAAGAAATATTTTGCTGTGAGGATGGTGAGGCACTGGCACAGGTTGCCCAGAGAAGTCATGGATGCCCCATCCCTGGAGGTCTTCAGGGCCAGGTTAGATGAGTCTTTGAGCAACCTGATCCAGTGGAAGGTGTCCCTGCCCATGGCAGGGGGTTGGAATTAGATGATCTTTAAGATCCCTTCCAACCCAAACCATTCTATGATTCTTCAGCCTACAATGCGTATAACTTCGGTATTTCCATCACCAGATTCTGTCTTATTAATCGTCTTTGTTGCAACTTTTTCTGTGGGATTAGTCAGGTGTTGTCCTAAACATACACGTCATGGGAAAACGCTCTTGCACTATGAGAATGCCAGAAGTTATGGAAGCACATCAGTAACCTCCTTAATTAGGAGCATATGGCAAAAACTTGTAGTTATGTGTACTTACAATAGCAGTGAAACACTCGTGTTTTCTGAGCATTTACAGATATGTATGCATGAAATAGTCTTTAAGAATTCTTATGGTTTTGGAGCATCGTGGAGATCTTTAACATAGAATCATCCCTGTGAAACTAAGGCTTTCAGTAATAGTACTTGATACCCAGTGCTGGTTGGGGAAAAAAATAGTCAGGGAAGTAATTTGAAACTGTATTATATCAAATTCTATTCAAATTAAAATATTATTCAAGGTATATACTTAATATTAAATTTGAGCAAACAGTTATTTTTAAGAAGATCTAGTGTACATTTCCAGAGAACAGTATTAAATTCCCAATTAAGCCTAAGGGTTAAAAGTTTCTTCTATTGATGTGTTTTTTGTCCTGTTTCCATTTCAGACATCAGCTATTATCATCATGTTATGTTTGTGGAATTAATATTTGTAGTATACACCTTGCAGGAATGAATGAGAACAGCGTAACCTCTTCAGACATATGGAAGTAGGTGAGAGTACTCACAATTACCTATTTAGAAAACAGACCAAAGCATTCAGCTGAGTATTTAACTTACAGGTAACACAAACAGACAATATATAAACATATTAATAATAGCTCTATGTGCATACACAGTATCGCTCAACAGTTACCAATACTTTTTTAAATTGTTGGGTTTGCATCAAAATCTCTAAAAACGTTGCATGAATATGGCAATCCCACCCCCAGTTTAAGTCATCTTGAAGCTATTTATGCATCTCTGATGAAGTAGTAGGAACTCATCAAATGGAAATAATGGGAGTAGATGAGAAATGTGGGATGTGGGAGGTGTGAGATAGCCATGAGATTTAAACCCATGCCTCTGTAGAGGAGTTCACTGTGCGTATTTTGCAGACTATGCTAGCTACTAAAATAATATCTAAAAGGGAATCTCCTCTGCTAGGCATTTTCTGACTCTAATGCTCTATTTTCTCTTTTTTCTTTCTTTTTTTTTTTCCTTGTATCTTTGTTTTTAGTGTGCCCCAAAATACAGTTGCTAAGAAACAATTTTAAAGAAGCTTGTTTTAGTGGAGTAACAAGAATTTTAACTGATTTTGTTTTCTCTTTGTTCTGGATTGACATACAAATAAAAAAATACATGTTTGTATACAAACATGTATACACATGCAAACATGCTGCTTTATAATCCAATTTTTATACAGCTGTACTCCTTCAGAGGCGATAGAAACAGTGTGGTTGATTTCATTAGTGTCAAACACTTCATAGTCAAGCTTGTAGCACTGAGTCTTTTGTAAGTGTACAGAACAGAGGAAAAACCCTTACTATGTATTGCCCCATTTTTGTCAGACTGAAGATTGCCATAGCCACAGCATATGAGTGCTTCACACTGCTAATTAATTTCTTTTCACAGGACTCTTGATATAGCACAGTTCCCTTGTCCTCATTTTCTAGAAATGGAACTGAAATACAGAGGAATTAGGTGCTTTGTTCAAGGTCACAGAGGAAGCTGGGACAGAACTTGGAACAGAGCCTAGCTCAAAAATTGTGCCTTAACTAATATATCACTTCCCTCCCCCTGAGGTATCTATGCAAAGGTAGTCACAACACAATTCTTGTTGAATCAATACTCCCCCACAAGTAGTGGGCAAACCTTGAGAAGTTTAATTTCAGTAGGATTATCAGTACTTCGTAAGTAAATGAGATGATACTTTAGAAATGTTCTTTTAAGAGCATTTCAAAATTTCTGCCTGAAGGAAGTGAAGAACGCCAGTTACGATGTTGCTATCCTTTTCATCATCATTAGTTTGTTTTGATAGAAGGATTAGCTTCAATCATGATTTTACTGAACCAGTTCTACTGTCTTGCTTCAAACAAAGTTTAAATAGATGCCATCCAAAAGCATTTTTATCTCACCAAAAATTTATAGCTAGATTTGTCATTGGTCTCTTGAAAGCCAAAAGTATTCAAAGTAGTTACCGTTGAAAAATAAAACTTTTTTACAATCTTTTCTGTAAAACTGCTTGTATTTTGTATAGTAACTAGATTTCAACAGTTTTAAACTGAGGTGAAAGAGAACAGTATTTTGTAATGATATCATAGTGATTTTCAACGGTAAGTCATGAAGCATTGTATTGTTAGGAAATAATGGAGCTGAATGCATGCATTCAGAGTGAAGCTGAAGGTCCATTTGTAATGAATTAGTGTCTGCTATGTTATCTTAAAGCAATAATCTGGTTCCCAAACAGATAATCTAAGATTTGAGATTAAAAAATTAGTTTTGATGAAGACAGAACATCCTTTCCTAACCCCTGGTAAGATTAAATGAACGGAAATATTTTAATGTTGCAGAATGTAGTAACAGATGTACTGTAAAACTAGTAGCCTCGTCAGGGTAATTTATGGTGGGTTACCTGTATAGCAACATGGGAGGCATTTTTTTTTCTTTGCTCATTCAGTTCTTGGCATCAGCTGAAACTGCCATCATGTCATTTTAGGTCCTCACTATCTTCTGACTGCTAACTGAATGACAAAAATTGTGTGCACTGTTACCAATCATTTGAACTTATAAAACCCTGAGTCTACATGATAATTTTCACTGAAATCATTCTGTTACTGTGTGTTTATCTAACTTTAAACGCAAAAAATAAAGAAAAAAAGTGGCTGGCATTTGAGTTTACAACTACTGTGTGTCTTGCCCAAGGTCTTGTGAAAAGTGAAACAACCTTTGAAAAATCTGTCTGTGCAGGAACTCTGACTGGTAAAAGATGAGGAAATAAAACTTTATGGCTTTAACTAATAAGTCTTCATAACTATATTTTTTAACAACTTGCTACCTTAACCTTATTAGGTACACTTTTTGTCCTATGTAACATACTTGACCCCAATTTTTTCATAGCCAGTTACTTTTCTTATTGATCAGGAGATTCTCTGCAGAGGTTTATACAGTAAATGGTATGTGCTTGAGTCATCTTTGTATTTTGGAGTAGATTGAAAGAGACAGGGCAGCTGCTGCAGGTCAGATCTGATGGGAGATCTGAGTTGTCATAATAAGCTGGTTTCTCAGCAACTTACAGCGATGAAGTTCAGAGACAGCCAACTCTGGTGGCTGCTGAGCGGACTAAATATTGATTGGAAGGGAAAAATGAGGGAGACTGTGACCTTCTATTCAGAATCTGACAAAAGTGTGGCCAGGACGATGTTCTTGCTAATGCAGTGCTTGCCTAGTTACCCTTCAGAATAGCAGGAGGCAGCTGTGCTTCCTTCTTGCTTCAGATCCGCCACTCCTGACTTCTGACATCGTCATTAACTTTGTTAGCCTTGCTCCTCCCTTGGTGGTTCCTAAAAGGAAAGAAAGAGGAATTCTTCTCAACCGGAGGTTCATCAAAGTCATGAGAGTAATTTTCAAGTATAGTACATTTTTTCATCTGTAAGTTATTGAAAAAAAAGGATAGTTGAATCGAACTGATACTCCCTCAAGCCTACCTGTATTTTCAGCAATTAATAGGGGAAGTATTTACTGTTCAAAAGGCTTCTGCTGTTTGGATTTTCTCCAGTTCAGAATCAGCTCTATCAAATTGGCCAATGCAATTTATTATCTCCGCAGGGACATTCAGCTGTCCCAGCTAACCTTTCTCAGAATAGATCCAGCTGTGTCCTTCTGTACAAAATCTTTCCACTCCCCTAAAAATGCAGTCATTGTAAGGATGTCCTCGACAGAACTATTAAAGATACCCTTAGGCTCAGCTCTGCATTAATGACCTATAAGCTCATGACTTCCATTTCTGCTGTATATATTTTGATGTGAGGGTTAAGAAGGATAGCACAGGTTAAAGCACACCAGCAAGATCCCCAGGGAAACAAAAGTGCAATTATTCTGTAAATGGCAATTCAGAATTAATGGTCCAGGAAAATGACTTTGCAGAGAACTTTAGCTCCCATGATTTTATTTGGAACTGACAGCACTTGGAAGACAGTGCATTACATGACAACAATGCCTTGCCTTTTTCTTAGCACTTTTATTCTATAGATCTTGAAACATTTCTGTCTTGTCTCAATTTTGTAAATGTGGGCAGTGAGAAATCTGGAAGTAAAAAAATGCGTTGAATCTGCTTGCTTGAAGACACTTGTTCAGCTAGTGGCTGCCTAGATCAGCAGCAAAAGGAGGGCTAAGGAGAATCCCCATCCTTTATTGGATGTGAGGGGAAACAGAGACAAAGGATGAGAAGGTTGAGGCGCTTAGTGTCTTCTTTGGCTCAGTCTTTACTAGTAAAAACATTTGTTCTCTGGGAACCCAGCAGTCTTAGATGGAAGACAAGGACAAGGAGCAGAATGGAGCCACCATAATCCAAGAAGAAATGGTTAGCAACTTGCTACTCCATGTAGACACACACAGCTTATGGGGCCAACTGAGATCCACCCGAGAGTATTGAAGAAACGGTCAGAAGTGCTCACCAAGCCACTTTCCATCACTTATCAGCAGTCCTGGCTGACTAGTGTGGTCTCACTTGACTGGATATTAGCAAATGTGATACCCATCAACAAGAAAGGCTGGAAGAAGGATCTATGGAACTACAGGCTTATCAGCCTGACCTCAGTGCTGGGAAGGGTTATAGGGCAGATCATCTTGACTGCCATCCTGTGGCATTCACAGGATGATCAGTGGATCAGGCCCAGTCAGCATGAGTTTAGGAAAGGCAGGTCCTGCCTTACTAACTTGATCTCCTATCTCAAGGTGATCTGCATAGTGGATGAGGGGAGGGCTGTGGATGTTGTACACCTAGACTTCAGTAAAGCCTTTGGCACTGTTTACGACAGCATTCTCCTGGAAAAAATAGCTGTTCATGATTTGGATGGACGTACTGTTTGCTGGGTAAAAAACTGGCTGCATGCAGGCCTGGAAGGTTGTGGTGAATGGAGTTAAATCCAGTTTCTGGCCAGTTACAAGTGGTGTTCCATAGGGCTCAGTGCTGTGGCCAGTTCTGTTTAGTATCTTTATCAGTGATCTGAGGAGGATATTGAGCAGTGCACCCTTAGTAAGTTTGCATATGACACCACAAGTTGTTATGTTAGTCTTGATTTAGCACTGGTGAGGCTGCACCTCGAGTACTGTGTTCAGTTTTGGGTCCGTCACTACAGGAAGGACATTGAGGTGCTGGAGTGTGTCCAGAGGAGAGCAACAGGGCTAGTGAAGGGGCTGCAGAACAAGTCTTAGGAGGAGCAGCTGAGAGAACTGGGGTTGTTTAGCCTAGAGAAGAGGAGGCTGAGGGGAGACTTCATTAGGTCTACAACTACCTGAAAAAAGATTGTAGCCAGGTGAGCATTGGTGTCTTCTCCCAAGTGACAGGTGATAGGACAAGAGGAAATGGCCACAAGTTGTACCAGGGGAGGTTCACACTAGACATTAGGAAAAATTTCTTCACTGAGAGGGTGGTCAGGCACTGGAAGAGGCTGCCCAGGGAGATGGTTGAATCACCATCCCTGGAGGTGTTTAAAAAATGGGTAGATGAGTTTCTCAAGGATGTGGTTTAGTAAATGGCCAGGTATGGTTGGACTCAGTGATCTCAGAGGTCTTTTCCAACCAGATGTTTCTATGATTCTATGCTTGAGGGAAGGAAGAACCTGCAGAGGGATCTGGACAGGCTAGATCAATGGGCTGAGGCCAGCTGTATGCAGTTCAACAAAACCAAGTGTCAGGTCCTGCCCTTAGACTCCAGCAGCCCCTTTTAGTGCTACAGGCTTAAGGACTAATGGCTGGAAAGCTACATGGCAGAAAATGGCCTGGGAATGTTGGTCGATAGGCAGCTGAATATGAGGCAGCAGTGTGCCCAGGTAGCCAGGAAGGCCAATAACATCTTAACTCATATCAGAAATGGTGACAGCAGGCAGCACACTGGCATCCTAGTTCCTTATGTAGTATCAGTTAATTCTGACAGTTACATCAATGATAAAGGCATTATATCTTGACAATCCATGGAGGAAAATTAAACAAATGAATGTTGAGGCTTATTATAAGTTGTCATCTGCTTGGGAAAAAGTGTGCACACAACTATATATTTACAACATAGTCACTGCGAGTAAATTAATGACAGGTCTTTAGAAAGGGAATTAAATCTGTGATTACTTAAAAAATGTGTTTTGGTCCAATCTTATTCCTATCTTTAATATTTAAATTCGCCAACTTTTCATACTACTACATGAGATCAGTCACTTCCTACCATAAAAAAAAAAACGGAAAAGGTTACTTAGAGGGTAAGTAGGGTTCACAATGGAAGAACACTAACTGACATTGGTACTCAACCTCAGTGACACTGAGATGCGTGTCTTGATTTCCCTTTTTTTTGCTCCATTTTCTAAAGCCTATGTGTTCATACTATTTGTCTATTTGCTCTTCCTTCTATCCTTAAGTAACTTTTGAAGCCGTTAACCACTTTCCGCCATCTGTGACAAGCTAACAACTCAAGAGTTTGAAACTACTCTTGAGTTTTCTGAGCAATGGTTCCTATATGGAGGAGGAGGGCTACAGGAATGGCTGACATTCACACTCAGCAGTTGCGTGGCATGTGCCCACACATGCTGCCTTGGCAGCCAGCCCATGGGCACCACTTCCCACCTTCTGTTGCTCCGCATCGTGGTGCTCAGTTGAGAACCTGGGACTGCAAAGGAAAAAGAGGAATGTGTTCTTATGAAAGTGCTGCAAAACACCAGATGAGTTATCTGGGTTATTGCAGTGAGAAAGTGCAGGCTTCCAGGAAGCTCACTGGTATGAAATGCAGTGTCTTTATTTTGGCTGGTTGAAGAACAATGTATTTAAATTAAATATAGAATTAAAGCTCTCCAGTTGAGATACAGAAATCATCTTGCCACAGGAGCAACTATCGCTGACTCAAAAAGTGTATCCATGCCCCTTGATTTAAAATCTTAAACCAAGAAGTTAGTATTTCAGTCCTCTTTCAAGGATTTTCTCTTCCCCTAGACAACAAAGTGTTAGGTGACATACTGCCTGAACTGAGCTGCTGTATCTAGGTGTTTCTTCCTCAGATTTGCTTCTTGGTCCTTCTGCTTTTTCCTGCCTAAAAAACACTGGTTCAGCACACTGACAAAAGAAAGGAGAATACTTCTGTGTTGCTGCATGAGTTTTCTCATAATGAAGATCTATGGTGCTGGTAAGGTAGATAATACTAATACATCTTGATGGAAGCCAATGTTTTGAAGTAGTACATTTTTCTTTAAAGTGTGTAGAGGTTCTGTACGGTAATATATACAGGAGAGGGGGTAGATTCATTGAAAGTGTGTATTAGAAAACACGACAGGAAGGGAGATTGATTTACTCAAGGCATAAAAATGGTCTTATCTAGTATAAATATTAATGTAATATTTAATGTTATTTACACATTGCATTAGATATCCAAATTTCTATGAACAACTTTAAGTTAAATAAGGGGAAAAAAACTATCTTAAATTATTTTTTTTCTGCTTGCAAAGTCAATGAAACTCTTTGGTCCAATAGATTATTGTGTTTTTTAAAATAAAAGAAAACAGAAGTAAAGAGAAAACCAATTCTTGATTGTACTGCTGAAGTGGAGGGTGGATTTTCCAATGACAGATGATGGAGTTAGTGCTTTGGACTGTTTAAAAACACAATCAGCTTGAACAGTGTGGCTTGCAATGATTAATCTATTTCAGGTATGTTTTATCACTCAAGTCAAGCTACAGCCTGAATTAGGATTGCTACTTATCAGACTTCTACTCAGGTTGTTCATGTCAGGTTGTTTTATGCTAATGATTTGAATGCTGCCTTGATGACTGTATTTACTGAATGAAGAGTTAGACTTTTTTGTTGTTTTTTTTTTTTAAAAAAAAGAACTGAAAAACAAACACAATGCTCAAAATCTGCTGCTGTGGCATACTTATTCTTCCCCAGGAGGAGAGTGGTTTTTTTTGCTTGGATGTTTATTTCTTAGGGTATTCATTTTCAGTGTTCTCTGAAATTTGGGAGGCACTGTAGGTAGCTGTGTTGCCAGAGAAGATGGAAAGACACATGCTAGAGCAATTTTTTCTCTTTACTGTTCAGCTCTGAGGTAGACAAACGGACGTTGGCCTAGTCTGCAATTTAATGAAAACAGCACCAATGAATGGTTAGAAATATTTTCCATTAGGTGGGTAGATGACTTTCTGAAAACTAAATTGCTTTGCTTTGCTAGATAGCTGCGTTAATGTTAGTAGCTGCCTAAACTCACGTGTATAATTTTGGTTTTGAGTTTATAAGTTTGGTTTAAAAACCAACTTCAGCTTACAGAGAAAAAACATATAAAACAGACAATTTGATAACCTTGTATAGGTCTCCGTGTTGGTTTGTGATTGTCGTAATTTTGATTATTTAGTCTTAAAAATGTCTTTAATTTTACCAGAATATGTAATGAAAGTCTCTCAGTGGAGCGAGTGTTGAAGCTGAGGTCCCTAAAGCAGGTCTGTGTTTTTTGTTCTGTTTGCTTAGCAGTTGGCGTAATAGGTAGCCTTAGTGATTATGGAGATAGGGTCTTGCTCCCAGCTGGGATTTCTGTGTGCTTTACAAAATAAATCATTAATATTAACAGATGCTGACACCACAGACTACATTGATACAAGTGTAAACCAGCTGCATATATGTTATATCTGATATCTGATCTGAATGGCTATTCCTATGAATTAGTTCAGTGTCCTGTGTGGGCATTACACCTAAATACCTAGCTATACAGCCTAAATACAGACGTGATTTGTGTGAAGAAAAAGAGAGCTTTTTAAACATATGTGGTGTGATATAGTACTTTGGAATCAAATTCTGGTAGCATTTTACAAAGAGATAAATAAGAATTCAAATAGAACAGTAAAATGAAATTTAAAAAACAAAACAACAACCGTTCTTTTACAGTAGTGCCTTAAATGATAATTTTAGCATTCATATTCAAGAGTATTTGGGCAAAGGTTTATCTAACTGTGTTTTAGGCTGTGAAGCATCTGTGATATGCACAGGAAACAGCAAGGAATTTCAGTGAGGTGATATTGGAAGAGTTTTCTTGCAGAGAAGTAATTAACAGATCATGGTTACCTTACTTCTAAACTTGCGTTTTCCAGTATAAAGTTTTAATTTCTTTACCGTTTCACCCTTGCTTTGAATTTTCTGCCTCTCTGTGTTTTTCTGCTCGTATTTTCCTAGTGCTTTATTTGATATTTAACTGCTTTTCAAAAATAATATAATTTGAAAACATTATGGACCTGATCTTCAGTCACATTGAGTGTTCACAATTCTATGTGTTGTTGATAAGTACGCCAAGGCCTCAGCATCTCTCATGTTTAGTTCGTAGGTTTTGACTAAATCTTAAGACCTCATAAGCTGCGTAGTTAAACATGCACATAAAGAAAAGCTTAAGACATTACTTCACTGCAGTTACAATACATAGGAAGGTCAAAGATGTGTAACTAAAGCTCAAAATATACTCTAAAGAGAAATCCCGTTAGCAATGAGTTAAGATGGTGGAAGAGTTGCTTGTGAAGAAATTCTTTAGTCTTGGTTGTGTACAGAAAGTGTACAGAGAGCAGAGCTACAGAGAAAAGGGGGGCCTCAGCACTGCAGAAATTCTTAACAATGCTGCCATCTATTTGATAATCTTATGTGATGGCTTTATTGAGACAGAATTTCAGGAGTACTTTAGTTATAACTATGGGAACGTCTGTTACCCTGAAGCAGCTCAGACTGGGGAGGCACAAAGAGTGGAATCATCTTGTTTAATTTTAGGATCCCAGAAAATTCGTTGTTAGCTGCATGTGAGTTAGCACCTGTGGCCCAATGCTGCCTGGAGGCACTTGCATTATAGGTTCTGATACATGCCACATAAAGTGCAGATACCATTATTTCTTCTCTCCAGAAGCTACAAATTATATACCATTTGTCTTGAAAATGCAGAAACTTATATATGGAAGTTTCTATTTCTAAAATACACTTCTGTATGGTAGAAGAGAGGATAAAAGACTTGAGTATGATTCCCATCTTTTTGTTTAATAATGAACAAATTCTCTAAAAAATGTTGAAAAGCAATAGAAGACTTTGTGGTGATGAGTACAATTCAAAATAAAAAATAATGCAAGACAACGTGAAAAGTTTAAGTTTATCTTAATAGTAAACATTTTCAAATTATATTTGAAAATAGTATTAATTTTACAGTATCGTAAAAAGTAGACTGCGTGCTCTTGCTCAGTATTTCTTTAATGATAATACCCTTTCAAATCTTAACTTTTGAAGATAGACTGTTTAGTGTATAATAACCCATGAGAATGTAACATTTCAAATATGGAAGAATTACATACAAAATATATTTTTGTAATAAATACTATATAGTAAAATATTTTAACCTCTAAAATATTGAACGATAAACTCATAACTTAACTAAGACTTAAGGGAAAAAAAGACTATCAAGATCTAAAGTACTTTTGATCGTAATTGCATTGTGCTGGAAATTATTGTCTGGGAAGTGGAATCCTGAAGTGACAACCACTTCATTCACTGTTTTGATAACAATTATCTATGTCCTCCAACAATAAAACTGAGAAATTTTGTGTTTTATGTGAGAAGTCATGGTAAATATGTAGTTCCCCAAATGGATTAAATAGAGAAGAATCATTGAGAATATGTTCATTTTACAACAGCACACTAAGTATCAATCTTTATGAATTAATTGCCATTTGATGAGAAAATGATAATGAGGCTAAATATAGGCACAAGAAACATATGAAAACAGATTTTCTTAGGAGCTATCCTAGAAAATGTTATTCTTTTTGAAATTTAGAGTAATATTTGTTCATCTTTCCAATAAAATATGTATTGACTTTACTTTCAGATGCATCCTCAATGCTTTGTTAACCTACTTCTCTTCTTGGATAGAATGCAATTCCCATAGGATTTTAAGCTTCAATTTTAGAAATTTAAGGCAGTTTTTGCATATAGGTCCCTGTATTCTTTAGCTCTTTTTAGTTTTGCTGAGTAACCTTTCTCTCATTTCCCTACTGAAATCAAACATTGACTATTAATTTGTTTTAATTTATTATTGAATTAATTCAACATGGGAATTAAATAATGAACGTTTGAACCAGATATATTTTCTGTCACCAAATCTTTGAAAAAGCCCTTGTTACTTAGGAAGACTAAGGACTGTCACAGATGGTGCCCTGAAGTGAATAGGTGAAGCTGTCACCACCTTTGATTATATGCTCTGCCTCTAAAATATTTTGCCTACCTCCATGGGGAGTCCGTTATTCCATTTTTGAGGTATGTCCTGATTCAACATGATTTTCAGTATCCATTAAAAGTCTTTGTGTGTGGAGACACAATCAGCCATCAGTTTTAATGTATCTTAAAAGAAATATCTTAAAAACCTTTACTTTCAAATAGTGTAACATAATGAAATCTTCTGGGTATCTCATCCAGGAATAACTGGGCTGGACAGAGCACTTAGCCACAAATGTTTGAAGATGTGGTTCCAGTTTCTGGGTGTTGCTCTCAACTTGTGGTTAGGACGCTTTCAGTAAAACTGAGAGAGAGAGATAGAGTTGAATAGCTCTATCATTTAATAGCAATGTCATTAGAGAATGAACTAATGTAAAATGTGGGCAGGCCTGGCTCTTCTAGCTATATTTTTGGGCATAAGTGGCTGTGGGTACTGCGCTTCATGTGGAGCTTAGTGATCCAGGGAGCTAGTGGAACTGAACCCCTTTTAATCTTTTCCTGCTCATGGTATATAATACACAGAAATTTTACGGGAGGTGGAACTTGTGCACTGAAGAAGCTCATTAGGTATCTCTAATGTGCAGTGGGCACCAAAACTTGAAGTGGATGCATTGTTTTTATTTTTTGGAATTGAGTGTCTAGAGTCTACTTGAATGTCATTTTAAACAACAAAAAAGTCTTAAAGAACCACGTGATACATTGGGTCTGTATTTATCTCCGTTCCTGTCTGGGTCTAAACATGTAGACTCAGATACTGCTGTTGTAATTGATGTAATTGATTGCTGTTATTCTAATTGATGAAATCGCGTTGGTTGAGGCAATTTTAGATGACTTCCTTTTCTGAGAAGATCAGCGTGAGCCAGTGGTTCCTTTATGTAGGAGTTAAAGGAGGACAGAGCCAAGGAAGGGTATCACTTGGACACAGTCAATGACAGAGACTTGGCAACAGTACCATATATTGCAGCTAAAATAAAGACTAGTTTCTCTGAAATATATTCATTAGTTTATAGTGGGGTAATGCTGTCTTGTAGCTTATGTAGCCATGACAACCGTTGTTTTACACTTCTGCAGAACAATGATGTTATATAATTTCTGGGAAGTAATGTATAAACAGACTAATGAGGTTCAGAGAACTAATGGTGCTGTAATATATGCTGGAGTCCTGTGGGCTGCTGCTGCTGCAGGAGAGAATGTGTGTATCTCTGCACACAGATAACAACTGTTGAACTGCAGTGTAAGGGGGATAGAACTGAGAAGGAATGTACCTTGCGGTTGATAAAACTGTGGAACAGTCTATAAGCACGATGAGATTATTTATGACTTGTTAAAGCAGAAACTGTGATACAAACGTATTGAGAGAGGAAGAATTTTAAAGGATAGAAGCTTGATAGCTAATGTATGCAATACTTACGGCATCCTGACTATCCAGCCATTGTTGACTGCATTTCACTGTCTCTTGCTGTCCATCTGCCTTTTCTATTTTCATCCTATTTTGTGGCGTACATCATTGCTCTCTTTTCTCTGATGCCAACAGACTTTGTTGCTGATGTAAACAACAGTGTACTCTAATAAGGCTGTCCTTGTGAGTCACAACTACCTAAGGCATCCAGGGCTGTTTCAGCATCCTTCATTGTGTATGTGGGTATCAATTATCCTTTAGGTATTGTTACTGTTATCAAGAGAGAGATTTATCATACTCTTGGGTCAGGAAGAGGATCCTAGGGGGAAAACAGAGCAATCTGAAGTGGTGATGCACATACCCGGGTACACATGTGGAGGATAATGAAAGGTAGTATTACTTCTAGAAAACAAGAACTGCCAAGCCAAGAGGGAAAAAAAAATACTGATCATCACTATTTAGATCCAAGGTTATTGTAATAGGTGATTCTTTCTCTCACCTCTTTAACGGCCACTAAAACCTATGAATTCTTTTTCCTCTAGACACATTTCAAAGAGAGACTATGCAGGATTTCAGGGATTCAGACTTGGAGCACACACAAATTTATGACAACTTTCTATGTACAAAACAGATATTTAGTTCATAATATGAAGCCATTATGAACTGATGGATTCCTACGCTGTAACAAAATTAACCAGACTGAAGTGCAAGTATCCCAGAGACTGCAATGATATCAACTGGGTTTTTTGTTTTGTTGTTACTTTTGAGAGAATAACTTGGTGTATCAAATGTAGTAAGACAGAAAGTATACTAGAGACTTCTCAAATAATAAAGATTAATAGCCAACATGGTGCTTAAATTAAATACCATTAAGCAGTGGATAACACTATCTTGGAGTTAAATTGGATACAGTAATTGCTTGTATAACATAAATTTCAACATGTTCACCAGAGAGCTAATTGCATTTGAATGAACACCAAAAAATTACGGCTAAATGATGATTTTAATTTCTAATAAATGTAATTAAAATCCCACTCAAATTAAAGAACTTAAATCTTTAAAAATATTATATAAAATTTGCAACTTGTAATATATGCAATACCTATAAATGTTTATTTTACAGGTAGAAAAACAGAGACACATGAATCTTGGCTCCCAGTATCATTCACATAATACATATTATTGTTTCAGACTAGAGAACTGCATCTTCGAAGAATGACATATTTACATACATAAGTTCAAGAAAGCAGCTCTGAATGTGTACTTTTTGTCCCAGTGTTAATATTTAAACTGAAAAGATCCCGTATTACAGTTATATACTTGCTCATGTAAAAGGAACATTCTCAAATTTATTTTCTCTCTGAGACTGTAGCAAATATATACAGAAAAAAAATGGGATGATTTTCTATGTAACAACCAGTATCTAATAAAATTCAGTCAATTTTAGTAGTTTTGTTGCCAGTTCTTACAACTTTTATCTCATGACAGATAATTTAACTGAAAGCTCGGATTCTGGATTCATGCAAATTTGTCAGTATTTGTGAATACCACATGACCCCTTCAAGTATCAACATTAAGTTGAGATAAAAAGGAACTTAGTTTTTAAACTAGCCTCTTTTTTTTGTTTACAATACTTCACTGTTCCATTCCATTCACTGATAAGTTCAAGATGTCTTTTTTGTTTTAAAAAGTGCTGCAATTGCAAATTAATCCTTTTTTGTATGAATGACATCAAATCTTTACCACATAGTTAATGAAAGCCTGTTCTTTTTCACATTTAACTTTATCTCACTCTAAGCTGATATTTAAATGTTTGAGCTAGGAGAGTTAACTTCCTTCTGCACAATTTTTTTAAAATTGTTTTTCTTTTTAATCTACCAGGTCAACTAATTTATAGAAATTGTAATACATCTCAATACGCTTTTGCTTGCTTTGCATGACTTCTCTATCAGAACAAATATTAGATTAATGAGTCATGTTCTGGGTCCTTATCTTTGGTGACAAGTTCTGTTCTTGCATATTAATACTGCAAGCATGAATTGCATTTTAAGAGACAGACACGTTCTAAGAAACATACTGCCATTTGTACACAGGAAAACAATTCAACAATAATTAAATGTCATGTTATGTTTCCTTGAAAAGTCAATAGGGAGTCACAAATATGCTTTAAAATCCTTTGAAGACAAAATCTGCCTTATATTAGCAGATTTAAATTATGTTATCGATAGACTGATCTTTATTTTCATTTTGGTATGCTTTCTTAAGTATGTAATCATGGAGTTTGTTGTAATTGTTGCTGCTAACTGAAAAACAGTCTGCAGACTTCGATGCAAGGTGCAGCAACTCCCACTCCTTCCTGGAAGTTTGCTTTCAGTCTCATTCTTTGTTTTGACCTTCTGTAATAATGCTGTTTCACACTCAATTCTGGGTAAAAAAATATGCATTCTTAGGATTAGCTGTATATATACTGGGGATGCAAAACTACTGTGATGGAGGTTCTTGGTGAATACTGAGGTTCCACATTGGCCGCTGCAAGGACAGCTGACTATTATGAAGTGACAAGTTTGCATCAGACACGAATTTTGAGCTGACGTCCCTTCAAGTAACTGGTTAAATGCCATGGGCACTCTTCCCACCCCTTTCCTCAGACTGCAAAAAGAAATCTTGCAGCAGTTCTGAAAACCAGGTTCCGTTGTGCCATTTGACAGTGACCAAGAGGAAAAGCATCCACTTGGAACTGTCTGATTTACATCTCCTCCCTTCTTGAGGAGGAAAAGAGGCTGATCAAGGACACTCTGTGTCCTAAACTGGGTATTTTATCAGGGTCTTTTTTACAATTTATAAGCTTTCACTCTGCTAACAGTAACACAAATGCATTTTAACTATTTATATATGAAAAGTAATGGTTTTCAATATATGAATTAAAATTTCCATTATTCTAAAATTGAGGAGAGTAATTAGATTGTCAAAGCATTTTTTATGCCTAATAAACAAAATAAACAGTGAAAAAGTGATGTGTTTTGGTTTGAATTTTTAATCTCATGCTAAAGTCATAAAGCTCGGTACTATTTCTAGTTTTTTGTTAGTTTCTATCATTTCTTTGCCTAGATTTCTAACACATTTGACTGTCCCCATTATTCATGCTTCTGTCCTCATAGCTTATGATAATAATGATGATGGCAATGGCGGGCATTATTAGGTAGAGCACTTTTTGGTTTATAAAAGAAATCAGTTAACGGTATAAGCAAGTGCTGAAAGGAAGTGGATGCAAAGAGTTTTCAACTATGATAGGAACTTGAATTTTTGAGATTTTTTTTTTTGGAATTTCTATGTGGGGGATTAGTAAAAGTGGCAGATGTTTCACTGACTGCGATATGAGATATTTGTTGCTACTTACAAAGCTTGTATTTTGTTCACTCCTAGATACCAAAGATAGAGAAATCTTGGGAAATATGTGAATGGATGAGTTAATGCTGTGCAACCAGATAGCATAGGATTTTATTTTCATTCAACAAAATCTGAGCTCTTCTCTAGTTACTGTCAAGGGGAAAACTGTTGGTCTCCTTATTTGCAGATATTTTTGTGTAAGGAAAGAAAAAAAGTAAATCTGGATATAGCAAGTTCGCTGACAGTGTTGTATAAATGTGGGTGAAACTTTTAACCGCACATGTTAACATTGCTGTGGTTTGTAGGACATACACCCTTTATTTTTTAAAGGAAATTCTGCCTTGCATTAGGCATCCAAAGTTTACACCCTCTGAGGTTTTGCATCTCCTCAGGAGCATGCATTAGAGGCATCCAACTTGTGCACATTGCAAGCAAGTAATTTGACCTATTTAAGCATATATAAGCTTTCTGTTCTTGACAAAGATTAGTTGACATTGGCCTGGAGAACTGTTCATACCATTTGCATTTTTACATAGCTTGTTTCAGTAAGGTGGAACTGTTTTACTAACAGTAATAGAGCTGCAGTAGAAAAGTGTAATTCAGCCATTTCAATGTCATTTCTAGTAGGCTTGCACTCTTATTAGCACAAAAATGTGCAAAAGGGGTGTGAAGAAAGATGTCTGGAAGTCTTTAAAATTATTATATAAGTTGTAACACACTTGAAGGGCTGCCATGCTAGAGGCGGCCTGATAAATGTGCTGATTTACTGCAGAAAATCCTTCCTCTTTTCTTGGTCTGGCTCAGTTCTTACATGTTTTCCAGCTCCAAGTGACCTAAAGTAACATGAGGTTGGGACAGACTGGCGAACTTGGACTGTGGTCTCTGCTCTCCTGACTTCCACTAGTGACATTATGAATTATATTCTTTGCAGGGAACATAAATCAGAGAATTTTACAAAATCTAGATGCAAAACATTGGTTGTCTTGATATATATTAATATCCTTAAAAGTGGCTCTTGGTTTTCACCATTCTTGTCTTAGTTACTTTGTTAATAATGCCCCTATCTCTGAGGCTCTGAAAGAAAACATCATTGGCAATTTTAAGCCCATTAACTATGTGCAGGATCTTCCTCCAATACTTTCAAAAGTAACTTGGTCTAGCCACTTACAGAGGGGATCACTTTGGGAAGACTAATGCATCAGGGCTGTAGAATTTAGGAATAAGTGAGACACGTCTGACAAGCAGACTAATTTTCAACTAAGTTGCCAATGTAGAAATACATATAACTAGCATGTTGGACCAATACTTTTATTGTATTATTAAGTATTTTGTTATTTATTTTGTATTGCACATACAATTTTATATTGATATCCTGCCTGCACCGTGAATATTGTCAGCATAAAACCTGGAATATTGTCAAATTCTGTCAGAAAGGAATCTGGAACTTTTTTCGTACATTTTCATGCATGCTATTAAGAAAAAAATTGTTCTACACTGTGTACTTCTGTGTTTCCACTAAAAATAATTAAAAATGCAATTGTTATCAAATAGTGCAATATAAAATGTGGCTTTTAGGAACACCTGATAAGATGAATAAGAAATTTCAGAACTGGTGTTGTGAAACAGGCCTTGGGAAGAAATATATTGCAGATATAGATTAGAATTGTAGAAGCTAGTAAGTGGAAATTCTTAACAGGAAAAAAACCCATGGTTAAAAATCATTTTCTTGGGAATACAGTTTGCTTATGTTTTCAAGTGAAGTGGGAAAAGAAACGTGTAGTTCAAAATGCACTTATTGCCTGTAAAACCATGAGATGCAATGCAATGATAATTTTTTGCCACCAAAGACCTCTTATTGCATTGTACTGACAACGCTATTCAATTATTTGTTAATGGGTACAATAACTAATTCTCATGAAGTGAAAATACCTTCACATTTTTTTTTCTCCTTCTCTTCATTCCCTGCTCTACTGGCAATCCCCATGGGGTTATTTCCTGTCATCAGACTGCATTAAGGAAAAATTGGCTGAAAGAACTGGTGAAGAAAGGGATCTCTGGACAGAGTAAGGAAAAGTACTTTTCCAAGATTGGGAATTTGATCTGACTCCATTCAAGTCAATATTAGTGATGCAAGGTTAATTGTTCATGGACAGATCCTATTTCAGTTGGGCCGTCAGATGTGAGTTTAAAATACCACAAGGCTAAACAACTACATATTTTTTGGTACCGTACACCTTTAAAAATTAAAATATATTATCCATATATATGTTCCTATAGTTGTGACATTCTCATGTCTCCTTTAGGTTTATGGAACTGTAAAATAATGTTTCCTGTCTGATGTGGATGAAAAAGCTATTTTTTCATGTTTGAAGTTCAATGGGCTTTATTAGCAGCCCTCTCGTAGATCAACAGTGATTTTTTTTCTACTGTTAACATTCAAAATTATACCTACTCAAGTATTTTACTGTCAGCCTACACGCTTTCTGTACTTGATTCTATTTCACCTTATGTGTATCGTACACCTTTCTGGGTGGTAAAATATACAAAATGGAAAAAGCAGCACATTGCAACTGTTTTTGCACAGGTGCAGGTTTTTAACTATGGTTTGGAGAGGTCAGTTATCTTCACAGGTAACAATTGTTGAGATATTTTCATACCTGTGTCTGCCAATTATGCTGCAAAGGTATTGTATCTATTTGCTCAGTTTGACAGCTGATCTGAACAAAAAAATCATAAATACCTAGCCTGTGTTTTCTTCTTACAGTAAATCTATGAGAAACTTCTGATAACTATTATTTTCAGTAAAAGCAACTGATAAGACAAACGCCTGAATAAACAAATGATGCTATTCAGAGTATCTTCCATGATACTATGTATTTGCTAGCAAATCTTTAGCTAAGGAAGGAGTTAAATTTTCAGAAGTGCCTTCTGCCCTGTCCCCAGAGCTACCCTACCGTTGAAACCCCCCCTTCCTCTCAATGCCTCAAATGTTAATCTTTTAAGGTGACTCATGTCTTAGGCATAACCAGATGGCTGACAGCTCTGAACTCCATCCTAACCAAGATCCTGAAACTAGTGGTGGCTTTTATCTGGTCACAATAAATGACAAGACGTGAGGTGGTGTTTAAAACTTCTGTTGAGGCCAATAAGGAGACATAGGTATATGAGGCAAGGTGACTAATTCAGGCCTCCACACCTAACTTCTGGAGAACAAGTTAGGTTAGATAATCCTTCCTTGCCTTCAATGCTTGTGTACCCCCTGCCTCACCTCCCTCTCATGGATTTCATCCTTTCCCGGGGTGTTTGTACATGGGGAGAGGTGATATATAGGATGAATACACTACATGGTGTTTGAAGGAGCTCTTCCCGCATCCCCAAACCCAGTCACTGTGTGGGTTGTGACATCCCTCAGATCCAACAGGGTGCTTCCCATGCTGAAGAAAGTAGTACAGCAATATTCAGTTGTCATTTCTTTGAAGCTTATGTTAATTGTAGGATAAGCTAGTGAAATGATTATGGGGGCTGGATTTGCTTTTGTATTCCTAAATAATCCTCATGCATCATGCGAACATCTGCTGTAGTTATGTAACAAAAAGGTAGCGTCTTCTTTTCCTCTCTTTTCCTTACTTCTTGTTGCAGTAACCTACTCAAGGATTACTTGAGTCGTACGGTGATATACCAGTTGGATTCATACACTTGGAATGGAGATGAGCCACTTGTTTTCTTCATTTTAATTTCTGCTACCAGAAGAGCATGGCAGGAGAGGTTACAGAGTTATATTCCAGATTCCTCAAAACATTCAGTAGTGTTGTCATATTCACTGATGTTTGAACCCAGAGACGTTGTCTAGAAATCCTCCATACAAAGGCAGCATTTTTCATAATCCGTAATCCATATATGTTTTAGCAAATAACAAATATGTGTCATGAAAGGCATTGCTTCTCTGTCTCTCTTCCTGTCATGCCCATCAACACTGTATACATTATATAAGAGAGAACTTTCCTCTGGTAAAATATTTCAGTGACAGCTGTTTAATTTTGCATTGCTCTGCTCCATAGAACAGTAAGAGCCTCAGACAGTGTCTGCTGGGCTACAGGTGATTTTGTTGTCTTGGCTAGGACTGCTATGTACTGCTTGGGTCTCTGAAGAAATTAAATGCTTTGTAGTAGGTCTAGCTCTGACAGATTCAAGGCTGTTGTCTTTCACCAGGTCTGTCTCTATTTCTGTGGTGGGTATTCAGAAAATCCTCCAGCTCCCTCAAACCAGAGTCTGAACAGAAGGCTAAATCCCTTCAGCTAAACTTTTGATTTCACTTGTAATTTTGTTCTTCTTCGCTTGTGGTTGGAAGTGTGACTGGAGAAACAGCTCAGTGCTGGCTGCAGTTGCTGAAATACTGAGCTGTTTCAGGGTAAGTGGCGGTCTGTGGCATGGGAGACAGTATAGCAGCTGTGCTGCGAGCAATTCCCAAACCAATTTAAAGCTGAGACTAAGCTACAGTCACACTTCAGGCTGCAATTTGGATTAGTCTTCCAACCAGTATTTATTTATCATTAATGCATCAAGAAGTAATCTGAGGATGGGTCGCAAAGGGCAAAATTACTGTCAGTTACTTAGTCACAACCAATAAGTTCATCCTTAGTTAAAAAGAGGAGATAAAAAAACTGAGAGAGGTGAGATGAATTCTGAGTAGGACCCCATCATCTATATAAAATATATTAATTTTTGGTTCAGAAAGTATAGACAATTTTTTAATTCTTAACATGATTTCCATTTTTGGCTTTTTTCACAGTAAGTAAATTCACAACACATTTGCAACTGATAGTGTATTTCTGGAAACAAAAGATTAAAAGTTGATTGATTTTATAATAGTTCAAGAAAATTATTCATCTAGTAAGATACTAAATTAGGTGGGAATGTCTACTTCTGCTTAATGCATTATACATGGAAAGCTTTAATATTTCTTAATTTCAAAAGTTTTCTTGATGTGGAAGAGAAACTATGTAAAACATTTTTGATGACTCTTAATTCTTGGATCTGTTTCCAACTTTAGTTATCAGAAATAATTAAATAATTGCGACAGGTTGTGTAGATGCAGAGAATTTATTTCAGGGTTTTTTTCAGACTAATGCTTAATTAATTGTGTACTCCGATCGCGATGGAGTAGCTTGATGTGTTTCAATTTTCTGAGGAATCCTAGGCAAAAAATCCTCTTCTGCACTTTTATTTGTATCAGTTCTATGCATTTCATAAATTCACTTCAGTTTAACAGAAGGGCAGTTGCAAAGCTAGTGGAAAGAGAAGAAAGAAGAAAATATTTTAAAATATATGTTATTTTTACTTCAGATCATTCCCTACTCTGACACCAATGAAGCGATCTGCGAACATTTTTGCTTCACTGCTATTTTCACGTGCAAATTGAAATATGGAGAAATGAAGGAGATACATTTTCATCAGAGAGGCTTCAGCTTTTAAGAAACTCACTTTTGTAAAACTGAGAGAGGAAATCTCAAAAACATTTTGGAGAAAACTCCGTTGTCTTAAAACGATTCAGCTCGTAGCCTGATGTTTCCCCGTCACACTCCAGTGGTAGCCAACACGCATGGTGTTACTGAGGAAGGACACCAGACACTGGTGGTTAATGTCTTCCCGATTTTGGAGGCGCTGCCAGGGTCGCAGGGTTATGTCAGATCCGCGATGCTGGTCCTGCGAGGTGGCTGTTAGGATGGCTGCCAGCTGGGTGTCATGTTAGTCAAGCAGATCAGAATCAGCATTAGTGACTAGAACCCTCTCAACAGGCTCTCTCCTCTGGGCAGGCAACAGGGAGCCTGCTGAAGCAAAGTCCTGTAATAGGGAAGGCTATTTTGAAGGGAGGATTGTTTCTTCTCACTTACTCCTTGTTTCTTCCTGGCTGACATTTTGGCACAATGAATCTGTCACCATTCCTAAATCACCAGGTGATTTAAATGTAATACTTTATTAATGTCCTGGGCGGTTGATCAGGGTAGACTGCTTTCCTAGCTTCAAAATGAGTTACGAACAGCAACTAAAATAGACAAGTCAATCTCTTATTGTGTGTAATGACACATAGCTGTAAAAAACAACTCACAAATACAGGCCAGGGAAGAGTATTTTCTAAGTGATAAACAAATGATTGCGAAGAACATACAAATTGCACAGCAGAAGTATTTTTGAGGACTACATTAACTCGCACATGAACTAGAGCATCCAGTAAAAGAAAAAGAAGGAGTTTCAGATTGTTCTTTTAGTTCTCATCTATATTGTAATTAAAAAGGAGTAAACAAAGCTGTTTCATACAGCTATTCTGAAACACCATTATCTCATTTTTCAAGTCAATCTGTGGACTTCCAAAACTCTGAAATCCGAGACAGTGAATACAGTCTGTGAGAGATTTCCAAGAAAAGGAGTAGTGAATGTATTTACACCAGTGAAGTGGTTCACTGTGGAATTAATCTTATCCTTTAGAAATCATATTCTTTAATTCAATTCTATATTTCAAGATAATAATCTTCAACACAGAACCTACGAAGAAACTGACTAATTCTTAAATATGGTTTGGATAAAAAGAAATTCCCTTCAAATCAGGTACAGCCAGGATATGAAACAATAGCATGATAGCAATTAGCATGAATACAAGGGATAAGCAAAGCTAAACCCACTAAGAAGTTTCAGAAAAATATGTCATAGTTGTTAGACAGTTGAACTAGGAGAAAAATGTATTAAACAAACTTTCCAAATTTTTTCATATTGGCGAGTAGGTCTGCACAGTGCAAACTTGTTTCTTAGTCAGGAATACTTGTTAACTATCATACAGATTGCTTTAACTGAAGTTACTTTGGTTCCAAATGGTAAAACTTAAGTTTTGACTTGACCTAAGTATTCATAGCCCTCATATGTGCAATTTTTTTTTAATCACTGAATTACTTTCTAATGTAATGTGGGATTCTTGCCCCAGCTGCGACGACATTCAGCCTCACAAAATGGAAGACCGTATAGTAAGGTAGAAACATCATGGCTTTAAAATCAGGCAGCATAAAGTCTCTCAGAACCAAGGAAGCATCACAACTCTATTACATTCTCTATTCATTATTATTTTATTGGCAAATAACTTTTTTATTTGGATATGAATCACTGTTACTGATAGCAGAAATGAATGAGCTGAAATCTCCTAATTAACTGTAATGGCTTTTTGTTGTTGTTGTTCACGCTAATCTAATCTGGTTTTAATGTAACAGAATTTTGATGTAGTGATTTATCTGGCCTTTGGGAGTAAAATTACATAGTTAGATGCATCTGAGTTGCACCACTTGGAGAACCAGTTAGATATCAAGTACAATTTCACCATAATATGGAAGTGATAGCTAGATCAAATATGTTTGAAAAAGGAGAAAAAGAATAGTGTTGTGCTGCATGCATGCATACCATATATGTGTTGGTGGGCTTATACCCATTTTTAAGGCCCAAATGACATTTGCAATTGGAATTTTTATAGGTTGTTTACTGTATAATTTTCAAAGCCATTGCACAGCCTGGATTAAAAAAAATAAATCAGTCTATCTAATGTTATTTTATACATGTAAACAACATCTGGTGGCCAAGTTAAAAAAGATATCTGATATTCTAAACAATAATAATGTTAAATAATTTTGAACACTTGTTTATTTTTGTCAATTTGCACAAAGTGATAAAACAAACATTGAGTATCAGATCTTTGTTGTTAATTCATAATGATTTCATGAAGTAAAACACTTAAAACTAAATAATCTTTTCTTTTTCCTAGTTCTTCCTGTGTGAGAAATGCTAAAAAAAAAAAAGTCAGGAATACGCTATTTTTTGTCTCTCTCTCTCTGTTGTATCTATATAAAATCTTTACAGATTTGTTAGTAGATAGATAAATTCAGGTTTCCAGCCCTTGTCTTTGTTTTTCAAATGAATATCAGCAACCACCGTGTAAAATCAGCAGCACACAAGTTAAACTGAAGTAGCAGATGGGTGAATTTCACACAGTCTATTCAAAATTAATATGGATGGGTGTGGGGAGAAAGAGAGAGAAGCATGGGAAATTATAGTGTTTTGTTGGTACAAAATGATGGAGTTGAAAAACATTAGCTGTTTCACAGGAATAGAAAATGCACAAAGTGGAAAAAGATTAAAGTCTAAATGAAGTCTTCTTAATAGTGGCGTTTACCTAGTTTGGCAGATGGGAGGGAGAAATTTTCTGTGCTGCTATTTTTTACTTTTCTCTATATTAAATATCAAAGTATGGAAAACTTAAATTCAAGCTCTCCTTCCATTACCAAGACATAACAAACAATTATTGGGTTTTAAATAATTTTAACAACTATTTTTGGAGTGAAAATTTATCTTATTTGGTTGTCATGTATCTAGCAAAGTCTTTTGCTGTGTGAAAAAGATTTGATAATTTACTGTTGATAATAGTATCAGCTGTCATTCAACTAGTTTGAACAGCAGAACACATACACTAGCAGAAAGAATTTTGCCTTATTAGTATTTTAGAGTGCTCTATGCCTAAGCAACTGAGTTAAACGTGACTAGCTCAATCATCATGCATGTGCAGCTAATATACAATATACTATATGTTTTCTCGTGTACACTTTTCTTTGCCAAATGGTACCAAAATGGCTGAACTTAAAAACATTATTTGGGAACCTTAGCCTTTATGGGAAATTTTACTGAAGTGTGACTGTTAAGACTGAGATTCTTTCTTATTCGTATGGTAGTTTCAACAGTCTAGGATATATATATTTGTATAATGAAAAAAGAACTGCAGTAGGTAATACAACTTTATAGTACAATGTATTTAGGTAAAGATGACAAAGACTACAAAAGCACAGAGAGAAGCAGAAATTATGTACTTTCTGGATATCGTCATTGAATATTTAGAATACAAACTGGATTATTTAGAGAACTCACAAGTAAGTATTTATAGCACAATAATTATATTGCAATGTTTGAGCATTATTGTGCTCACTGCTTACTAACAAATTGGGGAGCCATTCATATGACACTGTTGCTATTTCTTACGAACCTGGCTTTGAGTACTGAGCAAAAGGTACCTTTAAACTAAACTACTGGCTTTGAACATGTCGAGGATGAAATACTCATTTGCCTTTGAGATTGGCCCATAAGGTATAAAGAGAACGAGGCAAGAAGGGGAGAGACAAATTGAAAGTAAACACTTGATCTTCAAGATAATACTCTACCAACTGTCTTACGACTATATTTCCCATGCTTGGAGTGAAAGAATAAGCTCAGATTTTGGATAATTCCTAGTTTTAAAAAATAAGGGCACTTTCAAATAGTGATAAATAACTTCTATGAAATTAGTGTACAGACTATTAAACAAGACTTCATGCAGAAGTTCGTCATTTCACCTTCAGCTGAGTTGGGATTTGGGAGAATTATCAAGTTCTCTCTTGTGCTGTGACTAGAAAAGTAATAATAGTTAATTAGAGTCTGTGTGAATTAACTGATTTCAGAGTTATTATAGATTTTTTTTCATATAAATAAAGATCTGGCTAGAGTTCTACATATGGTGAAGTATGTGTGTATATTAAATTACATATTTTACTTAGAAACTGTGAAACATTTTTTGTTCTTTCTCTCCTATTAGTTGACACCACAGCTAATGTGAATTATGATGAACAGACTGCCCTTGACTTCATGCTTCTGGATTTTTTATGTAATATTTTGAGCTCTCTTTAGTTAAGAACTCTGATATTATTTCTTCAACATTAGTTTTTCGTGTATCCAGCAGCTGCTGTTTTCAGAATTTCACTTTGCTGTGTGTTTTACATTGTAATTCTCTAAAAGAGCACATAAGAATAATTATATTTTATGTGACTTGTGTGAGAACATTCCTAGAAAATTTAAAATCATTGTACTGCAGCTTCCTACCATGGGAGTCTCCACTGTCCTTCAGATAATGGCACTGAGGTGTTTTGCATTTCCGAGAAGTGTAGCTAATCAGTAACTTCATTTTAAACTTAAACTCTACAACAAGACACATTTCAGAAACACGAAGTGTAATTCACAGCTTTGACGTGTCTAGAAATAAAAACAGAAAGGAAAGTAGAAATCTAGGAAAACAGAAATCTTATCAATGAGAGTTAGTACCTCAAGTTCTCTGCCCAGAGATGAAAAAGATGTAAAAGCCCTATCCAAAACCCAATACCTTGTTTCACAGCTCATTACATTGTTTGTGGTTATTATGCAGATTCTTTAACCAAATGTGTACTTTACAATATTTTATCCGTGTTCAAAATGTAAATTTATTCTGTTTGGTATTGGCAAATTGCTACATGTATCTGTCAGGTAGAAAATTGTGTTCTGAATTTAAGGTTTGGTTGCCTTCACTTCTGTATCGTGCATCTATATTTTGCTGCAAAGTCAATAAGAAGTGACATGAAAAAAAATTGCGCCTGTCACATGGATCATAATGGAATGTTATTAAATACAGTTTTTCATTCAGTCAAACAGAGATCTTATGAATAAATGGACAGCTATCATACAGAGCTGGATTTTTACATTTAAACAACACTTGTTATTAGTGAGGAATTATATAAACCTGACAGGAGTCTCCTTTTAAAAGAATGTGTGACTTAGATATAGAGGATATCTTCCTCCTCATTTTAGATAGAACTTAAGTCTAAATGTGAGTAAAAGTGTAGAAGCACAAAAACATTTGGAAGTCACATGGTTTTGGGGATGTATCTTCAATCCTATAGAGATCTGTGTTCTAGGGCTATAGATGTTAAAGATTTCTCAGGGCAGATAAATGTTTATTAGTATTATTTCTTCATAGTAACTAATTGAGATAGGAGTAGGTCTCAGCATCCTTGTGACACTTTCCTGTCTATTTGATTCAGTTGCCACACACTGCTTGAAGAGATGAGCTGTAAATCCAGGATACCTCTCAAGGTTGACGGTGTGGACAAGAGAATGTGCCAGCATTGTTCTTTTCAAGGTGTCAAGTATCAACACTACTTCAGAAAGCTTGCTAATTTATTTTGTAAAGAAGAAGTGGACAAAGGACGTGTTCAGGACATGTGCCAGAAGGATGGAAAAAAAAAGTCTTCCAAGCTGCCAGCATCAAAGGATATTTCAGTATATATTAGCTGAGGGACATCAGACTTCAGTGGATTTTTGGGTGGCCAGCTTGGACAGCTTTGCCACTATTATGCAGTCATTGTGTTGTTTCATCTACATCCTTTAATTTGCTTGAGAAAAGCTGTATTTATTTTCCTATTAAACTGCATATTTATTTTATTATACATTTTCACCTTAGAGATTTTGCATAATACATGGAAATACTGCTTGATGTTGGTGAGTGGAACAGCCAAATTAGCCTAGAATATGTTAGCAACTTGTTTAAATAAAAGCCTGACTGGTCATGGTTAAAATAAGTCAATGTACTTAAAATGACCTTTACAGAATGCTCCTTTTAAACCAATTCAAATACAATTTTCAGTATAGTATACAAGACAATAATGGGCATTTAACAGTGGGCATTTAACATTGCAAATAATTCAGGCCATTTTCAGCACCACGAGGAAGGCACCTTCGTACATCTAAAAGTTACCTCTATCTTTCATTATTTGAAGCAGGTTTTGTACAGAATGTTCCTGTGCACTGTTTGTAATGAAATTCTGGAGAAACGGTGGAGATATCAAAGTTCAAGAAACTTTGAACCTTGTTTACCTAAAGATTAGGAAAGATATTTGGTGTGGCATAAGAAATAAAGAGTAAGTTCCCAGACAAAATTTTATAGAATATAAAAGAAATAATAAAACTTCCACTAGCAAAGAGTTAAAAGCTTATTAAACCATACTAGCATAATCTTTTTGTCATGACATGTAGCTGTGTTCCTGAAATTAGTTTTGTCTACAAGTTTGTCTTGTGGACAAGAATTGCATCCATATTTCACAGGGTTTTAGATTAGGTCTTTCACCATTGCACCATCCTTCCAACCTAAAGCTGACTGGAATAACCTAACTGATAAACCAGAAAAAAGTAATATTTTTAGATACTGAGAGAAGTTTTACTGACCTGAGATAAGGTTCCATTGAAAAAGCAGCAACGTGTCCAGTTGCTGCTGCTTATAAATAACTAGGGTTAGTAAATGGGAGGAACTGCTTATAGAAATCTTGTGAATCCTACATTAGATAACTTCCTTCATGTAAAGGAAAAGGATATGTTTTAAAAGTTACTAACATAAATATCTTGTTGAATCAGAACCGTAGTCCCTGATCCTACAGGCACTTTCACTGGTGCAAAGGAGTAATCAGGCACTGAAGTAATTTTCAGTACCTTTGTCCTTCTAAAATGTTTGTTCAATTGGAAATGATTAGCAGGCATATTTTCTAGCATGAAAAAAACCTAAGATTTTGATTTTTGAGGAACTGGTTTCCAAGGATGTTAGATCACGATGCAGGTGTGCCCTGGACTTTTCTCACCTCAAGGTAGCATAGATCAATCTACCAAAATCGAGGTAGTTGTCTCAGCGTAGTGAGTACTGTGGAATGCAGTTTTTTCTTGTGTGTAATAAGTGCAAGTCGTTTGGATGCTACAAGAGTGAGCACTGGACACTAGCATAATTAAAACTCATCATAAGTCCTCAGGCAAGATCAAAGAATACAGACATTGCTAGAAGACTCTGTAAAAATGAGGTCAAACACAGTTAGGAAAAGTAATTCTACAGGCTTTTTATAAAATTTGTAGAGTTAATGCGCCTGCTTTGCTATACCTAATAAAGACGATTGATGAGGGACACATTGTGCTTAGAGCTGCACAAACATCCTAGAAAGAAACAGTTTGCAAATTGTAGATCTGACTCTTCTCAGCTTTCTTTCTTTCTTTCTTTCTTTCTTTCTTTCTTTCTTTCTTTCTTTCTTTCTTTCTTTCTTTCTTTCTTTCTTTCTTTCTTTCTTTCTTTCTTTCTTTCTTTCTTTCTTTCTTTCTTTCTTTCTTTCTTTCTTTCTTTCTTTCTTTCTTTCTTTCTTTCTTTCTTTCTTTCTTTCTTTCTTTCCTAGATGCTCTGGTTTTCTCCATGTAGATAGAGTTTAAATAGTTTCTACACAAGATTCTACCATGGTTCCAATAAAGAAACACAGTCAGCAATGATGTTTTACGGAAAAGTCCTGTCCTGTCTTATAAAGGCAGGTTGGGGATCCAAAAGACTGAGCAAATTTTTTTTCTAAACTTCCATCTTTCTGTCATAAATAGAGCAGAGACGGAAATTTTGACAAGAGTTTTCACATTTTAAGAATTGTTTGAAATTAAATATTGAGTATAGTGTTCATATATAGGGATATCACAAACACTGTGAAAATTAAAATTTTAATTCCTTTTTACTATTTCAAATCTTCATTTTGTTAGCACCCAGTATGTAACTTTGCATACTATAAAATGTTTCTTTGCCAATATTGACTATTTTTTGTTTTAGAATGAATACATTTTGCATTACAGTTCGGGAACTATACTGTATATAATAGGTGTTAAATTTAATATGATATGCAAGTTGAACAGAAATAAGGTAAGATTGTGATGTTGACACAAACACTGCTGCCATACGTATAACATTACCAAAACTAAAACATTTGTATGTTATCGAAACAGACATGGACACATATGCTGAAACAAACAAATACTGAAACAAATGAATATACAGTACAGAAATATTTAGTAAACCTTGAACTGATGCTGTTTCCAGGGAGAAATGCAAATTTTCTTTATTTCTTGTTGACTCCAATCTAAAATAACCTACAACAAAAAGATCTGGCTTAAACAGTGTGTCCAAGTGTGCAAGGCTGTAACACAGCATGTTTTGATTCCATTTGCTTTGAAATGCTAGTTTTATTGAAAGCAATCACTCAAGAGTGTAGCGGTTTCACTGAGTCTTAGCTTCTATGGAAAGTATAGAACAGAATGAAAATTGTTTTTAGGACACCATTTTGAATGAAGGTCATTTAAAAGTTATGATGTTCAGGAGAGGGATTTTGAATTTAAGGTACATGATACCACTCCCTGAATTTTGAAGCCCAAATGCAGAGTTGTCACATACGTTTCAGACACCCTAATAAGGAAAAAGTCATCTTATTAGCAGCTGTGTATACACACAATTACATCTAACCAGAAAAGGTAGTGAGAAACAATGACAGATGTCCTGGTTCAGAGGGTGGCGGAAGACTCTGAATTACTCTCCTCGCTCTGAATAGGATTGCATCACTGCTGGCACATCGTTTTCTACCACCTTTGCTACAATGTGAGAAACTGCAGTAGGAGCACGGGGTGAGCATTTAAAAATATCAAGCTAGTGATTTTGACCAGATGATGCCTGCCCGAGCTCATTTTTACGCACCTTGAATTGTACCACCAGAACTGTCCACCAAATCTCAGGTCAGGAGGCAATACCTTCATCAGACCTCACTTTGTCTCCTGTTGGAGACACTTTCAGTTATGGTCATACCCTGAGATGCTAAACTTCATGGTGTTTTAAAAGAGCAGCTACCAACTACAGTAACACTAAAGGACTGGATTCTTAACTGTGTAATGTAATGTAGATTCATTCAAAGGATGGCTTGTGTGAAATCCCTGCATGTCTACTACTTGAGGGTCCACTCCTTAAATACATAAATAATGAAAATGTGGTATGTCTCAAATGAAATTAGATATGTTTACTAATAGAAGAGACAGATTCCAAGTGTATCTAAATTAAATCAGAACATCTTGAATATTTATTTTGAACATTTAGAGACAACGTTTAACTTTTCAAAGAATTTTCCTAGCAGTACAGCAAATATTTAAAAGCAGGAAGAGAACGAAGGCCAAGCAGTGTTTCCAGTCATCAGAACTGAGCTGAGCGTTCTGAAATAACAATAAATACTTTGATTTGAAGGCTGGGTTTTGCTCCTAGGTTTCTCTCATTCATGCCATTGTATAAGGCTCCATTCTAATGAAATGTTAACACAGAAAATGTATGTGTGTGAGAGCCTGCTGTGGTTTTCTTGAGGCCAGTTTTCACTGTCAAAGCTTTTGTGTGGGAGGCTAGCATTTCGTGTGGTGGACTCATTTAGTGTGAATTGTTCCTAACTGACTAGATGCCACAAACCTCTAGCAGAATGCTTGTCAAGAGTTGGCTAACAAAGACAGGCTAGACAAAGCTGAGTAGCCCAGTCACTCTGTGTGCACAGATCAGATCAGACATAGTGTACCAATGGAAAATGAGCCCAGCCAAGCCTTCCAGTCTTGCTAAACTCCAAGGTCATGTGTTTTGTAGTCCATCTACTTTAGGGAAAAAAAAATGCAAAGTTGTTAGAAGTTTTATGAGTTCTCTGGCTTTTTTCTGCCTGTTTGAGTTCCTTTCCCAGGCAGGGAATAAGAAGCAGACATTTTCATTGCCATAGAAGACTGTTTCTTGAAAGTGCAAAACAATTTCTGTTCACAGTTTCCTGAGCAGGAATGCATTCCTTGTAATCAGGACATTACCAGGTTTGTCAGGCATTATCTGTGGGTATGGTTTCTCATAGGTTGAATTGCACTGTTAATCTCTGAGAGCTTCTTCAACATATTAAGCCACTATACTACCATTTAGAGCTTCTTTTATTGTTACCGTTGCAGACACAGTATGTATTGACTGGAATGGTAACTAGCCAGTTCTTCTCCCACTCCTGCAAATCCTCTGGTTGAATATAACCATTTGATGGCAGAAAAGAAAATGCTTGTCAGGATTTCAGCAATAGTTTCTGAATTTGAGGCATCTGTTTATTTCATAGTCAGGATTATGCAGTTGGTTTCCTGCTGCTAAATTAAGTCAACAGCTAGGTCCTTCACTTTGCCTCAGTAAAGGATGATTCATTCTTAAATAACATGGTCCTGAGCACTGAACTGCTTATACCTCCTTCTATCCTCCTAATCTTCCTTAAAGTGCAGCATTGTGATGATTACTCACAACTATGTTTTTCTATTTATTTGTGATATTTTCAAATTTTGCAAGAAAGTAAAGAAACTCCTTTTATGAAACCATAGATTTTTTAAATGTGGTTGTTTTGTTTTGTTTCAGGCAGAGAAAGCACCTGAGAAAGCAAGCATAGGAAAGCTCATGAAGGCTGACTAGTGTTGTGTCCGTTATATGGAATATATTCATGCCTGTTTTTATTTAAAGAGATAGTGCGGTCATTTGATAGAGTGTGCTATCGTTAAAAGTGACATGAACTGGGTCATAAGAACCTTGCAATATTTCTGTTGCTTTGGGGAAATGTTTAGAATTGTAAAAATAAAGATAAAACTGAAGCCCATACTCCATTTTTCTCCATATCCCAATCCATACTTCTCTGTAAGTCCTCATCATAATAACCAGCACTTTAATATATTATATCTCTGCACTTGTTCATTTCCTTTGCAGTGAAAGTCTGGAAAGCTTGAGAATAACAGTGTTTACATGAATGTAAAAAGCAACAAATCCTTTATATGTAAAGGTAAAAAGCTATGTTTTAGATACAGTTGTCCTTCCAGAGAAAGTGAGTCAAGGAAGTGAATAATGGAACAGTCTTACCTTACCTTGTTGTGGGTATGTAACCTTATAGGTTTTTGTTGTCAGTGATTTACTCAGAAATCACTCCAGTATTTTTCAGTGTAGCACAGCATTAACTAGATCAGCCCTTCTCTGTCCTCCCTTCTAACTGCATTAACCTGTTGTCCTTGAATTTCTCCTTGGAGCTGTAAACAAAGAGCTCTTCAGCTTGAGTGGAAGTGGGAAATGTGGTTATTGATTTAGTCATGAATAAATGAATGTGTGCGTGAATGTATGAACCAATAAATGAATGGATATTATTAGTATTGTATATTGTAGACAACCTTCTTCATTTTAAAGAAATACGCACAAGCATGCTGAGAGTCAGACATACACATACATTGCTTCTGAGACTTTATAACCTTTTGAGGATATCTGTATTTATGTGCTAGAGTATGCTACAGTGCATTTTAGAACCAAATACCTCTAAGAGCACACTATAGTCCTTTGGGGAGGAACAAACAGGAGTGGAAATCAGGCACTGGAAATAGACACACATGTGAGGATGTTTCACCCTGAGAAAAACAGAATGAACTTGCAGAGCATATCCCAGGAAAACTGTGGGCTGTGTGAAGTAGATGCGGGGTAAGAGGCCCCTTCTTGGTATATGCAACATTTTTTTTAAGTTGCCTATATCAGTTTTTAGGTGAAATATTTGATGGATAGTCATGCCTTATAAGTAATGAAATATTTACCTATGCCTGATTGGCTTTACTTGTCCTAGTACATCTTCATTTCACCAAAATCTGTGCTTTCTAGAGGCTTCTCTACACAGTGTTTCTAGTTATCCTACTAGCTATATAATGTGCTGTAGAGTGTGAAAACCCATACTGTTACAATGCAACACAAAGAAAAAGTGCTTATATCAGGACAGCTTATTTTGATTTGAAATGGAAATATATCTTGTCTGGTAAGAGACAATCTACTACCAGCTTGTTAAAAAAAAAATTGAAGGTTTATTTGCTTAGTTAATTTGGTAAAAGCAGCCTCCTGATACCGAACTAAACTGGTGCAAAATTTGTTTGTAGACGAGCCTCAAGGGGAAAAAAATTAATTACATCTTTGTACAGGCATGATTTTATGATATCATCTAAGTGTTAACCAAACCAACTGCTCACTAGCTGAAAGTTGGAAATTATGTGAAGAGGTAGAAATGTCATTACAGAGACTTATTACAAGTTTCTTTTCCAAAGAACCTAACAGCTAAATGGAATTAGTATCTATTTTAACAGATGGACATATTCCATTGCTTTAAATGATAAATTTTGAAATCTAAAGAATAAAGAGAAGGGAGGATATTTCCTCAGTGTGATTGAGCAGAACAGTGCTGCTAAACAACAGCAAGCAGTTTGTGTTAGCTGTGGCAAAGCAGATCGTTGTTGAACCCTGGAAACTCTGATATTATTGTACTCAGTCAAAAAGACCAAGGAAAACATGCAGATTAAAGCTGATCACAGGTTTTCAAGAGAAATGCACAATTCCTCAGGCTTCTGATAGATACCCTTCAGTGTTAGCCAAGGAAAACATGTCATAATTTTATCTATATTTCTTCCGTCCTGATGTTTCACCAATTGCAGAGGGAAAATGTAGTTGCTGTTACAGCTGGGGAGAACAATCAGAGTGGATGTGGTGACTCTGAGGAGTTGGGGACTGCAACTGTATTTTTGCCTGGTCCATTATTTGTCAGTAAAGTAAATTAACCTTCACTTCCCTGATTAAATTTCCAGCAAATGAAGGAAAGAATAAGAGGAATATAGAGAAATTGTAATCCCTTTGGAAATTTGCAAAAACTTCAAAACCTTGATTGTGACACTTCTCTCATTCTATTCACTCAAACAAAAAAGTACAACTTGTGGACTGGTTTGTTTGCCTCATGATTCTTTTGACTTTCAGAGACATATTTATTCTGAAATGTGTGTGAGATCACTATAAAACTTTTTTTGAGTTTCTTTGTATTCAGATGTAGTGACAACTCATCTTGATGTACAAATTGTAATGAAAGAGTAAGAATGTAATGCTTATAGATGTATATATGAATATCTGTTTCAAAGGAAGCTTTTTAAAGACTGGTTTTCTTTGAATTGAATTTATGAGTCTTCATATTTGCCTTACCTGAAGGACAGAAAAGGCGGAGATAACTGATAATACAAACAAGTAAATTAGAGTACCTTGGGCACTTTTCTCTCCCCCTTTTGAGGTTTAGTTTATCGATTTGTCTCATTGGTTTTCCTTTTCTCCTTAAGGGTATTGCATACATATTGGTAATCTCTTAATGACTAATTTTGTAGCAGCAGGTAGTCACTGAAAGATTCCATCAGCTCAGTATTCTACATTGAATATATTTTGTAGGTCAAATCAGCCTCCTCTGATGCTTTCAAGGCTGGTAAATATTAATCTTTATGTGTATCTTTCCCATTTTTCTTCATCAGAGATGTATCTTTCTTCTCTAAAGGGCGCCCAATGCAAATTTTGTTCTTAGAAGATTTTAGATTATTTGTTATTAAAGATTTTAGATTAAGATTTTAGTTTTGTAGTTATTAAAGATTTGATCATTTGCCACCTAGTACTGATTGATACACTGTCAGTTTCAAAGCGTCCCCTATTTATGTTGTATTAGAAAAGTTTGATAGTTTGACACATCCACTTATAAGCAAAATGATTTTTTTGCTATCTGATGCCACATAGGCACTAGATTTCAATGCAAAATCTATTTCATTTGTGGTGCGGCATCCTTGACGGTATCAAAGTAAGGTGGTTTCCATCCCCTCACTGAATTTCTGCCTCACATGGCATGGCCTTCTTTTAACCTTCACTCAATGTTTTAGATTAAAATGCAAGATTTAAAGATAATTATAAAATGCCTGCTTTGTAATTTAGCTTAAGCTGCTAATATGTACTCTCTGTAGCAACTCCATTTTAATTTAGGTTTTGTCAAGGAATCATTATGTCTACAGATAATTATCTAATATGTTTCCCAGGCTGTGTAACAGATACAGTCATCACAGCATTGCAGCTTTGTTTTTCAGTGTCAGGTGAATTACATTTCTCTCTGAAGCTGTTACCATTAAAGACCTTGAAATGAAACTTTCATTATTTGCTGATTGCTTTCACTGTAACAAAACAAAACTCCAAGCATTTTATGTATTCTTTGTTGTCCACATACTAGAAATTTAATGAAGTGATCTCTTTGCCATCCTGGCATAATAAACATTCATGTTTTAAAAGCAGTTGAAGCAATGATGTTTTAGAATATATTTTAGGATCAGTAGGTTAATCAGAGAAGTGTTAGTGACTGAATTTTGTGCACCCTGATGTAATATTCATAAACATAAAATTAATTAGAAGCTAGCATCTCTTGATATTTTGGAAGATGACATTGGTCAAATGACCTTGTTTGCGCATTTCCACCTTACCTCCCTTTCTGGCAAGGCATGCCTGTGCTGTCAGAAAGCTTCATATTTTACAAATATGACCCATAGAAAATAAAGTCCTTGCCGGCAACATAGCTGCCAATGCAGCGAGGTGGCAACCACTCCTCAGCACTATGGGAACTCTCTGATGTTTGCTCAAAGATGAATATGCCTTCTACCGTAAATCTGACCTTGCTCTTCATATCTGCCAAACTATGTAAACCATATTTTGTAGATGAATCACTGAGTGACACATGGAAATTTTATTCACTAGTGAATGGGAAATAAGTTACATTAGTGTCTTATCTCAAGCCCACGAGTTCGCCTGCCCGTGAGCTGAAGATCATTCCTTGCAGCTTACCAAGAATATTAAGAGGTCTTTGTCCTGTAAGTGCTTTCACCTGCTTCACTAATATTGCTTCAGATAGGGACTTAGTTGCTACAGCTGTCTCCTGGGCAACATCAGTTAAAATCGTACTTCTAAGAGGGCCCCTGGGAACTGGTTTCCTGTCAGAGCCTGTTGATTTCTGAGCTGAACCCTTTTCTTGTCAGCTAATGGGTACAAATTGAGGAAATGGGCAGCATGTTAGAGCAGTGTGAATAAAGGAAGTTTTGCTAAATGAGGTGGGTGGTGGAACCATCTGGACATTTGAAAACTTGCCTATTTCTCAGCTAGATAATTATCTGATTTCACTATTATTAGGTATGCAGAGTCTAAATGGCAACGTCTTTGCCTTTGACTTAAACAACATCGAAATGTCTGAGTTTTTTACAAGTCAAGCTAGTTATTATTTTTCTATGCTGCATTATTTTATAGTTGCAATCTTTATTGATGCTTTTTGTACTTTTATTTACTCACAGCTATATGTTATGACCTTTCCCCTTTCCTTTAATGATACTTGAACAAAGCCCTTTACATCTACTTACAAATTAGCAATAGTTATGAAGGCTTTCCAAAGAATATTTATTATTGCTTGTAAGAAAACGATTGTGGAATACTTTTATTATGGGATCCAGTCTTTAACCCCTACCAAAAAATCAGGGGTGTCTGCAAGATAGAGTGGAGAAGAGCATTGAAACAGAATGTCTTTTAGCCCTGTCGGTCAAGCACACAGAGCATTTTCCTGGAATCAGTTTAAAAGACTACTCTTTGTTGCTATCTCTATAGAGAGACAAATTTTCTGACTGAATACTAAGTTGTAGGGCTTTTAATGGCTTGGCAGCAGTTGTTTTTCGTCTGAGAAACTTGATAACACTGAGAGAGAAGGCCAAATATAAACCCATAGTGTAGATGCACTTTGTGTCTTTAAAGTCCTTTCCTTATTTCTGGGAAACATGATACTTACATAATACCCATTGTTTATTTTTTTACTGAACTTTTAAACAGTCTTTGCAGTGAAAAATAGCTTTTCCTTCAAAATGGATTTATGCATACTTTTATTTTAGATTTATTAATGAAGAGCATCAAATGGAACATTTAAGCCATGTTGTGAAGGGGAAGGAAAGAAGGACACGGCAAGAAGGAAAACACCAAAGGATGTCAAGAACAAAAAGTCGGAGTCTGAGGTTGCCAGCAATGAAAATGGAGAAAAAAGGGAATGTTTCTTTTAGTTTTTTTAAACATTTTTCACCTTCAAGTTAAAAGTTCCTTCCCATTGCATCATCCATCATGTAAATCTTGGAAACATAAAATTAACAGTAAATGGTCCAAATTTAATTATCATTATTAACTAAATGCATGACTATTAAAAAAAAGTATGCTCACTTTGGATTAAGTTTGCAATCCCAGTATTAAATAAAAAGAGGGTAATACTTCTGTTTGTTTCATCAACTTATGGCACTTTATTAATCAGACACTGAGAAAAGAGATTCTGTTCTTATACAGAATGCCTTTTCCTCTGTTGCATAGAGAAATAAGCATGCAGACTCCCAAAACATAAGAAGAATATGATGGGGTGTTCTCTGAAATGCAATTTATTTGCATGTAAAAAAAAAAAAAAAAAGAAGGAGAGAAAGTTTTAGAATCGTGTCTTTAATAACAAATTTCCACCATGCTGTGCAAATTTAATGCTGCTTTGAATACTTTTCTCTTCTAGGTTGCTTGTTATCTGATCTGTTACTGACAAATTTGGCATTATGTCATAAAAACACTAAAAGAATTAATTAAGATATTAGAAGATTCTGTCAGCTGGGGCTCTGTGGGGTCTTTGCCTTGTTCTGGTGCCCCCATGTATACGTCAATGTAGTGCAAAGGATAACAGCTCCTGGAATTTTATTGCTGTCTCTGAAGGCAGCACAGCAGAACTGTCGTTTATCTTGAATTTGAAATATGAGGAATTGCACTGTTGGCAGAAAGACACAGTTGGGTTTTTTGGTAAGTAATGAAAGCAAGCTACTCTCCTCCTTCTTTTTAAGAACAAATAAATATGAATTTCTGTCTCCTTTTCCCTCCCTCCCTTATGGGTTCAGAGAAATCAACATTTTCAGTGTTGCATTACTCAGAACTTTGCAGATGCCAGTTTCTCAGCAACTTCTCTTGCATCTCAGGGCAGTCCACCTAAGATGTACTTTACGCCTAACTTGGGGATCATCCATATAATCATTGCTTCACTTACAGATTGCAAATTGCCTGTGGCATAAAGTTACAGAGTCCAACTCTGGAGAATTTAAAGGTGAAAATAGAATAACAATTACAACAATAAGAACAATAGCAAAACCCAATAATAATATTACTACTAGTAATGGGAAAAATGAGACAGAAAGAGACCTGCGCTCAACTGAGACACGAGGAAATACCATGCATGTTTAAGGGAATAAAAAAAAAATCAAGAGAATAGCACACTTATTCATACGCATTATTTCTAATGAATAACAGAAGGAAACAAGAGGGACTTGTGTTCCTTCATCAGAAGAACTCCCAGAGGTGATAAATCATACAGGATTAGGCAGGAATTTTAGGTCTTTTATATCCACTCTGCAATTCAACTAAATCAACAGAGTTATTTGCAAGTGAATTTGTCCCAAGAAGAGGACGAGGCAGTTTTTTTAAGCTTTCTGTGCTGATATGGTCTCTGATATCACTGCCAGCTGCCCAGAGCAGCTTGAGCACTTTTCACCCCACACCCGACATTAAATGCCCAAATCTATTTTATCTCACTCATGTTTCCTGTTTCTCCCTCAGTGTATTGATGTGATTGCACTGCAAAGTGCACTTCCCACATGTGCTCCATAGAGTGCTGTAGCAACAAATTCAAATCTGTTAGTCTTTTAGAGGACTATCTAAACTGGTATGAGATCAGCCAAATTTCCACTAGTGAATCCATATTCCATAACCCTTCCACTTTTGACTGCACCTTCTGTCTCAAATCAATTGGGTGTCATGCAGTCATACAGTCTTTGTGCATAACCAGACAAAAAAAAAGCCAGTGCACAGATGTACAGTTTTTCTATGTTTCTCAGACTGATCTTATTCTGTAGACAAAAAGGGGAAACTTGATTTTGATTTTCCATTTTTTATTGATCTTCATATGCCTTTTGGTGGTGCTCATGCTAAATGACTTTGGGAATTCTGTGCTGTTCTAGTTCAGAATCACACTATTAAAGATACAGTTGCATACAGGATTATTTTTGTGATGAGGTTTCCAATGAACTCAAGTGAATCAAGCAGAGGAGGAAGGAGAGGTTGAGAATGATAGGAGGCAAATAGCAATCTGTAAAGGAAGCAGTGGTGTCAGGGATATTGATAGCCCAGTGGACTGTGACAGGAGTAGTTACACTCAGTCTCTGTGGGAGATCTATGGATACAGCTGGATGCTTTGGAAGAGGAGCTGGGAGAAGCAGCTGTACAGTGAGATTTGCAGAATCTCAAGGCAAAGTTTGTTGATTTTCTTTGAACTACAACTACTGGGCAAGTCAAGACAGGTTAAACACAGAGATAGAGAAGTTTAAGATGTAGTAGGTGTAAATTCATTTCTGGTTTGTGTGAGCTCTGAATTTGACTTTGAACAGGTTTGTGCTGAACTTCTGGAAATTTTTGACAGAAGGTTCTCTTAAGCTGCATGTGTGAAACATTTATATGTAAACTCATTTGCCTGTGTACAACAATAGAGAAATTGTATAGTTACCAATATTTTAACTCTCACTTTTGAATTGTTTTTAGTTCAATATAAGTACTGGAAGTGACACAAAGAGGCCCAAGATTTTTGGATACTCTCCCTCTGCTTCTGCTTCTAGACAAACTTTCTTCGCCCAGAATTTCCTGAATATTTTTCTAAGAAGTGTTTCTTTTTGTGAAGTCAGTAATAGAATGATGCTACTTACAACACGTCATGTTCAATGACCATACATCATGACAGCAACAAGTAGTTCGTTTGTAAATAATCAAGTTTCAGAGGTTGCAAATATTATTTTTTTTTAAATTATTATTAACACATACAGACATCATATAGTATTTACAGATTAGCATCTGGGCACACTGAAGGCTTGGTTGATTATAAGTCCTTGTTGCCTCTAGGCAAAAGTTTGTACAATCCAAAAGAATTTATGTGAGGACAGGACTACGAGGAAACGATGTAGGGATGCATGCTAATAAGGTCAAAATTTTATTTATTGAAATTAGTGCAGTTGAGTGATTATTTTTGTTCAACAGGAGTCATTTTAGCAACTCAACTGTGACTTTCAAATTAAAATAGAAATAATATGGAAATCTGCTAAAGCTTTTTGCTAAAAATATCTCATTAAAACACCAAGGTGTTACTCCAGAGGGGACTTGGGCTTTCTCAGCCAAGCAGTATTTAGTTTTGAGGCTACAAAAATAAGATCCAGCGTATGTAGAGAGGTGCTGATGCTCCTTGTGAGACTTTTATTAAAGACTTGACTACCTAGGCTTAACCAAGAGGGAAATGATTTCCACTGTTCACCTATAGGTAAACAGTTCTGTGCCCTAAGCATTTATCTTTCATGTTTACTGTTGTTTAATATCTGCAGATTGCTTGAAGTACTTGTGGGAGTTGTGAGTGTAGTCCAGGATTTGCAATAGAGCTGCCCTTCCCTGTAGCGGCAGCTGGAGACATGCAGAATTCATTGAGATGTCTAAATGCCATCATTTGCATCGGCTTGGCAACTTGATCCTATGCGAAGTTTCTTTTCCATTCTTCCTGAAGCCAGGCAGTGATCAGTCTTTCAAGAACTGGAAGTACTGCTGGTGTCTTCCCTTTCTTTTTAAGGCTTTTTTGTGATTAGGATACTCACTGATGGTTTCCCTGATTAGGATACTCAGACACACCTTCAAGAGTCTCTTAATCATCCAGCTACCCTGGAGATAAAATGCAGAATTTGGCATGTCAAGTTGGGTTTTTTTTTTACCCCCAGAAAATGTCTGCATTCTCCTTCCAAGTGGAAGGAAAAGGAAACATGTTTCTGTGTATGACTGGTTAGAGCAGACTGCTGGGATTACAGAAACTTTCTTTTTATTTTTCTTCCCTTTTTTTTTGATCAATGTTTAGAGTAAGTGAAGAACAAATAAAAAGGAAATGTTATACTAGGGGCTATTAAAATGCAAAAACAGTGTGAAATACATTGAAGGACTACTTACTTAGACAAATGCTATCACTTGAGTTTTATCTCATTAAAAGATACTTAGAAGTTTGTTAAAAGAATGCTTCTTGATTCAGGCAATGCAATTAGTAACAAAAACTAACTTAAATTCACCTGAAATAGTTTAAGCTTAATAAATAATTCAGACATAGTTCTTTCAGCTAGGACTAAGACTGAACAGGATATATTTGCAAATAATCAGAAATTAATAAGAGGAAGAACTCTCCCAGTGTCCCTTAAAACCTACATGTAAATATAATATGAAACTACTTCCCTACTGTATTTCAACTTCCTTGGAATTATATGAAGGAACAAGTTGTGTAAATTGTTGATTCCTAACAGCCTTAATTTACATTCAAGGTAAAACTAGCTTCTAGTAAAATTAATCCCTATTTTACTCAGAAATAATTTGAATTTTTAGTGCTCAGTCCAATATAATTTCAGTCTCATTTCAGCTCACAATGGCTTTTGGTCTCCACATAATAATACTTTTCCTAGAAATCCCATTAACAGACATAATTAAATCATTGAGTATTTGCTAGAATTCGAGTGAATGCTAAGTACATCCAACTCATTTTAAAAGCTTTGAAGGAGTGGTGCTTTGCAGAGCCGCAATCTAAGTGTTGACTCTTAGCTAGGCAAAGAGAGTTTCTGGGAACCAAGTGTTAAACGTTCCGATCACAGATAGCACAGAAACAGGTTTAAGGGGAAGAGGAAGGGAGAGAGGAAGCAAGAGGTACCTGAGGAAGCTGTACGCTGCATCAGCTGGTGGCGTGTGTCCTGGTTGTAATGTTTCAAAAAATGCTATCTAATACTCTAGCTGAAGAACTGAGGAAAGGAGAGCAATGTGTAAAGTCTAGACTCCTCTTCTTTTTGGAAAAGACTACCTGCACTGGCATGCAAACAGAAATATTAATCAACTAACTTGCTCTCCTTAATGCATCTGGAATGAAGGTTTGAGAAGAGTCAAGTATCGAAGCAATGAGGAGAGTTGCTCCTTTAGTTAGGGCACAAACAAGAGCACTCAATTTGAGATGTGAAAGGGTTTAGCTATGGCGACACAAGTTCTGCTAACCATTTAGTCCCAGGGCTTGAGACCTTCCGCTTTTCATTTAGCAGAACAATTGCAGTTTCTTGGCCCAGTAATAGTTGAACCTGCTCGCAGTATTTTCACATTCCTACATTTTAGCAATGGCAGAAATAAGCAATGTTACAGATTTTCCATGGCATATACAACTTATTATCTTATTTTGTTACCGCCAGTTCCATGGATTTTTGCTATTGTTTAATATCACAGTAAGATGCTTTAGTACATATAGCAGTGCACATCAAAAGAATCCCATTTATAACACTACTATGTCTCCATTGCTGAACTAGTGACAGTAATATTTTGATGGCTCTTTCTGATAACTGTGTTATTGTTTGTAGAATCATTCATCTAATTTCAAAGAGCATTACTTCCAAAAGTGAAGTCAATCATTTAAAATTGTTCCAAATTGTATTAAATATTTCAAAATGTGGGATGTAAGCACAAGATTCAGATAGGTTTTATTATGTTTGCTGCTAAAACAAGAAGCATTACATTGTGAGACCTGAAAACATAGATATTCAGGCAAAGCTCATCTTTTTTCTCTTTGTAGGGGTTCTGGTGTAGTACAACACTCAGCTGCTTAAGCACTTTCTGTTTCATTTTTCCATTTACTGTAGCCTGCCAATTTATGCCTTTGGAAATTGGAAAATCAAGTTACGGTCAGTTGGCAAGCCATATTCCTCTGTCTTCTGCCTCTTTTCTCACCCTGGTCTTCACTCTCTCTGCTCTTTGCTTTCTGGTTGATTCTGCTGGCCTCTTAGCTGGGTAATACGTCTCTTATAAGTATATTCAAGCAGGTGGTATCAGTGGGTGAACACTGCCTGATAAACCTGATATTAGTATGCTTCCTAAGATTGACTGCATGTCACAGACCTACAGTCTCTGCTGCAACAGGATGACTGAATAGTTGAATAAAATATCCTGAAACCTGCAAACAGGAACTGTAGTACCACTTCTTATGCTCTGAAATCTAACAGAATATAAGAATATCAATTTCTTATTTATTTGTGGAATCATTTATGAGGCTATATATGATATTTTAGCTAAAGTATAGACCACAGAATGGGTTGTAAAACATGTAGCTTCTTTCTGCAGATTGGCTAGGGAGTGGAAATGTTACCTAGTCAATAAAATATGCAGTAGTTATTAGCACTTCCAACAGTAGCATAATATGGGCAACACAATCAGTGTGCAGTTAGTTTTCCAGGCAAATAAGTAAAAAGGCAATCCAGAAACCCCCTAATTTAAATAGACATCATACATCAGGTAGCCAACAGTGACAAGGATCACTGGAAGGACACGTAGAATATAAAAGACAAGGGAGCATAATTTGAGAAAATGAAACAAGCAGAAACTATAAGAATAAATTAATATTAGCATGCTGACGGAAGAGGAATGTAAGGATAGGAGCTGAAGTATGAGAATTATAGTGGGCTGTGTGATACGCAGAGGATCAGTAATCAAACAGAAGCTTTACAACATCAAATCATGTGTGGGAGAAAGAGACAAATCTCGCTGTACAGCTAGGAGTTCAGGGCACAATATAGCAGAATAGCAGATATTGCATATGTAAGCACTGAAGGAGCTTAAAAATTGTTAGAACATAAGAAAAGATGGAAATGTTACAGCTGCTATAATGGTCCATGTTACTTAACAGCCTAACATTTACTGGCCAAAGCACAGAAAAATCCTTCCTGTTAGAAGTCTAGAAATCAGTGGTTTAGGAACTTTCAGAGTTCAGACTGAATTGAATCAACAATCCAGGGTTAAATCTCTCATGAATTTTTCATGAAGGAAATGTTCCTGAAGTTCTGAAATTCTGGAAATAATTCCTTTTCTTCATGAATGAACAGTTCTTGATACTGTTTGACTACTCTTGCATCCTGTGGCAATGTTTCAGAATTTGATTTTTTTCAAAAGAAATAATACTCCCTGAAGTTTTATTTTAAGTCTTATGTTTTGCAAATTTTTGGATGTCCAGTAGTTCTTGCATTATGAAAAAGACAGTATCCCCTCCCCTATTCCTCTTTTCCGTATCATTCTCCAGGTAAATTTTACAGCAACCTTCCAGTAGTTAAAGGAGACCTATCACAAAGCCGGGGAGGGGGCATGATTTTCATCTAAGAGAGGGGAAATTGAGATGAAATAGTAGGAGAAAATTTTTTCCTGTGAGGATGGTGAGGCACTGGAACAGGTTACCGAGAGAAGTTGTGGATGTCACATCCCTGGAGGTGTTCAAGGCTGGGTTGGCTGAGGCTATGAGAAGCCTGATGAAGTGGAAGGTGTCCCTGCCCACAGCAGGGGAAGTGGAACTGGATGATCTTTAAGGTCCATTCCAACCCAAAGCATTCTACAATTTTTTAAATTTACAGATTCCTACATGTTCTGATTCCAAAGTGAAGCCATTATGGTAGTTTGTTTCTCAGTTTTCTTCGAGTTTGCTCCTTACTTTTGATAATTCTAGTCAACTTTTTTTTTAAATTTACTTTATTCTTTTTGAGATGGGGCAGCCAGAATTAGAAACTACAAACCTATATAGAGGCATTTCTTTTCTTTCTGCATTTCTTTCTTAACAGTTCCCTGGATTCTGTTTGTCATTCTGATTAATTCAAAAATTACTTCAAAAATTGGCATCATCATCATTATTACTACTACTGCTAATGCTGCTGTTGTTACTACTACTACTGTTACCACCTGTTGTCATCCTATACTGAGGCATCTTTGAATGATAGTTCAGTGCTTTTCTACTTGAAATCATAGAAAAACTGTGTGATGTATTCAGTTTGTGGTGGATTTTTTTCCTTCTCAAAACTCTTCTATAGATATTAATAATTCAATGGAGCAAGTTCTTATGATGTCTTTGCACTTAAATTAAAATTCCAGTTTTGGAAGCTTCCTGAGCTGTTTTGCGGTCAGTACTGATGCAAAGAAGTAATTTAGTTTTTTCTTCTGACCTTATTATCAGTAAGTGCACTTTTTACACCTTGCTTATCTGTCAGCCCCATTGAGTTTTTGCCAGGTTTCCTGACAGTGTTGAGGCCATGATGAACATCTGGTACTTGATACAGAAGGAAATCAGAAGCCAGAACAGGGATATAGACAGATGAGAAACATGGTTGCAATAAAAATGAGGAAGGTAAAGATAATTCTGGATGTCTTTGATGAGTTCTATGAATGAATTACTGAAGCAAGAAAAAAGAGGGGTTTAGTAAACAAGAAAGGAGCTGGCAAGGTCTTAGAAATAAATAAGACTGAGAGGTTTATGAAGAAAGGACAGAGGTGGCGATGCTGAAAATTAATATATTTAATTATTCAAAAAAAATGGGTCACTCTTTCCAAAGTATTCACTTTCCTTGCTCTGAACACTGGACCAGGCCAACTGGAGATGACTTTTGGTACTCTACCAGCCCATCTCATTGTCAGATTCATGACACACAGAATGAACAAGTGACGTCTCCTAAGGGCCTTGCTTGAACCTTAGTAAGCTTCTCCCTTTCTTTTGACAGTGATGGCAGACACATGCACAGCTGTTTGACCCTGTTGGTTAGTATTAAATCTGTGAGATTAGTTGGTATTTGACATCCCTGGTATTCAAGTCATGTGTCTAGCAAATAAGGACGAATTTTAAGAGAGAAAATCACTAAGTATTTCAGCTTAAACATTTTTCTTAGTCTTCTGAGTACCTCAGTTTCTTCACTTGCAGAATATTGAGTGATAATGTTGACCTGTTTTCAAGGAACTGTCAGTTTCTGTTCTGATATTTGTAGTTGCTGGGTCCAAAGAATTCCCTTCAGGAACGTTAACATTCATTAAACTCAAAATGGAAGGCTGTACAAGTGCTGAATACTTTTCTTTTTGATTCTTCATCACAAAGACAGAATATATGGTTTGGAAGAGCCCGTGCTTATGTGGAGTTACTGTTAAGAACATTGCACTTTCAAAATGTAATTGCCTGACTTTTCCTATCCTTTGCATTTCACTTCTGGTATGAATATCAGCAAAGGTTGTAAAGGGTTTGTGAATGTACAGAATAGCAGATTGTAGTGTCAAATAGTGGAAGATGAGTACTTGCTGAATGTATAAAAAGAACGATGGAGAGGGAATATTAAAATCTAGTTGGCACTTTTAGCTAGCAATAATCCAGAGGGATATATAGATGGCTGAGCTACTGGAAGCCTCGTGTAAGTGCTGTCTTCATATTTCTGCTTTCTGCTGAGTGTCTTATGCGTCTCAGCTGTTCTCAATGTAGCCTGTCTTCTTTTGCAATTCAGCCTTACTGCATATAAAACTTGTTACCCAGAGAAGATTTTTGCTGGAGAACTACATTGGCAAAAAGAGATGTGACTTTTTTTTGCTTAAGTGTTGAGTATAAAGATGTTCTATGTGTCCGTTGAAGGCAATGGCCTTATTTTAGAACAGTAAATAACAGTAAATAACATTCTTGTCTCAAATCCTTGAGAAGTTTGAGGGCAGAAGACAATTGTATGCAGTACTTATAAATCATTAAATATTCTGATATCTTTGACCTTTGTTTTGGTTCTCTTTTTCATCTTCTCCCCACTCCTTCCACCCTTTTTGCTTAAGTAAGATTACGGAACAAGTGTCAGCTCTCACCACTGTTAACTTGTAGCAGGACAAACTTGCACCCAGGTTGTTAACTTCATAAACAAGATAAACTATAAAGAATCCATACAGAATAAAGATGCATTTCCCCCTAAATATTAAAATAAAATAGTCTATAAATTATATAGTCTGCCTTTAGCATTTTTTATTGTTGGACATAATTCACTTACAAAGGAAACACTGATTTCATTCCTTTGTGGTCTAGTCTGAGTTTCTAGGCTCTTTTTAGGCTAGGAACCTGTTTCTTTTTGTTCTGTATTTCAGAAGCCAGATTGGGATAAAGGCTAAACTTTGTAAGAGCAACATTAATAATTTTTGTTTTGTTTTCTATATTAAAAGAGGTCTGGCAATTTTTTGATCCTGAAAGAAAACCAATATAAATTTTATACATGCAAGCTATGTCTGTATTTTTTTTAGAGAGATATTCTTGTAACTATGTATCTGTACCTGCTGAGGTCTTGATCCTGTCAGTTATTTTGTTTGTGTGTTCACTCAAATGTAGTAGTAGTAATAATAATAGCGGCTCGTTTCAGCTGTTTCTGTCATATTAAATGGAGCCTTTTAATAGAAATGTGATTATTTTTGTGGACCCTGTTCCTTTAAAAGCTTAGTTTCCACTTTTGTTTTTGTCAGAGTTTAATTAACCAGTTATCTGAATTGAAACACTGTTTTACATACAGAACTCTTCACCCTCCTTTGTTCAATCAAAATGTGCTAGGATTTGATATATCTGGATTAACTGTCTTTATAAATCAGCTTCCTGGAAGTGCCGTGTTCGTTCTATTGTTCACAGTTAAAGGAATGAGTAAATGTTGGCAAAATGCAGGTGCAGATGCGATGAATTCCTTTCCTTTTACCATTTATTTTTATTAATATAATAGTTTACTTTGTAAAGCATTTATTGTTGTGCTAAAGATTGAAATTACTGGGCTTTTTACATTGCACTCCTGTGATATTATTTTGGTGGAATTATCTAGCATCATAGATGTCCATTAGTGTTAATCAGGCCAGGTGGTGATTTCCAGTTATTTTCTCTATATTTTTATTAACTACCGTAACATAAATCTTGTACCATTCTGTTTAGATTGGTGGTGTTCTTTACAGTTGAAGGGCTTAACTTGTTCTTCAAAATGGTCCATGTCATCAGTTGTTTTGTCCTGAAGATGTGGTTCTGCACATGGAAAACCTGGTAGCTTTTTAGTGACTTTAATTGAGAACATATGATCATGTAATTTTTAATTTAGTCCTTGTGCCGTTGCTGTCATTTTTACAGATAATGAAAGCTACTGAAAGTATATGCGTTAGTGGAACTGAGACAGTACCTTCAGAGGCAAGGTACACAAATCGTGTCTTAGGTCCCTTCTGTGGCTTACTTTATAGCCTGGATTAACTCACGTGATCTTTTCATGCCTTCCTTTCTTTCTCCCAAGTTCTGAATGTCATTGAAACCCTCATATTTTTAATTCACTAATTTAAAAGCTAGCAATCGCTCTGGCCTTTGCAGAGACAAGATCCCTTTATACATGCAGCAAAGCCAGGTGATGTGCTGCCATTTTCTTTACCCTAAAGCAGATGAAGAAGCCACTCCCAAAGAGTTAGATTCAGCCTCCTTCACTTCAGCTACCAATAAATTCGGGTGGCAGAAACTTGTGCAACTTGCTCAAGTTGGTATTTAAGCTACCAACAGGTCATTGTTTTCAAAAATGAACAAGCAGCTGAAGTTCTTGGGGGAACCAAAATGTCAACTAGGGTAGCAAAATTTGGACCAAAAGTTTACTACGCTGCTTTTCGTGACCTAATACAGTCTACTTTTAATAGTACACCCTCAACCAGTTATTTTCACTCTGGAATATAGACTGGTGAAAGAGCTGAAGATAGTTAATATCTCTGAGAATCAGGTGGAATCATTATCAACTGTCACAGCTTCTGGATTTTAAATCTGAGCTTTATTTTCTCAGTTATTTTCATCAGATTATAAAAATATTTCATATAACCTAAGCCTATGCAGCTGTGACAAAGTAAAACAAACAAATTATTCTCCTTAGCTTGAGGTGGCAGTTGGGAGAGCTCAGAGGTTCAAAAAGAGTAATGAAGGTCTTGTGATTTATCCCTGCAAACTGAGTTTTGGTCCAGAGAAATCTGAGCTCCTTCACAGTGAAACAGCCTAATTTTGCACCCTAAGTCAATTGTGTCTTGGCTACAATCATACTGTGTAAAATTTATATAGGTGTTCAAATACTTGAAATAATTTGTAAAATTATTTTCTGCTGTGTGAAATTAGAGAAACTATTTTTTTTTGTTCAGTCAGCACAGCAGTAAGTTAATGTGGCTGCTACTACAAAGTAGAGTTGATTGAAATAATTAGGAACCTTTGTTTTTACTGCTTTTTTATTTTCTTGGTTTTCAGTCACCTATAGGATTGACCTTTTTTAATTGAAATTTTGATGGGAGTTTCTGAAAATCAAAGACATATTTGATCCTTTCACGTTTATGTTAACCAGTTTGATAGAAAAACAGATGAGATTGCCAATGTGATTGTTCCTAGATAAAATATTGCATCTACAAAAGACTTACAAAGCTAATCTACTTTAGAAACTTGCTCTGGAAATGTTTGTATTTTATTTAGAATAGACGATTTTTAGAGGATTGTTTTTTTGTTGTTGTTGTTTTCAGTTGTTAATCTGTTAATTTTTAATCTATTTAGTTATTAATCTAGTATATTTCTCATGGGCAGTAGAGAGAAAGAAGAAAGAACATCCCAGAAGGACAGTGCACTTGTGAGTGCTTATTACATTTACTGAAATTTGGTTCTCTCAAGGAGCACAGCGTAGTCTCCAGAACTGTCATGGATAGTTTGGGTGATATTTGATTTGTAGATTTAAGATACTTTTTCAAATCCATTCACGCTCAGTGTTTGTCCTCATTGGGTGCTTCTGTTTTCTAGCACAATAAGGACCTGATACTAACTGAAACCTTCTGGGTCCTATTGCATTGTCAAAAATAACAAGAGAAGTTTGTAATCGCAGATAAATATCTAATTTAGCTATAATTATTATGTTCCAAACAAATGTGCATCTCACATCTGTAAAGTATTATTTAATAGTAAAATGTTTTGATTAGATTTTTAAAGGCAAAATACACTGGGAATAAATAATGGCCATCATGGTATTTTAACAAAATGTTCCTCCCAGGATTCAGTTAAATATCTCTGAACTAGACTCTTAGAGGTTTACAAAACATATCTGTGTTACTACCTGCTCAATGTTCTAAGTCATAAACTGAGACCGTACCCACAGGCACAATTGTGCAATTGTGATTTTGCATGCCTCATTAATGCCATTGATTAGTGTGCATTATTCTATGTTATTTCCACTCCTTCTGAAGTTCTATCTTATCATAATTTTCCTCTCACTGAATTTTTAATATAAATGCAGTTTTGTGTTCGTTTTATGTTTTTGGTTTTTTTTCCTGAGGTTCTTTGAAATGTGTTTAGGCACAAATTTGTCATGATAAGATGCCTTTTAAAATTGTGTTAAGGCAAGTAAAAGGGTAATAATTTACTAGTATGAAACCTGAGGCAACATTTAAAAAGTAGCTGTTATAATGGAGAGTGTATCTGAGCAAGCCTGAAAATATTCAGGTGACTTAAATAGCATGAACTATATAAGCAGTTTTGCTGAAAGACTGGGAGATTGCCACAGCCCCATGTAAATACACCCTGGATTTCAGCTGGAGATCAGAGACGAACAAATCTTGAGCCTCGGATTCATGCATACACAGGTGACAGTTGTCTTCTGAAGGAGATACTAGAAAAGAGAGGACAAATTCAAAGTAATATCAGTCCGACAGTGCGGTAGCACAACTGCCTGCATTCTTTTTAAATTTGTCGGAGTGCCACAGAATGCAGGCAAAGTGTGTTCCAGTTGTATTGAATGGTGAAATAAGGGAGTAGGAGCTGCGGTACAGTGAAACACGTTTAGGACCCCCACACAGCCACGGGTTGCATTTTTGTGGTTGTGGGATGTTAAGAGCGTCATTCCCTTGCTCCTTTCCTATGCCCTCCAGCTAGAGTCAACCAAGGGTAGAATAATCTAAATTATTTTAGTTTCAGCTCTTTAAAGGTTAGTCAGCTAGTCCATGCTAGATGCATAGTTCCCTCTCTAATCAGTGAAAAATTAATTAGGCAACTCCAGGATGCAATCCTTCTCTCGTACTTGGCGTTAGTGCAAGAAACCAAAATGTCGGACAGAATAAAACAAAAAAACAGCCCTCACAGGCTACAGAAGCTGGAAACAAAAGATTACAAAAGAACTCTATATACCTGCAGCACAAAAGCCCTGATAAATAAAAAGAGAATGAAAATAGTTTAGGAAGCATTTGAAAGCCAACCTAAATTGAGATTACATTTTTTCCTCCAGTTTCCTTACAGAAGAGCTCTAAATTGGGCAAAATGTGGTGTTGCCAAGAGAAATTTTTTAACGTTTGTGACAGAAACATCTGAATTAATTACGGAAGTTGACTTTAAAGATTGTGGAGAAGGGATTTTGGAGGATGAAAAATAAATACCTATTGCTTAGGAGAAAAACCTATTGATATTTAGTATTAGCATTTTAACATGTCTGAATTCCTTGTAAAATAGGAAGCCCTCTGTATGCCCATAAATAATAAAAACATGTTGAACTTATTCTGGGATTTCATGGGTTTGTGAAGGCAGTTGTAGTTTTCTTAACGCTCTACTAAATTAATAAATGGGCCTGAATTTGCTTGTTAGCAACTTTTTTGGCAAGAGGAGACTTTTCATAGCTCTCTGGAACTCACAGTTCAGGAATTAATACACAATCAAATGCTCTGTGAAGAAGTAACTCCTATCTAATACTGATGAACATGACATTGTTATACTAACTTAATCTGTTAATTATTTACACCAGTAAAAGTAACGCTTTTGGGAGAATTCCGTTTCTGATATGGATATCATCAAAACTGGTACCTAATTTGTGCTTTAAAAAATTTTTGACTGCAAAACCTTCATGCAATTGTTGCCCCTATTTTAACATTCTGGTGTGCCTTTGTGCACATAGACTCTCCAACAAAGTGTGTTTCTGTTTGTCTGTCCACATTGGTTGCATTCATTCTCTCTGTTCTCAAGCTGCTATTTGAGACCTTCATACAATGTGCAGGAAGGATGTGTGGGTCTGACCACAGTAGGTCAGAAGCAGATGTGCCAATGGGGGAATGTCCAGCAGTTGCCCTGACATCTCCTATTTCACTTTTGCTAACCAGCTGGGACTTGCTATGAATTTTTGGTATATGCAGAGGGGTTGCTGGGGGAGGATTTTTAGACATTATGTCCCCTGAGTAGCTGGACATCTGGAAATCTGCTAGATGGATACTGATTTTTCCCTGTAAAAGGGAAAATTTTAGCCATGGATGAAAAACATTCCCTGAGAATTAGATATTTCAGTATGAGGGACATTCTTTGCAAGTCCAATGAAACCTCCAAGCATTGTCATCCTATTTCTAATACAAGTTTAATTCTTTAAATTTACGCTCTTGGACATACTGATGGTACTTCTCTTATTACAGAGCATGATTTCTGTTATAAGCATTGGAATTATACGTCTAAATACAGACCATAATTGCAAAATTTCTAGTATTGGTGACGGTTTAATATAAATTCTTAGTTTTGGTCAAGCAGACCAAATGTGAGATTCAGTGCCAGAATATGCTATTAGTAAGGAGTTTAAGTTCCCCTTGTGGTCAATGGAGGCTAGAAAGCAATTCAGCCTCAGTATGTGAAGAGTGGTTAGTTATTGACTTGTTTTCTACATTTCATTAACTGCAATAGGTTAGCCTGCAAGCTCTCTTATAGTTACCTGTCGTAGGTGTTTAAACCCTAAGGTAAGTCCCACATATAGTCTTTCTATTGTGCTTGCGACAATAACTTTACTGCAAGTAGGAAAATTACAGTTTGTTGTTGTTCTAGCATTTTGTATTGCAATGAATGTAAGCAAATAAGAAGCAGTAACAGCAATAATTTGAGCCATTACTTTTATAGCTTTTCTGTTTCATGTGCCTTCTGGGGATTTTCAAACCTTCAGGTTTTAAATAGCCTGTCTACAGATTTCATTTGAGATGGAGTTTCAAAGAATGGGCGAAAAAAATAATAGCAAATGCATTAAAAAATATGGACTATCTCCTGACGCACTAGATAACATGCTCAACCTTTCTGAAGATTCAGGAAGTTCAAGAATTGTTGCTAAAATACAAGAAGAAATTAGTGATGTAAAAAAAAAATGTACTACCCGATAGTTCTTATTATATATTTGAGCATAATTAACCAGATAGGAACTGGCTTGTGGTGTCTGTGGTTTTTTTTCCCAGTTATTAGACATGTCAGGATGTTATCTCCAACTTTGAGATGGAAGATAATTCAGTTTTCACAGAACTTTTATGTGATGATTGAATTAATATTTAAGATATGTGTCACATCTTGTGTAGGGCATTATATGCTCACTGCTTTTATTTATGACTGAGATGTTTTACCTTCTAGGTATTTCAGGCATAATAGGTTGAGATATTTGCAGTGAATAGTGGAAAGTGCAGTTTTGAGATTTTAGTATTATCGTCTGCATTTTCTTTAGCATTTTGTGGAGAACACTGTCTTTAAAGCACAAACAACAAAAATGTTTGCCAAAAACCTGTGGTTCTATGTAGGTCAATTTGGAAATATGTGATGAAAGAAGGACTTTATGAAACTGTATTTGTAAATGGAAAGGAATGAAGGTTTAAACCCAGCATTTTTCTGACAGATATGGTAGGTAAATAACTACTTCATTGCTGTATGAAATTATTGAGAGTTCTGAAATATGTGTTAGCATGTATAGGGAGGGAATAATTTTAAACAGAATAGTTTCATTTCAGAAAATGAAGCACTCAACTCTTCCATCTGGTAAATTTATTTCTCAGCAGTTCATTAGAACCATGAAGGAGAATAAAGGTTTCGGGCTTGTTTCATGTCCAGGGTGATCTTATTAAACTAAAGATTTGTGGAAATAGCAGTTTTCTGTAATTCAAAGACCAACATGCGTAGACAGAATCTGTCTCATGTTTTGGATTCTGAACTTAAATTTTATGCTGTTTTATATTTATCATGTTTTCAGAAGTCTATTTGCAAAATTATTAGGCATTATTTATTTATTGGTAATTTAACCTACAGATATTATTAAGATTCCAGTTAATTCTCCTTTTTTTCAGTGTCTGGAATGTCAGAACATTTACATGCTGCTAACTGACTGGGTAAGACCTATATAACAGAAGTTATTTTTTTATATACCCCAGGAGAGTTCCACTGAAACTTAGCAGACCACAGAGAAATCTTTGCTTTGGAAGCATTTTAAGTCTTTCAAGATGTTTTTCCTTTCTCTTGTTATGGAATTGTCATCATTTTTTTTTTTTTTTGACAGAGTAATCTGAAAGGTATTTGCCTGTATTTTGTGATGAGAAACAGAGTTAAACCATACTTTTTAATTTTTTTTTGCAAAATCCCTCCATCTAATAGGGCACGGGTGATTGTCTGTCATAAGCAGGACACGTGCTTCTTTAACTTTCCCCTTCTTGAGAGCCCCCTGAATTCTGTGACAGAATCAAATAAGGGCTCAGCAAGGCTGTTGTTGGGTTCCACTGATAGACCAACTAGCTGATCCATGTTCTCAACACAGCAAGTCTGATTTTGGTACTGTGTTCTAGCACATAATTACGGACTGAACATTTATTCAGCACAACTGAGATTATATTCTTTTTCTTTGTGACCGATTCTCAGAAAGCAGGGCACCTCCCTTTACATTTGGTTATATTTCCTCGAATTTTGAAATGTTCCTGTCCTCTTGATGGAAAGGAGACCACCATTTTAACGTGCTTCAAGTTGATCTTGCAAAAGAATGACTCACTTTATACCAAATTTTTAAAAGTGAGTCATGGTTTTATTTATAAGGAGTAGGTGGGAGGATATGAGAAGTCCTGAAGTCCCCTTAGGCTTTAGGAAACCCACAGTGAAAGCAACTTTTAGTTGTCTGATCTTGGTAAGTACTGGCACCGCCAATTTTTCCCTCAAAAAACTTCCATTCTAACTTCAGGTTTTGTTAATTAGGAGAAAAAGGAGGGAAGATGGAAAAAACGTCAAGTAGTAAAAGTGGGAGAAGAATCATTTATCAATAGTTTTTTGCACCCCTTTTTTCGGACTGCGTTGGAAACAGATTCAGCTCTGATGAGGAGCTGAATTCCAAGCCATCTGTGAATCCTCAAACTTGCACACCCACAGTGGAAAATGAGTATAATTTGTTTCTATAGCTGCTTATGGAATCTGCCAAACGTTTTTTTTCTCTTTTGGTTTCTTCTCTTCTCTATCTACATCCATCTTCATCCTTATTTTCTCTGAATTTTTGACCAGTAAGAAGAGGAAAGAAGCACCATCTGTTCTTAAAAAGCTCTAAGTTTGGCTTCTGCTGCTGCTAATCAACAGCAAATCAGACTAAAGCACGGCATTTGGCATTCCTCAGTTTTAACATATCTAACGGCAAATATGACCAAACCTAAATGGATCAGTGTTTTGTTACTAAAATAAGTAAAGCATCACTACGGTAGGATTGTTTCTAAGTACTTTTCAAATATATTGTCCAATCCAGATTTGTTTTTTCACTGAGGACAATGTTAGCCGTATCCAACTATCTTAATATTTTTCAATCTTTCTGGTATTTCATTTGGACTCTTTACGTAGATATGTTTTATATAACTACCAATAGTCCCAATAACTTCTCCCCCCAAAAATAGTATTAAATGTTTTTTTTGTAGCAAGTAGAGATCACTGTAAAAATTGTGAAGATTCTTTTCTTTGTCTTTATGTCTATTGGACAGAGTGCTCTAAAGTAATATGCAACATATTTGACACTGTCTAATTATAAAAATTATTTTTAAGACAACATTGCCGTTAAAATTCCACCTGGTCAATTAGAGCAATAAACATGTTAGTGAGTTTTGTCTTCTGAGCGTTGGGAGTTCATTAGTGACCGTGGATCATTAGATGCAAATGAGTCAAAATAATTCAGTAATGTGCATGGCTTCATCAAGAATCTGATGAAAACTGCTGTTTCAATCTGTGTAGTTGGGTGAGTTTTGTACTATGACATTTGAAGACTGAAAATGCATGGAATACATATTCCTCCTCTTGCAAAAAATGGAGGAGTAAATGTTAGCAGTGTTTTTTCATGACTCAATCTTAATTTCTGATCCTCTGCTTTTATCACTACAGCATATCCTATCTTTTTTCAAACCAATACAAATAAAAGCAGCACAGTCAATCCCTAGTTTCTGATGTCATGACAAAGCACAGAGAAGGCCCGTTATTCTGTCTCCTTTCAGTGAACAGTAGCCAAAGAAGGAATTTCACCCTAAGTATCTTTTTCTCTGGAATCTCCAGATGGTCTGGTGTTACAGTACTGCATCCGACGCACTGACAAATAGGCTGTCAGGGAAGATTTTCCCTGTAATGTACACTGTGAAACTAAACCATCTATTTGTTGATATACATTGTTTGAAGTGTGTGTGGTTTGCCATGAGACATCATGAGAAGGTAACACATCTTTGCTTCTATATGAAGGCAGTACTTGATGGAAGCGAAACTGATGTGGTTGTTCTGTACACTGAGTTGTGAAATGAGGTCATGTGTCACTCAAGTAGCAGAATTAAATTAAAGATATTTGTCATCTTTTACAGGGTGACATTTGCACTGTGTAGCCCCTGTATAGGTTTACATACGTGAGGGTTCTGAGTAGATGTAATTAGCTGAGCCCATCAAATTTTGGTCGCCTACTGTTAACTAAAAGAAAATGCATGATGATCACCATAAATGTTTAATATGAAAAGAGGAAGAACCTGAAGACTAATTTCTGAGTAGAAATGGTATTCAGCTCTTCATTGAATTGAAGACTACTGCAGCACCTGTGGTATAGAAGACAAAGTAAAGTGGAGGAATTGGGATCTTAACCTGTTACAGGTTTCCAGTATTCCAAGTGAGTATTCATCAGTAGAACTTCTCTTGCATTATTTATTTTCCCTCACATTGCTTCTGCTGTTGATTTTGACCACAGAATTCTTTATGATACTAAGTAATATGTATGTTTATGACTAATTAGTTTCATCAAATCACATACTTTTTTCTTGGTTGCCTTGAGTCCTAGTTCCATGTCATCAGTATGGGGCTCAGTTTAATCTCACAGATTTTAAGATTTTGTTTGTTGGCAGATAATTTGGCTTTTAAGTACTTCATTCATAATCATTGTGTAGGGGATTGGTGCACTGAAGAAGAAAATAATTTACCAGGAATGTGCGTACATTTATTTGTGTCAAAGAAACATGGACTCATTAAGATTGTAAAACATCTCTAAGAACAAGTCCACCTGTCAGTTGTGTGATATTCTTTCAGCAAGATATGTTCCTTGAAAAGATAACGTAAAATGTACCATGAAAAGAAGTCTTTATGACCCGGTCTACTGTTCTATAGAGTAGCTTATTGAGGTTTCAGGATTAAGTATTATAGACACATACTACATGTAACCAAACAGAACCTAAATACTGACACTACCTACCAAAAGCTTCCCAGGAAGCAATTCTATTGCTTTGTTTCGCTCATTATACAGGTAAAAGAAGAGTATGTCCTAATTTCTTATCAAATTTTTAATTATGCTTGAAGCGATTAAGTAGTTTAAGAAGTTCAGAGTTCATTGTCCTGAATAGTTTTGAGGGAAATTGTGTGGTTCCCCAAGTTTGTTTGGGGTGAGAATTTACACATTTATGCATGTAGATTTAGTTCCAGGTCCTTCATTTTAGTTGGAATGGAGATCTATAAATAAGTAAATTACATGGCTCTGTATGCGTAGGGTGAACGTCTGTATGCTAATTGCAGCTTTTAATAAGACTTCAGAGTATCAGTGCTTTCAACATCACTTTTTGCCTTTTCTTTTTTTTCCCTTGTCCCAGACTGCTTAATTAATAATTAATTAATGCAGACAGATTCTGCTACGGGTCCGTATTCAGTGGTTTGGCTGCCAGCTACAGTGGATGCAACATATAGGGCTACAAGCAAATAACAATGCAGCTTATTCCGCTTACCTGCAGAAAAAAACAAATCAGCAAGTACTCTTAAGTATGTGAAACAGGCAATTTAGCTTCTGAGAAAACAGACAAGGAGATGAGTGGGAATGAGGTGGGCAAATATGGTTTACCTATAAATAGTGTTGCTATTCTTGTATTAGTGTAGAATTACGTTAGAAAAATAGAAAGCTACTGTGGGGCTGGCAGCAGGTGACTTTCTGAGCCACATGTCAGTTGTTGACTGTGATCTGAAACATTAGAGACTGGTAATTTATGCAGATTGACTGAATTTATATTGGTTCAGTTCATTTAATTTCAAGAAAAAGGCTAGGATCATAAATCTTTTTAAAACCTCACAGATTTGGAACAGGATAATAGATAATAATTATACAATGCTGAGAGGTGTCTGTGAAAGAGAGGAATCTTCTGCTACCTTTGTAAAATTCCATCCTGATTTGGCCAAGCGGCAAAAATCCTGGTTTGCGTATGCTCAGCAGCAATTTCTGGACTCCAGCTAGCTGATATCTCCCAGGGGATTGGCCTAATCATCTAAAGTAAGAGTTCTTAGTCTTTCAAGTGATCTCAGGAATGCTCTGCTCAGACAAAGCAGTGTTGAACTCATCTCTGAAGGCTGAAGTACTTTGAAAAATTAGATGTTGGGCATCTTGAGTTTGTTACTCGGTGCTAGGAGAAGTCTTTTACTTCGATACCTCTTTTTTTCCTCGTTGGAAGTTCGCTGGATCTGTCCTGATAGAACAGGTGCAGAGGAAAAAAAAAACCCAGCCTTTTCAGAACGCCTGTGCTGTACAGATAATCACTGTGAAATCCTGCAAGGAACAAATAATTGTGCCTTCAAAGTAAGTCTGAATAATATGCAATAAATAAGGCCCTATATTAAGCAGTTTAAGAAAAAGAAATAACCAGATAGTCATTTAATGGGCAAAGTGTGCATTGAATATAGAAGGGTGTATAGGAGAGAAAATTTATGCACAGTCATAATACACAAGTACAGGAAAACATTTTTAATGTTGCCCTTTCCTGGATCTGTGGAGCATGACTTTTAACTTTAATAAAACTTAATATATTATTCAGATCTGTAATATGATACAATGTATAGCCTTTAAGATCAAACTGTATTAACTCAAATGTAATACATTGTATAGCATTACATTAAAAATGGATTGCCTGTGATATAGTGTAGACAAAAGTGTGTGAAAATACACAATAAAAGTTTTAGAATTTATTTGGAAATATCTAGATATTGTAAATTACTTTGTTGTGTATTTTAAAAGCTTCATCAAGTTTCTGCTTGAATCTTCCTTTGCTTAGTTGTCCAAGGAAAGTTAACATAGGAAAATAAATTATTTCATAGTTACCCGTGCTGTGTTTTTAAACTGTAAATATTCATGTATTATTTCAGTGACTCATATTTGATTTTGGCCAACACTGAAAGACAAGTTCAAAGATACTGCTTCACTCTGGTAATTTCTGAATTAGGATAAAATGTATATCAACAAGAGCTGAAAATCATCTTTCTTCAAAAATTATCTGTTTGTGTATTATTTTCCTTCAAACTTCATGAAGAAAAGTCTTGTGAAAAATGCAGCGTCTTCCAAGCCAGTAAATTTCTCAAGGACTCCCACTGTTTTCATTTAAATGTTTTGTTCAGCTACCTCAGGACAGGAATAAATATGATTAAGAAAAGTTAGAATGCACCTAATAGCATGGACCCTTTATTTTACTACTATTTCATTATGTGATTATGCAGCCCGTACTGTATATTTAATGCTTGCCACTTCTGTAGTTGTTTTACACAGGAAATGGAAGATTGAAGCATTAAGATTTAAGGAATGAGGAAAACACATGACATCAGAGCAGCTTAGAAAGCAATAAAAATGAATTCTGGCAAAAAAACCCCATATTTTAAAATAGATATTTTCTTTTCATCTGTCAATATTTGTGAAAGAGATTAATTCAGGCTTCAGAATATCAGCCAAAGTGTTTATATCCACAGAGGACATGAAAGAAAAATAAAGTTCTAATTACCTGTAACGTAAACAGAAATATTGCAAATAATTTATCATACAAAATGTATATGGAATGTGTATGTAAGCATATATCCATTATTATGCAGTAGGAATCTGTCTGAATTAACAGTTGGGAAATGATCTAAAACATCGTTTCTGACAAATTACCATCTCAAGGACCTAATTGTACTGCACTGTTACCTTCTAGAAACAAAATGATTCCTGAATTTGGGAAAAACCCCTAGCAATTGCTTCAATGACTTGAATGTAGGGCAGAAAGGCTTCACTATTAAGAGCAGATTTTAACCTGTTGTTATGTGTTTTACATGCTAGCCAAATGGAGAGCTATGATGTGAAGTCAGTGATAAATTCAGACTATTTCAGAACTTCCTGAAATAAAATCTCAGCTTTACTTTTTGGGTTTCTTCTTGTTTCTCATCAGATTGTTTGAACGGGAGGAACTATCCCACCACAGAAATTTATTTATATGGAGAAGTTATTTATGTCATACTCTTCAGGCAGCACAGGTGCCCTCAAGTTCTAGGTGCAGTCACTGGAGAGAGGTGAATCTCTTCAGAAGGGGGATTCACAGCATCATACTTAAGCTATAATTATATCACTACTTTGGAGTCATCTATGGTCTTTAATTGGCTGTATAGGGAGCTTGCTGCACAACTAAGGCTGCTTAACTACATGCTAACATTTGGATGGGATGGGCTGTTTCTAGGTTAGGTTTTTTCCCTTTCTGCCTTTATAAAATCATCCTTTCCACACCTTTTGCCTTCCAGACTTCTTTTTGTCCGTTTTTTGCTTGTGCTATCATTTTGCTTTTCTTCCCTTTCTCTCCTCCTAGCATAGGCATTTCCTCATGTGTCATCACTTACAACCAGGAAGTAAGGTTACGAGCCAGGCTAAGTAACCCAGTTGATTCTGCAACTTTTTCTCTGTTGGTAAACAGATTTTAAAATAGCAAGAGCTGAGCTGATTGTACTGGGATCTTACTTTCCTAAGTTTATTTTTCCACCACTTGTGTTTAGTTCTTCTGGCTTTGTACGTATCAGTCTCCTGAGCGTTCCCATAATTCTGTGCTAAACAGACATGAAAAGGAAAAGCAAAAGGGGTTTTAAATCTTTCCTGCCTTTTTAGAGATCATAATCTTAGTAGACAAGAAGGAGCTGGAGGCAAAAACTTATTGCTTGCTTCACTAATCATAGTCATATCAAAACTCCTTTCATTGTAGGTTCTTAAAATATACTAAACAAGTATAAAGGTGATATTTATCTTGAAATTTCCCTACTGTGCCTTTAGAGGAGACCTGGTCTTACAGTTTAGTAGAGGATGTAGTAAAAAGTGGCTATTTGGCTGATGCTGGCTGTGTTTCTGTGCCTTCTGTGGGGACATTTCTACTTGCAGTGCAATGCAGCAATTATACAAATGCCTTTCCACTGTGCAGATCACGGGCAGTCGGTGGAAATCCATTCAGACCAAATGAGATCTCATTCTCTGAATTTGCAGTCCGTCCTTTACATGACAGGATCAACATTCATATAATTAAGTCCCACTGCCCCACTTTTGAGAGATAACACTTAATTGTCTTTTAGGTCCATTAAATGACGTTTCACTCTTTGATGGGTAAAAGTATGCATATTAACTTGAGCAAGAATGAATGGATTTCAGATTTAGGGTAGAAAGGCTGGTGGACTTGGCAAGAAATGTACTTAGGTAGAGTCAGGTGGGTTGGCAGTAAATAGAAACATATTTTATTTTTTGGCAGGAAAGTTGTTATGCTCAGGGAATATCATATGTCTTGTTGACTGAGGTGGAAAATTTTGGAGATAGCCTCTTTTAAAATTTCTGGAATTATATCACAGCCTTTGTCAAGATGTAAATAATTCAGGATTGCAAAGTCATCTGGAGAAGAGTCAGGAAAAGAAAGCAGGGATTTTTTGACAATGATACTTCTCTCATATTCAGAGGAAAATTGTTCCTTAATCCCTCTTCTATAAACATTGGGATTGTTCCAACCAATGAGGTGTTTGTTTTAAACCATAAAATAAAATGCTATTCAAGAAAGGAAGAAGCCTGAATAGCTAATCCCTATGAAAAAGAAAAAAAAAGAAAAAAAAAAAATAACATTTTTCTGTAATCATAAAATCTTCCGGTTGGAAAAGACTTTCGAGATCATTGGGTTCAACCATTGCTTTCTCACATTGTCTTCACATTTCATTTAATAAATCTTTAATAAAGAATGGTGTCACTAAATAACATCTCTTCAGCCTGTTTTTTTCCCACTTGCTTTTGTTTAGAAACAAAGTTTCAAGGAATTTTTAATCCATGATACTAAAGCAGAAAGCATAATTATGAAGCCTTAATATTATTCAGTTTTGGACAGTGTTTGGTTTTAACTTTATAGTAAGTATGCAATAATGCACAATTTTTGCAAGTGGATTATTAGACACTAAATGTTTGATTTAATTAAATTTGATTTGGGATCTGTACTGGAAATATATAAAATACTGCTTACTTGGATGACTTTTAAAAAAAAAATTCTTAAGTGACTAATTTTTTAGAATTCTTACTATTTACTTGGCATTTGAGTATTTTTTGTCTATTTGATTTAGTCTACTGTTTAGAACATCTATTGTTGAATTTCAATATGGAACTTGGGTAGACATAGTAGGAGGGAAATACTGAGAGGCCTTTCTTCAGCTTCAGGCTGGGACATCTCTTTCCTACGCTCCTGGATTCCTCAATTTGAGTGGACCCTCAAATACTAAGAATGAACTATTTAGCCTACACACATTAGGTGATGTTGGACATATCATCGTTATAAAAATATTTGTACTTGGTCAATGAACTTAGGATAGATACTTCAGTGTGGCAGTGTGGATCATCACATGCCTACAGATATTTCTACATGAGTATATGTGTGATGTGCTTACATATATCATAGAATCATAGACTCTTCCGGTTGGAAAAGACCTTTGAGATTATCGAGTCCAACTACACCCATCATCTGTTAAACCATGTCCCTCAAAAACTCATCTACCTGTTTTTTTAAGCACTTCCAGTGACTCAGCCACCTCCCTGGACAGCTGTGCCAGTACCTGACTGCCCTTTTGGTAAAGAAATTCTTCCTAATATCCAGTCTGAACCTCCCCTGGCGCAATTTATGGCTGTTTCCCCTTGTCCTATCACCTGTCACTTGAGAGAAGAGATCAACACTCGCTCTCCCACAGCCCCCTTTCAGGCAGCCTTTGAAAGCAATGAGGTCTCCCCTCAGCCTCCTCTTCTCCAAGCTAAACAACTCCAGTTCCCTCAACCATTCCTCATAGGGCTTGTTTTCCAACCCCTTCACCAGCCTCGTCGCCCTTCTCTGGATGCGCTCCAACACCTCAATGTCATTCTTGTAGCGAGGGGCCCAGAACTGCACACAGTACTCAAGGTGTGGCCTCACCAGTGCTGAGTGCAGGGGTACAATCACCTCCCTTGTCCTGCTGCGCACATGTACACATGTACATATGTACCTGCATGTGCTTTTTTACAGATAAGATTATGTATAAGTGTATGAAGTAATATACATCTGCATAATGCATATTTCCTACCCTGAGTGGGTATTTAATGCATCGTTTCTATGCACCACAGCAGCTAAGATGATCTGAAAAGGCTAGTCTGAATATCTGGGAATATGCAGTTATATTATAGAATCATAGAATCACCGGAGCTGGAGAGGATCCAAAAAGATCATCAAGTCCAAGTCCCATCCCTACACAGGACACTCCCAACATTCACACCATGTGACTGAGGACATTGTCCAAATGCTTCTGCAATGCTGGCAGACTCCGTGCCATGACTGCTTCCCTGGGGAAGCCTGTTCAGTGCTCCACCACCTGATGGGTTAAGAACCTCTTCCTAATATCCAGTCTATACCTCCCCTGGTACATTTTCCTGCCATCACCTCGAGTCCTGTCATAGGTTGCAAGGGAAAAGAGAGATATGCGTATATGCACGTGTCTATAAGTAGTTGATGTGTCCTGTTCACTAGTGATCTGTGTGTTTGTTTCCGTATGTGTCTATGTGAGGAAGTGACCTATATGGCTGGAGCTTAAAGCCCCGTTCCTGTTCATGTTCACAACGTGCATGATGCCACTGTTAAATAGACAGTAGAAATTGCTTTGACTAAAGGTACTCAGGGAAGTGGAGTAAAGATAAATTAATAAATAATGTTCAGATAAAAAAGTTTTTTTGAAGTGATTGATCATCAAGGTACAGAAACTCAGAAGAATATTATTTCTTTTAGAAAACTAAAATGTTAGCAGTGGTATATTTCTTATGATTATACTTTATTTCTCTGAAAAAAGTGTACTTTGAAGTAGTAATATTAATCATATAGCAGCATATAATTTTTCACACATGCATCACACAAAGTAAAATTTCTGTTCCCCTTTTGTTTGTCAAAATTCTTATTGTTTGGTGGAAATGGAGTTTCAGAATAGAATATGGAGCTCTGTTTTGTTGAAATTAAATGGCAAAATGTTTGATTTGTGCACTCAAAGTAATCTCTCTAGTCAATCATAACAATGGATTTTAATGCTCATTTTACAGCTGCTTTTAAGGTATGTATTGCATCAGCTTTGAGAATCATTCAATTTTACTAGCTTTAAAATAACTTTTTATGTACTCCTGTATATTGAATATAAGTTTGGGACATGGTTTTTCAGAGCTTTTTTATCTTACGTTGCATTAAAAGTTAATGGAGAAACACGAGCAGCTTCTTGACGCAAGTCCTAAAAATGTTGATGTACTGACTACAGCTGTTCAGGAATGTTTGGTTGGATTACTTTTTCTATAACAAAAAGTGCTTTATATGCAAAGTTGAAAACCTTTGCTATAAACATTTTTTTCTTAAAGGAACAATATTATTTTTCCATTTTCTAGCCATGTCTGACACAGTAAATGAAGTGAAATATAATTTCTCTGTGTCTGCTGTGTTGCAGTTGCGTTTTTTCCTGATTACAATGATCTCTGGTCTTGTGATGCACCAAAATGCTGCTTAGTCAACTTTATTTTCTTGAAAAAGTGAAACTGTTAGGCACATAAACTTCACAAAGTTATTTGGGGATTCAGCTCTGTTCAAAGACTCCTAAGCAGAGAAAACATGCATGGTGATATTGTTTGAACTCATTTATGGAAAAAAAAACCCCAAGATTCTCAAAGAGGTCAAAATTAAATTGCAAGCAATCATTTTATCATTTTGTGAAATGCACAAACATGACTTTTTAAAATATAAATGCTTAATTATAAACTGTTCTTCTTAATGTACCTGCATCAGTGGATTTTGTTTAAAAAATGAACTGTTTCAGATGCTAAAACCAAAGTAAAAATCTCTGAAAATTTTAGTACAAGTTAGTTTTTTATAAATATTTTATCTTTCATAAATGAAATGAAATGAAAGTTCTGTGAAATATTCTTGCAGCCAACAAAAGGGTAACCTGAGTGAAATACTCCGTAGGTGAAATGAAAGACCAAGATACTGGGGTTTCACCTGGGTTTTTTTCTCCCTTTTTTCAGTTCTTGCTTAGGGAAATATAACTTCAACGGATTTACCACATTGTAGAGTCCCAAACCTATAATACTGATTTAAGGGTTATGTGGTTTTTTTTTCTTTTGGAAGAGAAAACCCTAAAGCTATAAACATATTGTTAGCTCTGTTATATCTCTCATAACAAAGGCTTTACCCAAAAATACCTCTTTCTTTTCTTTGATTCTGTAATATAATTAAATATCAATATTTGTGGAATGTTGCAATGTTTGAACAAGTGTGGTTTTGCTGAATGAAAACTAACATATGCAACGCTATTTTTTTCAAAATAAAACATTTGAAAATTATGACTGAATATCTTCTGTTCTACAGCTATTTGTTACAAGTATTACAATAACACATGGCTCACCAAGGAGGTGCTGAGCAAGCCTGACAGTTCCTATCTAACACACCTTTATATCCATCTGTTTTCAAATAAATAATATTCATTTCTGAATTTTTGAAAGTGAATAAAAATTAGTCAAAAAAAACCCAGAAAGGTAGTTTATTCTTTTATATAAAGCTGTTACACTTAGCATCATACTACAGGCTTAGAACTGTGTGTTTTCTGAATCCAGGTGTTGGGTGGAAGGCTGGGGAAAGATGACAGGTGCAGCTAAGAGAGAAATAAATATTTTTTTAGCTCATACACTGAAGTGAAAATATGACTTGAGTCAAGACTGACCCTTCTAGGATGTGCTTCTTCATGTCACTTTTCTTCTGCATCACTTTTTACTGCCTGGATCTGGTTCTGCAAGACCTTGCACACATGAATGGTCTTGCTAAACATGACAGGATGGCTGAAAGAGTTGGCAGATCCAGATCTAATAGATGTTACAGATCTGTGGCACTGCAGTGAAGCCAGATGAGTGTCAAGGAACATAGGTAGTTCATACTTTAAAATCTCCTTCCAGGTTGCTTTAATACTGATTTATTTGTTTTAAATGTATTGCCTTATTTCCTGTCACCCTCAAAATACAAGAGTACTGCTTTCTTCTCTATCCACTTCAACTTTCTTCCTCTATCTGCTTTCTTTCTTTGGGGGAATAAAAATAGAAGAGAAAGTACATTGAGTACAGTCTCTCATACTAAATATATAGCAAATAAGGCAATAAACAAAACTGTAATTTTTGTGTAAGCCTTGCTAGAAAGTCTGAGCAGCTTTATCTCAAGCTATTCCAACCTCAGTTGTAAAATAATTGTTTAGCAGTGCATGCTTAGTAAGTGTGCTCACTGTAATACACACCTTCAGGACATGTTTAAGGGTGTGTAATAAAGATTAAAGATGAGGCTACAGAACTTTAAAACTATTATAAATGGAAGAATTCAATATTGATATTGTTTCATACATTATTTATATGGACAGGAATAGCCGCTATTCAGAAACTGGATCTGTGAGATCAGGGCTCTATTTCAAGAGTCTCAACAAAAGTCTCTGAGGAGCCTAATATTAAACAAATGGAAATAGTAAAGAAAAAAGAAAAGAATACCACAAACCACCAAGAATACAGTTGATTATTTGGGGAATGGGATGAATTCAGAGGACTTGAGTTCTACTGATATGAAATACTGATTTTTCTCCTATTTTGGTGTTGGATTGGTGTTTGATTAATCTCGTATTCAATAATATCTTACATTAGAATGCACAAGTGGAGAAAGCTGTTATGTATAATAATACAAGACAACATCTGGAAAGAAGAGATTCTTAATTTTCCGAACTGATCAGTACAATGGAATAAGAAAAAATATCTCTAATAAGAAACTGCAATTTTGTCTTTTTCATTTTATAAACACTTTAGAAGAGATAGTCCTCTATCATGTTAAGCCCAGTGTTAAGTTTGTTCGTCTGTATCCCTCAGAACATCAGTTTAAAACCTTTCTGTACTCTATAGTTGATAAAAATTTTGCAGTAATAACAATACAGGATTAATTGAACTTGTCCATTCATATGGGCAGATCGTGATTTCCTTTTATTCTTTCCTTGTTCTCATGGCTTGGCTGCTGCAACATCAATAATTTTACACCAATTAGTTAAGGATATAGCTAATATCCTGTTTACCAGGTCATAGATTCATAAACTCATAGACTAGTTTGGGTTGGAAGGTCATCTAGCTCAACCTCCAGCAGTGAGCAGGGGCATCTTCACCTAGATCAGGTTACTCACGGCCCTATCCAACTTGACCTTGAATTTTTTCCAGGGATGGGGCTATCACCTCTCTGAGCGACCTATTCCAGTGTTTCTCCGCCTTCATTGTAAAAAATGTCTTCCATATATCTAGTCTAAATCTACCCTCTTTAAGCTTAAAAACTTTACCCCTTCTCCTATTACAATAGGCCCTGCTGAAAAGTTTGTCCCTATCTTTATAAGCCCTTTTAAGCACTGAAGGTCTGCAATGAAGTCTCCCCAGAGCCGCCTTTTCTCCAGGCTTAAAATCTTCAGCTTTCTCAACCTGTCTTCATAGGTTAGTTGCCCCATCCCTCTGATAATTTTTATTGCCTACTCCAACAGATCCATTTTGTTCTTGTCATGAGGGCTCTAGAGTTGGCTGCAGTACTCCAGGTGAGGTCTGGCGAGACTGGAGTAGAGGGGCAGAATCACATTCCTTAACCTGCTGGTCACACTTCTTTTGATGTAGCTCAGGATACTGTTGGCTTTTTGTGCTGCGAGTGCGCAATGTTGGCTTATTGCCCAGCTTTTCATCCAACAGCATGACCATGTCCTTCTCATCAGGGTTGCTCTCATCCTCCACCCTGTATTGATACAGCAGGTTGGCTCGACCCAGGTGCAGGACCTTACACTTGGCCTTGTTGAACCTCGTGAGGTTCACACAGGTCCACTTCTCAAGATTTTTCAGGTCACGGACTGCATCATGTTGTGCTTTTAAATGACAACATATTTAAGAGCTGGGAAAAGCAAGTAACAGCATGGAGATCTTCTGTATAATAGATCTGTAGTTTGATGTACAAGAAAGTTTTTCTGCACAGTGTTAACTTTCAGAGAAATTTCACATTCTTCCACATTCTTTCCTCCCCTGTATAAGGAGTGGGTTTCACCACTATTTTTTTCACAAGAAGTTCTACAATTGTTTTCAGAGTGGGTTTCTTCATGAAGTCAGTTTGGAGAATATTGACAGACAAATGAATTCATAAACGTAAAATTATGTAAATGGAGTGTGAAAGCAATTCTGTCCTTTTTTAAGAGGCAATTAACAATTAAATTTGTACCCTTGACAAAACTTCCTTTTCCTATACTTCCTGAGAAGTGTTTTATATTGTGTTCTTATATGGTTACACATCAACTTAGGATTTTCACAACCTTCTTGAGAACACATTTGTAGACTTTCTAGAGACTAAATATTTCCTGTTTTCAGGAAAGGCCACAACTTATCCAGGCTTGGATAAGCTGGGGGGGGGGGGGGGGGGTGGGGGGGTGGGGGGGTGTTAACTGTTTCTTTGGGTATTGATTGCACGATTGCCTTTGTGCATTCCTCACTCATTTTTTCTGTCGTGTTTATGATCAACAACAATATCTTTGTCAGGGAAAAACTAATGGTCATAGCTTACTTAAACAAGTGTAAAAGTGAAATCTCAATCACATTTACTAATCTATTGTTTTCGTGTTCATTCAGTACTAAAGAAGAAAGATTATGTTGATGTTAAAATTACCAACTGTCATGTTTTCACCTCAGTTCCACTCCTCAAGACAAGGCTTTAGATCATGCTGTCTTCATTAGAGATGCTATTTTGTTTTAGTCTGGAACAGTGACTCTAGGACAGCAGTCCAGGGGAAAAAACAAGCAACTCAGAAGTCAGAAGTCAAAAAAAATAACTGTATGAATAGTTATGTGATCATTGTATGCAGATTCTGACTTTTAATAGTGACGATGTAGAATAGTAATGGACTTGCTTGAGTCAGTTTAATGTAGAAGAGCTGTAACGCTTTTTCGCATTTCACTGAGTACCATCCATAATATGAATGTAAACTCATCACCATTGTTGTAGGCTATCAGTTTGAATGGAGGACAGAGGAAGTATTTTGTGTAGGAGTCAGTGGTCAAAATTCTCACAAGGCTTAACTTTTCTTCATGTAATGGCTTAAAGCCCTTGTCTTCCAGTGCCTTTTTTTGGTAGGAATCTCTTTTTGAACATACTTTTCCTTTCCTGATTGCTTCCATCATTTCAGTCATTTATTTCCAGTCTGTTCCTTTTATGTCTCTCTTTTTGAAGAGAAAATTGTGCTTTGCAAAATTCCCTGTGACTGGTTATGATCCATTAGTGTATTTTATTCCCCTTTTGACTGTCTCTTTCAGGAAATTTTAGCATTCCCTGTTTCCATTCCCTGTGCACTCTAATCTTCATGCCATTTGTGGTGAGAAAAAAAAATTAGTAAATAAAACTTACAAGCCAATAGGAAAAAAAAAATCCAAGTATGTTAGCAAAGCATGGATAATATTCTTTATTTCCTTACAGCACAATCATGAGATTGTCAAATAATTTAAGATCATCATACCAGTGGTAGCTTTTAAATTTGGTAGTATTTATCTTTTTCACAGTGAATTCTGATGTTAAGGAAAAATTTTCTATGCAACCTTACATGCATTAAGCGCATGCAGAAGTGAAGAATTGGACCATCTTGCTACTTCAGAAAGTCCCTTTGAACTAATTTGGAGTTTTGCATGAACAAGATGGGGACAGCATGCTGTATTGGTTTAATTTTCTTTTCACATTGGCTGTAGCTTTAGAAGAGCATGTATATAAATGGAGTAAAAATAACACTTCTATATGAGTATGGTAATCTTTTCTCCATTTACACATGAACTGCATAAACAGCCTTTAAATGTGCTATTATAATATACCACAGTCTATTTCTGCCTGTGATATTCCTGTGAGAATATCGTAGATATTCCTGGGAAAGACGATCAGCTGAAAGGTGTAGCTAAGTGGGAGAAACAGTCTTGCAAATTACTCTGTGTAATGGGGAGGTGAGAAGCATGGTCTTACTGGTTAAGAATAACATCTAACACACATACACACACACTGTTCAGTATTTTGGCAGCAGTAGAAGCAATCATCTTAGCTTTCCAGGAGTCTTGCAAGGCCAGCAGTAGAGTTATGAATGTCTATGCCTATAGTCAGCTTTTCTCACTCTGTTACCCGTGTTCTTACCCATGTTGTTATGCGTAAGATAGGCCTGGCACAGCATTCATTAGTGCACTGTATGCTATTACACATTGTTGGTATCCAAGCTAGACTGGTTTTTCATATCATGTAACTGCTTTTATGACTCACAATTTTTACTGAAATTTGATTTGTATCCCAATTGAAATTAACTTTGCATATACAGGTGGATTCTTGTTGAACTGTTACCCTGCTAATGAGTTGAGGCACAGACTGTAACTGTCCAGTACACAGCCTATATTTTTAGGATGGAAGGCTGATCCTCCAATCTTAGTTGCAACTCAAAAAGGATATCAGGGGTTTCTCCAAACTCTCATCTTGGGCTTTATGGAAGGCCACCTAGGCCAGATTTGTTCGTGATATTCTGGGGCAAGGACGCCACCTGTAGGAATTCAATGTCATTTCTCATTTCATCATTCTTTCAACAGTTTCTGGGATAAATAAATAAATACATAAAGAAAGAAAGAAACAAACAATCTGTTCTTTATAGGTAGAGCCTGTATACACGTAATAGGCTAAATATCCTTTGTATGTCATGAGTGCATTACTAGAGAATATTCCATCTGAGAGGGCACTATGACAGAATTTAGTCAGTTTATAGGGATGTGGATTTAAGTTATGGCAATGCCGGTGTAGACCAGCAACAAACTTGCATAAGCACAGGTACTGGTTAACCCTAGAAACATACAAGTTACATAACATTGTTATGAGATATATATATATAAAGAGAGAGATATATTAAGATCTGTAATGTAAGAACAGTCATATTGAAATGTTGCTCAGTTTTTTTCTGTTACATCTATTCTGACTCATAAACCCATTCCAATGCCCATTCTTGCCGTATTGCATGTTATTATATCATGTGCCAAGAGCAATAACGTAAACCCTGTGTTTTCTCTGCATGCTCCATTTGATTCTTAAATGCAGGACTCGGCTCAGTGAAGTGTGTATATATACCAGCATTACACCAATCTGATTCTTGAACCACAAAAGCTCTTGCTCATAAATTTCTAAACCACAGCAATGTATAAGTGAGGCATATAGGTGAAAACTACGATAAGTTTAGTATCTAGTAAATTTAACAGTCACTTTGTGTAACATTTGCAGTAAACCTCTTCTAGTTGATTATATATTAAAGCTACATGCTCTAAAGAGATTTAGCCTTGTCTTGGCGTCAACTGAAAGAATAGCATATAAAGTATGCAGAAGTTTATATTGCATTTTAGTAAGCTGTTTCATTTCTTATTAGTTCAGGGCCAGTGGGGGTTGGGGGTGGGGATTAGGGAAAGGGAAGGATGCACTTAGTTCTAACAATATAAAATTAAAAATAAATCGATCTATAAATATGATATTTGAGTATAAATATAGACTGATATATTTTCAATGACACTCTTACAGTAATTAGTACATTTTGAAAGTATATTATTTATATTATAACTCAAGATGAGGAAAATATGGCTTTACTGGAGCTGCATGTAAACAGTCACAAATGCAAGTTAACATGATTTTTCCAAATAGAAACTTCTAGAATAGACTAATACCCAAAAGTGTTTGACACAAAAATGCTACTGTTGGTGCATACATAATGTATTTTCTAGAAAGCTAAGAAATCCAGTGAATAGTAAGCTGACACCTATATTACCTAACTTTAGAAAATTACAGTGTAGGTGGGCTAGACTCTCCTGAAATGGCCGTTTCAGAGGAGCAGACACTTTAAAGGGTAATCAGTTACTTTCCAATGTACATGCCAGCTTTATGGGTAACTCAAGTTCAGTGAAATGTCTACTCCGTGCTCGTATCTATTTTCCACCCATTGCTGGTAACCCAGCTATAATTTGCTCCTCATACAAATTCAGCTTTTCAGCACTTTGTATACCAACCTTATAAACCCAATCTGTTTCAGCCATCTTTCTTCCCATGCCCATGATACACACAAGCAGTATGTCACGGTTTAGCTCCTAAACCAGCTAATTTTTGGCACCTAAGATTGTGCAGTTGGGCTCTCAAATTCCATCCCCCCTTCTCCCAGGGAAGAGAGAAAAAATGAGAGGATAAAAGGCTCGTGGATTGGAAATTAAAACTACAGCTTTAATGAAATGATGATAATAGTACTAATTATTAAAATAATAAGATAGTAATGAGATGTGTGCAAATATCTGAGATTGCAACCCCACCCCTTGATGACTATACATCACCACAAATGCTGTAGAGCAGACACGAGGGAATGAGTCCACAGCTAGGAGGGAGCTGAACTCAGGAACTAGATTCACATATGCACAAATCTGGGGACAGGAGCAATCAGATAGACAAGATCCTCCCTCACTGTACATCAGCCATCACAGGAGAGAGTGATACCCTTGTGATCATGATTTTATACTGAGTATGATGTATATGGGGTGGAACACTCTGTTGGTCAGTTCGGGGTCACCTGTCCTGTCTGCCCCTCCCTGCAGGTGCTGCCTTTTTTGCTAGATTGAGGATGGCCTTGGTTACTAGAGGAATAAATATAAACATTGACCAATGTTCCATGTTACCACTTCTAGAGGGAAATTGAAAAAAACATGCAGTTAGTTTTTCAGAAAAATGAAGTTATTATAGACTAGACCCGAGCCAGAGTCAGAGTCACCCCAATTAAATCTAACACAGTGGAAGTGTAATATATTGATCTGAATTTACTAGAAGGAAGGAGCTTGCAAAATGCGAATCAGGACATCTGGTGTTCTTAAATGAGTAGAATTAAAGGAAATACTTGTGCTTCATGACTCTGTGGCTGAGGTGGCATGTGGCTGTCAGGTAAAAGAATGGAATGCATTTGTTAAATTGCTATTTTTGTTAATTTTCTCAACATGGTGTCACAGCTATCATTTTAAATTATTTTTTTTTTCTACTTTTACAATAGTGAACACTGTTTGCCATGCAATATAAAATTCTGCATGTTTTTCATTTGTGGTCTCTCAAGCACTGATGGGTGCTTTCAGTAATGTATATCTGATAAACTTACTGTTGCTGTTCAAAGCAGTAGTCCCTCTTTGGTGGATGCTTGCATGCCGTTCAGACTTCTTGTGAATGGCCTTGGTAGGTCATCTAACAACTCCATGTGACAAAGAAAATTCATTTTTAGGCTCCTCCATCTCAATTTTTCCCATTGTTGGTTGGTATTGTAGATGTGAGGAGGGCTTGAATAAACAGAAATAGAGTCAGTAAAAATACTAGAGTAGAAAGGAAATGCATCAGTTTTTCAAATATCATCAGGTTTGAAATAATCAATGCCTGTCATTGAGGTTTTTCATCCTTAAAGGGTTGCTAATTTCCTAACCACATATGCTCACTGTAATTCAAGCATTATCCAGGGTTTACAACCAGTATTAAAATGTGATCCTGACTCTCTATAAAGAAAAGCTCCCTGCCCTTACCTAAATCCTATATTATAGGAGTTTGTGTTTCTTTGCTTCATCAGAAAGGAGCAGTAAAGGAGTAAAGCTGCATGAATATCCTTCCTAGGGAAAAAAAATCCTTAAAGATTCCCATAAGTTTGCTTTCTATGATAAACTTCCAGGGTAGGTTTTCTGTGAGCCTGTTAGCTCACCTGTGGTCTTACCAGTTAAAAACAGAAGTTGACGTTGGTGAAGACATTGGAAAGAATGTAACAATTGAGGTTGAAAATTGGAATATAATTAAGCTCTGTATTGGGTGACAATAAATCACTAAAAATATACAAGAAGCACAGATGAGAGTAGGGAAAAATGTACTCAGTAATCCCATTAAAATGGAAGTGTAGGGGAAAGAGAGAAACATTCCTGAAATGAAGAAGAGAACAGTTTCTCCAAGAAAGTAGGTCGTGTTGGAATCCTTCTTCTCTCAGAAAACTTTCAGGTATACTTTTCTAAGTTATGAAACTTTTTTCGAGTCAAGAATTACGTATTCTTGTTTACATTTATCAATGTTACCCAAATGTCTGGGCATTTTATATATCTGTGTATCTACATGTATGTATTTCTATTTACTCGGTATTCAATCAATGTTTTATAAAGGGTTAAGTGTGGCATCATCAAGGCAGCTAAAAAAAAAAACTTCAGAATGTCACTCAGTGAAAAGTAAAATAGAAAACTTCAGTATTTTATGTACTACACGCTGTGTGCCAGGTTGCACAGACATTTTTAATCTTTAGCAAATATAAAAAATCCTACCTATCCAGACTCAACAGTTCATTACCTCAATTGATCTTGACCGCAAGGGTCAAAAATTCAGTATTTTTTGTCAAACCAGGCAGTGCAGAGTGTGAGAAAGATAGCAGGGGAGTTGCAGGAAACAAGAAGGAAAGAGAGCACAAACAGAAGTCTGTTAAAAATAGTTGAGATGAAGCCTCCCTGTTCTTGAAGATGATGTACTGTACTTTCTGTTATATAATACAAAGGAAAGTGATTATAGCAAATTGGCTGTAAAAACACAGACCAGTAACATTTTGTTCTTGTTTTGTTTTGGGATAAAGTGTATTGTAGGCTCCAGCAAGTTGAAAGGAAGTGCGTTGTGGGAGATTTGCAGGATGGAGTATTTGAGAGATGTGTTTCCAACCCGTTAAAGAAAATAAAAAATGAGCAAATGTGAAAATAAAAGTGAAGAAAAGAGCAAGATGCACAATGGAAGAACCAAAAATGAGGCAAGACCATTTAAGCTTCTTAAGAAGGAAAGACCAAGAAACAGTGACAGATTGGGATGATTATTCAAATCCACCTCTTCTCACATTTTGGTTCTTACATTACTAAGGGTGTTTCTTCTTCTCTTTGATAGAAATTGTAGGAAATGAAGCGTATGCTTCATTTTTAGGATCTCTATATTTGGAATCGCACAGGAAACATGAAGTGTCAATAGACTCCTTTGTTATATTAAAGCTGCTAAAAGAAAGAAATTTTGGAAGCAAATGATGAGAAAGAAAATTAGTGAAGGTCTCCCTTTTAACTGATAGGAAAAAAGAGGATGAGTGTTGACTCTCACTTTAAGGGGAGAGAGCAACTTCAACTGAAAAATTATGTTAAAACTTTAAATAATAGTAATACTGGAAAAGCTACCAAGTGTGCAAATTTACATAGTGGCACCCATAGTCCTCTAAAATCCCGGTCTATCTGCATGAAGATATACAACAAGCTGGGTAGCGATCTTTTGCATCACGATGATAAAATGGAGAATAAAGATTCGGGAATTACTGATTTTAAATTATCTGATGAAGTCCTTCACAATCTGCTTTAAAAACCACCGTGAAACTGTGACTAGACTTTTTATTGTCCTTTGACTTAAATTCTTCATCTTTGTGGAAAAGGACACGGGAGTCCTAATGGACAAGTTGAACGTGAGTCAGCACAATGGCCTTGCTGCAAAGATGGCTAATATTATCCTGGGCTGCGTTAGACAAAGTATTTCCAGCAGGTGAAGGAGTTGATCTTTCCCCTCTCCTCAGCTCTAGTGAGACCACACCTACAGTGTTGTGTCAAGTTATGGTCTCCCAGTACAGGAAAAGCATGAACATAATAGAGAGGGTCCAGTGAAGGGTGTTTGTTTAGTTGCTAAGGTGATTAAGGTACTGGAACATCTCGTGTGTGAGGATAAGTTGTGAGAGATGGGGCTTTTGTCCTGGTGAATGGAAAGCTCATGGGGATCTTATTAATGTATATAAATACCTGAAGGGAGGTTCCAAAGTAGACGGAGGCCAGGCATTTTTCAGGGCCAAAGGCAATGGCCACAAAATGAAACACAGGAGGTTCCCTCTGCACATCAGAAAACACTTTTTCACTGTGAGGGTGACCGAGCACTGACACAGGTTGCCCAGGGAGGTTGCTGAGTCTCCATCCTTGGAGATATTCAAAAGCTGCCTGAGCGTGGTCCTGGGCTCTGGGTGTCCCTGCCTGAGCAGGGAGCTTGGGCCAAATGACCTCCAGATCTCCCTTCAAACCTCAACCATTTTGTTAATTAATGATTCTTCAGTTGATTGATAAGATATGGTTATTTTTAAAGTTTTGGTTCAGCAGCAAGTTTCTTTTCAATGTGTTTCATAAAATAATTTTTTTCTCATCCTTTTCAAAGAACCCTTTCCTTCTTTCCTTGAATCTCAGAGTAACACCCTCTTGCTTTTAAATGTCTCAGCTGCATTTGTATGCTCCCTGGTACTCATTATATTGCACTGACAGGATTACAACAATGAACTGTTATCCTTATGAATTCCAAATCAATTTCTAAATTAAAAACTGTTTAATTGCTGCAATGGGCAAAATTACAAAACTTCTTGATTAATAAAGAAGAAAAAATGTTTTGTATTCATCAACATGTTTCAAATTAGGAGTTTGTAGCTCAAATCAGAATGAATCAGTGGTTAAGGTAGCTCCCTCATAACCCTTAAACTGAAAAGTTGATGCAGTGAAATATAGAAATTCAAAGCAACAGAAGCACATGTAGATTAAATATATGTAGACTGAAATAGTATGCATGTTGTGCCAAAATTACATTTTTCCTTAATCAATTTTATTTCCGGTCTTGCAGAAATACAGAATTTGCTTTTTCATCTGCTGAAAAATTAAAGATAAGGATAATGTCCCTGTTTTTCCTCTTGAAGAGGACAGGCTTTTCAGACTAGGACATTAATCAGATTATCATTGAAAGAAAAAGTTACTTACTCCAATTAATAATTTATAACATATAGCTAAAGCCTTGTCTAATTTCAGGAGACAAAGAGAACAGAAACAAAATTATTGCAATCGGCAGAGAAAAAAATCTGTATGTTATATAAACAGCTTCAAACATCTGTTTGTTTTAAGAGGAAGTTTATCTACCAAGGGATGCATGCTTCTTGTCGTAATTGTTCAAAGTTACTTAACCATATATCCGGAGAAACTGTCAATAATACAATTACTTTCTATTAGGAAATAGATAATAAAAACTCTGCTAATGTTGATGGAATTATATTTATCATAATTAAATCAGATTATTTATATCAATTTATTTTTTAAATATACAAGACTTTTTTTTTTTCCCCTTTAGAATGCAGTCTAAGCATTTGCAGTTTCTTTGGCTGGCTAGTATAAAAAAGAATAGCTAATACAGATTTTAAGGGTCCATACTTTAATAAATGATCTGCAGTTAGGAAGAGATGGCCATATTCTTATTGTTTCAAGTTTGTGGATTCATAAGGATTTTCACATCTTCCCTCAGCCTTTATAGTTTTAGTTGTCTGAATTTGGACATTAAAAAAAGAAGATAGACATTTATTTCCTACATCTTATTCTTTTAGGCGTATGTAATTGAGCTCTAATAATAAACAAATGGAATGACCTTACCTCATATAACCATACAAATGTTTGGGGGACCTTTGTAGGAGTCCTCTAGTTCCACTGCCCTGTCAAAGTACCACTTTCAAACACTGCACCAGCTCCTTGCTTTTTTCTCCATTGGAATCTTGAAAAGTCGGAGCTTTTTCCACATCTCTCGCTGGCTTGTTCCACTCCTACATTACCCTCCTACTGAAAAAGTTCTTGCTAAAATGCGGTTTGAAAAAGCAGGTGACTGTTGTGCTCTCTTATAGCACTTGGGGTTACTTAGGAAGAGTCTCTCACTTGTGTTAACTGTTCTTCAAGTAGGTTGCTGTGACTGTATCCTGTGCTCTTTGTCAGGATAATAAACACTCAGTTTCTTCTGTTAGATTTTCTTGCTAACTCTACCTGAACTCTGGTTTCTGGGCAGCCTTCTTGCACTTGGATGGCCCAGAGTTCAGCATAGTATGTGTTGCTCGTTTAAGCGCTAATCTTAATTTTAACATGTAGGCTGATCTGAAGGACAAAATTTTATTTACATTCAGGTATTACAATTTTAACAAAACATTTAACAGACATAAAAGTCCTTGGTGAACTGAACATTTTAGAATTGCTTTGTACAGTAGGATTTAAAAGATGCAAGACACTTTTTAATGTGAATAATTCATGTAGATAAATTCAAACATTATGGGGCCTGTGACGTGCTGCCCTTAAGTACTGATATGCGTCTCAATTTAGAAGTGCATTTTCATACACATTTTATCTAATGTACATTTGAATTGTCATACAGGATAATTAAACATTGCATGTCAGAATCTTAAAAGAAAGGTGTTAGTTTTAGTCTTTTTAGAAATATTTCACAGCTTATCTCATTTTCATCTACTTTTATAGTCTAGCCTTCTTTTCATCCTTATTTTTAGCTAGTTCATTGCTTGTATGACCATAAGAGAGACTGTTTGCTTTGATTTAATGAGACTGATTTCAAGCCATGTTGCTTGAATCCATTGCTCTTTCTAAAGTTGCTCATACAATGCTGAGATTATATTGCATTGTCTTGATGTGTATGCTCACGCTCCTGTTTGCCATGGCTCCATTGTACTGATCCAAGACATACCATGCATCTGTGGTATGGTTGTGTATTAGGCATCATGCCCGCTTTTATCCACGTTACCAGACCCGAATCTCTGTGCTGGGTTTTAAACAGTGAATCATTTATGCCTTGAACTTAACTGGTCTTGTAGGTCCTGCGTATCCCTTCAAGGCTAGAGTAAACCATCTGAATTTGATCAGCTAACCTCTGTTGATTTGAAGCACTTGGGTGGGGGCCTTCAGTGCTAGTAAGTTTGACTGGTATCAACTAACTGGACTAGTTCAAGAGGAACTGGGGAATATAAACATGTTTAGGAAAATTTCCTTTCTAAAGAGGAGAACTTGTAATAGGCTGTTTGTATACATAGATATATATGTGTATAATTTTTTTCCTAGAAGACCTGAGGGTCTTTTGAACGAGAAAATAGTCATTATCTCCTGAAAAAATGAGCTTGGGGTGGCCTGGAGCAAAGGAAGCAAGTATTATTTTTGTGACAATCCAGCCAGCAGTATGATTTTGCTGTTAATACTGGTGGTATCACCTGTTTTTAATGCATGATGTTACTTTGCAGGTATGCTATCTTAAAAATACTACTGGAATCATTCAGATGTTAGGCCAAAGCCTCTTGTTCTCTCTCCCTAGAATACAACAGAGGGAAAGCAGAACATTGTATTATATGCAAGAAAGCATCAAGAAGAAATAGTTACAAATGATGAATATTAATAAAAATATATAATTTCAGGGTATACAATAAAAGCCTATCCCAAGAGGTAGGCTATAAGTCACTCTGTTTTTTGATGTCTTCTGGAAGAACAGGGTATTGTTAGCAACCCACAGTGAGCATTTACCACAAATCTGTGGTGCTTCTTGAAAGTTCTTAAAAGGTTAGCCATTAGTCATCACCTTTATGTTTAAAGCAGTCTTCAGCATCTACCTTGGAGATGCTCTTTCCCCTTTCGTGTCCTCTGAAGTAGCCAGGCAGAGCCCATGGTCCTGCTCCTTACTGATGAAGACTTCTCCAGGCTTCAGAAGTAAGTTCAGTCAGTATCCAGCAAGTGACACGTTTATATAACTTTATAAATATTAAATAAATAAAACAAAAAAGTGAAGCTATTGGATTTTATTGTCTAAAAAAATTGTTATTTGTTTTAATTTACAGGACTCTTCACCTGCCGATTCTGTATCTGTCAGCAGACATTCTCCTGTAAGCCACAGAGGCACATGCTGTCGCTAGAGAGTCGCTGGACATTAAGGCTGCTTGAGCAGTTTGAAAGAAAAGGCATGGGCGACAGCTGTTCTTTGTAAAGTTCAGTAAAGCAGAGACAGCCTTGAAGCAGAAACCTCTATTTGATCTCAAGTTATTTTCCCTCTTCAGCTTCCACCCAGTTTATCTCAAGCAGAGGTGTATGTTACTTCTTCCAATTGTTTGAGACAAGCAGGTATTATACATAGATGCTTAGAGGATGTACTCAAAGGAGAACATGCCCAGTCTGCACTAAAGGACTTGAACTGATGAGAAAAGGACATAGAAATTCAACTTACAGAGCAATGAAAAGCCAGTTCTGGACCCTGGAGCAAGTATGTGACTTTCTTCCATGTTATACTCGCATCTTCTTATCAAATTTTATTACTGCAAGGAAATGCTGGAAGAACATCGGTGTCAAGAAAACTCCTGGATTAAAATCTCAGGTCAGTGAAGAAAGAGTCAAACCCAATGAGTTATCTTTCAAGCTAACTTCATGTTTTTGCCTGTGAATTTTGGCTACCAGTGATTTTAGCTAGTTTGGAAAAAGGCAATTTTTATATCAGAGCATCTTGCATGTTTCAAGGGAGTTATCTTCTGTTGGCCAATCCTGTGAGGACTGCTGCACGTATGGTTCATAGCTGACTCATTTTAAGAAACGAAGTAGAAAGGAACTCATCATCCATGTAATTTTGCACATTTTATTCTAATACTTCTTTTGTGATGTTATTTCAAAAAACAAAATAAAAGTTTTCTTTTAATTATGACTTATGAGTTTTTTTTTCTATTAAAAATCCCACAATTGAATAAAATATCATTTCCCATTCTTTCAGTAACTGGAAGTTTTCACTTAGCTACTCTTTTTTCATGTTCCTCTTTTCACCTCTCATAAGCTGTCTCAACAGGAAACTGTCTCTGTTCTAACCACAATAAATATCAAACAGTACATAAAAATTAACAAACACAGGCTAAACCATAATGAATCTATTGGGAAAGTATATATATATTGTGGAGGTGATTAATTGAATAGGCAATACATATATGTAAATATACGTAAATGCGGAAAGAGAGAGAGAGATTGAGAGAGAAAGTGATAATTTTTTCCTGTTGACATGTTGGAACTAAGAAGTGAGCAGGAAGGAAGGTTTAGGAGGATCTTTCAGCATCTTATTTAAACTATTATTTTCAAACCTCTAGCCTAGTGATAAGGCCTCATAAAAAAAAGGTTACATGGCAGAATATAATTTGCAAGCTGCTTACTAGGATCTGAACAACCGTAATTATGGTAATTGGTTTGGTCAGTCGCATTTGCTTTGTGTGACAGAATGGTTACATAAAGAAAAGATAACATTTTTTGTGCAATGAGATCAGATTTTAATTTTTTATTTGTTCTTTTTGTTCTAATGCTAGAGAACCTAGGAAATGTGCTTTTAATGATAATAAAAAGAAAAGATAAACAACATAGTAGTACTCCTTCCAAAAGTAATAAATATCCCTATTTTTCATATGGTATTGTAAAATACCAGTGATGGGAAAAACCTCATACATTGGCAATGTCAATTACACTACAATGTGTAATTGTCATTTTGTCAATTACATAAACGTCAATTATACGAGATGCTTAATAGAATGCTGTTCCTCTAATAAAAAAATTGCTCTGAACTTCGGCTTTTTCTACTAAACTCCTTCATTATCTGTTGGTTTGACTAAGCTTTCTGAAGGTTAACAGTAAGTTGGCTATTGACATTCTGAGAAAATATAATTCTGGGGAAATTTTGTCTTTGCACACAAATTGTTATGCTACCGAAAAAAAAGGAGAAAAAAAAAAAATCTAAGGAAAAAGAGAGATTTGGAAGTCCAGGATAAAAAAACAAGCTAATCTTTTAGTTGCAGGAACGCTATGAGGATATTTAAAATGGATAAAACGGGGGGAATTTCCTCTTAATGGAGCTTACGTTAGAGCCAATAGCTATTTACCAAGAGTTACACTTACAATTATTGCAACTGAGAAGACAGCAACTGTTTTTCAAAATTCTTAAATTAATAAAGGGATTTCCAAGCTCATAGGTGTCTCCTAGAGGGAGCAGTTCTACAAAGACACAGAGCATTGCTTTTGTGCTACTAATGCTCCAAGGATGAAATGACCAGCAGTGTACAATAGTAGTTTGGTTTTCCACTGATGGTAAGTGCAAAAAGACAATAGGCAGGATATCAAAGTATATCACACTTGTCCTGTGAAATAAATAAAGCAGAGACAAAAAAAAAAGAGGGAGAATGTAACAAAACAACGAGAGCAAAAATGTGAGATTTTGAAAAACTTACAGAAAAATTAATCAATAGCAACAGATGGGCTCAGATGTGTTAGAAAAATGAAGTACCAGGAAAGTCTAAGGTCAATCGTCTTTTATATCTGTTGCTAAAACATTAAATTATATCCATATTTAATCACATTGTGTTTAGTATTAAAGAAAAATCCCCAAATTTTAGATTGGTCTTATATTTGATAACAGTGAAATTTTTAACCTAGTTGCTTTTTCTCTTTCTCTCGCACATGTAGGACCTGATTGCAGTCTCCACAGGGTAGAAGAATTGATGGCAATTAATTTTACAGGAGACTAAGACAACTGCAATGTCCTAGAAAAGTGTTTCTGCATTTCTGTATGTGGGTCTTGTCAGCACAGCTTAGAGCCAGCACTTCCTTTTCTTCAACTGTGTGGTCTAGTAAACATATTTAGTTGGTTCCTGGTGCATTTGGGAATTACAGCTGACTGAGCAAATCTCAACTAAAGCGAGAAAGGCCTTATTCAGAATAAACATTTGCATCATGTTTTATTTGTGATCTGTAACTTATTATTGCATTATGTAATGGAATGAAAGCATTGACATACTGTATGTGGAAAGTGATCTTGTTTCCTGAGTTTTGAGGAAAGGATTTTTTTTTTTCATTTTAGAGGCAGTAAACTTGTTCTTAACTGCAAGTTCAAATGTACCTTGACTTATGTAAGGCCTTTGACATGGTCCTACACAACAGCCTTGTCACTAAATTGGAGAGATGCGGGTTTGGTGGGCAGACTTTTCAATGGATAAGGTATTATTTGGATGGCCACATCCAGTAAATTGCAGTCAATGACTCAGTATCCAAATGGAGATCAGCAAAAAGCAGTGTTCCTCAAGGGTCCCTGTTGGGACCAGAACTGTTCAGTATCTTTATAAATGACGCAGATGGTGGGATTGAGTGCACCCTCAGCAAGCTTGTGGATGACACCAAGCTGATTGGTGCAGTTGATAAGCTAGAGTGAAGGGATGCAACCAGAGATACCTTGACAGGCTTGTGGCGTGGCCCCGTGTGAACATCATGAAGTTCAACAAGGCTAAATTTAAGATGCTGCAACTGTCCATATCAATACAGACTACAGGAATAAATGGATTGACAGCATATCTGCAGAGATATTGGTGGATGAAAAATTGGGTATGAGTTAGCAATGTGTGCTGACAGCCCAGAAAGTCAGTTGTATCCCGAGGTGCATAAGAAGTGTGGCCAGTAGATTGAGGGAGGTAATGGGATGCCCAGCACAAGACAGACATAGTCCAGAAGAAAATCAGCAAGTCCAGAGAGGGCTATGAAATTGATCAGAAGGCTGAAACATCTCTCCTATGAAGAAAGGCTGAGTAATTTGCAGTTTTTCATCCTGAAGAAGAGAAAGCTCTGTGGAGACCTTGTTTGTGCCTTTCAGTACTTAAAGGGGGCTTATAAGCAGGGTGGAGAGAGATTTTTTACCAAAGCGTGTAGTGACAGATAGTAGTTTTAAACTGAAAGAGGGAAGATTTAGATTGGATATAAGGAGAAAACTCTTTACGATGAGTTGTTGAGGCACTGAAACAGGTTACCCAGAAAAGCTGTGGATGCCTCATCCGAAGAAGTGTTCAAAGTCAGGTTGTATAGGGCTTCGAGCAACTTAATTTAGTGAAAGATATCTGTGTGCACAGTAGGGAGCTTGCCTTAGTTGATCTTTCAATGTCTCTTCCAACTCAAACCGGGCAACTATAGGCCTGTCAGCCTGACCTCAATGCCTGGCAAGTTTATGATCAGATCATCCTGAGTGCAATCACACAGAACCTTCAGGATGGACATGGGATCCGACCCAGCCAGCACAGCTTTGTGAGGGGCAGGTCCTGTCTGACCAACCTGATTTCTTTCTATGATCAGGTAACCCGCCTGGTGGATGAAGGGAAGCCTGTGGGGATCTGTGTTGGGTCCGGTTCTGTTTAACATCTTCATTGATGATTTAGATGAGGGGATTGAGTCCATCATAAGCAAATTTGCGGATGACATCAAGTTGGGAGGAAGTGTCGACCTGCCGGAAGGCAGGAGGGCTCTGCAGAGGGACCTTGATAGGCTGGAGAGATGGGCCGAGTCCAACGGGATGAAGTTCAACAAGGCCAAGTGTCAGGTCCTGCACTTTGGCCACAACAACCCCATGCAGTGCTACAGGCTGGGGACAGAGTGGCTGGAGAGCGGTCAGGTGGAAAGGGACCTGGGGGTACTGATTGACAGGAGGCTAAACATGAGCCAGCATTGTGCCCAGGTGGCCAAGAAGGCCAATGGCATCCTGGCCTGTATCAAGAATAGTGTGGCCAGCAGGACGAGGGAAGTGATTCTTCTTGGTGAGGCCACACCTTGAGTATTGTGTTCAGTTCTGGGCCCCTCAGTTCAAGAAAGATATTGAGGTGCTGGAGCGGGTCCAGAGAAGAACAACCAAACTGGTGAAGGGACTTGAATACAAGTCCTATGAAGAGAGGTTGAGGGAGCTGGGGTTGTTTAGCCTGGAGAAGAGGAGGCTCAGGGGTGACCTTATCGCTCTCTACAACTATCTGAAAGGAGGTTGCAGACAGGTGGGGGTCAGACTCTTCTCCCAGGTAACCAGCAACAGAACAAGAGGGCACAAGCTTTGACTCTGCCAGGGAAGGTTTAGGCTGGATATCAGAAAAAAGTTCTTCATAGAGTGAGTAATCAGGCATTGGAATGGCCTGCCCAGAGAGGTGGTGGATTCACCATCCCTGGAGATTTTTAAAATAAGACTGGATGTGGCAATTAGTGCCATGATCTAGTAATCACTAGGACGTTGGACAAAGGGTTGGACTTGATGATCTTGGAGGTCTCTTCCAACCCAGATGATTCTGTGATTCTATGATTCTATGATTCTTTGCTTATATATGTTTTAAAAATGACCACGGTTATAGAAACAGATTTTACGACAGGTTTGGTTTTTTTTCTAATTTTGACTTTTTTCACACAACAAAATTTGTGGGGTTCAGTCCTTTGTTTCTACTTCTGCATTTTGCTTCTTGTTTAGATTTTTACTATTGTGAGTCTTAAGCCATATGGAAAGTCATCACATTTCAATTATCAGTAAATTTTATGTATCCTGGTGATAAAGGCTAAAGACTTCCAGTTCCCTTTTGTAAATTTACTGCATTCTGTAGGCAAGGAGTTACTCAAAACCCATATCAGAAATTTGTCTTGAATGGAGAGGAAGACAGGTGTTTGATATACTTGAGGTCTGATTAAAACCAGCTAGTTTAGGGAACACAAGAAAAGCCGCATTGTCCTCTCATGGATAATTTTGCTTGAAAAAAAAGCAGAAAATATCTGATGAACAAATTGGCCACTGTATCTCTTAGTCAAAACAACAAGAAAAAGAACAAGGAAGATGTTTATTTGTATTTGTAATATTGCCTTGTTTTTTTTCTGTGGATTCCTACCACCTACACCATTCATTTATCTTGGTATGCAGAAACTGATAAAATTCATGTTGCTAATACCAAAAAACCTCCAAGTATGGAAACAGTCTCCTAGCTGCCTAAAACTTCTTGCAGCATTTTCATGTAGAGTGACACTGAATTACTTTTGAGTCAGTGAACCTGAAAAAGGCTGGGAGTTGTTGCTGCAGATCTGTTTTATGTATTCCATGGAAAGAAAAAAAAAAGATCCAAAACTTTCACAGCGGAATGCACAATGCAGTGATCAAAATGTACAGTTAGTGTTCCTCAGTCTCTTTCAAATTAGCAGGTCAGTTCAGTACCTCTTACTGAATTTCCTTGTGCGTATTTCATATTTCATTGTCGGTTCATTTTTGATTGCATGACAGTAGTCCTACTGCTGTGAATATCACAGGAGGTAGTACACCGAACTAGAAAGAAAAAGAGTATTGCAAGGAAACATTGCTGTGAGTTGTGGGGTTTATTTGTTTATTCAGTAAAGTAGATTCATGTGACCTAGTATGTATGCATGAAACCGCCATCTTTTCAACATTCCATCGGGTTTTATATGGCTTCTGCATATGTCAAGATTGTTGGATCAGTGGAAAATATTCTATAAATAAAGTTGTTAGATGATAATAAAAATACTAAATATATGTATTGACAAATTCTTAACGGAAATAGGATGCTAGAAAGGGAATGTATAATAATGTTTGAACCATGGGAAAGTACACACTTGTTCACTGCACCTCTGTTTCCCCTCGTGCTCTATAGACATAATTATTCATCTTTCAGAGCAGAAAGAAATAGTAAATTTATAGCTAAGCACATACGATTTTGTTATAACAAATCATCCATTTTAAGTTAATAGAATTGCTCCTTAAAAGGTGAAGAGGAATTACCCCAGAATTGTGTGTTTGAAAAAGATAATATGAAGACAGTGATACTTGTTATCTACCAATGGTTCTTACAAGATCATCAGTCTTGAAAGGAATGCTGAAGATAAAAACAATGGTGTTTTTTATTTCTATAAGAAATATTCCATGGGGCTAAATGAGGCTTTTGGCTGTTTTGAGCAATAAAGGCTAAGCTGTCAAATTAGATGTTTTCTTTGAGGAGGGAAAAATGAAACAACTTTAACCTGATATGATCTACATACTTGTGAAATGGAATTGATCATAATAATTTAGTACATTTTAATATATTTTTACTGCATTATGGAAGAATGTTGGCTTTTTAATGGAGTGTTTACTTTGCCTTGATTAACATGTTGTAGAAATGCAAATTCCTTCTTAGTCTGAGAAAGTTTCAGTAGAAACTTGGGTGAATTAAACTGACAATTAAGACTCATGCCTGTATAGATTTTACTGTATGGGTGTCTTTCAGCAATATCACTTGTGTTTATGAATGAGGACCTGTTTAAAAACATGAAGATAAAAAAAATAGTATAAAGCTCATGGATAAATTTAGGGCAATCTTGAATGATAATATAATCACATCCCAGTTCTACAAAATCACGTAATATGAACCTGAAGTGTGTTTCTAGTGTCAGAAATTATAATGAAACCTATGCTTAACTTATACGTAGACAGAGCTCTCATTAATTGCCTTGTGAGTTTTTTCTTCTCTCTCTGTTCACAGTTTTACGTCCTTTGCCTATACTGAGTCCTCCAAATGTGTGCTTGCATGACTTTTGTATAACAAATCCCCATAATCAAATTCTCAAGTAAAATATATTTATATTGTTATAAATCTGAATATTTTTCTTTAATAATGAGAAAAATAATAGCCTTTAGGCACGCAATCTACTGACTGAACTCCAAAGAAATTCTATTGTGACTTTAAAAAACTAAAGTTTGATCTTTAGTCATATACTTTCACAATCTTTATGGTTTAATCTCAAGCAAACTATTACCTTGGTAATTCCACCACCCATTAATGTGATTATGCATAGATTCAGTGTTTGGTTTTTAAAATAATAAAAAATAGCATTATCTATTGAATAACTTCATATTGATTTTTAGATTTCTTCTGGAGGTTTTCAGTAAAAAACCAAAGGTGAGACGTAGTCAAAAAGCTTTTAGCTTTTTCAATAGACAAGTTCAATTTTAACAAGCATGCAATTTAAACATAGGCTAGATAAGAAGAAAATGTGACATCACTTAAAAGTATAAAATTAAATGTTACGATTAAATCTACGAGAAATAACCATTTTGGTTGCATTGTTACTACAGAAAATGTCTTTTTGCATGAAATGAACAAATGGAAAACCAATTTACTAATTGTAAAAATTCCAATTAATTTTCCTGCAAACATCTTTTAATACATACTTCAGCAATCTATGGTAGTTGAAGATGGCTTTCTGATGGTTGGGGGGTGGTGGTGTTTGATTTTAGTTTTGTGGTTTTTTTTACAGCTTTTCAATATTTTATTGGTGATTTCTGAGGAGCAGCGTTAGGCAAAATCATAATTGGGGAATTGAGAAAAAGACAGTGTTGCAGGCTTTGAGTCAGCAAGTGTGCATGTTTGCATTTATTTCTCTGCAGGTGAGGAGCTCTGTTACATTACAAATCCTGTTTAAGTGTAGAAAGCTAATCAGAGTCACGTATGGGTGAAGGAATTAGACCTTGTTTTCCTACTGAGGTTGAATTCTAAATCTTTCTCTGCTAACTCTGGTTTTATTAGCTTTGAAATATTTTAGATTAAGCTTTGCCTTCAGCATGTGGTAAGCAAGGTGATTTACTTTCTTTTATTTGTCATTCAAGTGGTGGAAGGAAATAACATGATCTGGAAGCTATCATGCCTGCTTAATAGCTTGGCATATTAGATTATGCAATATGCAAACTAGCCAAAAGTAGCTAAGCTTTTCCAAACAGCTGCAAGATATATATTTATTTACTTTTTCTTGGCTCCATTAAGGAGTTTAAACCTCTGAAAAGTCAATATCCTATACCTGTTTCCATGGTATGAAATGACTGATTTCAAGTAAAACTGTTTTCCTGAGGCAGCTGCAGCATTTCTGTTCACAGCAAAACTGCTCACCCCTGTTCTGCTTGGAACTACTTTGGTCTTAAGAAACCTGTCTCTTACCTTTTTTTTTCTGACTGCTTCATTCAGAGTTTGGCCTTTAAAAACAGAAATGTAGTAACCTGCATCCAGTGATCGTTTCTCAAGATTTTACTGATTTTCTTTAGAGATAAATTCTGCATATTAGAAAACAAACTTCTCTTCTGTCCCCTGACATTTGATAAAAAAGAGATTTGACCTTTGTTTGCTTCTGCGCAGACTGAATTTTAATGTGAATACAAGACGGGCATCTGATGTTTCTGTTTGGATCCAGATAAGCCAGACTTTGGTTAGGTGAAGTTTAGGTGAAGGTTTCTGGGTACTCCAGTATTTTCAAAGATAATAAATATATTGAGAGTTAGGGCTTCTCTACCCTATGAGAAACATAGAAATGTAGAAAACCTCACTATAGGACTATAAGTTTGGTGGGAGCTGTTAGATTGTTTACTTGACTTTCCCATCCAAAAGCCTCTATTCTTATTTCCTTCTGACATCTCAGACAAAGCATATTTCAAGTGGCAGCAAAAAAATTCTCAAACTATTTGAAAATAGACTCTATTCACATTGGAGAATCTCCTTTGAGTTATTCTGGCTTGAGATGCTTATTCTCTTTGTTGAAAAAGCTGACTGTCTCTCAGGCTTGTTGAAGGGAAGTATACTCACTCAACAGCACTGATGAAGGCAGGACATGTTCCACAGGACACGCAGAAGCCTCTGAATATGATTGTATGATCAAACATTTTCAGGAAAAGAGAGTTGTACCTCAGTGCTACTATTCAGCGACTTGTGGGGATGTGTTTCAGCAAATAAAGAAGGTTGCATTTTCTTAGTGGTTGTTGAAGCCCCACAAACTGGATCTGATGAAAGGCTCCCTTAATTTTTGTAGTGTCAAAATGAATGGGAATGAAGCAAGTTTAACAAACCCGGGGGAAAGTGACAATGTGAGACACCCGTGAATACTTTGGGTTGTTTTTGCAATGGCTTACACAGTGCTGGGAGAAAGGATGGAAGAGGGGAAAGCAGGCTTTGCACAACTGTGTGCTTTACAGAAAAAAAGCAGATGGGCTTCAGGAGGCACAGTACACTTTCTGAACAACGCAAACAATATTGTGTGGTTAAACTGAATTGGGAGGTGAATAGCTGCCTCCCAGCCATACTGCAATTCTTAACAATTATTTAATTTCTAACCTCATGTTTACCATAAATCTTTCCACTCTCTTATTCATATAAATATCAAATCAATTACTCAGATTACATAAAATTACCATGGAATTCCATTAGCATGGAATCAACCTTGTTAATTTTAGTTTCTTATGCTTATGGTTTTGACTCATAAATAATGTTAAGTAATCAAATTGCAATGTACTGAATATTTCATATGTTAGAGTATCCTCTAAGTCTGTCCCGGTGTCATTTTAATCAAGAAATTATTATAATTCATTAGCAGAATAGCCAACAGGTTGCTAGCAGTCCTCTATGTCCTTAAAAAGTCCCTGCCAGTTTGTGGGAGCAAGGATATCAAATGAGCTTTCTTTTAAAAGAAACCTGGAAGGGTAAATACTGCAGCTGATCAAAATACTTTTTCTAGAATATTGTATTTTGCTAAAATATAATGGATTTGCCTGGAAGGGACTTCGGGAAGTCCCTTGTACACCCCTGCTCCAAGCAGGACCATCTGTTAGGTCAGACCATATTGCTCAGAGCTTTCCCCAGTCAAGTGTTGAAATTGCCCAAGGATGGAGCGTACCCAGCCTCTCTGGACCGCCTGCTTTCTCTGCTTGCCCTCTGGTCTGCCTGTCCTCATGGGATAGAGGTTTCAGCAAGGTGGAGCCCCTCTTGATTCAATTCTTGCCAGAAGTATCTTATTGCCCTGCCACACATGGCTGATGTAAAGGGCCTGGCTGCCCCTTTTGCGTCCGTCCCATAGGCGTGAGGTGCCCCCAAAGCTTTCTCTGTTCCAGACTGGACAAGCCCCACTGCCCCAGCCTCTGCTCATGAGGCAGTGTTCCAGCAATGAGCGTCGTGAATGTGAACTCACTTCAGGTTATTGGCTTCTTTATTGCATTGAGGGCACCGACTGGCCATGGTACCCAGATGTGGTCTAATGAGTGCAGGGCAGAGAAGACAACCCCTGACCTGAGCTTCTGGCAGTGTTTCTGCTGATGCAGCCCTGGATGCTGCTGGCCAATTCTGCTGCCAGATCTTGCTGCTGGCTCCTGACCCACTCCCCACTCTGTTTGGGAACACACTTTTGAGGAAGGCCTGTTGTGACAGGACAAGGAGTAATGGTTTTAAACTAAGGCAGGTTAGATTTTGACTGGATATATGGAAGCAATTTTTCTTTACAATGAGGGTGCTGGAACACTGGCACAGGTTGCCCAGGGAGGTAGTGGAGGCTCCATCCATGGAAACATTCAAGGTCAGGTTGAATGGGGCTCTGAACAACCTGATCCAGTTTAAGATGTGCCTGCTCCTGCAGGTTGGTTGGACGAGATGGACTGTAAAAGTCCCTTCCAACACAAAGCATTCTATGTTTCTATGAATGACAGGGCTCCCAGTGTCAAAAGCTGGCATCCATAGCTCTCTCTTTGTTCAGAAATGTAGTAATTTTAATGCATAAGGCAATCATGTAGTTTAGACTTGATTTATCCTTGCTTAAGTCTTCCAGACCATTCCCAATCATCTTCTCCTTCATATGTCCAATCGATATCTCTGTCAAAACCGTAAAAGGTATAAGAACAGAGAAAATAAATTCGAGCTTTAATTAGTTGGTTAAAACTCTGACTTAGAGAAGTGATAAGTAGTTGAAAGCTTTGTTTTAGTGAACTGAAATGAAAAATTCGGCTACGAATCAGGCAGCCAATGGACTTGAACTGGTGACTTATACAAAGCCACCCCAAACACTGAGAAGGGTATGTTTTTTTTTCCCCCCGAGGTGTTCTGTTTTGTGGAAAACTGTATTGTGCAAAATGTTTTAACTAAAATGGTCAAAATGCATTTGTTTCCCTAAGAAAAACAGATAATTCTGAAAACCTCAGAAGTTGCCCAGGAAAGCAATTTCTGTCCTTGGTTCTGCTGTTGTGATTGCTAAATGGATTTGGTATCATGGTATCTAGTAGAGAAAACTATGACACGAGGTGGCAGTCGCACAAAGTAGCATTGACATAAAAGGAGCCCATTGCAGCATCATGTGTCTGAAGTTAGTATTTTTCTGTATGTGTTCTTCAAACAAGTCCTACTGAAGATGCTACAGAATCTTTAATGTCTGCTTGAATTTGAGGGACAGCACACTTAATTTGAGATTTATATACTTTCAATGGCTGTTTAACCTGCAAATTTCTCCAGATAGCTAAGGAACAGAAGGGTATTTGACAAACCTATACAGAGGGTGAAGTAATGGGAAGGAAAGAAAAGAAATGTAGAAGGATAAAGTCTTGTCAAATATATATTTTCAAGAGATAAGTCATTAAAGAGTGATTTCAATTTTAAAAAAACCAAACACGCCCCCCCCCCACAAGAAAACCAAGCTAAAACCCTGCATATATCTGAGGTATAAAGTGGATTTGGCTTCCTGGCTTAAATAGGGAGATTTAGAAAAGAGTAATGTGTGGTAGTGGTTGACTGAGGGAAAAAAGCAATGCTTGTCAACACAAATTATCATCATGAAAAAAAATACAAGGTATATTGACATTTAAATTGTGTGGATCACTGAGGCTCTTTGAAGACCTGCTGCCTAGTTCATAGAAAAGGGGCTATGTGTTTTTTTTTATTTTAGGGAAAAATACTAAGGAAATAATTTTAAGCTTTTTATATGAAAAATAATATGCACACCTGTGTACATGCACACAAAAGCTTTGGGTGCTTTAGTCGCTGTTTGGACTACATGCTTTAGAAAGTCTTGCAAACTAACAATAAAATTTTAGATAATGGTCATTCCCTAAATACCTCTACCTTGACAGGATAATGGAGATATTAAAAAAAGTTATTTAAAAATAATTTTTGGGATGCCCATACATGAGGGATTTAAAATGCTGCATGAAAATCTCACTTTTTAAAAGAACAAACAAAATTACGTGGAGCAACTGCACAGTCCTGTTACTTTTTTGATATGTAAAATATTTATGCAAATTTATTTTAGCTCATTATCTCTTCAATTTGTCATATTCGTGGAAGCACATTTTTATTAGTACATATTTAATATTGTGAAACGTATTTTGTGGAACGTTACAAGGCCATTCTGCCTAGAATAAAAATGCTTAAAAAATCATTAGGGGCTTATATTTCTAACTGAGCTGCCACACATCAGCTGCTGTGTCCACTTGACATGGTGCTGGTTGAAAAAGGGGAGAATCATTCAGAACCACCTGCCTGCTTGACCTCACACACATACATGCACGCCTTAACAAGAATAGTACAAGATGCTTTGTGAAATACAGTTTAGAGTTCAGGTTGCCTGAAAATCAAGCAATAGAACTGCAAATTAAGTGATTTAAAACATCTAATGATTTATTAAGAAATTGACCTGTGCATGAAGCCTGGTCTTTTATCTTTTCTACTTCTTTTTTTTTTTTTTTTAAATGAGAACTTGTGTTAGATATAAGACTATTAGACTTCTAATAGGCTTCTATTAATTTGATATAAGAAACAGCCAGTTGGCAAAGCAGTTGGCACAGGTCATTTCTTGTTTCCTGTATTTCCTTAAAAAATAAAAACAAACAAACCAAAAAAACCTCCTCTTTTGCATATTTTTGAAATACAAGTTTTACCTTTACAACTCTTTTCAAATATGTAAGGAAACTGTATGGACTCTCTGGCGAGATATAGTCTCATGACTTTTAAATCGGGCTTTTCCCTCAAAGGAGAATGCTAACAGTGGCAATACCTCAAGGTATAGATGTGCTCTGTTATAGTCTTATCTACAGAAAAATAAACCTTCTGCTCAGCTGCCTTGCAATTTGGCAGACACAATAATGATTCATGGCTGAGAACTTAAACGTTGGTGTAAGGTAAGAATGGGTGAGCTATACTTCAGTTTATGTATGTGCTCAGCCAGTTCTGGCTTTTTCTTTCCCTATTCTTTCACACTTCTGGTAGCTTTGGAAAATGTAGTCAATGTACAGTCACAAGGTACTACTGTGCAGGAGACCACAAAGATAATATCTCACTACTGTCCTGCTTGTTACAGCTGAACATTTGGAGGTGTAATTAATCTTTTCATGCAGGAAGAGCAAAAGCATCTTGATTACTTTCATCAGTCCTCAGAAGATATTACTGCCCTGATTTTCTTTTTACATGTGTATGTGCCTATGTATACAGTTTACTGCAGTATAAGCAAACACTTTAAAATATTTGATCTAACTCGCTGGCAAGAAATTATGTTTATTGATGGAAGAGAGAAAGATGACAGAAAAATAGAAATGTTAAAGGCGGTTTGGTTAGACCAGTAGAATCAATGGAAATTTTAGGAACTGTCAGGAACAGCGTTTCTCAGGAAACAGCATTGTTAGCACTGACCATGACCAGCAGGAAATGAAACTGGTCCTGCCAGGACCATTTCTTGGCCCCACTTTTCCTTGCCTGTGTAAACCGGAATTAAGATCCTCCTGTCCCATGGGATTCTTGAGACCTGGTAGGTGAGCACCACCACTAAGTAATGAAAAGTTACTATGCAACTCTGTAGACTCTCTAGAAATAAACATACATAATTCATATTCCTTTCTTCCCTTACTCTTTCTGAACAAATTTTCAGTTTTTCTACAGAGTTCCATGTTTTTAAGCTCTCACATAAAGCTTCAAGAAATAGATCTACTTTTTACACTAAATTCTTTCTGGCTTCTTGCAACGAAAATGTGGTTCTTACTGACTAAAGAGTTTTGCCTGACCATATGCTAAACTCTGAGAAAAAAAAGAAATAATAGTAAATAGCTTGAAAATTAATGTTATCACACAAAGTCTTGCCATTCATCAAATTTTTCTCTAATAAGTATCACAGTAAGTATCATAATAAAAAAAGAATCCTGAGTTCTGATTCATTTCAATCAGCATCTGACAAATTATTGTAATGGAATCAAGCTGATATATTTAATGTCTCAAGGTGTTCATTTCCTTTCATATCTCCTCAAACTCGCTCCTTAAATCCCATATGCGAGGGAAAATATTCATGTATTTTCCATGCAATTAGAAAATTTCAGACTTCATTTGCTTGTATAAAGTGTAGTATTTAGCTTAGTTTCTTTTCTGCTGTTTTGGTTCTTTTCTTTATGTGTTGCCTGAGTTTTACTGAAACAACCCAATATGCTTTCAAAAAACTAGACTTTTGATTTCAGAAAATGCCCACTTAGTAATGGGAAAAAAAAAAGCACCTGTATGTTCAAAGGGAAGAACTACTGTGAAGCTTTGAAGGATTCCTAGAAGATTTTATTGATATTTTTAAACTTATTTTGTATTGTCCTATTCTTGTTATTTTCTTTATAGATCACCTAACTTTTTGATAGCAATGTGATTAAAAAAACCTAAAGGTGAAAACATGTGGAATGTTCACTGATGTACTTTTGCAAATGATTTCATGGTCATCTCTTTGGAAGCCCTTTGATAGGAAGTCCTACAAACAAGTTGAGAGAACTTTCTGTAACCAGCCTTCATCATGCTGGAGGCGAGTGAGTTCAGTGACATTGAAAAGTGACTTCTCCACAAAAAAACAACAGATTACCTTAGTGAGATCTGGTGGCACTAATAAATATCTATGGGATGCTGGACATTACAAAGATCAGGGCTTTTAGTTTTTCTTTGGAGCTGATGTATTACCTTTCGGAGTCATAATATGTGTTTTAACACACATGCACAGTGCTGAAGAATCTAAGAGGGTTTTTTTGCACTTCTTAGGTGTATTTGCATTTATGGTGTAGGAAAAAATAGGCATTTTTTCATTAAAACATCTGTTTTTCAGTTATATTGTTGGTAAGCTTCAAGTCAGAATGATTAGATACCTAGAAATCATTAACTTAAAATAGCAATAAGTAACTCCTAATGTATGTCTCATGTGTGACTCATAATCCGATGTTTTCAGTATCTGTCTTAACCAACTCCTTCATATCTAGATAAATTATTCTATTAATGTCAGATAATAAAACAGAGTGTTTAGCATTTGAATATTGAGGCTGAGTTTTCTCTGGCTACCTGAGAGTAATGCCCACAAAGGAGACAACCAGCAGGTGTTTCTATAGTTGACAAATATAATACCACTAATTAAGAGGTATTAAGAGCTAAGAGGGGAATGAAATAGGTAGTATTTATGTAGGCCATACATAGTGACTATTGTAGCTTAAAGTTAGCTTAAATCTAACTCTACAATTGCCTTTATTTCTCTCAGCTGAAGCTAGCTAACTTTCCTACACAGATAGATAGCATATGCTTTCGAGCTTGCCGTCAGTGGGTTTGTGTTTGGTTGGTTGTTTTTTTTTTGAAAAAAAGAGGACAGGAAAAAAGGATGTAATTTATGTAATAAAGAAAGTTTTATTTATATTCATTAATTCTTACTCCAGACCCAGGCAAATCTGAACTCCATTAAAAACTAAAATGTTGCTCACTGTTGTTGATGTGGCTTGGCAGACTTAAATTTTTGTGAAACTGATAATGTGTTTTTCTTTGGAAAGTATTTTGAAGCTGTGCTGAGGCAGAGGGTGGTCAGTAAGTTGGAAAAGTACCCCAAACATAAAATTGTCACTATTTTTTTTATTCTTCTCACCACTCTCAATTCCTTACATAGTCTAATTTGATATCTGTTTAAAACATGAGCAGCATTTTTTTTAATAGGTTTTATGCCTCTTGATAAATCTCTGCCCAACCACTCTTTTATGGTCATAATTTTTTTCCTTCAATCTGAAAAGTACGGTCTCATACTTAATACATCTATATTGCTACTTCTTTTACCTGCTGTTGTTTTACAGTTCAGTGGCAATCCATCACAAAGTTTCCATTTCCCTTCTTTTGGTGATATTCAAGATGCCTGGACTTCTTTGAGTCAGAATAAGTTGGATGTGTTGTCATGTTTTATTTGAGAAGTTAGTTCCTCATCCAGCCTAAAACATCCTTAGATGTCTTGGTAGTAAGGTTGGAATAAATATCTAGGTTGATAAACATGTACTGAATTCAAATCAGCTCCTACAGAAAAGCCAGGGAATGGTAACCTGGGGCAGATTACCTTGATTCATGCCTCTGGTTTTGTAGGCAAATTACTTCAATTCTGTGCTACATGCTGGATGTGCAGCGAATTGTGACTCCAACATTTCTTTATTCCTATAAGCTCCTCTTTGTTTGCTAACATTTTTATAGGGAGAGAGATTTCTCTTTTTTCTCAGCACGTACTTAATTGAATATAAATAAATCATGAATGGCCTCACTTCACATCTGTAAATGCATACTGAAACCCAAATACAAGACACACATTTTGCTAATGCAGGAAGCATAAATGCTGTGGAATTAATTTTAGCAGCTAAGTGTTCATTTTCAGTAACCTCAGTTTCATAAGTCTATAATAATTATCTAAATAGCATCCCTGGTTATTAGGTGATTAGCACATTTTAATCATGAGAAGATTCATTCATTAAAAAGAAATGTGTGTCCTTCCTCATGGCATGAATCCTGTTCCTTTCTTGGTCAGAATGCATAAAAAGTAACAAAATTTAGACAAATATAGCACTGTTCTACAGAACAGACAAGTGTTCGTTGTCCATTGTCCACCATTAACCTGCTTCTCTCCATTCTCACTCCTTTTAAAACCGAAGAACAAACCTCTGCCTAAAGAGTGTCTCAAAGTACTAAAATACTACTTGGCCTCAGTTGTGTTCCTAGTCTGCAGCTCTGTATTGACCAAATACTGAACCTGCCTATCTCGATGGGTTTCCTGGGTTTTATATCGAATAAAGAGCAAAGTAGGGGATCTGTGCCACTGACTCCATCATAGGTCTCTGTCACAAAGAAAGAGCTTGTGCGGTAGATTGCATCTTAATAAATCAGCTCGTATGTGCCATTGCATGATTTTTGTCCACCATAGTATTGTGCTTAGAGCATCCCAAACTTCCTTGTTTTAATTCTAGAATATGTAGGAAAGGGAACATTGAGCCCAAAACTTCCCCCCTTTCAAAGGAGAAAAACTACAGAAAAACTGAAATCACACTAAATTTATCTATTTTTCTAAATACAAAGAACTACATACAGTAAGGATATCATGCAAAACTCCCAAGAAAGGGAAAGGGAAAGGGAAATCGGGAAGAAGGACAAAAAGGGTCTATACAACACCCGGCATACAACTATAACATCCAGTAACTAACAAAATAAAGAACCAGCAAAATCTCACCGTTTCCCTTGAGGAAAGCAGAACAGCTAAATCTGACCCAGGACTCTCCCCCAACGCGTGGGCAGATAACGGCAGCCGCTGCAGGCCTCAGCTCCAGACAGGACCCGCAGCAACGGAGCTCCTGCTCTCCAGCTTGCCGGAAGAAGAAGAGAGTGTACTCTTTTATCTACCCCCTATTTATATGTCGGGTTACGTTAAAGGAAGATATGGAATACTTCCATGGATCAAAAGTTAACCCATTACAAACATTCATGTAGATATGAATGTGTCTCCTTGTTAGTTTGATTTTTTAAAAAACCTGAGTTTTTTCCAGTTTCTCTCTCGATTCTTATTTTTGCAATACTGGGTCATGATTGTTGGTTAGCTCCAACAACACTTTCTGCTGAAGAGTTGTCTTCTAATACGGGTGCTAATGCCAAACACAACTGGATCTTGTGCTCTGGGGCTTCATCATGGTGTTGCGGAAGAAAAGGTTCTTACCATTAGTTTTAAAAAGTTAAACACAAATTCATTCATATTACAAATTACAGGGTTCTGGAAGACATGGAGGTGGCATGACTGAATGTAAAATATCTAAATAAAACCCTTTGATTTAAAATTAGAGCTTTGTAGGCAGCTGTCTCCCAAAATAAATAAACTGAACTACAGAAGTTATATTTATTAACAGAAACATCAATAATCATCACAATACCAGTCTTAAATCATTAATTCAATATCTTCATAACTCCCACCTGTGATAATACATTTTTGATGTGTACTTACTAAATTTTACCTGGTCTTCAGCATCTAGATAATCTTCCCTCTCCCCAAATGTAGTACACCTGGGATTTCACATATCACTACCTCTTCAGGTCCAAAGAAGTCTTCTTATGCTCCAGTCATTTGTTTTGTTTCTGCTGTCCAACAAACACTTTTTTCATTGATTTGTTTTTCTAAAATCTTAAAAATGTTATATAGACAAGAAAATTATTTCGGTTCACCTCTGCTGTTAGGTGAGCTACCTCATAAACACTCCTTTTACCAGGAAGTCAGAATTAACCTGACATTTAATAGCACCATGTATTTTTTATAAAATCTGACATCTCCTGGGTATGTATGTGGATGTTTCTGAACGTATATTGGGAAGGTAGGATTATTTGCTTTTAATTCTTAAGACAGGTTGACTGGACTGCCTTCTCATTCACTAACAGACACATCGTAATTCTTTCTACTGTGAGGAATGAGAGCAGGCTAAGATGTATCCAAGTCAGTTGATTACATTTACTTGAGATAATTTTGACAATGTATGAAATGGAAAAAATGTGGAAGGACAAAGGACAGCATAATCCATACAAATACAACTGGATGAATCAAAAACTTATTTTCTTGTCTTCCTTATTCTTTTTTGTAACCTAACTACCATATATATATTCCTGAAGCCTCTGACTGGATTTTGAACTGGGTCATGTGTTTGTTTCATGAAGAGAAGATAGAAGAATAGTCAGTGCAATTGCCAGTGCAACTTTTTCTGTTTGTCTGTCTCCTTTTTCTAAAGGGCATGAGCTGTCTGCTGTAGGCAGAAGCGGTTTGTTATCTGAGTTCAGCAGCAGGTCAGTTCTTTTCTCAGTAGGTTTCATTACAGCAAGATTCAACTACCACAGGGTTTTTTGTTTTCTTTCCCAAGGGGAGGAATTAAAGAAACATAAAAGCACAATTAAGGTTAAACAAGGGGATGGGGACAAAAGGAGCAGTTCTGCAAAATGTTGGCCAATGTTTATACCTTATTGCAGAAATCTTCTCCACAGAAGTGGAGTTTCAGACAATGTTGCAGGTGTATGCATATTCTGCAGAACTTAGATGTCTATTTCAAATCTTCTTGTCATACTCCAAAACAAGTTCAAAATCACTGACTATATCTTTGAGGCTTACACCATCCTATCTGCTATAATAAGCTCTGATTTACCCATGTTTACTATTCTAAGCTCCTTCCCCAAGGAGGCGGGTTATATTTCCTGATTATATATACATACATATAGCTATATGTATGTTTATAAGTATATTTATATGTATAAAAAAGTCAAACATCTTCATGCCCATATTTTAGGAAAAAAGCTACCCTCTCTGGCACTTCTATGAGATTGCATTCTGGAGCATTCTCTTCCTCCTATTCATTTATGTTCGTTACTGGATTTTCTCTCTTCAGTCCTAATAGAAAAGAATAGAAAACAATTCTCCTGTCTCTTATGTCACAAAGTCAGTCATCTTAATCAGGTGTAAGAAACTATTGACTGAAAGGGTTCCAGAGACTGAGCTACCTTGTTTCTCTCCTTTTTATTCCTCCCGCTGATGGTTGCCTAGTTTCTCCTTCCCTATCCTTTATCCTTTCACCACATTTTTGATTTTTGGCAGTGTTTCTGCTTTTAATAACAGATTTTTATGCTAACTATCTTCAAAATCTAGGGAGGGAATGACCTCATTGCTGTTAGTAGGACCCCTATACTAATTCTGTCAAAGCAGCTTTACGGACTGGGGTCAGTATTTTATCTCATTAAAATTTGTCTTTCTTCTATTGTGTTCAGAAGTGTGTGAGGAGGATCTCTAGATTTCCAGTATTCTTCTAGAGGTTGATAATACCATATCTTTCACAAAGAAGGAAATTCGGAGCAAGACTAAGAGTTAAAGACTTCCCTTCCATCCAGCTAGCTCCAGAAGATTCTGTTAATTCTCTCACATTCTTTACCTGCAAGTAGCAGCTCATTGCAGTATCAGTCTTGGGCAAACTGGAATTTCTGGCTATTATGAGAAAGTAAATGTTGAAATGTGGATTTTTTTTTCATCAAATTCTCATAATGGCTAATAAGAAAGTTGCATTTCTTATGTAACTCTAATATGTATTTAATTTTCTTATCCAAGATGACTTTGGGGTGAGGGTTTTTTTTGTTGATTTTCTTAATAGCAAGCCCAGAAAGTGACATAACAAAAAAAGACAAATATTATCTTTTATAAATGTGGAATGAGTACATCATTTGTATAAATAAATACCTCCCTAATTTCACACACTTTATGATAAAATTAAACCTTTTTTATTTTTGGTCTTGAAATAGGTTTGAATTGAATTTGAAATATTTCCTAAGGTTCATAGTTGATAAGTTTATGGCTTGGATATATTTTTATGGTCATTAATTACAGTCTGATCTAAAAACCTTTGTTCACATTGACGGGATCTTTGCCTGAGTGGTGACTACTCAACTGAAAGGTGATTAAATGCATATAGTATAATTTAAAATGGCCAAAATACTTTTAAAATGCAGGCAATTGGGGCCAAAATCTATTTAAAGGAAATGAGGTTGCTTAGAGTGGGCCAATTGATCCACTAATGTCAGCAGGAGTTTTGTCATATCAAAGGAACCTTTCCAAATACCAGGCTAATTATTCAAGCTTTAGGTCTGCATGGATGCAAAAATAGAAGTGGGGTGGAGTTTTTTTTTGTTTATCAATACAATTATATTGCATTGGCATGCTTTCTAATTATATTGCACAAATACATAACAGTTGTTTAGGAATAGGTACTAATGTATAAATTTGGAGGTTGGCAGTAATATTATCAGTTCCATTAGCTATAATAAAAAATAATTTTATGGATGTTCATTGTGCCAATAGAAAAATAAAAGTAAAAAACAATCCTTCAAATGTGTGTTCATATGTCCTGTTCCTTTCTCTTAATGTAAGATATTGTATCTGTTTAATTCTGTGACAGAGGAAAATAATTTGCTTTCAATGTACTGTTACTTTTAAATGTTTCATTTTAAGACTTTTTATGAAACAATTTTGGTATTAGTCAGGCTAGTTGGGATCTGATCATGACACTCTGAATGTGAACAGTCTTGAAAAAGACTTGGCTCATTAAAAAGAGAGAACCCAGAAAGCGCAAGGGAAAATTGCCCTTCAAAGGACTGTTACATACTGGAGTATGTGGCTTACATGGTCTCACAAGACACTGACAGTTCATCATTACTAAAATCAACCTATATTCATAGAACAATCTTTTCTCTGGAATGATTGTCTTTTCTCCTTTAGAAACAGAGAAAAGGAAAGGTACAAAGTTGTCATCACTAGAGATTTTACATAGTAACTGTCATGAATAAAATATAGGAAAGAAGAAGGGACACTGAGGTTTGTATCAGGTGGTTTTGCTTTTTCTTTCTTTTGATGTTCAGTGATAGCTGTTTAATGCTTGTATTGCCATCATAGAAACTCTATGACTTCCTCAAAAATAAAAACAATTTTCTGGCCGTTCACACAAATCTGATACTGAGTTCCTCATCTAATACACGTGTAAAAGTAACGTGAATCTTATTATCTGCTCAGATGAGTTAGACTGCTACCAGGAAGTAACATTCAACCCAAAGGAAATTTCTCTTGCAACAAATTAAAAACTTTTAAACAAGAATTCAGTTTGCCAATAAGATGGATAATACTGTTGTCTTTGATACTGATAGCTACTGCACAACCTTAACTTGGCCAAATACATTTTCTTACTAAAAAAGAAAAAAATCCAAAACACTGTTTATTTCACCAGATCATCAACCTCTATGAGCAGACACTGCCATAGCAATTATGGTTAGATATACGGGAAAGAAAATATAATCATATTCTGGACATGAGTTAAACTCTAAGCTATTATATCATTATAATGGAAGTGTTTTAAATAACATGTCATTATGAATGAATATCCAGATGTGAATATAATGACTCTTATGTGAAAGGAATCTATTAAGGCATGCGAATGCAGGCCTTCATTACTATTAGTAGCCGTCAGTGGGATTTACAAATTAGAAACATTTTGACTGAACAGACTTGAGTTATCCTTTAAAGTTAGAGTTATCCTTTTCTCTCCTTTCTAATAGCAGCCATGGAGATGGTACAATATGGAATAAAGAAAGAAGGCAGACTACAGCTTGAGTTTTATTTCTTACTAGCCAATAGAAAAATGGCAAAGTGGTCTGGCATATAGACCATTTATAATTATAAGGTAGTTAAAAGTGGGTAAATTGTCAGTAACTGCAGAACATTTGAGCAAAACCACTGCAATTTGAGTTAATTATCTCTCCAGAGTTCTTGTTCTGAGCAAAACACGTGTTTATGTAGCACTATTGTATTAGGGTTTTATTTAATTGCTTTTTGCATAACCTTATAAAAAATAAAAATAGAGAGATCTGGAATCAGTTTTAAAAGTTTGTTAAAATAGATCAACGGTCATTAAACAGACATGGGAATGCAAAACATTTATAACAGCCTGTTTTCAAGTAGTTAGGGCCAAATGCAAAATCAGGTGGCGGTGGAGGGTGAGGCATGTTGCATAATCCTGACTGCATCGTAAAGCAGTGCAAGAGCATATACCAACTGAAGTTCTATCTGCTCTAAGCAGTTAACTGTCTGGATAACTATGATTTAAAGCAGTGTTGTTGTCCTACCTTGTTTTTATTTTCCCACTGTCTTGGGAACTGTCTTGTTTCTAAAATTGTAGAAAGGTCAGGAGCTTTTAATCTTTGAGTTATGCCATTTTTTTAACGTAATCAAATGTTGTGAATTTCTCAAGAAAATGCAAGCAAATCGGAGGAATCAATTCTCTTAATATAACTATAAGTAAGCAGACCTAAATATTGTATGCTACAGTGATAAACCCCAAATTGCTAATTCTTTGTTTAAGCTAGGATGTACAAAACTATTAAAGCACACAGCAAACTTTGAAAATAAAGTTCAGTAAAAACTATGGGTTTTTTAACAAACTGTGTTTATGAATTTAGCAGCTATCCGTGATTGAGAAGATGCTGTCTTCTATTATGTATAGGAACATTGCCGTTCTGATGAACAGTAAACTGTAATTATAATCAATATGCGCCAAGTATAACTAGAAAATATAAAATTAGAACATAAAAAACATCTTTCTAAAAGATTTCTAGCTTTCATTTATGATCATAAATGGAGTCCTAATCTAGAAGCATGAGAAAAATAATATGCTCTTGCCTGACATAACCAGACAAGCAAAAAGCCCTAGATAGAAGAGCAAAGCAATGTTGTTTTTTTTTTCTTTTTGTCAGGCTTTAACCACAAAAGCAGTGGCAATTACAGAAGAGAAAGAACTGAGGGATATTCTGGTTTTCCTCTGTTGCCCTTCAATGGTACCTCCATATCTTTCCATAACCAAGGGCTGGACTCAAAAGGAACAGAAGGCTGTAGTAGAACAAAGCTATCTGTCCTCTGCTAGAGCTACCAGTGGCTAGTTATGCAGTATTTGGGCATATTAGAAGCGTGATTTAATTTTTTTATAGAAAGCAGCAATTAGAGCTCTATTTTACAGACTAGAGACCAATGTGTTATCCATTTATGTGTCAAAATCACTGATACTGACTGTGCTCTTTGCATTTGTATGATCATACCTTGTTTCTTTTCTCACCGTCTTCTGAGATCTGCTCAGGCTATTCTGAGTGAATTTTCAATCATCTACTATTTCATTATCATGGTATTTCTCAAGCTATTAAAATCTCTTTTGTATTTATTTTCCTAAGTTTATGCAGTCTTATGGCTGGGACACTGCAATTCTGAATGGGTGACTTGTTAGTGGAAGTGTTTACTGTAAGGTAAATACAAGGCAAATTGAATCATACTTGTGTTGTTCAGATCAGTCTTCTTCCTACTATTGAGAAAATGCTGCGCAGGTGTTTCTTTAGATAGAGTATGAGTGGTCTGGAGGGCCATTATACCTGATTGCATATACGTTGGGTTACTTCCACACCCACATCAGGTCTGCTATAACATCGCTAAACAGATGGTAACACAGACTTCTTGAGTCTGTCAGGTTCAACCCAGACAAATTCCTTCATTTCTGGATATTGAGCCAATAAACAAAAATAAACAGCAGGAAAAAAGAAAAAGCCAATCCGCTCGAAAGAAAAGTAAGCTAGGAAAATTTTAAGATGTTCTGGTTCAGATCAGTTTAGTCTCAATAACCATTTCTGTTTGCAGTTTCTTTGGGATGGGAAAGTATTTCTGATGTCCAGAAAAGAGAGCAGTGGAACTGTGCTGACCTTTGTTGTATAAAGTATAACTGAAGGAAGCTGAAACTACACTTGAGCTCAAATGGCAATATCCATACTCATGTGGATTTCCTCCTCAATATGTATCTGCTAGGACTATTAAGAACCCACCACTCTACCTCAGGCTGTATAGTTGTGTAAATTAATATTCTCGAAAGCTGAAAAAAACAAACCTCTTGATCTGGAAATATATGCAGAAGGAGTATAGTGCATCAAACTTCACTTACATTTTGTTTAAATATGTCTTTTTTTTTGGTTCCATTTATAGATCTTGATTCCGCTTTAGTTTATGACAACCAGATAATTGCACAAGCAAGTCAAGATCTGTTGCTACTGCTGAATACTTACAAAGAAATTGTGAGTGGTCTCAGTATGATAAACTTTGCCAGTTCTTATGGGCTTTAATATATTACCAAAAAATTTCAAATGCAGCACAAATAACCAGGTACCAGTGGGCATCAATGCAATTATTTGGGAAAGGATTTTAGACAAACAACTAGTCATCTTAAAGGACAGTTAATCATAAATAATAAGGTTTAAAAGTACCTCAGAACATATGAATAATCAGCGCTAAATTCTCATTAGTTCTGTTGAGGACCAGGGCTTAAATGCTTAGGTGTGTGTCATGAAATGGCGGTCTAATATTTTTTAAGCCCCAGATTTCTCCTGTGTGGTGTAGCCATAGTGTTTCGGTTAGAGAAAAAGAGGATTTCTACAATGTCTTTCTTAGCAAGGTTTTCTCTGTTAGATGAAAGTGTCCATCTCTTGCCATCAGAAACTGGTTTGTAGTAAATTGCTAGGAAAAAAAAATACTTAAGCACGTTTTTTTAGACTGCCCATAGGCTGCTGGATGGATGTTTGTTCTATGTGTGTAAGTTCGTAATGTGATTTTACATAAAGTTCTTAAATAACACAACTTTATTCTATGAAAGACTAAAGAGAGTTTTGTTCATCAGCTGATTTTCCTCTACAGGAAGAAAAAGGGAAACTGAAGTATCTTGTTCTGGCATTTTGATACAAATAAATATTTTTTGCTTTCAAGCAAGACTTCTGTCTATAAAGATGTTAAACTTCAGATTAAAAATTTTCAAAATATTTTTGTTTCTTTTCTAAAGGACTACCCCATAAAGACAGTTTTCTATCTAACCTAAAATCTTTTTTTAGTTTACTGCTTCTTTTATTTTTTTCTCTTACTGCTACTGTAGTGAGTGACTAGTGAACTGAAAAATTAATTATTTACACAGCCGTAGGGCTGAGTGAACAGCAGAGCTCTGGGTTCTTCTTCCTCTGAAGTCTGTAAAAGGAGATTGAGAAGTTTCTTTTTTTTTTTTTTAATTTCATTCATTTAATATACTCTCTTAACAAATCTAGTCAGGCATGACATGCCAAATAGTTTGCAGACTCTTTAGTGGGTTTAGTGGCTTACTTTCCTTGAATGCCAAAGGTGGAGGTGGGTTGCTTAAAAAGTTATTAAATAGTTTTCTTCTCTTAAATTACAATTAGGTATTCCCTCCTTTTTACATTGATTTTAAAAAAAAGAGAATTCTAATTTTTACATCTCAACATTGTTTTCTTACTGCAATTTATTTAATGCCATCTAATTATGATGCATATTTCCTTGGTTCCAGAGTTTATATTGTCGGCATTGATTTTTCAATGTTTGAAGCAGAAAATACCCTCTGTATTTGTCACATTTATGGTAGAAATGTTGATAAACTTATTTTTCCTGAAATTATTTTCAGATTTCTTTAACACAGAAAATATATTCATGTGTTGGCATAAATATTTCTTATGATTTGATATCCTAGAAACTTTCATATAACCTCTTTGACAGATGTTAGTGACACCTGTCTCTAGTTTTCTTCTTGATAAGGTGGTTTTAGAAAGCTTTTAATTTAATTTTTCTCCCCACTACTCACAGATTTGTCTACTGAACTTCTATAAGTAGCAGTAGTCTTTCAGTTAGATATTTAGATTTATCAAAATAATAAAGGTTTGGATATTTGCAAATTCTTATCCTTTTGCATCATTTTTTGTTACTTCACAAAAAGTAGATTTTAAATTTTTGTTTCTTTTTAAAACATTTTGAGACAATGCCAAGCTTGCAGTGCTAGACTTTTTGAGTCTTAGGAGACAAATTGAAAAAGATGTTTTTCACATTATCCTGTTCCTTGTGTTGCTCCTTAACATTACAAAAAAGCTTTCCATTCTATTAATGGATGGCACTATGTTTCCTCCAAGAAGTGCGTAGTCATGTATCGTAATATTTAAACAATTTTTAAGAAACATTTTTACTTCAGTTTTGAAGAAATATAAATTAGTTGATTAAGTGCAAGTACCTGAGTTTCAAAAAATGTCTAATTATCTGTAGCTTCTGTCACCCTCTTATATTGAAACAAAAAATTTTCGTTCAGAGAATATTTCTGCATTTGTTTGAAAGGCTTTGCTTTCTAGTAAACTTTTTTGATAAGTCATTTGCTGTTTTGCAAAGCATTCTTTCTTTAGATTCACATAACATACTGCATTCAGTTTCTTGCAACATTTCTTATTTATTTTTAATCTTTTAAGTAAAATATTGGAAACAATACTTTCGGCAACCTTTCTGAGGAAAATACCTCCAGTAAGTGATAGTCTCCATATGAAAATTTCTCTTAACAGTGTGCAGAGGAAAGAAGAATATGTTAAAAACGTGGGTTAGTGCATGTACAAGTATGTGTGTGTATGGATATATGTTTATTTTCCTGTGGTGCAGTACTTGGTGACAACACCCCAGTTAGGACCCAGTAGTCCTAACTAATGGCTAATCTTTCAGTTTTTGTTAGAAATGCCCATTATCTTTTTTCCTTTGTAATGTGTTCTGGCAAGGCAGCACTTTGTCTCGTTTTACATATTTTGCACAAAGCACTGCAGGCCTTTGTGGGGCAGGATGTCATATTACTGGTGTTTGTGTGTCCTTTCCTGGGCCATCAGTAGAGTTTGCCAGCTTTTGGGTGTATTCCACATTTTCTGAGCCATTCTTTCAGACACATTTGGCACAATCTAAAATTGTGCATCTGTATCAAATGTTAATGTATTAATCTGGTTTTCCCAAAAGTTTATTTGAAGTGTTTTGTGTCTACCTTGAGGCACATTATAGGGATCTTATTTTCTGAACTGAAGAGCATTTATTTCACAGAAATGTGTCTCATTAATTTGTGCCTTTCCGTTTTTTATTGACTTGTATGTTTTTTCACTGTTGCTGCCAGAATTCAGTTCTTCTAAATGTATTGTGACAATCTGATTAGGTTACCATTTCTTATTCCATCTGGTTGTGAGTTTCATAGCTCTCTTATTAGATTTTCACTTGTTTGTTTCTCTTTTTTTTTACTTGTATTTCTCCCTTATAATCTAATTACTGCTATATAATTATTAATTATATCTAGTTGTTAGTTTGGCTACTGATCACCTGGAATATGATTTGCTATCAAAAAATGTGTCAAATTTGTAGATATCGTCTAGGCATTCATGCTGCCACCTATTGGTTAAAATATAGAAATGCAGCGGCAACTCGGTGTAAAAGCTAAACCGACTGTGAAAGTAACTATTGAAGCCGTGTATTAATTAATTACTTACATTCTTCTGTATATGGAAGTCTATATTATTTATAGGCATATAGTAACTTGGAATATGTATTGATAATATGTAAATTACTAAAGAGAACCCATGTTACTAAGTACTAGTAACAATAAAGTTTTAAAGTATTTTCTGTAAAGATTCAAACAAATACCCACACTCCTCAATTGCAAAATGCTGATTAAACATTGTGAAAGGTAGATACAGCATCACATGATTCTTTCTTTTAATTTGACATTTTTGTTAAGGACTATGTTTGAATTTTAAATACGCTTCCCCTAACAGTTTTGTGTACTCATATCATTATGAAATAAAAACTTCTTCTTAATCAGTGTTTTGAAATAGATTTTTTTTAATGTAGGTATAAACACTCATACAGACTTTTTTCTCTTTAATATGTAGACTTAGTACAGAGAGAAAATTTTGTGCAGAATGATGTTAAATTACTAATTTATGTGGGGAATGCAATTTCATGTATGTTATCAACGAGTTCAAAGTAGATAGGAAAAAGAGAGTCCAGTATAGCACATTCCATAAGACAGTTGGTTTTACTTTACAGGCAGTTCAAAAATGGTGAATTTATAGAGCTGCAAATACAGAGTTAAGAAATGGAATTGGTCCATTCACTCACTCTGGCACTAGATCCCAGTCCAATACAGAGACAATGAGTCAGTCTGAAGTTTCTATGGCGGAGATCCGGTCAATCGTTCTGGAAACATAAAGATGCTTGAAAAAATCACATTACTTCCCCAAGCAGCACCCCATGGCAAAAGGGATTTAGGAACGGCACAGTGTACTTTCCAGGCTGTTAGATGATTCCCTGCCCAAAGTTTTCATCAGTTGTCAGAGTGATTCAGAGTTCATTCAACGAAGCTGAATATAAAGCACAAAATCTTTCATAAACATAGAGTCTGAAAACATCACGGAAATGAAAAGCAGAGGGGTTGGTTGATCCTACCCCCTCCTCAGTTGATTTTATATTATGGGAGATTATTTTTGTCTATTTGTTTACTTGCCACACACTTCTATTGGATTATGCCTTCTGGTGGCCCTGCCATAGTTTTAAGTTGGATTTGGTTGATTAAGTCTGTGTTACTGAGAGGAATTTATTGTGGTTGACAATTGAAGTCCTGGCAATGATGACAGATAATTAATTACCATTAAGTGCCTCTCTTGATATACCTACACTACAAAATCAATTTTGTTTCACAAATATCTAATACTTAATTAGTGAATTACCTAATTGTTTCATTTTCATCTAAAGTGAAATCTGGCTTGATTTCTGAACTTGTTTGACATCTTAGAAGGGTCTACATGAACATATTTGACCTCTTAGAGATGTCTACATGTGAATATTACATCTGTCAGATAGAGTGCTTCTCTCTAAGACACAGGATTTAAAAGGTAAGCTGAACAAGAAGTATTATTGGAAGTCTGAGATAAAGTACTGCATGAGATGCTGCTTCTTCAGAAAAATCCATAAACAAAGCAAAGTTCAGAAAAGCCTTACTCTTCTATCCCTTGTGGTTACTTTATCTGTTCTCATTGTTTCCTAAGAGTAGAAAATTGTATCATGCTCAATTTTCCAATTTATTAGTAGGACAAAAAAGAAGCATCTAACTCCTAGACCCTCTGTACTTTACAGAAAGGAAAAATACAGTCACTGCAGTGTAGTTTTAAAGCCAAGTTAGCACAGGTTTAGAAAACAGGGAGCCTGCCTCTAGCTTTTTCTATGGCTTTAGACACATCATTATGTTCTCATTGTAGTCCTTTACTTCTGGCTCTGCGTTTTTGAACTTCTAACTTCTTGAAGGGAGCGTACAACACAATGGTCTGCCTTCCAAATTGGTTTATGGAAATGCTTGACCTTTACATAAGCAGTAACTGTAACAGGTTGGATTACAAAGTAATGCTAGTTAGTTAAAAGGTCTAACAAAATGACGGGTAGTCCTGACCTACTCGACCTAGTTATATTTTAATTTGTGGTTATTTTTTGTAATCTGTTGTCTGAATGCTTGGGCTGCTTGATTTGTGTTGCCCATTTTGTGTCTGTATGATGTATTCACAAAATTAATCTAGGACATAAATAGTGTGTTATGTGAATAATTGTGCTTATTTTACTCACATCCAAGAAGGCAGATTTTAGTTCTGCAGTCATGTAGATAATTACACCATGGATAATTACACCATTCTTTCACTTAAAGGAAGTACCCTAAAACTGGGTTTGTTCCCAAAATGAACACGGAACATGGCCATAGAAAAGGTAAATCTGTATAAATTAATGTCAGAAATAATTTTGCTTATTTCTCTTCCTCAGTCCTCACAGTTAAGTAAGAAAGATTCACCTGTTGTTCCTCCCTGATGCATAGGCCACATGTTAAGAGATCACCATCCACTGGGGACCCATCAGAAGCAGTTTGCAAGTGTCACTCGTAACATAAAGGTTGGACTTGATGATCTTGAAGGTCTCTTCCAACCCAGATAATTTTATGATTCTATGATAGTTGAAACACAGGGAGGCATAAAGGCCTCCCTGTAACTAAGAAATGTGTAGTACATAGTGTAATTGAAGAAAAGGATTAAGGAAAAATTTTAGGGAGGAGGTAACAAGGCCTGCTGTCGCACCAGCTGTATGACTTCTGTAGGCTGTGCTCTGCTAAAGCCAGTAGCAGAACATGAATGCAGCAGTGCTTCCACCATGGTCAGGCTGTCCCCACTCCTCTGCCAGACTAAAAGCCCATCTTGCAAGCCTGGCTCTTGAAAAGCAATATTACAGAGAAATCACAAACAGAAAGCATGGTAAAATCAACCTGTGCTTTACTTTTCCAAACAGAATAATGCTTTAACCTCTCTTTGTCTGTTAAATGGGGCTCTGAATAGTTACTTTCTTTCCTCTTAGGGCTGTTGTGAGAATTAACTAGTTAACATTTGTATGGGGCTTCCAAGATACCAAGTGCTATACATGTGCTAATTGGTTTGATTATTTGTTAGCTCTATGTCATTTGCCCTGTCAGGAAACCCATGCAGGAATAATCCAGCCCAACAGTTCAGTTTTGTATACTGCATCCTAGCCAATGGATTAGAAATGACTCATAAAGAAAACTGTAGAAGAAATACAGATGTGTTGTGTAGCTAAAGAGATTTGCCACCCAAGAGTGCCATTTTCATCTCATAAACATTAACAAAATACTGTTGTTGTGGGTTTTAATTCTCAACACAACTGTGAAAACCATTTTGCCACATAGGTATTCTGGACTCCGAATCTTCAATTACATGGAAAATTTAAGAGTGCATCGAAAGATGGTCTTTGGATCGGAAATAGTATCCCATCAGATATGAATGTGTCTATTATAAGGCTCTTGGATTTGGATTTAATTAAGCAATTGGCAGTGCATCTCTCTGTTAGTACATGTTTCCAGGAGTACCATTCATAAGGTTCAAGGCTAAAGATATTTTTTTAATGCCCTTACATATCTAAGAAGAGCAAGAATTCTCTGAGCATATGTCCCAGGGTAATATTTCCGTGTTATAGGAAAAAGAATGTATTAAAGGAAAAGAATGAGCTTTTGTGAGAACTGTAACACATGAAAACTTATTTCCTAGAGATGTGTGATTTTATCTCTAAATCATCCACAATGCCTTTCTAAAAAGCAAAGACCAAAGCAATATTATGAATATACTAAGTAGGGAAAAAAGAGAAATACATAAATGACTCCAAAAAGCAAGTCTGCCAAATGAAGTTCTTATAATAGGCGACGATCCCCCTCACCTATTAGGTGATCACCTTAATAGGTGATACTACCCTCTTTCACAACATTTTCATAATCGGTAGTAAGTGCAACTCATTCCTGTCTCCACTCTCTCTGGGCTTCCCAGCATCTTATTAATTCCCTTTGCCTAGTCTCATCATCTCTATGTAACCCATACATTTGTTCTATTTTGTCATCATCCTGCCTTGATTCATGTTTCTTAGTGTCACTATGCTTTGACTTTTCTTCTCCATAATGCCTTCTTATGTCTATGATTTTCTGTTATTCATGCTTTCCTGAGACTACTTTGTGGATTTCTTCTCCATTTTTGATGTTTCTTTCCTTGGAATGACTGTGAATGACTGTGAATGACCTCTTCCCTCTTCCTCCTTCCCTCTTCCCTCTTCCCTCTTCCCTCTTCCCTCTTCCCTCTTCCCTCTTCCCTCTTCCCTCTTCCCTCTTCCCTCTTCCCTCTTCCCTCTTCCCTCTTCCCTCTTCCCTCTTCCCTTCCCTTCCCTTCCCTTCCCTCAATCATAAATAAGATGACTCTCCTTCTCTAATAATACTGTATTTCATGGAATACATGTATCACCGTGGGTTATGTTTTTATGTGTTGAAAGCTCTTAGAGTTGTGGGAGGAGAACATATTTATAGTCATAAGCCCTCTGGAGCTGGGAATATAATTCCTTTCTCAGCTCTGTCCCTAAGCTGTTTCTGATTCAATCAGGGTAACCACATACTTAAGGGTGATGTACGTACTGCAGTGTTCTGTTGAAAACACTTCTGTGATAAGCCCACCTCAGTCCAACAGTTTAAATCTGTAGTATGTTTGCATGATTTATACACGGTAAACAGTAACTAAGTAGTAAGGAAGCCTTTTTGGTTGTGAACATTTCTTCCCAAATAGATCAGCTGAACCTGTTATTATACAAACTGCGCACCCTTTAAGATATGGTCTTCATTTCATAAATTGTCCTAGCAGCCACGCCATTACTGAACCCCAGTTCATGAAGTGGGGTTTTTTGAAAAGGAGGAGTAAGGATTGAAAAGGAACTGGTGAATTATGTGGGCACTGTTAATAAAGTTGATTTACTAGCAGTTGGTCAATGCTAAGATGCTTCACTGTGTAGGATATGATAGTTTGTGATCATGGTGGAAATCTGTCACCTAGAGGTGGGTGCTGACATCTGTAGTGTAGGGAGAAAATAGCTGTAGAAGCTAGGAATGGCTACCTTTACTCTCCTAGCTCCCTGAGAGGTCCATGGCTTTAATTTGACTTCTCAGTTGTTTCTTAGTGTGCTGAATGTTTTCTGACGTGTTGATCAAACCTCCTTTCCTCCTTCCATGCCTTTTTTTTTTTGTTCTTGCACTTCTGCAGAGCTGTAAAGGAGAGAAATAAAAGTAATAGGAAGTGTTTGCTTGATCATCTGATCATGAAGGTGTGTATGTATATATATATGTCTGTATATGCATGTTTAAATTTAGCTGTCAGAATGCAAGATGAGAATGTAATTTAATATTCAGGTATTATTCACACAGTCTAGTGGAATAACTTTTATTGTGGTTGCTATTAGAAATACCCCGTCATTAGTCTCTCTCACCTTTCTGCTTAGTTGAGGACTTTACCATAAATGCTTTTCCCTTTTGGCAAAATGGGAAAAGAATCTAATGAAGTAGTTTCTTTACAAATACAAAGAAAAGTGACCTCAGACTAGCTGCAAGTCAATGAAAAGGAAACAAATTATTTTTCCAGTGGCTGGGTCTCCTGGAAGATTTCTAATGAAATCTTTGTTCATGTGGGAATCATTTTCAGGAAACATACTTTACAATGTCACACTTACTGAGATTTCTGAATATAATCTTTGGTTTTGGTCTTTCCATTGGTGAGTCACAGTTTTTGGAATATTTATTTTTCAATCCAAATTCAGGATATCTATACTAAAAATTTAGAGTTGGGCTTGTATGAATTTATGGTAAACAGCCACTCTTCATGTTCAGTTGCTTGTCTTTTTCTGTATAATTCTATGTTTAATTAGAAAAATAACTATCAGGTTTCCTATCTTGTGAAGTAAATGTGAAAAATCCTTATAATCATATGGTGCCTTCAGGGAAAAAATTGAAAAACGTGAAAAAATAGTGGTTTTACAAAAGTTGATTAACAACAGTTGTCTATCCCTGAAGTTCCTACTCTCTGCAGTGCCAATGTTAAGCATCTACAATGCTAGCATTAAGCACCTCCAAAAAACATGGAAAAGAAACTCTCCTTTTAGCAAGTGAAGGACTACCTGAGTACAAGACTCATGCATTTCAAAGGCAATTTTTTTTTGCTGCAAAACCTTACTGGATTCCTACTAAAAGGCCACTAGTTTAAATTTCTTTCTAGTGCTTACATTTTTTTTAATTTTGCTACATTTTTCTGTCTCTTTTCTTGATTGTTAGTTAATTTCTTATGGGTTTATGGTAATTTCACACATTTCACATTCTTGATCATCTTTTTGCTTTTAAGAAGTACATATTAAGGTGTTGTGATTTAGACGGTAGCAGCCAATTTAATTTTTTTCAGAGTGCTGCAGGAATTAGTTTTGCCTTTGAGACCACTATAATTTCAACACCAGAAAGACTGAATTCTCATTCTGTAGATTTCTATGTGGAAATGCTATCAGAGCAGTGCTGCTGGTGGAGTTGATCTTTTCTCACTAGGTAGTAAATATGCAAATGTTTTCTAAATCTACTGTAGAGAAAAGTTCTAAGCTACAAATTTGGCGTCGTATATATACTGCACATGTTCTAACAGATTTTGCATTAATAGCTAAGATTAGTTACTTTTGAACCCTTATCTATATTGATTTGTATTATATCAAGCCATGGATAATAGGAAAAGCTGCCAGAACAGGGTTTTAGCTTAAAACCAAAGATGGACTAACATCATGGATTCTCAGAATAAGAGAAAGCACAGAAGTATTGAGATAAAATACTAGTTTGTCAGTGCTTAATCTTTTCATGACTACATCAGTAAAAAGATAAATACTGTGATTTTACTGGACTTATAGTTCCAGTGAATAAGTATATTATTGTGTGTATTTTTCTGACTTTGTTCAAGGACCTGAGAATCTTGACTCTTTTTCTTGAAAGAAGATAGCTTTAAAATTAAGGGAGGCAGATGTCCTTTTCTGCCAAACATAAGTACGCAGATTTCATAAATACATTTCTGAAAATAGATAGATTTGGATTGTTTCTCAAAGAACAGTCTTGCTTCATGTTACCTTTCCAGGGAAACAGGGCAGTATTGAATTACATTTGTAAGTAACAACTGAACAACTACCAAAGGCAGACCTAAAGAAAATATTTTCATGCCTGCTTTTGTGGAAACCATAACCATACATAAGACTGTTCTTCACTGAAATAGGTTTATACTCACTTATACAACAATCGATGGAAGGTCTTTTACAACTGGAGTGTATAATCTGTTTCTCAATCACATTTCCAAAAATCTGTCTTCAACTTTGACCATTTCCATGAAGTAGAATAAAATGGAAATTATTTTACAAAATAATAAGAATAAAAAAAGAATCAGAACAGAACAGGCATTTTAGTGAAACATACAGTAAAAATGACTAAGTAATCTTGATTAGTGTAGCGTTTATCCTCACTTTTATATTTTATAGGAGTTCTGCCTGAATTAAAAGGTGGGTAAGGAAATTTGCATTTCCTGTAAAATGAATGCATATCAAAGGCTGTTTTTTAACAAGTGAATGTAGGCAATTAGAACCTGTGGATATTGTAACCTTAGTCATGAGAAAACCAGTAATGATAATTTTGAGGTATTATGTACCACACATTTGCTATGAGTGATCAAATATACATTCTTGATCATTGCTTTCAAAACCTTTATTCGAACAAAGTGGGCTAGAGTGGAAAGGAAATATATATTGTCTCTTTTTCACTCTATAATTTTGAAGTAAATATGTTGTTGCAAAACAAAAAAGTGCACATTTCAACCTGTGAAGCTTTCTTCTATTTTACATTTTGTGGCAAAGTTACATTTCTCCATTTTTAGTGGAAATGATGGAATATTTGGGAAACATTCTAACCATTCTGTAGTTCTGAAAGTGAGTTATGTAATTTGGAGAAATACTACAATTATTTCGTAGAGAGAATTTGTCATATTTTGAGAGCCGTTTTTTCAGATGATCCATCAGTGCATTATTTCAGTCGAACACTTCAGCATCATTACTTAGGCTGCGGTAAGTTACAGGTGTGGCTGCTCTAAGGCATGTTGAGCCCAGAAGGATGATACTGTGCCACATCACCACACATTTTGGCCACCTTTTTTGTTTAAGTATAGTTCAGACCTGTTATGAACTGGACTGAGCATAAACATTTACAAAATAAAATTGTTATTGCTTAGTTGCATCAGGCACTCCCAGCAAGGGATGTGGTTGATTAGTAGAGATACAAGAGCATGACATTGATGGCTGTTTTGGCACTAGCTTAGCTAAGACCGGCTTTAAGTGCCTCACAAAACTAAAAAGTGCTACTGTGTATGTGCTGCATGCCTATATGTAGATACGCATTAATTGAGTCACTGAGTTTCCTTAAACTTGGTAAGTATTTGAGTATTGAAATTCCATAGCAATCAGCAAAGTATTACTCAAACACACTGTGCTGGGATAGGCTTTGGCATGTGCTGCTGTGAAAACAAGTCAAACATTTTTCCCCCTACCTTCAAAATCAGCAAAAAGTTAACCCTTCGTGCTCCTTTTCTTCCAGGTTAAACTGGTGAATTTTGAGAATTTTCAAGTTTGCAATTATAAAAGCAGGACATTTTAATTTGACAGCAGATCATGTCTCTACCCATTCATACACCCTCCAAGCTCAATTATTCTTCAAGGGATATATTTTGACTGGAATATGGTTCATAAATCTGTATTAATGACATATTGAATTTTAACTTAAGTGTTATAGAACATATTTCACACTTGTACAAAAACTTATTCAAATAAATTTGTCTTTAATCTTCTGCCCGTTTTTCCTAAAAAGTTAACTTTTTTTTTGTTTTATTGAAGTCCTAACTTCATTGACAAATTCAGACAGATTTAGAGCTGATGGGATTTGTGATGGTCATTTGAAATCCAGTTAAATTTCTGATGCAAATTAAAATATTTTTTTTTTCCAAAGAGAATTGTTCAACTTGTACTATTTTATTTGATCAAGAATCAGTCAAGCTTTTCCCACTTTATTGTCCCATGATTTTTGAAGTGTGGGGAAAGAATTCCTGTTCCTGTGGATGAGTAGATGTTTCTCCTTAAGGAAGTTCCTTTGTTTAGTTGTTTTCCTTATGTCACACTTCTGCAAATTAATAGCGACTTCAATATGTATTCTGTGTGTCTTCCTCCCTGGAATCACAATTGCTAAAGTAATTTAATCACTTGTATTGCATAAAGGATCATGATCTGCAACTTGTTCCACTGCTGATTCACTGGTTTACCTCCTCTGAACTGTCTGAGTAAGCCCAAGCAAAAACTAGTGAAACAAAATGGAACACCATATAGGATGTTAATACTTCAGTTAATGTCGTGTGCAGTGTGATAACAGATTGTTTTAAGGACATGATATATGTTTCCACTCCTTAAAATCTTTTATACTTACATTCTTAAGTCCTAACATTTGCGGAGTTCAATTACTCCAAGTGAGAAAGACGGTAATCATAGAATCATAGAAAATTTTGGGTTGGAGGGACCTTAAATATCATCCAGTTCCAGCCCCCCTGCCATGGGCAGGGACATCTCCCACTAGACCAGGCTGCTCAAAACTCCATCCACCCTGGCCTTCAACACCTCCACGGAGAGGGCATCCACAGCTTCTGTGGGCAACCTGTGCCAGAGTCTCACCACCCTCATTGTGAAGAATTTCCTCCTAATGTCTAACCTAAATCTTCTCCTTTGCAGTTTGTAGCCATTCCTCTTCATCCTATCACTACTAACCCTTGTAAAAAGTCCCTCCCCAGATTTCCTGTAGTCCCCTCAGGTACTGGAAGGCTACTATGAAGGCCTGCCATAGCCTTCTCCAGGCTGAACAAGCCCAACTCTCTCAGCCTGTCCTCGTAGCAGAGGTTCTCCAGCCTTTTAATCATGTTCGTAGCCCTCCTCTGAAAGAGTATAAAAAGAATGGTATAGATAATACCTGGAGCGGGTGGACAGAGGAGAATTGGTTAGTGTATAGTGATTTCTTTTTAAGTTGAAAGACAGTTTTATTTATTTTTTTCTAAGATCTAATATGTGGAAGGAAATTTGCTGTTGCCTAATGATGCTCAAGTTACATCCATAAAGTTCTGTGATAACTCACAATACCTCAGACCATCCCAGTGACACAGGAGTGGAAGAACAAAACATCAGGCTGTGTTTAGTTTCTCAGGCTCATGCAGGTTTCCTCTGTAGTTTATGGTATGGCACATCTTCTTCTCTGTGCCTCAGCAGCCTTCACAGGCATTTGAAAGCTTCACAGGAGAGTAGCTATCTCTCTGTTTCTCCACAACAAAGAGCATATGAAGAAATTTCCATGGTGTATTTCTGCATGAATGGAGTATCCTACTTTGCAAATTATGAATATTTCCCGTAGTTTTACTAGCGTTTGTTTCTTCTGGTGTTATTAGAATTTATTTTGACTTCTATTTAATGTATCTGATGTCTTCATGTGTGCGTATTTTGTTTTATTATTCCTGGCTATGGCCTTTGTTTTTGTCTGCTGTCCTCTCATTGTTGCTGCAGTTTTCTGAGTTTTACTATTGTTTGCAACCATGACATTAGTAAAAATGTCTAGCACTTTACCTCTAATTTTTTTGACTATTTACAGAATCTTATTGTTTAAAATCAGGAAAACACTGTCTTTTGAATCTTTAAATCTTTGTTCTCTCCAGGAGCTCCCTTATCTCACTGTATTCTTCTTTAAGAGAAAGACTGCTAAGAGTGTTTAATTCATTTTCATTCTACTACTTCTAAAGGATATTTCTAATTAAAAAAACCCTGTAAATGCTCATTAGTTTAAATGTTGGGGGGGGGGGCAGGGAGGGAAGTTAGGAGTGGTGGTGTAATAGCATATAGAGGCGTCTCCATAAAACAAGAACACGGAAGATGTGAAATAAAAGGAAAAACAGCAACCAGAAAAACCCAAACCAAACACAAGAAGATTTTTTCATTCACACAAAATCCTTCTGTATCTCTACTGTCTTTCCCAAAGTATGGCAAAGGATGGTTCCCTTCACTGTGCATAAAAGGAAGCAAACGATTGCTAGGGTAAAGCTAATACATACAAGGACCAGGACACTAGATGGGTTCTTGCACTGTGTAGGACACAGTATAACCGGAGCAGTTGTGCTTGCCACAGGAGCGTATTGTCCTGCACATTGCTAGACAATTTCTAGCACAAACCCGAAAGAGTGGATAAACCAAGCAGATATTTTTTCAGCTACCACTACTTGCCATAACTTTCTGCCATACTAGTAGTTTATTGCCTGTACCCTAGAGCAAACATTTTACCTTATTTTCAGTAATCACTTCATTCGTGCTATCCCCATAAAATGTTGTCTTTAGATGTAAAGTCATCCCTGGAGGCTGCGTACCTTTTTGCTCCCCACAGTTCAAGAGAGTATGCTTTAGGCCTTGCCAGCATTTGCAAATTTAGCATTTGCAATTTCAACAATGCCAGCAGTAAGTGTAACAGCAGGACTGACTTTTGCAGAGATGAAGTTCACCATATGTCTTTAGCACATCTGAGGAACTTCTGAAACGTGGGGCTCTAGCTCTGCTATTTGCATATTGCCATATTGTTGCTATGCGGCTGTTGCTTCTGTAAGATTTATTATTTCTTCTTAGTGAACTGGCATAAGTGACTTCCCCCCTATCTCCCTCCCCTCTGCTGCCAACAGATGGAACAACAGTCTTCCTGTACTCAGTAGGAGCAGGGAATTAGTAGAAGTCATCTAGCTGTGCCACCAGGGCATGTTCTGTTGATACTTGAACTACAGCATCAGGATTTTTGCTGTACTGAGTTTGTAACTAGCTCTTCTTTTGCCAGCGGCTGTTTTTGTGTTTGTTGCTGAAATTTTAAATTCTTTCCATCCGCTCAGTTTCCCAGAATATCAGTAGATTTCACAGACTACTGAGAGGCCTGTCAGATTCTTACAGAGCTGATAAACTTTCCACTAGTGTCTTGGAAGTTTCACCTTCATTGGTGCATGGAAATGTTCTAGAGAATGAAATACTGCACTATCTCATGGGTGAAAATTTTAAATTCTACATGGTCTGTACAGTTTATAGTTTCTAAATATTATTTAGAAGGAAAAGACAGTACTTGAATCCAGCACCTGAAAGTAATCTAATGCTTTGAACCTCCAAACACATATGAATTGATGTTGTCCCATTTGATTTCCTTGCTTGTTGAATTCAGGCTACTCATGAGCATAAAGTTTCTCATGCAGGTAACTGCTTTCAGAGTTTAAGCATCAGTTCTACGTACAAGTTTTCATTTGTGCATAATATAAAGCCAGGTGGTTTGGTTTTGTTTTCTGCTTTAGGTTTGTGACTTCCAGGTAATTCTGAACATGATTTATAGTTGCAGCCATATCAGTGGAAGTTAAAAGAATTTAATGCCCTCATTTGTTCTCACAGAAGTCAGGTTTTATGTGATGTGAGATGTGTAATGATGCTGCACATTAAAGTGGAAGTGCAAGGAGATTCCTTGATATGCAATTCCTTTACAGCTCACAGCCTCTGATCGATATGAAAGGCTGCTTTACATATTATAAATGGATTTTGACCATAGCAATGTTGCATTCTCTGCTCCTAAAAGCTGGATTGCCTGTACAGTGGCAGCTTTGTGGCATACCAGAATAACTGATCTTGGGTACGAATCCCTATGTCAGCTTATTACATCCTCATAACACGCATAGTGAAATAATAGAAGCTAAGTTTCTTGTCAAGAAGTCCTTTGAGTAATACAGGGCAGAGGGATGAACTTAGCTGTTCTTAACAGTCAGTCCAAGAGCAATGGTGAAAATACAGCTGACTGACCACTGAGGGAACGGAAATCAGAAATATTCTTTTGGGTGGGTACCACTGTAGTTATCGTTCATTCTTAATTCATAGTAAGACTGCTTTCGTAAAATGCTGTGAAAACATAGACTTTCTTCCAAATATCTGTGCTTTGGACAGAGATTGCACTTGCTTGCATTGATAATAGATAAACATTGCATGGGGGCAGGAAGAAACACAGAAACAACAATTTCATATTGTAAAAAGGAGGTACAAAATATCTTGGCAGTGACCAGTCTGTCATTTACTGCATCAGGTTTCCTTGCCAGCATTTAAATTAAACTGGACTAGAATCAAATCAGTTCCATCGGTACCCTGCACTAACCTTTGGTTAAGCTGCTAATTTTCAGCTTGTTAAAATGTTTAATCTGTATCAAAACTGCATCACACTATCACTCCTTCGCACGTTTGTGTGACTAGTGAATAGGACCCTACCCAGCATCATTTTCTTGCACAGATACAGAATATTAATTCCATGGTCTCTTTATGAGCCACTTGGTGCTGTCAGTTGTCCTGCGTAGAGATACAAAACATCTTTTATTCTCCTGAGAAATGTGATTTATTAGATTATTACCCAAACAGAATGCCATTTCAATAATGGTAAATATGCACCATTCAAGAGAAACAGAGATTCACAGGGAAGAGATCTTTACTGCTAGAGTCAAGTCTGTGAAGTCACATTTAATTCAGTTCCAAAACTTTCTTCCCAAATAGTTCAAGAAACGTTTGCTTGTGTTAGTTCCCTTTACTCAGAAATGTCACTGGTGACACATTTGCCAGTACCTGATGGTCACACTGATTCACAGATTAATGGCCGAAGGTCAGAAAAAGTTTTTCCTACAGGACTTTTCCAGAGCAATCTCTCCTACTTTCTCTGACATATCATATCTCATCTGTATCTTTAGAAATTGTAATATGCATTAAAAAAGACGTTTTGATAACTTTTTAAACTTAATGTAAAAATCAAGAGAGATTTTCCCTCAATTTGTTACAAAATAAAATGAGATTTCAGAGGGATCCCAGTTCTATAAAATAAGGAATGCATTGTTATTTTTTAGTGTCAGGCAGTTAAGACAATCACAAAAGAGGTAACAGAAGAAAACAGATTTCTTTGGGAGACAATATTGCATCCTATGAATACACAGCAAAATGTTAAATAAGTTGTATATTCTACTTGTTTCAATATTTCTGTTTGTGAAGTGCAGTCATAGAGGAACATGTGCTAGTTTTCTTTTTTTAAAAAAAAAAAATACCTGTAAGCTCTTTCTTAACAGAGAAGAACTGGCTAGAGAAAAGATTTTTTCTGGCTGTTCAATGGTATTCTGTGTTAACTTATTTCAAACCACCTCTTGGAGAGGAAAGCCAAAAAAATGGAAAGCATATTTCTCAATTCCTAAATTTCCAGAATTTCCCAGACCATGAGAAGTATCTTACTTCATACTAGGCAGGCTTTGAAAGAAGGGTTACATCACCTTTGCTCAGGCAAAGCAAGGAGTGAAGAAATTAGAAAAATCATCAAAGAGTTACAAAACACAAAATGTCAACAGTTTCATCATTCCTGCGACTATGCCTCCAGCTTTTTCCTTTGCTACTGTTTAAGCTTCCTCTCAGCTTGCTTCTCAGCAGAAAGACTAGAAGCAGATTCCAGTGTCTCTTCCTCTGCCTTCTTCAGTTCAGGTGTCCTTGTGCTGCTACTTTCATACTTGATACTGAATTAAATGTGTATTTACTAGGGGCATCAAGGATTGTAAGCATTTACTGAAAATTCACTGTGGAAAATTATTTCATTAAACCATGGGCGTGCATTGAATTTAAACTAGACTTTTTGTAAGATTCTATTATAAGAAAAGACCCTCGTAAGGCATTTAACCATGAAGAAAAAAGAAAGCAGTGTAGCAGGTTCTGCCTCTGCTGTGTAGATTGTGCTTTTGCTGTGTGTTGTATCTCTACCCAGCAGAAACATGAAGATTTTATCAAACACCGTGTGTTTTTCTGTTGCAGAGTTTGCAAGGACCATTTGTGGAAGAGACAATAAATCTACAGCAAACTCATCCATTTCATTATAGTATCATGCTTCCAATTTTACTATTGGAAGGGTGGATTTGGGACTTTTTTAGATAAGTCTTCACCTTCATAATCTGCATTTTTTAATGTATGCGCCCAGGTGATCTCTAACAAAAATCACTGCCATCTTGTTGTACCAAGCTGTTAATAAATTTCAGCTACTAGAATATGTATCTGCTGAGGAGAGAGCCATTCGTGGTCCCAGGTGGATTTTCTTAATTTCTTCTTTTTTGTGTTGTGTCTTAAAAAACACATATATATTTTTTTTTAATATTAGGTGGCCATTGATGGCTTAATGACTGTTGCTGCCAATGTTCTGTCAAGCAATATTTTAAAAAGCCCTTTCATCACTTTTTAACAGAAAAGTGAGCGGTTTGCTTTAAAAATACTTCAGCTGAAGTTAATGTTTTGTGTGCACTTTTTGCCCCAGTGCAGCTTCTTTTCTGTTTTCATTGATGTTTTATGAAAGAGGATGGGAAAAGGTCATGGGGAATACTTTCATCAACACCTCCGCAGCTTGACAGGGAATATATATTTGAGAAAGCAGCAAACAGCTTGTTAGGTATGAAACAAGAATAAGACATGCGCTTCTCTGTTCCAGTTCTTTCAGTCTTGTCCCAGGATATTAATAGAACCCTCTAACATGAAGCTGTTAGATGCCTTTATTTATTGTGTTTGCATGAAAATGACTATTACAGTAAAATTTTAGCAGTATTTCTATTCTAGTTCTAGTCTCATTAACTCATTTTTACTTAAAATGGTAATATTTGAACTAAAAGTTTCCACAGGTGCTTTCTGATTCATTAATCTTCCCTGGAAACTACGAGGGAAAGTGTAGGTCTGTTATTACAAAAATGTGAAGACTGTTTTGTGCTACATACCTGTTTCTGATGTATTCTGTTGCTAAGTGAAAAAACAGAGCAGCTAGGGGTAGAATGCAAAAATTAGTCCAGAAAATAGTTTTCAGTGGGAAGGATTTTTGTCTCTTCTACCGATAATAAAGTTTTGTTTCACTTAATCAAAAATCCCTCCCAGCATTTAATTTCTGATGTGTTTTTCTTTCTCTTGTGTGACATCACATATCATAAACTGAATATAAGCATATAATTAAGTGAACCACATCCTAAAGGGTCATGTGATGAGTGTTGATAATCTCGGGTTTTCTTCTTTTTAAGGTACCTGATTGCCAGCATCAAGGTTGTGCTGGGATTGTGCTTAGAAAATAGGCCCTGTGGTGAATTTGGCTGCAGATTGCCCTTCTTTCTAGGGGCCTATAGCCAGCTGCAGCACATGGGAAATGGAGAGAATTCCTAATGTGAGGGGTTAGGAGGAGTCAGCCATTGTGCACTGGCACGCTGGCAGTTCAAGATTATCAGGAAGCATAGACCAGATTATCAAATGAATACAAACAGTAGAAAATAGTGTTGAAAAATACTGAGAAACAACTCTGGAAGCAATGACTCCAGAGGAAATTTTGAAACGCCAGTTATTTTGTAATCCATAATGGTGCTTGATGCTGCGCCTTGGGTGAGAAGATTTAAATGAATAGGTTGTATCTGGATATATATTGAGCTGGGCAGAATGTCACCTACCAGGGATCTTCATGTTTTTCTGAACAGTTTAAGTCCCTACAGTGTAAATTTAGGCTTTAGATTTTCCCTTTTTCCCTTCAAATACTCACCTCGGATTTTTAACAACATATACAACTTATTAAGGAGGTATAAAACAAATCCATGTTAACAGTTTCCAAATACCTGACTTTTCAAAGAACATGATTGAATTAACTATAGACATAAAGCAGTTGTGCGGCTTTGATTATTTTTGGTAAGAAAAAAATAGAAAAAAGGAGGCTAATAAAGAAGATTTTCTTTTGTCATCTTTTGATGACAGGAAAGCTGTTCTTCACGGTTACCCAAGAAATATGGCAGGGCCTGACAAGTGAGGCTGACAGGGCCCTGCAAGCAAGAGGCATGCTATGATAAATAATGGTTCCTTTCCCACAGTAGAAGGGAAGTCCAGAAGGCTTTGGGGAAATGAATAGGGACTAGGATAAAATATAATTTCATCAGTCTGACTTTTGGGGAAGGTCTGTTATGTTTTATGTTATTTTTCTTCAAAGCATGGGATGTTATTAGGTTTTTTTTCTTCCATCCATGTCTTGATTAGACAATAATGTTTGTTCCTCTTATTTGACATACACAAGAGTAGTTAAAGTTTTGGTAAAACAAATAAAATACCTTTATGTTTCAAATAATTTCTTTTTATTTAATGAGAAGGAATTGAGATAGAATTAAAAATCGAACAAAAACTCACGCAATTGAGACATTTATGTGTACTAGTTCAAGATCAAGAAAGTAACTTAGATGTTTATCTACTTTGTTTTGTTTTAGCAACTTTTCCAATAGGGATTAATGCAAAGTGTGTTTCTTCGTTACTGTTTTCTAGTGTGTTACTATGTTCCACATCTCCATACTATTGATACTGAAATGTTGATACTGAAAATTTGTGTGCACAATGTTGACTTACTTTACTTTAGTTCATTAAATCGGAGCTCTTTTCCATTTTAAATTATAGAGCTGGAATGTGGATATGAACTGTTAAAAAAAAAAAAACAACAAACCTACCATAAAGCTCTTCTTACTATTTCAAGCTAGCATTTTAAAGAGAAAATGACTGACACTTTTGAAGTTTCTGTTTTTCTGTATTTTGTCACATTGAATTTGTTCTTAAAACAAGCTAGCAGTCATCATGCACAGAATAACTTAGAACTGAGGCAATCAGTGCAGTAATAATCTGTTCCTAAAACAAGTGGAGGGTAGGCTGGCACTGTCATCCCTGCACAAATCATATAAAGAAAGAAGGAATAAAATCAATGAGCAGAGTGACTAATTTTTGTTTGCATTAGTTTTATCGAAGAAGAAGCATGAATTTGAATAATGACATTCGAGTCACTTCTGCTCCGTTGTTTATACACAGTAATGCACCAAGTTTATCCTGAAATGAGTCTTTAGTTTTCCTTGCTAGCTACATTAATTCTCCTGCTTTTACGTTTTTAACTAGAGGTGACTGTTTCTGTGTTAGGTGATACATGTCTATGTTAGAAATCAGCATTCACAAATATCTTTATCAGGTGAGCACTTCACAATCATTAATAATGCAAACCACCATGACCGTATATTAAGAACTACCATGCCACACAATTCTCTGGTTTATCTGCTACAATCTACAAGCCTGGAAGGTGGAAGTATTGGAATTTTCCTAGCAAACTCAATGAAATTATGATGCACTCAGTTGCAGATGTAGCTTTACTTTTGCCCATGTATGCGAAGTACCAAATGTCTCAAGAAGTGTCTGGGAGTATGTTGCAGATTTGCTTATCTGTTTTTGAAGTTTTAAAGATGAGCCAGACATTTTCCCTTCTTTCTTATGACTCAAGACAAAACTCTTCATGTTTATATCTTTTGTTGCAAGTAGTTTGTTATGAAACTTATTATTGCAGTTTGTCTTGGCTGCAGTTGTTAATTATTTTATTAAATTGTATTACAAAAGAAATAACTTCAACATGTTCTGACAATAAATCAGAAGTAGGACTGGTTGAGGGCTGCAGATCCAGGACTGACATTCATGGCTTGATGACCAGGTCACCCTGTCGCCAAGGACTTGAGTACCTATGGCTCAAGGTGGATCCAAAGGAGACTACCAGATGAGAAATTCAAGGACTTGAGTACTGCCAGCAGATGTATTAGATGAACACCTTGGAAGACGGAAAACCAAAAGCACGCTTAGACAGTTTTCCAAAATGCATGGCAGAATTTTACTGGATACTGTTTGGATTTTGTAAAAGTGAAATTTCCCAGTGCCATTTCTGACCAGACCAAATCTGCAATGGAAAATATAGTGTCTGGCAGGCTTTTGCTCTCTGTAACTACCTAAAAGGAGGTTGTAGCCAGGCAGGGTTTGGTGTCTTCTCTCAGGCGACCAGTGACAGAACAAGAGGACATGGTCTCAAGCTTTGTCAGGGGAGGTTTAAGCTTGATATTAGGAAAAAATTCTTCACTGAAAGGGTGATTGGCCAGTGGAATGCGCTGCCCAGGGAGGTGGTAGAGTCATCGTCCCTGGAGGTGTTTAAAAACAGATTGGATGAGGCACTGAGTGCCATGGTTTAAATGATGAGTGGGTGCTAGTGTTGGGTCATAGGTTAGACTTGATGATCTCAGAGGTCTTTCCCAACCTTATGATACCGTGTTACTGTGAAAACATTTTGATCTGACACCTGACTGTAGCCATTTCTGCTAGTAGATCAACGATTGCGCCATAAAACTGATTGTGGATGCAACATTATTATGAATAGACCTAACTGTTCATGTGTACTGTTAAACATGATTATGAGGTGGGAAAAAAGTCTCTCTTTTCCAATCAGCAGTTATTATTTTTCTCAAATTATATATTTAAGGCATAAATACTCGTTGAAGGAAGCATAATCTTGTGTTTTTCCTTTAAAAATCCTGATGGCACAGTTCACTCTGAAAGCTATGGGGATTTAGAAAAAAAATGTTCAATGTGTAAAAAAGGAAGTTTTGCAGATGTGTAGATGGCTCTGGATATTGTTTCTCTGTAGACGTCAAAGGTGGTCATGATCGTTAGAGGGGAATGGTCCCTTAGGTGATTTGTGTCACATGTGTGAGGACGAGGTGACTTGTTTGTTTTTTATGTATTCAGTGAAGCACCATTTATGAGCATTAAAATGGACGATATATGTTTATGTGATTTTTTAAAGTAGTGAAGTATGCTATAGATAGCTTTTGCATACTCAGATTTAACACTGTTCTCAACATAATCTGCTGTACTTCTTGCAGATGTCTTTTGTTTGTCAGTTGTCAATGGTATCCCTTAGGTACAAGAGAAATGGACCTTCTGAAGGACATGGATAGCATAGGGAAGGAAGGGTTCTTTGTACAACCCTTCTCCTAGGACTTCTATTATGATCAGAAGCCAAGCTTTAGGGGTTAAAAGCTATGTTCCTGTCAGTCTAATTTTTTGAAGAAACAGTCCTGAAAAACAAAGCATTGTTTTAAATCAATGTATTTTCAATTTCTTTTTTCCTATGTTATTTTTACTCATTACTTATTTGAGACTACTTCTCGACCATATTGGAAACCTCTTTTTATTCAACAGTTGTTTTATTGGAAAGGTTATGATCTGTTGTGTCTCTTGAAGTAACATTTCCTAAGTTAATAGGAATTAGAAGGAAAGGAAAGAAAATAATGATATGTAGCAAAATTTCAGAATTTTTTGAACTGAATTTAACAGCACATTATTTGGTAGGAAGCTTGGGTTAGTCCCCTCATTTCTAGAATATCTCAAGTATTGCAGTTTGTAATCACTGTTACCATCTTGCATTGCCATAAATGCATATGCAACCCAAGAAATTCTGTCTTTCACTCTCTCCTTCCAAATGAATGCGATATGTCTGCCTTTATAGTTCATGGTTTATTCCCTCATTGCATAATTAAGACAGACATTCTTAGAGTGGAAATTTTCTTTAATCACAGAAAATCATGTCTTGGAGAAAGAAGTCGTCTTTCTGATTTGGTCTTCAGATTCCATCACTGTTTTATTGCAATGTTACCTTTGATCACATTATGGTTACTACAGTATAATAATCTACATATATGTCTTTGCATTTAAAAAGATGATTTTACAAGCCAACATTTAAACAGTAGAAATGATCAATGAAGAGGTTTATTTCCATAACTGAGGAGCTGACTACAAATATCCATATTTGAATTTCTGAAGAGTCTGTTCTAACACTTGTAACTGGAGTGTAGTGTTAGTAATTCAACTGTAAAGTATTTCACTAGCATTTGACCTAATTTTATTGGTCTTAAAATCATAGTCAATTGTTTGAGTCTAAATATCTATTTAATATGTACAACATAAGCAATAAATCCCACTCCTAAAAAGAAATTTATTACTCTAGCAATGATTACATCAAATTGCAAACTCTTAGTGCTCAGAATTAAGGATAACTCTTATTGTTCAGCTTCTCCATACAAGGAGCTATTTTCCAAATTTCTAAATTGTTGTTTATTGTTATTTGCTCCCATATTTACCAATGTAACATAATTACCAGATATTTCATGTCAGGAAATAGGAAACAATTTTCCTTCAGGCAGATGGGTGGAGATCATTAGGAAAGTGACTGCATTCACTTCTGTATAACAAATTCTCTGTACTTGAGCAATTCAGTTCATTACTGGCAACCTTCTTATTTCTTGCTCTTTTTCTGATACATTAAGGCATGTTATCCTTTAGTGGTCTTTAATGTGCAATATTTTGAAGGTGTCTCATGCCTTTATTGTATAGAAGATAATAAATTAGATGTTCTGGATGACAATCCCTATTGCATTGTTTCCTGCAGTTGCAGGAGACTGGGTCTAGTGGTTGATGCAATCCCTTCAAACCCTGAGTTTAATATCTTGAAGTATTAAGGAATTTAGGCATAGAAAATAAGAATACTTGGGTGCAGGTTCTGCCTATGCAACATGCAGGATTACATATATGTGATTTTAATGGACCTTTATGTCTCGCTGAATGTGAAAACAACTTAATTTTATAAGTGCTGGTTTTCCTGCTAACATTTTATTTGGTGGAACACAATAACAATAAGCATTCTTAGCCTCCAGAAATTTAAGCATTTTAAACATAGATAGCAAGATATGAGGTATGTGTATGATTGTTCTGGACTTTTTTTTATAAACCATTATCAGAAAGAGCTAAGGTAAAAAGAGAGCTTGAGGGAACCAAATAGTAATAGCTAGAGAGCAGGAGAAGTTAGAAAGCAGAAGATGTACAAATTCTGTACTTGTGCTTCCCAGCATGACATTCCAGGAAAGACACTGTGCAGTAACTTTTACAGGGATTGTCTGTTAGTGTTTAAGAGTGTATGTACATACCAACATTATGTGATTATGAATGCAAGCATTTAAAACTTGGAGTGACATATCTGAAATGCTATTCAGTAAAGTAAATATTGCATTTGAATGAGCATTCTCTTTTTTCTTTTAACAATGAAATTTATTCACAGAAATTAAAACAAAAGCATTTAGAATTTGAGTTTTGCAGAAACTACCTGCAGGCCTAAAATCGTGATTTGCTTCAAGGAAAGAAGGGAGAAAAAGTCTGATAAGCTGTTTGTTTTGGCAACTGAAACGTGAGCTGTTCCATTCAAGACTTGAATACAAACTTTTAAATTTTCTTAAAAGAAATACAATAAAGGAGTTATTATTTTTGTTTGAAATTAGATGCTTTCTAGACCAAATCTAAAATAGCATCATTCCAGCAGAATTCTACTCAAGGAGCAAAGTAATTCTTTTTTTAAATTCATAGATTGTGATGTAGATATAAACATGAGACACTTAATGGTCTGCAGAGAATCTCCCTATTAAAACCTGGATCTCACTAAGTGGCAGATGCAATTCAAAATGTTCTGCTATTATTATCTGGCTCTGTTTCAGCTGATGAAGATCTGATTGTACTGTAAGAAGGATGCAGGACTGTGTTGATCTTACCGTAGCTGAGGAAAAACTGGTCTAAGAGAGGCTTGTCTGAGTCTGTGCCTCAGTACTAGAAACCTTCATCATTCCAGTCATGCTGGTCAAATACCAGTCATGCTGGTCAAATACATAAAATGGGAGTAAAGTTTGTCAAGCAATGAAGTTTACTATTTTTCTTTCTTACTTTTGTTTCTTACATGACCTGCTGAGATGTCTTTATTTTCTTATATAACCTTACGTATGCGTGACAATACTTTTACAGATGCAATGGACCTCTCAAATTTTAAAGTATATAAAGAAATCATCAGCTAAAAATTATCTTTGTAGTTTGTACCAGTGAAAATATTCGTGAAAATCAAACCTGAATGGTAAATTATATGGATTTCAAGGGTTTATCATTTCTAGCTATTTTGAACAACAGTGAATTGTAATCTTAATGATGCACATTGAAAATACATACTTACAGATTTTCATGCTGTATTGAGGTATTCTGCATCATATTTCAAATCTATCACAAATAAAAAAAATATAAAATATCATTATCACAACAAACTAATGCCACCTATTAACTTGAAAGTAAATAAAACATCTGTTTTATTATGGGAAATATTTAGCACTAATGTTCTACTTGTAAAGGTTTATTTAAGATTGCAGGTGGAATTTAATATCTAACAATTTGCAGGATATAGCTGTGTGTGTGTGTGTATTTGTTCTTGTCCTATTCCGCCTACCCTACTTTTATTTAGTTATAGATACACTGAAAAAAGTACTCAAAAATCCTTCTTCCCCCCATTATATCTTTTCCCTTGATTTCATGATTGGTTTTTTCTCCTTATCTTTTCCAAGCCTGTTTATTCATTATTATTTCAGTTTTCTCTCTTTTATTACATTATTCTTACCTGCCTCATGGAAATAATATTCTCTGCCATTACCTTTCTCTCAGATACCCCCTTTCCTTCTTTCTTTTTTGTTTTTTTTTTTCTGTTTTTCTCATCTTTTCCTACTTCTCATCCTCCCTTAATCTAATATCTTTCCCTGTACTTTTCTTCTATTTCCCAGCATAAACGGATTATTGGGCTGCTCCCAATAACTTGGCTTCTAAAAGATGCATTTTAGAACAGTGTTCTAAATCTAGATCAATAGCAAAATGTTGGTTGAAATGGATAACCCCCTAGATTTTATGTTTTATTAGTATTGGTTGTAGGCTTTAACCCAAAACTCCAGAATACTTTTATTATCTAATATTTATATTGTAGCGAATGAAACCCACCTCATTCTTGGCTAAGAAGCCTAGGACAAGTACTTGCACTACTAGGTATAGGACAAGTACAGAATGAAAACAATTAAGAAATAAGAAACAATAGAATTATTTTTCTTCAGGAACCCTTTATTTTATTTTCTGTCCTCTCATGTCTTGTTTCACTGTGCTCTCATAGATCATGCTGCAGAGTGATTAAAATAAATATTCAGAGACATAGATGAAATATATACAGATGCAATCACAGATTAAAGTGTGATTCAAGATTCAAGTTCCTTTTGTCACTCAAGATGTTACTTAATGTGAGCAATGCATTGAGATCAAGATGAAGCTCTGTAGTCAACAGCAGGGATAAGAGCTTTTTGAGTCTTAATTTGTGTATAATTGTGTCTGAATAGCAGCTTTTATTTTTTTCCTTTTATTCCTCTGATTTACTAATAGCACAGATAACAAAATGAAGAATATGAATCTAGTGCTGAGTGGCAAGCAGAAGAAGGACCTGGAAACCAATAGAGGTTTAAAGAGAGCTCTCATTCACTAATTCTCCTTGCAGAATCAACTATTTGAAAACCAGTAGACAAAGTAGATAAGTAGTCTCCACCTGAAATGAGCGCATTCTCAATTTGCTCATGTAAATTAAGATTCAGATTACTTAATACCGATTTTTTCAACTTTCGTTTTCCTAAGATTGGTTGCTATTTTGTGGTGGTGGTTTATTAATTGTTTTTAAAAAAATATTTAATATGCACAATGAACACCATTCCACAGGTCACACAAGGTTTAGGACATGTAGATCCACCATTTTAGAAGGACATATGGATCCACACTATAAAATTTAAAAGGTTCTCCTACAGGGACATTACAGACAGGTAATAAGGAAGATAAATATGAGTTCAGATGAAGATGTGGCAGGCACTTACTTCCAGCTGTTGCCCAAGGTAAACAGGGAGCAGAGAGGAAGGGCCTGTTAAGTAATGCTGTCCTGCCCTCATAAGCAGTTTGAGAGCAAGCCTGCCCCAGTGTCATTTTGTGGTTCTGCACTGACCAACAAGGACTCGGGTTCATCCCTGCATGAGCAGCATAAATTGTTCCTCTGCTCCCGATTATTAGAATTGAAGTTGTCAGTGGAGTATACGCACACATACACAATACACAAGTCTCTTGTGTAGCTAAGTTTACATGCTCAGTCCACCTGGTAGCAGGGCCTTAGACCACAGCTTCCCTGAATTCCAAATCCTGGGCACTCAGCACCTTCCAGCTTGTGGCCTCTTATTTGGCCAGCCTCCGTTGTCAACTTTTCCTTCATATTTGTTCACCCAGATCCACCTTGATCCCTTCCTTTCCCTACCTTTGATTCTTCTCCTTGACATCACCTAGTAAGTTTCTCACATCCTGCGGTCCCCTGAAAACATCTTTTGATAAGCTTTATGCACTCACACAAACCTCTGCTGCCAGTAAGCCACATGCTTATGGAGACAGCAAGCCCCTTCCTACATGTCATTACATGGAGAAAGATGCTTTCTATGAGTCCTTTTGAACACAGTCAGTGGACTAACTGGTCTCATTGCGTGGTCTTAGAGATTAACATTACTGTGTACTCTCTTTGCAGTTATTACTGGGTTATGAGGGCCCCTCTGTCTTTCATGGTTCCTCGGGACTTTTTTTTGTTAGGATTAGACTTTAACTGGGTAATTTAACAAAAAAATGACACCCACATTTCAGATAAAATTAGTTATATTTTAATAATAGACATAGTAGATAGTTTAAGCTAGTCATAAATGAGGAGAAAAATAATTATAAGAGCACATCTGTCTTGCGACATCTCTTATAGGCTTTGCTTTTTTACTTCTAGAGACTGTATCTCTGCATTCACCATAGAGATAACTTGGATTATTGGTTTCATGAAGATGCAAAATTTTCAGATGACTAAAGTAGGAACTATGACCCATGTATGTGTAAATAATAAGTAAATAATTGATGAAATGCAATTGAGTGGAAGTCTAGTCCTACAAGAGGAAAAACTCATATTTGAAATTATAAATTCAGCTTTGGTTGTTTGAGATGTGACTTCTACCACCAGTTATTTTGTAGTAACATGTCAAATATTAGTAAAAACATCTAATTCTTTTTTTTTTTTCCTGAAGTGATCTAAAATATTCAATATGGATTAATTTATGCTTTTCATTTAGGCCAGGATGAGTTAAACAAATGAAATTGCAGTTATACAAGTAAATGCTATTTCAAGCCTTTTAGCAGCAGGAAATAGCTTTCTAACAGTATTACGTAACAGCTGCTATCACTAGTGATCAGTGTGATAATGTTTTCTCTCTATTTCTCATGTAGCATTAGGTTATTTAACAGTATTTTCTTCAACGGGTTATGTAGTGAGGAAGAAATAAGCTCAAACAAGATAGAGGAGACGCATATAAATATAGAAGCAGTAAGATAGTCTGTGTTCTTTCGTTTTGACCTGGAAATTTCTTTGAACAGTAAGTCAGCGTTGCTGTCTAGTGTTTTTGTTTTATTTTTGATCACTAGAATGACAAGGCCCTAATGAAATAAGCACTTGGTTTACATAGCATCAGTTCTTGTGAAGGGCCAAAAATTCTGTCTGCAAAACAGAAATAATATGGTTTTGTCAGTGTTACATTTTATGTGTGGATTGTAATGTAGCTATGTAGTTACAACTAGCATAGTTATATAGTTACAGCTTCTGGAAAGTGAAGGCAATTTGGTTTCTTCAGGTCAGTTAAGTTATGAACAAAACTGGAAAAAAAGTATTAGCCAAGAAAAGAAAGTACATTTCCCAAAGAAACAAAGAATGACATGACTATTGAGCAACACCACAACTATAATGTGGTACACTGGGGAGGGATTTCATGCAATGTTTAGAGACCTATGTGCTAGCAAAGACTGAAGACATGCAGAAGGATTAAAAAATAGAGTTTGCCCACAAACTTCTATATATAATAAACTCCATAAATTAAATTGCTAAAGGAAGTACTGTAAAATTCCTGTAAAAAAGAAACATTTGTAAGCTCAGGACCAGTAAAATTCATTTTATAAAAAGAGTTAATTTGACTCTAAGACTTAATACAGCAGGTTATTTATTAGTCATTGTCCAAGTTCATGGACAGGTCTGACTTTTGATGCAGAAAGTCTTTATGCTATATTTCCTATATTCATGCTTTAAATATGTTGCTGTTAATACCATGTATATGAATCTTGTTGATTTTCAGGCAAGACGTTTCAGGCAACCTTTTAAGAGCTTAGCTCAGTTACCTTGAATCCATTCTAGCTGCACCTACCAGAGGAATTTTCTATTTCTAGACACCTTCCCATTAGAGCTTGGAGAAATGTGCAGCAACAATGTTGAAAAAAAACCAAAACAGTTTTGTTCACGTTTTTCCTTTAAAAATAACTTAAAAGTCAATCAAGTCTAGATGTCAAATTCTAGTGAAAAGTCAGAATTCTGTTATCATTTTCAGTGTTCTGCTTGGCACTAACATAACGTTTCTCACAAAATTCCTAAGCAGCGTATTACCTTACTTCTGAGCAGTAAAATGTATGTATACACTTACAGGTTGATTTCTCAGTGGAGGAGGAAACAGAGATAGAATCTGTATACATTCTAGGAGTGAGTAACTTGTTTCCCTTTATGTATATTTTCAGTCTAGAATGAATATAATTGAATAGAAAAGAAGGCTTTTATTTTTTTAATTTATCTACAATAGCAAGACCTGGACTACTAGGAGTATCTTTGCTCAAGAGTCCAAGGGCTGGCTTCTGTTAGAGATCACGGCAAAGGACAAACTGTCCTCTGCCAGATTCTTTTTGCCCTGGCATCCCCACACTGATAGTGTTGCAGCATATCTGATAATACATAAAATTCCATGTTGAATACAAAAAAAAGAACTTTTAATTCTTTATAATTTAGCCATATGTGAGTAATTGCTATTGCATGTATTTTATTATTTAGGGACTTTTCTCTCACCATCCCCTCTCCTCTCCCCTTCCCCTCCCCCCGTTTTTGGGGGGTGGTATTGAAATATAAGGAAGAGTTAGAGATGGCATTCACAGCTGTTAAGAGAAAGCGTATAGCAAAGAGGCTATGTGAATAAGAAGCTCAAACAGCCATATGGTCCCCTAAAGGAACAGAGGCAATAGAAGGCATTGCTTCTGACTCATGCAATTAAAAACTAGTTTAATAAAAGGTGTCCAGGTGGAAAAAGCATAATGAAATGTTGCTGAGAGTTCTAGTTGCAATGAGAGAAGACAGAAAATAATAGGTTTGGAAAGGAAATCAAAGGTACAAACATATTGAGAATTGCTTCATCTTTAAAAAATAACTCTCCTTCCTTCTGTCAGAACAACCTCCCCCAAAATTTAAAATCTAAAAGTTCAAGGACCCCATCCCTGAAACATGGTAGGATATCACAGAATCGCAAGGCAATGCAGGTTGTCAGAGACCTCTGTCGTTCATTGAGCCACTCACCTGCTCAAAGAAATGACTTCAAAGCAGATCAGATTACTCCAGACCTCTAACTCAGTTTTGAAACTCTCCAAGATACTTTCTGGATAATAAAGCCTGGTGTTCAAACACTTGTAACTGCTTGTTTGGGTTTTTTTAACTCTTTCCTCTTGTCACAACCTGCCTTCCTACAGGCTGTTTCCTCTTTTTGCTTTCTCGTGCATCTCAGAGAACAGCCTGGTTCTGTCTTTCCTACTATTCCACTTTCTGTAGTGGATTGCAGTGCTTTACACACAGCTTGTGTATGCATGTAGGCAAGTTTTATAGACCTTCGGTGTGAGGGACAGTATCAATCTACCTGAAGGTGTCCTACCACTGTGAAAATTACATATCTTTCCCAACGCCACCTCAGTCAGAATTAGATTTCTGTTGGATATTTTACAACCATCTTATATTAATTTTATAAGAAGAGAATCTTAGATTCCACCCCCAAATGCCTTGACATCTCCACTTACTCTTTCCAGATAATACACTTTCACTCACCACTGAAGAAGTTATATTTTCTCCCTCTCCCTTCTGCTGCGCAGCCATAGCATTTGAAAATACATCTTTTTTTTTTTTTTCCCTGAAGAATTACAAAATTATATTTTTGAGTCTCATCTGATCATATTATTTGTACCTGAAGTCATTTCGGTACTGCTTTGGAACATCGATGCAGTTGGCATAAAATTTTCTCACAGCACATTGGAAGATAGAGTTGGCTCTGGAGTTTCTGATTTCCCAGCCTGCTTGTTTGACTAATTAGATGTTGGGCTCTGTAGATGGTTTTGAAGTTGTTTATTCTCTGCCTAATGACATTACATATGTCACAGCAACTGATAATGTGAGGTGCTCGGTTTTGGAAATATACAGGAAACAGCCTGGATTAGGCACTGCTAGTCTGCAGAGAGCCTTATTTTCACTTCACCCACAAAAAACATCCTAGAAAGGGAGGAATAGAAGGAAAAAAGCAGCAACATAGTAATACTCAAGTGTCTGTTAAATATATTACTAATATCTATTTAGTATCTCAGTGAGAAGAAGCAAAGGTAGTACCTCTGGTTCTGCATATCTTCATCTATTATTAGTTCTGTAGTTTTAGCTTGCAGCATTTTATTCACCTTTGATCTATTTTTCTGTTCAGTTTCTAGCAGATGCCCTGGTAGACTGTAGCCAAAAGTAAATGCATAGGTTTTTTTAAAAACAAATAAGCTTTTTGCTTTCCAGTGGATTCTTGATTTATTTCATATCTTTCTCCTAAAGTAGTTTCATATTCCAAATGATCACATCTGGCAGCTGCCCAGGTAAAAGAGCTCTGCCAGCTGAAAGACACACGGCAAAGACATTAATATTCATGCTGCATTTTGCCCTTCTCATTTGTGTACTTAAATCTCTGAGACACAGGGAGATCCATAGGGAGCTCCATCTAGTTATGCATCAGGACTTCATTACAAAACCAGAGAATAATACAAATTTTAGAAGCAATCGTCCACTCTTGCCCTTAGAGAGGTTTATTAAATAATAACAAGCAAACATCAGATGGAACTGTGTCCTAACAGGTGCTGAATCTGTTGACTTTCCTATCTCTAACTCAAGAGAAAGCAATACAGGAAGATACTTGAGCAAATGTAGTCCAGTTCTTATAGACATCTGTATTGAGGAAAATTAAATATGCTGCGCTTTGAAATTAAAATAAATCCAATGGCAAATCCTTTTGGTTTAGCCATCAGAGGTTACTTTTGATGAGCCTAGGATGTATGAGTTTAAAAAAAAAGGAAATTTCAATACAGATATTCTAAATGAAATTTATTAGAAATAATTTTATTGTTTCTGTCAAAATTTCTTTTAAAATACACTCATTATAATGTAATAAATAAGAGAAATACTTGCTGGAACAATTATTTGAAGGTAAATTTATGTATGATGCTGTTAGCATTCCAAAAATGGGTTCTTGCCTCCTCTGTATCTTCAAGAATCTCTTTTATTATGCTGTCTGTGAAAAGCAATCCAGTGTATAATAGCTAGAGGGTGTTTAGAAGAAGTTTTTAAGTTTATATTATGAAAAGCAGTGGTCCAAACTTCAAAGTGTTTAACTCCTGTTAAAGCTAAAGGTAGTAGAAAATGATCAGCAAATTCCTCTAGTAGAATAGTAGTCTGGCATGGAGAAAGCTTATATTTTTCCTTTCCTTCATTCCAAGTGGATTGCTTTTCAACACATAAACAACTTTTACAGAGAATGGGTTAGTATGTTGTTTTCATGCCAAGAATAGCCTGGTTTATTGTGGCCATACATGAGGAAAGACAGCGAAGACCCAGCTCATTGCTTACCGATTGCATTGAGCTCAGTATTTTTCTTTTCTCCAGCAAGCTGCAGGTTATTAGAAAAACATGTTTTTTCTCCGTCAGGTAGAAGCGCTCACTTTCCGGTGGAAGGAAGAGTTCAAGACTTTTTAGAATATAACCTACAAGATTGACCAAATAATCGATTGTTGTTCCTGTGATCTATTACTTTAACTCATGATTGTTTGTTTCCTTTACATAAGATAAAATATTTATCTACTCTGAAATTTTGTTTTGGTTGAAGTTATAAAAAAAGAAAATTATAGTAGTAGCTCGTTGTGTATAGGTAAATCAGCTATAATTGGCCAGCAGAATTTTAGAAAGTATGGGTCCTTTATTCTAGTAGAGGTTAGAAGAACAGGTCAAGGCTAAAGGCAGCTGATAGGACAAGGTAACTCAGTCCCTTTGAGCCTGAACATCTTTTCTGCGTAATAATACAGAGCAGGGATTTTTATGGCAGCTTAACTTTGTATCAACATTTGTGAAGAATGTACAGCAAGTAATCATGAATTTTGAAGCTTATATATCACAGAAAACCAAGAATTCTTTAGGCTGAATAAGCCTCTTCTAATAATTTTAGTTTTCCCCTAAAAATGCAGTGGATGAGCAGCTAATAAGACATACTCCAGAGCATAAAATATTGCTGTGACAAATTCACCATGTGTTATAAAACTAAGGTTTAAAGAATCCATTTCAGTCCCCAGCTGGTTTAAAAAAAGTGACTTGGTAATTTCAGAATATGTGCAAAGATGATTTTTATTCAATACGAACACGTTAGAACAAAAGTTGAAGACCTGTTTGCTGTTCTATGATAAACTGGTAGAATAGAAGCAGAAAAATCTAAGAAATTCTAATATTAAACAGTATTGTCTATATGCACATATCAATACGCTGTAGAAATATCTATGGAAACACAAGAATGACGACTCATCTCGGGCACATATGCATATGCAGTTACATATTTCAGGTATTACGACATTCTCTAGACCAAGATCTCATTTTCTTACCTTGAAACATTTTTCCAGAGGAAAATCCAACTCTCATTTTCCTGTACTAGGTTGTATTAAATAGATTGACATAATTTCTTTGTCTAAACAAAACTGAACAGTCACTCTTTACAGAACTGGTATTGTTCTGGTGCTGTAGCACTGTACTGGGATACTTAGAAGGATGAATCATTAAATAATTATGCAATCAGCAAAATGATTGTTTGATTTGTCTAGTTGCTGCCAAATGAGATAATTATAGTGTAGCAACCATATTTTAAAATAAAGGCTTTTTTTTTATCCCATTCCCAGGCTCTGTGTACCTGTATTATTCAAACAAAACCCAGTTAATTACATGTATCCTATAATAGTAACAGTTCAGGTTTTCTTCTAAATATCCATATCTATGTATCATAATTGGGTTTCTCCAGTGCTCAGAGGCAGATAGTTGCTATTCCTTCTGTGTTAATACTGAAGCTGCATTCCTGCTCAGGTATTCCACACAAAGCTATATGGGTGGATTGTAATTTTGGCCTAAAGCTCCCTAATTTTGCATTGTAAAGCAATGAGGACCTTTATTTCACGCCACAAACAGAAATATTTTTCATTATCTTTTGACATGACGTACAGCCAGAAGAAGGGAATCACAATGGTGGACAACAACTATGAATATGGTATAGCGGCCAAAGATAACATTACCTCACAACTCCATTTCAAAACTTAAGTGTGTACAGGTAGCATGGTTCATATCATAATACAATACACCACCACTCACCCCACCTCCAGAAACTCCTGAGTTTTCCAAAACAGTGAAAATTATGCAGTATAAAATACTGTCCTGGAAGATATTTATTCGCTCCCATTGCTCCATGTTGTACAGTGAAGTGTATGTCTTTTTGGACTTATTGCATTACAGAACACATAAGACATACTGCAAGAAGCAATATGGTTGTACAGTAAAAAGTCAGAGACAAATTCAACAATATGCAGATGAACTAATGGTAAAAATTCTCTTGTAAAATTATAACATAAATATAGAATTATATAAATTTGGGGAGCATGACATTTCTCAGGACCAGAAGTACCTCAGAACAATGCTTTCCAAATAAATATTTTTGTGGATTTGTCCACTTTTCTGCATTCTTTCATCAGAAAAAATGCAAAATAAACCAAAACTGCAATACTTAGAATTAATCTTATCTTGTAAAATCAAACCTAAAATTTCTTCCTCTTAAGTAACTTTGAAAGTATTTGTATGACAAATGAAAATTGTTTTTTTTTTTAGAAAGGTCTTTTCAGGTTTCTTGGGAAATGGCAGTTTCACGTAAGCCTGCTATTTCCGCAACTCAAATATTTACAATTTAAATATTTGTAAAGAGTGAGAAAAAAATGACTCCATTTTCTATAGTTGATTCTGAAACCTTTATTCATTTTCTTTCAATAGGCATAGACAAACATGTAATTTATCTTGGCTTTTTTCTAACTGCAAACAAAAGATTAGGTACAGTGGAACACGCAAGGGGAAAGACAAAAGCAAGCATTGTCTAGCACTTTCCATTAGCTGGATTTTTTTCTGAAAATGCCAGAGTGCTGCGAACCCATTCCTCCCTTTTTTTAATAATCATACCCAGTGGATATGGCTATCTTGTTAGCTTACTCTAAAGGAAACTGAAAGGTCAAGAGACATACACACTTATGGTTGAGGTGATGTCGTGGGCTAGTACATCTGCTTTTGGATCAGAGCTAAGATGCAATAAACCTAATTGTTTGAGTCAAAACTCAGGTGGTTTTGAGGTACTATTTCCACCAGACCTTGAAAACATTTGAAAAATAAAGAACTGGAGAGAAAGAGGAAATCTTCCTTGTTCTTAGTCAAATAAAACCTCTTGTACTTTTAAAATTTTATAATGTGCCACGCCTTCCACTACTTGCATTCATTCTTCTGGTATAACTTGATATTTGTTTTATTATTACTTTGTTTTCACAGAAACTCCTATTTCCTTTTCTTATGTGTGTCTGTAGACTTTTTGTTCTGTTATGCTGTACCATGCTGCTCTCTAACTTCAGCCATAAACAAACAAAAAAACCCCAAAGGAAAATGAAGCCTTGTTCCAGTTGCAGTGCTGGCCTTTCCTATTGGAGTGCTTCCTGAGTTTATTGATATAGATACATGCTTTCATATTCTTACACATATTGATGTAAAAGACAGACGCACAGCAAACCCTAAATTCAGTGTTTTCTACATACTGTATCAATTAGTAGGTAACTTCATTCAATTTGTACTCAGTACAGTTATTGACTTGTGGGACTGTTGCATTGAGGAAAGGTGGTTTAGTAAAGGGGGCCTGGGAACATGCCAGCACAGTAATGGACAAGTGGGATGGCACAGCAGTTGTAAGCATGGTAATATCCTAAATGGGCCTATATTCTTAACTGACCTCATATTTCTTTTTCCTTTTTTGGGGGGGGCGTGATTTTGGGGAAGATTTCTTGTCTATGTAGCCCCACCTTAGCACAGAATAGTTCCTTGTTGTATATTAAAAAAATCTTCAGCAAGAATAAAAAGGCTTGGATAGGTAAGCAGGGAACAGCTGCAGCCCACAATACTTTTGTGTTGGCTAATGCATGTAACACCTTCTTCAACTACAACGCATAACTATGAAGAAAATTGTAGAGAATTGTACTGCAAGGCAGATTTTATAGAATAGAATGGTACCCTGAAGCATCCCTTGTTGCATGACTTCTGCTTGTAAACAATAACAGCTTTTCTTTCTTGACCCCAAACATATTAATTACACTACATAAATTACACTATGTTTACTTAAAAACAGACTTGTTTGACAGATTTCCTTAGATCTTGACCACATTTGGTAATAGAGGTAAAATGCTGTCCTTAGCAGTATTCTGACCCTTCAGTTTTTGGTAGTTTCTCAAGTCCAAGTACTTGCTATTAAAATTTCATTTGGGGCAAATAAGCAGCCTTATGTAAAATTCAAGGAGCATAAAACAAACACTGAAATATCATAGCAATGTGCTATCTAGTTCTAGAGAAAGGCACAGCTACATATCTTAATTTGATACCCATCTCCTAGGGTTAATTTATTTGTTAAAATTTTACTTGTGGAAAAGTTTCTGACTCTTGGAAGACTGTGGGGAAAATTCCGTATTTTAGTTGAAAATACAACATGCTAATTTCTATTTTTTTTTTTTTTTTTGAGCTTCTGGAGAAAATTGTAGTTCCCATTAAGCTGGGTAACTGATAATTACCAAGTCCATCAAAAACACAGGAAAGGACATTTCATTTTTCTGCTTTGTTCTCTGGAGACATAAATCCAGCACTCCATAGAGTTAATGACCTTTCCAGTTGGAACTGTTACAATTGCTATAAAACAGGTTTTTAATAAAACAATAATTTCTGAAGAAAAGTTGCTACCAGACAAGTTTTAAAAATAAAATATTACCTACTGGACTTGCAGATTTTTGCCTACTCCACTGTATGAGCAAATAACATGAAAAAAATTAGGCTTTTTACTCTAATGATGACTTCATTTGAAAGAAAAAAACCCAACGAGTTAAATCTGATCTTCTGGTTCTAATTTTAATTGTATAATTATTTGTATGAGAAGATACTCAAGTATCTGTTTTTAGGAATATTTCTTAGAAGATTTGGATTGAAATGCTGTCAGGCAAGAGAGCAAAAATAAAAATCACCTTTCTCAGGAGTGGTGTATGGCTGTAAATTCTGATGTAGCAAATGGAGGGAGTTGCTCCTCCTCTCTGAGCCTAACTATTCCTAAGCACTTTTTTTCCCCAATAATTTCAGTCAAGTATATAAACAATTTTGTTATGTTGACGGCATGTTTTGGAAAAGGCATACTTTAGTTTATTTAGTGTTTATAAATATAGCTTTCTTCCAGCTTTAGCACATCCACACACCAGATAAACAAACTAGTAGCCAAAAATCTCCCCAGCTCTTGGGACCAGGCATATGTATATATATGTCATCTGTACAGAAATACTTTTATAAGTTTATCAGTGTGTTAAGGTTATACCTATGCATTTGTGTTCCTTTAGCAATTGAGTAATGTGGAAGACAAATTTTAACTCTAACCTTATTTACTTGGTTTTAATAGTAGAATTTGTTGTTATGAAAGTACAAGCATGTTACTGTTTTGCTAGAACAGAACAGACAGTGTGGAAGTGATCATGAGATTAAATGGTGTATTAGAAGCAGATTAGCTTTGGCACACAAAGTGGCTTTCCCCTGTTCCTGATATTACTTTGATTCTTATGCTCAGCAGTGCTTGAATGAAGTAAGGACTGCAGCAATGTGTTTCTTTTTGCAGTGAGCTAACTAACAGTTTAAATTTTCTTTAGCCAAATGTCCATCTGAATTAGAAACTACTGTACTGGGGAATTATGGATCATGCTAATAAATATATATGGTTCAGTATAATCTGATTAGAAATGCTTTTAGAAATAGGAGGGTACTTTTTCAAAATTAATTGATGAGAAGAAAAATTGACAGCATGCAAAGTTCAAATTCGGGCTTATATAGCAGATTTCTCTCTGAAGCTTTTCACAATCAAGTCCTGCTTCTTTGTGAGCACTGAAATAAGGTGGATTTCTTGAAAAAGTCTGAGCAAGGATGTAGGTTTTTTATTTGCCATCAAATCCATTGTGAATCTCATTTGGGAAGACAGATAATTTGTAAAATGAAGCAGTGGATAGATCATATTCTGCGTGAATGAGACCTAGCAAAATTCTCCCTTAGCAACGACCAAGCAACTATCAGATGAGCTAATATCAAGGGTAGCTGGCCACATGGAACAGCCTGCTAGCAGCTGAGATCTGATGGTTTGTAATGTGTAGGATGTGATTACTAATTTGAAGATAAGAAGCATTGGCATGTACGTGTTTAAGATAGGGAAGACACAAAGTTAGCCCCAAAACCATTACATTTCCTAGACTTGCATATCAGCCTCACCAAATAGACTCACTGGGTCAACTGTTGCCTCTACAAGAAAATGAAGTCCTACAGCAAGTGAGAGCATAAGTTGTATGAATTCATTAGGCATTTCTATGTCTAAGTATTATACATATAGTAAGAGTGCTGTTGTGATTTTTTTCTGTTTGACTTTATTTCAAAGGCAAGAGGTTCCTAAACTATTTTCCTGTAGAGCTCTGTTAGAGCCTATCAGATGCTATGACTGTCAAGCTTTGTCTCATGCAAACCCTTCTCACATACCCCACTGCTTTGACTGCTCCTGCTCCTGAAAAGTGAGTGCTGGTAAAGAAAAGAACCCATGAAAATCCCTCCTCATAACTGCATCTGTCTGTTCTGCTTCTGACAAAGGAGAATATCAACACCCCGTGCTGTTTCCTGCATTCTTACCTTCGACTGGTTTTTATTCTGGCTCTCAGCTTTTGCATTTGGGGTCTGTTGTATAAATTACATGACCTGTTTTTAAGCTGGGTCATGTTGGGGTTATGAAAGGAAGAAGCAGAAAGATATCCTGCACATGGATGAAGAATGAAGCCCCAGCAGAAGTTCTGCAGCTTTTGACTCTCTGTTTCATTCCTTCATGTTTCTCAGCAAAGTTAACGCAGGCTGACAAGAGATGAGCAGGGACATTTGGTTACAGCATAGACTAGCATGTACTCCTTGTATATAGTAGTAGCTGATTCAATGGGACATGGATTTCAAGAAAAGGTCAATCAATTTAAAGTGTACGAATCACTTATATAGAAATGCCAGAGCTAAACTGGTATGAGCTTTCCAGCAGTGATAGGATAGCTTCAGGTATGGGCTATTATTCATCAGCTAGCTTTCTCCTTTTTGTTGGTCTCTTGAAATAATCCTCAAAATCACGTAGTCTTCTCTGTAAAATGTAAAAAAGCTCTCATGTAAAAAATAAATATTTTACTTACAAAGAGATGTCAGGTTAAACCATTCTGAGTTTAGGTTACTGAAAACCAAACTGATTAGAGTAGATCAATAATTTACAGAATTGAAGATCAGACATCCCTACTAATCTACATGTCCACATATTCCCAAATGCATTATTTATTTTCTTCACTTTATTGGTGGGGATTTTTAAAAAAACTCATATAAAGTAAGTAATTTTCTAAATGGGAATTGCGTCCAAATTTCTAGTGTTAACTCTGTCAATTAATTATATTGTATTATCCATATTTGTTATACTAAAGATAAAAAAATAGTACTTGAAACTGTATTAAACTGTCTTAAGATCTTTTTTAACCATTTAGGTTTTAAAGACATTTTTACTATAAGTCTGATTCGGGCATTGCTGTGCTGATGAATTTCTTGTACTTCCCTTTCAAGTATTTTCTATTGACTATTCTTGCCTAAGATTTCTGCCATAACTGGGAGTGTAAGGATGGCATCAGTAAGCATACAAGCACTTTTTAAAATCCATGTAGCTTAAAACAAGCACCAAAACAAGCACCAAAAAACAGATGCAAAAAATCCTCAGCAGTATGGTATTCAGTGTAGACTTGTATTCCCAGCCTGTGACAGGTTTGTATAAACTCATCTTGACACATTCTCGCAACATTTGTTTCTTAAACTAGACAGATTAAATCTACTTTTAGTACTTCATAAGTGCAGTAAATGTTCCCCCAGCTGCAGTCTATACATATGGTCAGTGACAAGACACTAAACTCTCTGAACCTGCTCATCTGATCCAGAAAGGTGGTAATTTTTCTGTTCTAATCTGCTTTGAAGACTGAGTGCTAGGTCTCCCAGCAGGTCTGTCAGTATAAAAATACTACTCTGAGAAATGCAGACATTACTGTAGTAAAGGAACGTTATTCTTTGTTTTAGTAAGGTTTCCCTAGTTAAAACAAAATTAAAACTATTACCAGAGTTTTGGGAATTACACGCTGGCAACTACTTAGCTGTTAAAAGTAGGAGTTGCAACAAATGTCCCTTCATCTTGACTGATACCCTTAGTGAAATCTTCCCAGTTTACTTACTTACTAGAACAGTTCATAGCCCCTTGTCCCCTGTTACTACATGCTTGAGACCACTGCGTTTTTCCAGAAGATGTTTTTCAGACTCAGACTCCCTATCCTTAGTACAGGAGGCTCAAAATACAGCAGAATGAGATTAAGCAATGAAGTGACAGAGTGGAGAGACTGCTGTGAAGAGGATGTTGTCGTAAGAGCACAAAACACAGGGAAGGCTGAAGAGTAAGACTGGTGAAGACATATTGAGGCTTTATGTTCAAAGCTATAAAACAATACAGCGGATGTGGTGATGTTCAGGTTTACAGAGGCTTCAGTTACATAGCAGCAATCACAGGCTTTTGGTTCCAGCACTTAGATGGAGTATTCCTTCATCTAAGGTTGCCTGTTTAATTCCAAGCACATTGGCTATGTAAGGAAGGATGTGTATAAATATAAAGCAGAAAATGTGTGCTAAGAACAGTTTTGTGGGTATGATATTTAATTCCCAATTAATTCCATTTAAAACTGTAATTAAAATCTTTTGTGTCTATTCAATTTAAATTCATCTCCTAGCATTTTTTAAAAATAAAACATTCTTTTTCAGGTGTGTAGTCATAACATGAGTTTTATTTTATGGAAAACATAAATATGGCTCAAAGTTTTAATTGATTTTTCACACTTCACTGCAGTCACTTTTTGCAAATTCTTCTTGCTCGTTCTCAGTAGTGTCCCAAACACAGATTTAATTTTGATTTGGTAAGGGGGTTACTGTGCCTAGAATCCCGATATATTACTTAAAGTATTTTTCAAGTATAATACCAAATAAAGTACGTTTATTAGTTTTGTGAATGTTAAACTTCAGTGCATATGTTCCAAGTATCTCCTGAGTTTTAAGTTGTCTACATGGAATGAGTGGTGGGATAGATTCTGTATCCCTAGCCTGAGTATTATTCTACTTTTCATATAATCTCAATGAAAACAGAAAGACTATTTAAAGACCAAGATTTTGATCCTGAAACATTTTAAGCAGGACAGTACTCACAAAATGACTTTTGGTGCTTTAACCATACAACCAATATGTGTACAAGGATTTATAGGCTTTAGCTTACCAACTGCCTCAGCAGAAAAGCCTAATACAGTATATGGTCAACAGTTCATATTTAGTAGATAATTTAAAGATAGTTCATATTTTCAATTGCCTTTCATATGGCTGACTGTATACTAGACTAGAATTTGCTGAGTTTATCCATCAAAGTTTATGAGTAATAAGATACATGAAAATAAAAATGCTAGTACTCTGTGTCAGCAGATTTTCCTGTATTTGCCATATCATAGCAATTACTCCACTATTAATATTTAAGTATATTTTTGCTCTTCTTTTTATTGGTGTGGGTTACAATAGAATCAGTATCATTTGCTCGCTTAAAGATGAAATCTATGTATATTTACAAAATGAGGTCTGATGTACATTGGCTGTGATAAAGGGTACAAGTCAATATGCATCACCTAGCAGTATATCAGAAGGATTTGCTGAGGGTGGGTTAATGGGAAATAGTCTTTTTTCTCAGATCAATTTTGTCACTGAGGAGAAAAATTTGGTCTTTAGACTGTGGCAAAGTCATAGCTTTTCCTTCATCTCTGCCCATCCCATTCCAGCAGCAAATTCAAGTAGAAGATCTAATCTTTCCTGAGTTTACATCTTCTGGGCAAATTTTAGAAGCAAGGCTTTAAAACAGTGAACAAACTTTGGAAAAAAAAGACAACCAAAAAACCAAAACAAAACCAAAAACCTATTGTGGAGTGACAGTGACTGGAAAAACAGAGTGTTATTTGTTCATAGGTTGCACACATGGGAGTCAGTAGCCTTTCATACACACAGTATTCTGCAGTTTATCATCAGGACCAGAGATTCAAGGGGGTGCCCAGCTTTTGCTGCCTGAAGACATCTTCCTGCAGAAGAAGTTTAATTAAAATGTGTCCTCCGCTGTATTTTATCTTGTGAAACGCTGGTCAATGTTTCAGTTAATACCCCTGTAAAGTCCTTTGCCAAGTGTCATTAATTTGACAACAGCTTTGGGAAGCAAGAGGTCCTAATGTCAAATATATTTTGCCTCTCTGGGAATCTGGGAGTGCCCTTAACAGCAGCAGCTGTAAGGAGAAGAGAGCAAACAGGACTTATACAGAGCATATCTAGTAGTGAATGTTGACTAACTGTTTTTATAGGGTCATTTGCAAAACGTATTTTCATCTCCATAAAGGAAATGCATTGTTCACCCTAAAAGGTCTTTTATGTCACCAAGTTTCTGTTTGGGAAACCAGACTTTGCTTGTATCGCATATATGCATATTTACAGCAATATTGAATTTTATGTTAAAATAAATTATATGTCCATAGAATTTTATGTTCACTTTATTGAAGTTAAAACATATGTCAAATGTCAAATTACAGTGCTAGCACCTCAAAGCTAAGAAGCTTCTTGTACTGATGCATTCAGTGCCAGATCAGTTTATATTCATTGAAGTGAATGAAACTTTGGAATTATGTTATATCTGAGCTGTCCAAGTCCTCTGCACTTGGACAACTCTCATTTAGATTGTAAAAGGAGATGAAAATGTGAACAGTTGAGTAACATCCCAAACATGAAGCTCTAGTAATCAGGAATAAAATAACAGAAGTTAATTAACTGTAGCTCTAAAAAAAAAAAACCCAAATTTACCAATGAAGAAAATAGCTCTTAGAAATCAAAAGGACTCAGCCTGTTAACTGCATAGATCCAAGCCATGCTTAGGGAAAGAAACCTTCCTTTAGCAGAGAAATTAGTTATCTTCCTTGGGATTCTGCCTCATGTTTGTCCATCCTCTTCTGACAAAATTCTTTATGCCTTATAAAAGCTAGGAAAGGGAACAGAGGCTTAATGAAAGATTGCCATCACTTGCAAACTTAGTAAGTGTGATGTATTGTAATTGCTGTAAAATTATTAATTCCACTGCCTTTTACTAGTTCACCTAATTTCCAAAATTTCATGTTGCCTAGCAGATTGTCAGAGAAGTTAATTTTGTTTAAGTAACTAGAGAAATAACCTTAAAAATAATCTAATTCCACAGTTTATTTTTACAGAAAAAAAATCCTCTTACAACTTAGTTCCTAATTTGCTACATTTGAAGAGTTTTCTCAAATTTAACAAACATAATTCATTTTTAAATGAAAATAGGGGATATAAAATTTAATCTGGAAAGAATAATCTGTCAGAAAAAAATTAGTAAATAAAATAAATATGTAATTCCTAGAGTGAGAAAATTTTGAAAGATGATTCTTCAAAACAAATAGTAGGACACTTTTCAAAATATAAAAATACTCTCATTTTTCAAAATCCTGACTCACATGTGAACTAATTTCAAATTTTCCGAGTATTTACCATTGCCTAAAGATCCAATATCAATAAATTCTCATCAGAAAGCTTCAAGGAATTCATAATTAGACTCAGATAATGGCCACTTTAAAGTCAAATTGACTAGTATCTTACTTAATGGTTTGATAAGTGGAAAGTACATCTTTTAGCACAATGAATTAGGAATGATGTGGGTACTTAAATTATTTAACCTGAGTATAGTTTGTATGGGTTTATTTCAATTCAGCAATTGTACTGCAACTGTAAGATTGCTTTTCAACTCTTCTCTCCTTGGGAGAAGTTCCATTGTTCAGAATGAGCCATATCAAAGCCAGCTGGCAGCTAGACTAAGAAATTCTTGCCCCAAAATGGACAAAATAACAACAGTAATTGTGGGCTTTACTAATAGTGAGATGCAGTATTAATTACATATAAATCTTACACAGCTTGATCGTGAATCTAAAATACTCCCAACCTTATGGACTTGTCTATTAAAAGAATGATTGAGCCTTTGAACTATAATATGTGGATGTTTACAGATTTTGATTATGATTAAAAGCAATTTCAGATACCTATTAAAGCTTCCTTAATGTTTGCTCCTGCCTTTAGCTCTGATTCTCCAGGTGATCCTTTTTCATCAAACCAATTAACCATATGCTTGAAATCTCTGCTAAATGCACACCACTTTAAAGGGACAGAAAATATACTTGTAATATCCATGTGTTCCTCTTGTCTTGAATATTGATTTGTAATGAAATTTGGTCCTCAGAATAGGCTGAAATTATAAATGTGTATCTTAAGTCATTATTGAAGATTGCTTAACAGTTAGCATGAATTCTCATAAAAGTTTCATGTTGTTCTTAAAATTAGAAACCTTGAGGAGTGCGGAGTACGTGGGCAAAGAAAGGATATTTCACAGATAAAATGTCTGTGTACTTGCCTAGATTAGAAAACAAACTTGGTAAACGAAGTAATTTACTATGGTTATAAATCCATATGCAAAGATGGAAGGAATTGCACCTACACTGTTCATGTAGGTATTGTGTTGGGATGCTATTATTATATCAGTTCTATTGTAATTTCTAAAAACTGTTTTGAAGGCACCAGTATTGGACTGCTACCAAATAAAACAGTTGGCAACACTGTGCCATGGTCATTACAAGGACACAGGGCAGACAATTGAGTAGCACAATGAAATGTGTCTCTTTTTAAAGACTATGACTTGTGTTGCATGTGAATGACTGTCTCTGCTCCCTGTGATCATATGCAGTGAAATTAATGTAAAGTTATTAAAGTGGGTCATATATTTTGACTTCTGCACCAAGCAAAAGGCAAGACCATTGTGCCAAGTGTGAATATTCTCACTGACTGCTGATCTCCATCCTTTAGCTAATCCATTATCCCTCTTCTGTCTGCTTGGCACTCAAATTGAGAGATAATAACTATGATTCTAAAAAGGCTGAGACAGAGGATGTTAAAACCAGCTTTCTCAGCACAGGAATGCAGTTGTTCTGTCGTTGTAGCTAGATTTAAAACAATTGTTTTTCTTGCAAAATTTTTTTCCCTTCCTGGCAAATTCAGACACTATAACCCATTATTCTTTAAGCATGATGTGCTGAATGATGAGTGTTTTCTCACAGAAAATGCAAACATTATTAGACAATAAGATTCAGATTGTTTGCTTCAGAATATTTCTACCACAGATAGGATAAAGGTTATGTGAATTTGATACATAATCCTGCTTTGAGTAATTTTCACTTGTCAACCTAATATTAGGTTCAAAGACAAATGTATGAGAAAAACTTAAGGCTTTTGGAAATGGGTTTCAAACACATCAGGAGGATTAAAACAGGCTGATATATCCAAGATCCATTTTGTTTGAGTATTCAAAGATATAGGGTTGTAATTCAGCAAGTGAAGTATTGCTTTGTGTAAAGTTTCATGAAAGCCTAATGATTTTATTTTGATGAAGCATAAATAAATAGCATGTTTAAAGCATGCTGTTACAGATTAAGAGATGTAAATTACAGACATGTGTTTCAGACTTAAAAAGCTACTTGCAATCTTCCTAAATGTGAGTGGGTATCCGGCCAAAAAATTCCTCTCCTGAATACCTTCAGCTATAGAGACTAATCGAGTGATCTCTCCACTCTGTGTTTGATTTTGAATTGGAACTGGATTGGATTTTTAAAGGCAGGATTTCTAACAGGACAAATATTCAGTTTCTTACGTTTTTGTGTCAGTTCATGTGGCCAATTAGAGACAAGAGATGCTGGAAAAGAACTTACGGAGTCACCTCAACTATGTCAGTACTGTCCTTTCTTCAGTTTGGCTTAAACATGGTAGAGACCCTAAAGCATTTCTGAGACACCTAAGTACAGATCCATTTAGCATTTGCAGAAGACCGAAATAGAGTTTCTTACCAAAAAAATGTGCCTTATGGCAGGCAGTATCCTAGCTCTGCCATGAAAATTTGTAATTATCTCATCCTCCTTGTTCCTGTGACATCATCAATAGATAAACAGCAAACTTCTAAAACCAGGTGATGTAACACCGTGGCCAGGCCAGTCCAATCAGTAAGCGTACACCTCTTTACTCTGGCACACAACGTTTACTTCTTGCTCAGCAGAAGTAATCCTTGTGTGCAGACCAGGATATAATGCTATGAACGACCTATGAATTTTCCTTGGAACCTGCCTTTAAGACTGTTCTGGATCTAGAAGCAGCCTTAATCAATACCCCAGGTCTTGGGGATTAGCTCCAAGTACTTGGCCAGATGCTGTGCAGGACCAGGCTGCAAAGCTGAGCTCTTTGCAAAATGTAATTGCTTTACAGAACAGGACCACGGAAGAAGGAGGAAGCATATGAGCATTCCTCTACAAGCCTGCAAAGAATTAGGTACTAAGCAAGCAAAATATAATTAATCAAGTAGTGGTTTTAAGTATTTTCCTTTTGTAGTGTCGAAACAGATTTAGTGACAGAATCTAAATCAGAATAAAATTTCGCAGTATTGTTTCCATTTCATTCTTTCTCCTCCATTTTTTAATATTGCCTTTTAACATCTGCTAGGAAAATTTGTACTAAGTAGTTAGGCATCTAATAATCAGTGGAAAGGCCTCGGTTGGAAAAATGTCCTAATTTAATGCCATATTACTATTGTGTTATTCTTTCTATTAATAATTTACAATAGATTGTAAAGGAAATTGACCTCTAAAAACCAGGGAATTACTTTTATTATATTCTATTATTCGTGCTTTGAATGTTTCTCTTTCAAATAAAAAAAGGGAATCAGGAAGAAGGAAGTAGTTATTACTATGAGATTCTGTTCTAAAATACTGTTTAACTAACATTCTAGCAATGATTCCAACCACTGAATGCCAAAATGATGAGCTTTTATCATATGGAAAAGCTCCTTAATTATGTATTCCATAATTCTCTAAAATTAGTTGGATGGCCTCTTCTGTGATTTTGTATCATTTTTTCAAAACATGTTCTCTAGTATAGTTCTTGGTGTTGTAATGATTGTGACTACCTGTTTAGAAAGAATTAGTGGAACAACAGCAGTTGCTGTCAGAATATAAAACATTTTCCCACAGCAACAACTGAAATCTCAGTTTTACTTTCACCTTTGGTACAGCAAAAAACAGAGATGGCTAGGAGAGGTACAAAGAAATGCTGATTGTTGTTAACAGACTTTGTGATCTATAACATGCAAAGTTGGCATATGGAAAGGATACAATTATAGTCCTTCCCCCACTCCTATTAGATATGTTGCTTTAATGTATCTATCTAGCCTATCTTCTTCAGCATAAGCATGCAATCTTAAAAGAAGATTATCTTTCAGAGGGAGGGAACCATTCTTTTTTATCCAGTGGGGATACCAGTGGTGACTTAGCAGTGCATCTCTTCTGAAACGTCATCAAAGCACAATGGGCAGTTTGAAGGAGGATATCTTAAGAAAAGTGAAAATATTTCTCACCCTGTTCTTCTGAGGTTCTGTGTGAGGACAGATTTACATGGGAGCAAACCCAGACTCACCTTATATGAACCAAGTTCAGCCATTTATTTTTGTGATCAAGGTTCTAGATTGTCATTTCTATGGGGCAGCTTTTTCCTCCTACTTTTCCTATACACGTGCCAAAATATTTGCTGAAGATATTATGCTCTATATTCCTCTGATTTTTTCTTTATTTCTGTGTGTATTTTTCCATTTTCTTGAGGTATCTAGAGCCCTCTGGTGGTGCCTGACCAATTTGGGAATACTGACTGTTTTTTAAGTACTGCTTTGTTAGTCTGAGGTTTCAAGTGTGTGTAGTTGTTTGTGCATTGTACTGCATGATTGGCTTCTCATGCATATGTAAATTTTTTTCAATAATCTAATGATCATATAACTTAGGAACAGTTGCTGCAATACCTGTCTGTATAGTCTGTTGCAAGGGGTTTGTGACTTTACCTCAGCAAGCACAGGGGAAGTGCTTTACTTCATTTCTACAGTCACTAGGGATTCCTGGGCTGCCTGATTGCTCTAGAGCCTTTGATTTGATCAGAGCTGTGCCTTTCCTCCCTGAAAGCATTCTTAATGAAAAGAACATTTTGGGAGCTATGAAGAAACTCCCCAAGAAAAGAGACACTGTTGCCAGGATGCTGAGAAGACGTGGTGAAAGAGCATTGTTAGGAGAAGAGAGAAATATGACTATGCAGCACTAGAACTGCAGCAGCCTCTGCAGAACAGAGAATAATAGAAGCAACACAAGAAGACAGAATTTTCTCTTTGAAGTCACAGATGGAGACTCCTTACATGGGCATACAGATCTTTCCCTATTTTATCTTTCACAGATTAATTATTAATTGCACTGTGCTTGAGGAAGCTTTTGACAGAGGGGGCTAAAATCCTATTTTTCATTTTGTTTATTGGAAGGAAATGCACAGTCTGTGTGTAATCAATTTCATGTTCTTGTTAATAGCAATGTTAAATTAAGAAGTCCCTAAGAAGACTATAATACTGATTAAACTGGGTAAATCTTAGAATATTTTGTAAAATGAATACTACAGGCTTTTATGGGTTTCCTTATCAAATGTTTCCACTGTGTACGATAGTTGATGTTTTTACACTTTTTCTATGTCTCAAGTACAAATTCTTTGGCTGATCTATATTCTGCTAATTCTGGAAACCAATACATTTTGTTAATCTTCCTATTATCATTGAAGGCAAGATGATGGCTTGTGATAGCCCCTTTTAGAATATCAAAACATCCTCCATTTCTTCAGTTAGGACAATAACTCTGAAAGAAGGGAAGTTGTAGTAAAAGTGTTCCCAAAAATTCTTGGAAAAATAAATTTAGAGTAACACTTCCAAAATAAAACAAGTATTAAAGAAACAGCTATTATAGCACATTGGCACGAAGGCTTTCTGTAGCCACATGCACAATTAATTTGGTTTACAAGTTGATGTTTTGAGTTCCTTTATCCTCTACTGAGAATTGTAAAAATAAACCTATTTAGACAAGATATCTAAACCTATAGTTGGAAACAAATAAATGAATGTTAATCTCTTATCCTGGCTAACTGTTATTACACATAAGCTCCAGGACAGATGGTGGTTTGTTGTCTAAATCTGGCATAAAGACCATGGCATGGATGCTCCCCTTGCAGGAGCCCATCAAATCATTTTGCACCATGGGAATGCAAAAATATGTCCTAATACAGAGGGTGCACATCCTATCAGTCCTGCATTGGAGATGTCTGCTTTCTGTTGCAAGGCAGTCATACCTTTGAGTCTGCATAAATGGAGTAGGCTTTCCATCACCTCACCCTTTTCCCACCAGATCTCAGAGGTAGCAATTCTCACCTGGTTCAGAAAAGAATAAGATTAATTTCTCCATCTCTATTTGGGAGTTGAGAGAAGGGGATAAGAGAGGAACAACAGGTTTTTTGCCCACGTATCCCCACATAATGAATTCTTTCTACCACTCCCACTAAAGCTATGTTACGTACTGCAGTTCTGCACATTGGATAGGTTTTACTGGAGGTTTTTGCACAGTTTGTGTGCAATCACTTTTTATCTCATAAATGAAGCAAGAAAACCCAAGTAACTTGAGCTGATTTCTTTGTGGAAGATTGTTTATATCAAGTTTATAGGTTGAACCAATCTGAGTATCCAAAAATAGGTCACAACCTGGTTTTGTAGTAGAAGACTGTTTTCTTCCTATTTAGATAACCTCAAAAGGATTGAGCCAGTTTTGTTGAAGCATAGTTTTGAAGACTTTCTGTAAATGTCTGAACATGAAAACTTTAAGGACCTGAAAACAGGGGCTTTTTGGGTTTTTTTTCTGTTTTAAGAGGTGTGGGAAGTTATAATAGCAATCAACACTGAAAGTACCTTTATGATATTCTAGTACTTCAGTTCATCAATAACTGAAACCTGAAGGCATGTGATTATGCTAAGAATATGAAGACAGATAACACTGACATTTCCTTATGTGCCTCCTGTTGATGAACAAGATAAGCTAGGATTTAGAAGTTCTTGTGTATCTCTTTACTCAGAAAAAGAAGAAAAAATGCCTATCTCACTATTTCTATGTGACCTCTTATGTTGGCTTAGATTATCCAACTTCTGCAGAGACTGCTATCTAGTGTCTTTTCCAGCAAGAACTTGACTTTCATTGCAATTTTTAATCTTCTCTGTTATTGAATTTTCTTCTTCCACTTAGTATTTTCTCATAACACTGAGAAAAAAAAAAAAAAGCTTTGTCCAGCTTCCTCAACACCTGCAGTGTTAAGGTAAAATTACTGTACTTACCTGTCTGAAGCTGGGATTTCAGCTTTCATTCAAAATGGTCTAAAAGTGGATCCAGATATAAAAGTGTTTCAACTGTCTACTGACATCAGTACTTAATGATGACTGCCATCTTTCGTGAATATTTTTTAGTGATCAATTCTTTTTTTCTGAACTGTCAGAATACATACAATTAAATTTTCTTTCAATTTAATACTCAACTGTCTATTTCTTATGTGAGGAACAATGAATATGCTCATTTTATGTATGTATTTGTATATTTACTTGTATAGAATTGCAGTGACGGATTTTTCAGTCTTCCCTTTACTATATCCCTACATAAAAATTAATGCCTTCCTGTATTTTTTTTTCCCAGTCACACAGATGTCTCTCACAAATCTATAAATCCACTTACTATAGTTTCTCCTTAGAAGAACATAAACACATCTCTTTTTAGTTAGATTTTAGGAACCTCGTAGTTAAGGAAGTTTGATACTAGACAAACCATTTCTAGCTGTTAAAAATAACTTGAAATGTTTTTGTGGTGAAACTTTGTGTTACTTTAAACACTGCATGATGAAACTTTGCCTCTCAATGTGGAATAGCAATGAAGATACAGGATGGAAGGATGTTGTTATGAATATCACAGATGCACAGGTTAGCACTGGCACACAAGAAAACCACAGCCAAGAATTGTTGTTATCTATAGCCGGTAGCTTATCTGAACTCTGGTCTTATCACTATATATTATGGTTGTTTCAATGCCCAGAAAGAGCTTGGCTTTGCAACAAAGCCTACTGCATGCATTTATAGCTTTCTAAATGTCATTATTCCCAGTTCTTTTTCAACGAAAAATCACAGTTACCAACATGAGGCAAGTAGACGTACTTAGGCTACTTTCAATACAAGTTTCAATCCAATTTTTTATTTGTAGTGGCTATTCAGATTATGGCCAGATGTGGTCTTGTGACTCCATTTCTCAGAGCTGCTTCTACTCTATTATTGACTTTCTAATTAACTTATTAAGGCTAAGCTAGATGTGCAAAATCTCCATTGTAGACAAGTCCCCAGATTTTCTCCAGCTTCCTCACATTTAGTATTTTACTTCACGAGTACTCCAAATGACATTATGAATGATGCTCCATGAAAGTCCTGTAAACTGCCCACATAAGAAAGGACTATTTAGCTCAATTAGGAATGAAAGTGGTTTTGATCAATTTTCTTTCTGTTTTACAGTGTAGTCCAATGGGAATGCTTCCAAAGCAGACCATCTTATCCTCTCTCACCTCTTTCTCTCTCTCTCCCCACCTCACACATAGATATAGCAGTAAAGCTCTGAAAGGATAATCTAAAAGATCAGAAAAATAAGCTTCCTAATTGAATTTGTCTTACTGTACTACACTCTGCAGAAGTGAAACAACCTGTGAAATATGTATGTATACAGCAGAGAAATCAGCATCATGAAACTGCTGGTTCAATACATAATTATATTGTCAAAATTTTATATACTTTCTCTATGTTTTGCAGTAAAATATGATTGTTGAATGCTTCCAAGTGATGACAAGTATTTAAATGTAGCAAAGTTTAACATTCTGACATATAAATTTGAGGATAACTTAGAAACTGAGATGTTTAATCATTTAGTCATCTCAAAGCATTAAAAAGGAGTGCTAAATTGATCTTAACACTATCTTGCTTTATTTTGACCCTATTTAGAACAGGAAGTTTGAAAAAGTCAATTTCAGTAACTTGTCTTAAATGCTCATCTTTGTAATAAATTTTTCTTATGAATATCACAGTATCACAGTGTCATAAGGTTGGAAAGGACCTCTGAGATCATCAAGTCCAACCTATAACCCAACACTAACACCAACACCCACACTAACACCAACCATCATCTAAACCATGGCGCTCAGTGCCTCATCCAGTCTCCCCTTAAACACCTCCAGGGTCGACGACTCCACCACCTCCCTGAGCAGCGCATTCCAATGGCCGATCACCCTTTCAGTGAAGAACTTTTTCCTAACATCAAGCCTAAACTTTCCCTGACAAAGCTTGAGTCCATGCCCTCTAGTTCTGTCACTGGTCACCCGAGAGAAGAGACCAACCCCTGCCTGACTACAACCTCCTTTTAGGTAGTTGTAGAGAGCAATGAGGTCTCCCCTGAGCCTCCTCTTCTTTAGACTAAACAGCCCCAACTCCCTCAGTCGCTCCTCATAGGGCTTGTGCTCCAGCCCCTTCACCATCTTCGTTGCCCTCCTCTGAACACATTCCAGTATCCTAACATCTTTCCCAAACTGGGGGCCCAGAACTGTACACAATATTCAAGATGAGGCCTGTCCAGTGCATATGTCTGTCTATTGATTAAAATGGACACTTGATTGTCTAATTCAGGATGAATGAAATCTGCTAGTGTTTCTAGTTCTGCATCCTTCATGATTCAGATAATCTGGGTTAGACAACACAGGACTAATAGAAGATAAAAACAATAATTCAAAGGAAAAATGCTGAGATTTAAGTTAAAAGTTAAGTAGTCCGAATGACATTTTCATTTACTGAATTATTTCCTAGACTACTAGATACCACTACAGTAACACTGTACGATTGGTTCCCACCTTTGCATTCCTCACAAATACACTTTCAAAACAATTTAGAGAGTGGAATTTAACTTTTTAATATATTTGGGATGGTCAAAGCTGGTCAAATCTAAGGCAGAAGAAAATTTTCACAGTTGTTTTTAATTCTTGAAAAGCTGCATTTATCATGGAAATGCTGACAGAGCCTTAAGTATCACAGTGCAAGTGGGTCCCTTCTATTACTTTATAAAACACATGACCATTAGATTTATAGCCATGAGCAGTTTCATTAAAATGCCAAATCTCTCTTTACAGATTTTTCCCATTTTACTAGTTCAAATTTCTCAATCTTCTCCAACACTTATTTAAGGAAATTTAAAAATAGTATAATAATTATAGCAAAAGAAATCTTAATCTTAATGTTGATATAAATTTTATTATTATTCTTATTACTGAGCTGTATTTGCTATGTAATATGAATTAACAGGACAATTTCAGAAGAAATATCAGGCAAGTGTCTGCCCTATTTCTGGGCTTCTGTCGATCTCTGAGGACCTGAAACTTAGGATCAGTTTTGGCCGTTAATTAGGTTAGCAACACTTGTTCCTATTTTATCCAGGAGGTAACTATCTACCAAGCTGGTCTATTCATCTATTGGAAGTAATTAATTCCTTAAGTATTTTCTGACATATAGAAGCCCTTATTTATCCAAAATGTTCTAGAGTTTTTCTTAATTAACTCCCAGCATTTTTATATCTCAAGAATAAACATATTTTCCAAACTTAAAAACTAGAATCCTAGTGAAGATCTTTATGGTAAAGTTGGTATAAACTGAGGATCTGATTTTGTGAGATAATTTTCTCAAACTATTAACAGTAAAGCAATTGGTTCCTTTAATTCAATTTAGATAAACTTGTAGATCCTCAATAAGTCAGCATGAAGATACAGGTGAGTACAATTCTCATTAAGTCATATCATATTTAAAAAAAAAAGGTGTTCACAAACTGCCTTGTTTTCATCTGTTTCTTGCTTTACTAGCTAACAGTCATCTTTGGCTCACATGCAAGGAATGAGAAAATATATCTGGGTTACTACTTTTTGCCTCGTTTTTCAGTTATAGGATGTTTTAGTCCGGGTTTGCCCTTTAGATAGGCTCTGTGTGCGTTATGATACAGTAATTGTGTAAAGGCAGTTGGACAATTGATTAATTTTCCAAAGCTAAAATTCTTCATATTTTCAAGTAATGCTATGGTATGCTGGTGAAAAAGCAGGAAGGAAGAAAGGGAGGGAATGAGAAAGGGAAGAAGGAAGGCCTTGAAGGATCTAAATAAGTCATGCATTAATTCTACATACATCTTGGAAAGCATGACTTATCTAATGCGTAAGAATTACGCAGGAGTTCCTCTATCCTCGTCTTAACGTATCCTTGGTAAAGTCATACCCGTCCACACAGAATAATCCTCTGCAAAAAGGTAATCCATAAAGTGGCATTTCTTTCTTTCAAGAGAATTTATGTATTTCTTACAAGCAAATTGCTGATAAAGCTCTGGATTCATACTAATTTTATGTATAAATTCCAATCAAAAGTGCTTTCCCAGCCTCTTTGGGCAGGACTTCTTTATCTCTGTTTTTAAAAATGCAAGTTTGATACAAATCTGGTATTTCATTCTCATTTTAATGATTAATCATTAAGAAAATGATTGCCCTCACTTCAAAAAAAAAATACTCACCATTTATAAGAGATCAGAAATACCCTGGGACTAGCTTAATGAAATGTTATAGCTCAAACAGTTTAATAATATACCATGAAGACGAAATACAAGTAACTGTCCCGAGTACTCCACAGTAACATTTTTATTGTTTGTATTGTTTTGCAGCTTCCATTAAAGCTCCTGAAGAGCTTTGCTTTGACATGTTATTTTATGGACCATGCTGAAAAAGCTCACATGAAAGAGAGAGGTGTCTCAGATTTTGTGGAAAAAATGTTTGTATAGGTAATTGAAAATGAATATATGTAAGGTGGATGATTTTGTGGAAAATCTCAAAAATTATGGTGGTCGCTGCCAGTTTTAAGCAATGAAAATGCTTAAGAAAAATGTATGTACTTGTGTCCTATGGATATCTCTGTTTATGTATATTTTTCTTTGGAGTGATTATGGCTTTTTTGATACGATACTTGCAGTGGAGCCACAGCTATCTCAATATACGCTATTTTTTTCTTACTTGGATCAATAGAATGTCAAATGTTGTCTCAGATAGTAGCAGTATCTTTTTGGTGGTAACTTACTAGACTACAGCCAGACTGTTCTGTCCACTGACTGTGTAATATAGCTTGTGATACATTATATCTGTATACCTTAAATAGTTAAAATGCACATACAAACAGGAAGAGAGCTACAGCAACAACACAAAAAAAAATCACAGGCTGTCAATGTAGATGTGTTCCAAGAAAAGTACTGGATGGTTGATCATCTCTTCAATAGGCTAACACCAGGTTACATTTTTCTCGTTTTATAAAATGCTGTGGCTTTTTGTATGTTTCCACGTCATAAAAAAACTCCATAAAAGTTGTCATCAGAAATAAAAAGTGAGCTAAGCAGTCTGTAATACAGATCACATGGTGTTTTCTGAGGCTTCCTATTAAAGACAGATACAGCATCCTTATTCTGGATCAAAATTATTCAAGTTACCTTAGTCGTAGAACTCTTCCAATTTCTCAGTTGATTTCTTCCCTGTGTATCAGTATAAACTGGTTAGGAAACACAGGATAAACGATTTACTCTCAAGAATACAGAAAAATGATCTTGATTTTAAAGAAAAAGAATAAAAATTAAAGATAAATAGCAAAAGAACGCAATGGAGACTGAAAAAAAAATTATAAAATTTAGTCTGCCCTCATCCACCATTCTGTTTACACTTCTCCAGCTGATTTGAACATGACTAATGTCTTTGTTTTAGATTCAACTTCTTCTTTCAGCCGTTACCCTTTCAAAACTAAAGTCAAGTTTTGTCAAATGCTTTTGTTGTATCAGTGTAAAATAATGACTTTGCAGAAATGCTAAGCTGAAACATTAATGTCCTTGAGTAAGTAATGTTGGTGTTACTCTAGCAGAAAAGGGATATTGAATACATGAATTTAAATTCTGCAGAAGAGACAGGACATAAAAAGGTCAGTATTAGTTCAACAAATAATGAGACAGGCAGGGGGAGAAACATGTGAAAGCTTACTCATGGTAAGAAATGTTAGACCCAAAGATTCAACAGTGACTAAGCTTACCTTTCCACTATTTGAAAACAATGCTATAATGTTTTTAACTACTATGTCTCTCCTTAAGACATTCTTAGTTTATTATATAAAATTAATGTTTGCATAGAGTATAGAAGGTGCAAACTGAATGGAAAGCAGAGACTCAAGAAATTACAATGAGTCTCTGTATGTTCCTGGACAGCAAAAGGAGGAGGCTCTTACTCCAAGTAATGCAGTGCAGCATGCTGAGTCCATGTCACTTGCTTCAGGGTAGTAAGGGTTCATAAAATCAAGGCAGTTACACAGCTATAGATCCCCTATAATGTGACGGGGTTTTTTCTTTGCCATGGGCAATAGATTTTCTATTACTGAATGTGAACTAATGAACTAGCAGAACAAGTCGAAGTTATCAACACTTATTGAATGTGTTTCTGTGCTATAATAGATAGGACAGCTCAGTGGATAGTATGCCACCTGCCTGACACCGAGTCAGGTTTTGGCTCCGAGGATGCTCTCTGTTTGTGCTGCCTGCTGCTCTCCTTTTGAAGCACATTGTAAACATGCCCAGTGTACAAATCTTCTCAGCCCACACAAGGATGTGACAGATACTTAACAAAGCAAGTGGCATTACACAGCAATCCAGGAAATAAATTTCGAAGTCTGCCGGTTAGATATCTTTATAGACTGCCTTTCCATGGAGAGAAAGCTGGCCTGTCCACCAAAGTCTGTGGGCTCCGTACCAGTCTGAGCCCTGCACAGGTGTTCACGCCAAGATAAAGTGAGTGAAAATAGACATAAAATCCTACCCTTCTGATGAGGCAGCATCTGCTACCTACTTCATACAGATATTGTAGATGTCAAGTTAGGATTTTCACCTGTGAAAATAAAGAAGGAAGGCATGAGAGTTTGTTTCTTCTCTCTCTTAGAAGCGTTCCCTAAGTACGCAATTGCTGGATATTCAGATATGGTTTGGAATGACTCCCTGTCTTTTTTAACAAGAAATTTCATCTCATACTTTGATTATCAAGAAACTGCTGAATATATGCCCATATAAATTATCTGGGAATAAAATTGTAAGATTAATATGAAAAAAATCTCACACAGAAGAGTTAATATTCCTGGCTATAAGGAACCCTGGTTTCTGATCATTAACAGCAATTTTTATTGCCTTCTTTTGAGAAGAGTTTGTATCAAATGCAGTTTCATGCTGGACATAGAAAATTGTGCAGAGAATTGCCTGGCTAAGAGATCTTTGATTAAAAATAATTTATGCAAACAGAACTTGAGGACATACTTCTAACTGCACCTCTTCAATCATAGTCAGTGGAAAAATAGTGTAAAAGTTATTCAGTATGCACTATGAGCCTGCAATGGTCTTAGAAGGTATTTTGCATATATTTTCATCTGCAAAGACTTGTAGAGAACTTTAATACTGTAAGCTTAGGCATTTTCATAATCCTGTACTAAATTTCTAAGATACCTATATTTCTTAAACTATTTTGTGAAGATTCACGCATGTTTAGGTGAATCGAATCTTAATGTAGTTCCTGAGGAGATGAGGCCAGTGCAAATTTGCTTTCATTATCTCTGACTTTACTCCCTCTTTAATTTTAAAACCTACTGCCAATATTAGTCAAATCTGACAAAAGATTAAATGTCTCAAAAGTAATATGTTACACAAGTATCATGTGAGTTGGTGGAGAAAGGGGAGCATTCCCGCTGAATACCTCCATGGATGGAAAGTTGTAAAATGAGCTCAGCAATCCCCTGACTTAAAAATAGTTGGCGAGTGCTCCTGGAACCATCACATACATTGCTGCTAGTCTAGCTCTAGTTCAGGGGTGAAAGAGGGAAATGCCTGCACTGGGATATGTTTTAGTAGACATTGAGAAAACTGGAGCAGGGATATATGAAGAATATGTAATACATGACTATATATGACTACCAACTCTGTTGCAAAGTCTACTGGGATGGAAAAAAGCATGGAGATACTAGGGTGATGTAACATAAAGATTATTGGATATAAATCTGAAAGAAAACAAGCTTCCTTGGTTCATGTGTGTGGAAAACAAATTGGGTTTTATGTATTCAATATAATAAGTTGCTATGAGTTCCGGTTATATAGCATACTCTTAAACAGACCTCAGCTGGCTTAAATTATGTTTGATGAATGCTTTTGTTGTCTGCAGAATGGACAGGTTGATAAAAGTTTATATCATAAAATTAAGTGCCTCAGGAATATAATTGTATTTATTAGGGCATATTATTAGCTAAAATTCAGCTAGTAGTAGGTATTATATTATTCTGCTTGTATATCTGATGATGTAAAAAACCACGATTAAATACGTTTGCCTCATTCAGTCCTGCTTGAGGCCTCAGATAGTAGTCATTACAGGTGGAGGGCACTGCATGCCTAGTTAAGTCTCTTGATCTGTAGTTATCTTAAAATATGAGGAGTGTCTTGTAAGGTTTCTGTATTTTAACCATGTGAAATAGATCTCAAAACCTACTGTTCAGAAAAAACATACTGTCCTCGTTTACTCTATTGGGCTTTTGTTGACCAAGAGTCTGTCAGCAGTTAGTGTCCTACATTCTGCAGCTATTTTCAGTGTACTCCATGACATAAACTTCAACTGAACTACACAATGATTTCCTGTTCCTCGATTATGTGTAAGCCAAGACAAAAGAGAAATCCATGCTATTCCAAATGCTGCATATGAGCTGGCAGAGTTATATGGCAGATTATATTCAGCTACATGAAATGTGGAAAATATGCAGCACTTTCAGATCTCCTCATTAATCCTGCATGATAGCTTTAGTTGCTGATTGCAGATGAGGAAAGACCCACATAGGAAGAAAATAAACAATTTCTTCTTCAAGTAACAATACAGGCATGTGTGTTACTAATTCAGGGGCAGTTCATCCATCAAATTGTAGTGATGGTCTTCCAGGAGTTAATGTACAATTGAACAACACAATGAAAAGCCATGCATAATTCTAGTTTAATCTAAACCACATCACTCAGATCAAGACATTGCAGTCTGATATACTGTGATGCAGTGGGCCATGCTAACCACTAACAATGAGGTTGGATACAGCCAATTTGTAGACAGCAGTGTATGTATTTTCTTTGACAGTTTCATTATTTTTGGGGCTCTGTTGGATGTTTCTGCAGCAGTTTAGCTCTACTGGAACTAACTTTCAAGTGTTATGCAAGAGGAACACAGAAATCTGGAGTTTTATAATCTATTTTTATAGATCTCTGTTTTTTAGTACTTGGGTATATATAGGCTTTCAAAACAAATGCATGCCATCATCTGCTCTAATGCATATTGTCTTTTATGGATGTGTAATTGTTTGCAGTTTAATTTCACTATCACAGACAATCTGTACATGCCAATTTTCTCCTTTTGGAAGGTAAACAGGGTGATATTTTGTAATTTTTTCTTTACCCCTAGGCTTATATTCCAGCAGAGCTCTGGAGAGATTGAAGATAACAGCCTTGACTTGTCTCTCCATTCCACTGTGGGGTTTTTTTGCCTCTTTTTCTTTTTTATTCCGATGATTGATAGATTTATTCAACAGCACTGGGGAAGAAGTTTTGGGTTTTTTTTGGTTGGGAAGGTGATATTTGGTTGGGACAATTTTGTCCAAAATGCAGATGAACCTTTTAATCTTCATACAGAGGTGGAATGTGGTTTGGAAACACTAATACTGTCTTACTCCTTGCAATCGGGATCCACACCACCTCCGTCTTATTTCATTTGGAAATGCTTTTTTTCCTCTGTGGTGGAAGAAAACAGTTAAAAGCAGACTAAATAGGATTTAAAATACTATTTACAGGATTCTGTAAACAAAACACTTCCTAAAAAGTTGGAGGAGAAATTTCAGGGGAAAAAACTTTTAGTAAAATGCATGCCTACTAAAATGTAGGTATATGATACTGAAGTGTAAAAGAGCCTTTTATTCAAAAGCAGCCAATTAAGTTGTCTTCAGCTTTATGAGATGTTTTATATGATTTTTTTAATGCTCTGTGCCACAAAGAACATTGATGGAATTGTGTTATTCCTTTTCTAAGGGCCAAAACAAAGAACTTAATAAGTATGTTCTTCTTCTCTGTCCTAACTTTTTATCTTTCCTATGATACCCTTTTGCTCATTTCATTGGGGGAAAAAAAGGAAAGCCCTTACTTCATTGAAATGGAAAATAAGCAAATATGAAGGCAGCTTCTTACCTTAATTATAGCCTGAAGACCTATTCAGGTTTTGATTAAATGTTTCTTTTGCTCACTAAGATCATAAATTAGAGTTACTTGCAGGTAATCTACCAAATATGTCCAAAAGTTCTTCAGGATCATTTTGTCTTGTAGTCTTGCTGTATTGCTAAATTCTAAACGCACCTCTCCTGTTCAAAGTAAATTAATTAACTTAAAAATGTTCTACAAAAAGGTAAGTTATTGGATTTTTTCGCGTTTCATTTTAATGATTTAAGCACTTCTGATTCGATTCTGAATATGATTCAGCTAGTGAGTTTGAAGGGAATAATGAAATGCCACTATACTGATGAGACAAGGGAAAAAAAAGATCAATCTCTCAAAGACCTTTAGTCGTTATGAAATAAATTTAGCTCTTAAATAACTGAGATTTTCAGGATCATTTCCTTTCCAGATTTCCTGACATATATATTTGAGAAACTTTCTAAAATTGAAAATCTTAAAAAGTATTTTGAGGGAAGTGCTAGACTAACAAATAAGAGCTTCAAATTAAGGAAACATAAGCATGCATGACCTTGGAGGCAAATTTAAAATTTATTTGATGAGCATTCCATGAAAATATTGAATCTACAAATCAAATGAATGAAGAACCATTATGCATTTATTTAGATGCGTTTAAAAAGAAAAACTTTCAAAGCTGTATACATAATAACTTTTAATGCTGTCACAGACATAATCACTGAAGCATTTATCCAGGTCAAAATACCGACACTTATTTTTAAATAAAAAAGGAGCAGAAACGATCTTTCAAATTCAGGGGTAATATTCAGTTACACCACTTCCGAAATAATATGTGGAAACTGGTTTCAAGTGCATTAATTAAATTATTTAGTTATAGATTTAATGGTGTTTCAGTTGTGCCTCAGTCAGTGATGAGAGTCTGTTTTGTGTACAGAAAAGACAGTTCCTGTCCCAAAGTACTTGCAGTCTATGAATGCAATGAAAAACAGATGACAAGCGATTGTGATTTCTTTTATAAGCTTCAGTCATTATAAAGCAATTGCTCATCCACTCGCAAATATTTCACAAGCATCTCTCCCTCATGGCAGTACGGGAGTGGCTTTGCTGTTCCTGTGAAGACAGGATTTCATCTTCATGATATCTCAGTGATTCTTCACATTTCAGTGGCTTCCAGATTAAAATGTGGTGTTTTCAATAGGAACAACATACGTATATATTTTTTCCAGTTGGCATACATAGAAGCTCCACTAGTGAATGAAAAAGTCAACTTGGTTCTTTTAGTTTTCTATATTATATTATATTATATTATATTATATTATATTATATTATATTATATTATATTATATTATATTATATTATATTATATTATATTATATTATACTATATTATATTATATTATATTATATTATATTATATTATATTATATTATATTATATTATATTATATTATATTATATTATATTATATTATATTATATTATATTATATTATATTATATTATATTTATTATATCGTATCACGTATCACGTATCATGTCATATAATATATAATGAGTCTTCTGGCTTCGTTCATTTATACCAGAGCAGCTGATTTTGATATGGATCATACAGATAAGATTAAGTTGTTATCTTCAGTATTCTGCTTCCCCTATCATTATTGACTGCTGCTACAATAACTGGAATGGTGAAAATCCTCCTGTAGTAATGGGGCTGACATTAAATCATGATGTTGTAAACTGAGTATGAAGAAAGCCACCATTCTTAATTTGCAGATGTCTCCTGAATAAGCTTTCTGGAATAAGCTATGTAATACTGAGAAATTTCATTAGAGAAAGATAATATAGACAAGGGCCAAATCAATTAACAATTCTACTAATGGGTGTGATAAGGAAGATTCTTGTCTCATTTCTTTATAAACACTACATTCTTACTGAGAGTATTAGGAAGCCAACAATAGTAAAAATAACACTTCTTGCTTATGCTGTAAGAGAAAGATACAACCCTGAGGATAAATAAATATTACATTTACTTGATTAAAACCTGTCAATTTTGCCTAGTCCCGTCTCTGTGACATCATGCGTGGATTCCTTCAACAAACTTCTTATTAAAATTACAGTTTAGCATAAAAAAATAAAAAATCTAGCCATATAACTATCAAATTAAGAAGCTGAGGTTCACTGGAGCTTGTCTGAAAGTAGAAATATAGCAGAAAGGAGAATACCGTGGTAAGTAGAATACATCAAGAAGCTTATAATGATTCTTTCCTGAGTATGATTATATATGGAATGCTATTAAGATTGTTTGTTAGATATTTCTGTTATAAAGAAAAGGAATATAAACATTAAGAAATATTTGAAATTTCAAGTAATGCTAGTAAAAATGAAACTTCTTTGTTGGAGTTTTTTGTTTTCAGGGTTTGGTTTGGGTTTTTTTTTTTTCAGAAATTCACACAAACAGAGGTAAGTTGGGGTGAGATATTTCTAGGGAAAACAAGTGGCTATTATACGTTCTGTGTAATTTGCATCCAGTGATTGCCCTTTGCAGATTTAAACATCACGGATGTCAAAGGAAACTGGGGAATATGGGCAAGAGAGAAGATGAAGACTAAATAAAAACTCTGTTTCAAGTTAGTATTGCAAGCTGTCTCGATCCGTTACTGATCTGAGACTGTTTGAAATGATCCCAAGGGCGAAATTAAGACACAAACGAGGTCAAATGTCACAATCAAACATTATAGTTTATTATAACCTATGCAAAAGAGATGAGAGGAACAGGAAAGGAGAGAAGGAAGAAAAAGAGAGAGAGAGAAAAAAGAGAGAAAGAGAGAGAAAGTATAGCTACCACCACGGATCCAGCGGCATCCCGCAGGTCCTGCTTCGATGTTCGGTGGGGGAGCGCTTCCAACTCGATGTTGATGTTTCTCCTCTTTTATAGTGTCTTAACCATCCCTTCCACCTGGTGATGATGCACATGCATCGTGGGGGAGGTCTTTGGGGGTCTCCAGGCCCCTCTGTCCAGCTCTCTGGCACCTTGGTGCTTAACGGGAGGGATTAGGTTATCTCTTGCATAAACAGAAGATGGTCTCTGCAGTCTCTTCGGTAGCTCTGTACCAGATACCAGCACAACCATAAAACTCCAGCCTGGTTTATGGTCTTGAGTGTCAGCAAGGTTGAGACAGTCACCTTAAGAGAGTCTTACAGTCTCTTACACAAGCTCAGTAGGACCAGGAAGATAAATCAGGCAGATTCTTTCAGAATCATACTCTCTTCTGCCCATTACTTTTCTATCTAATCCATCAAGAACTATAGTCTATACCTGCATACCATCATTTACTTCAAAGCTGTGTTCTGGAAATACAAATATCACGGCTTCTGTGCAAGAAGTTTCAGTCTATTTCTGTGGTAAAACATTGCAAAACATGATTTATTTTTTCTCAATAACGCCCATCTCTTTTCTGCAGCAAAACCTGCCAAACAAATAGCGTTAAAATGAAAAGGAAACACAAAAATTGACTTAGAGCTAAATTTCAGAACTACATCCCTCCTACACCCACATCACTGGGATGTTCTTCTGTGGAATTATTTTAGGTATTTAAGAAATATTTGTTTTTCTATTTTCCCTGCTTAGTACGTTCTACCTTAAGTACATGTCCTGACAAATGGTTTGATATATCCACTGGAATACTGTGGGTAGGGTTAGGTGCCTACAATATATATGACTGCATTTGAACCGACTCTATAAAATCCCTGCATAGTCAACATAGAGAAGTAGACACCACTTGAATTCAACGAGTTTAACTCACCTGCCTTGCAGGATCAGATATCACAGAATAATCGAGGTGGAAAGAGACCTCGGGAGATCATCTAGTCCAAGCCCCCAGCTAAGGCACGTTCACCTAGAGCCGGTAGCACAGGAGCATGTCCAGGCATCTTTTGAATACCAGGAAAGAAGACTTCATAGCCTCCCTGGGCAGCCTGTTCCAGTCCTCTGTCACCCTCAAAATGAATAAGTTTATCTTCATGTTCAGGTGTAACTTCCTGTGTTCTAGTCTGTGCCTGTTGCCCCTTGTCCTGTCCGCTCTTTGGATATTTATATTTAAATATATTTTTGTATTTTTGAAGTTATTTTTTTCTATTCAATGTCTGCAAATAAAGTGTCAGCAGCTAACACAAATATATACATCTGTTTTGTAAGCATGATATTTATTCTATTTGTCTTTTTTAGGATGGCAAACTTTCAAAGTTTCATGAGTACTGGCAGGGATGAGAGAAAACAAAACAAACCAACCAACCAAAAAAAAACAATAACAGAAAAAGAGGAAATTTTCAGCTGTTTTTCAGAACTTGGATTAGGACTAAAGAAATATGCAGAGCAACAGACTTGGAGGAATAAATTCTTGCGTATAATGTTATTAAAAGGAATGTTAACTACTGATAATTCTAATCAATTCAACTGCCTTTTTGTTTTGACCAGGATAACAGATCATGTATGTGTCTAACATTAAACAGAGTGCTTCCTGAGTACTTTAAGTGATAAGCAATGTTTCAGAAATGCACAATGTCCAAGCAGAATCAGATCAGATTGTTGCTTTGCTATAATTTCCAGGTTTGGAAACTGAAATCAACCAGCTGCTCTCAGGACTCTAGTTCCTGATGCGGGCAACAAGCTGCACCATGGAATGATGCTATATTTTGCGTGTATGAGATGAAGCATAGATGTGTCACCTCAGCTTTGTCTGCATGAAGTTACATTAATTTTGCTGAAATTTTCTTGTAACTAAGGTTCACCTTGTGCTGGCTGAGCACAGTCTAGAAAGTGGGAGGAGTTTTTTTTGTCATTGAACCCTGTGGGTGGTATTGCATTACACCTCCTACCCGGCAGCCTGCCAGATGCCTCTGTCAGCCATGGGCGTGCTACTTCTTGCTCCCTCTAATGTTCTTGTGTAGAGGCTACAAACTAGTTTAACTTCCCAGTTTGTACTGAAATACCTAATTTCTGCAGTGACAAGACTGGTTAGTTATTTACATCATATTACTTATCAGTTATTTGTAATGTTTATTTGCTTTCAACAGATGATATAAACGTAGTCAGAACAGCTGCTGTTAAATGTGAGAGGTAGCTGCATGCTAACTTTTATCTCTCAGGGTTCAAAAATATTTACCCTGCATTGTCTGCTATGCTCCTAGTTAAGGAAGGGGAAAAGCAAACAGTGAAATCTGAAACTGTTGTCTAGCAGTGAAATTCTTTCTCTCATAAGGAGGACTGGGGCATGAAAAAGGACAATGATTTTTTTTTTAACGGAGGCTTGCCTCTGGAAGAAGACGGCTTTGATTATACTGAGTGGTTATCTTTTGAATATAGAAATTTTGTAAACTGAGGAAGCAGTAGTAGAGCCTGGATACTTGGTTATATAATGGGGTTTTCTACTTGGCACACAGGAGAAAGATTTTTCTGTACTTGCGAACATGACTTACTTACCCACAGTATAAGGGTGAAGGGGCTGAGCACAGACTGCTGAGGTAGCTCCTGGGAACATAAAAAAAGGCTGAAGGAGTCCACTGCAAGTTGTACAGTGGGAAATCCTGCTCTGATCTGCTTTCCAGAGCTCTGGAACTCTGAAGTTTGACAGCAGGGTGGCTCCAGGTGGTGCCATCCAAGGATGCCTTTGTCTGAGTTTGGTCCCATGCTACTCAGCAAACTCTGAAGTAGATGGTGGTGCTTGATTACCACAGAGCTTTGGTGTGTTGGGGAAAGAAATCATCATTTCAAATGCTGTACCTTTTATCTGTCTTTTCTCCAAACCCAACTGTCATGGTTTAGTTCAGGCCCAGCCCACTTGTGAAAACAATTCCAACCCCACCCCTGACAGCAAAAGGGTAAAGAAAACATAAGAGAAAGAGACTTGTGAGTTGGAAAGTAGAACTAAAACAGTTTTAATGAAACAGTAATAATAATAAGGAAAATACAATTAATAATAAAATAATAAAATATATACAAATATGCAAATTGAACCACCATGATCGAAGGAGAGGTATTGACCCTTGTAATCCCTCAGTTTTATACTGAGCGTGATATATATGGAACGGAATACTCTGCTGGTCAGTTTTACATCACCTGTCCTGTCCACTCCTCCCTGCAGGTACGACCCTTTTTCTCTCCTTTCACTCACGGCATTCCACCAATTTGAGGATGACCTTCATCTCCATAGGGATAGATGTAAGGAATGGTCTTTCCGTATGCCTGTGTTATTGCTTCTAGAGACAAACACTGTCTGAAAACACATAGTAAACTTTAAGAAAATTAAGTTACTTGCAAGAGGCTAAGCTGAAAAGTTAGAAAATCAATTCTACTTTAGCTCAACCAGGACACCAATGCACATACATGAACACTTACACATCAGCAGAATCCCCTTACTTCCAAAAATCGTTATGTTTGATGTAATTTCTTGTTTATAGGTAGCAAATGAGGTCAGAAGAGAGAAGGTGACTTTCCAAAACAATACAGTATGAAATATGATTGCTAATTTTGATCACAGAAGAGGAATATGTGTATTGATTTATGAGATTAAAAAAAAAAACAGGAGAGAAAAATGACAGTAAATAAATGACAGGGTAGTTTTTTTACACAAAGCATAATTTTACCTTTTGTGGCAATAAAAGAATTTGGAAATAATGTAGAGGTCATTTAACAGAATAGTCTAACAAGAACTGAGACAAGATACAGAAAAAGAGTTTTTACAAATAATTTAAGATTTCAGAATAAGAACAAAGTTCCAAAACCTCTGATATTGCTTTTGATCACTAATGTCATCAAGTTCAAGCCTGCCAGTTCTTTCTGTTAATTATAGCATTCTTCAGTTCTCAGTTTGCAAACTGATTTCTGTTTTCATTTGACAGTTCTTTTCATCCCTGCAAAAACTCTGCCTGAGAACTTCTTTCATTTGGTACTAAATCAGATGCAGCGTTCCCAGTTCTGTGGCTGCAGATCTATGCTTGATGAAAATCACCTTTTTTATGGAATGTTTTATTTTCCTAAAAAAACTTCCTCTTTACACTTTGGTACTTCCGAGCTGGGCCTCTAAATCTGTGAGCTGACATTCATGCATTATTAGCAGTATCTAATATATGGATGTTTCTTTTTGCCCTGCACTTAAGACAAACAGTTAATTCTCTCTGCAAGAATATTTTTTATTCTCTCCTTTGACTTACAGTCAATCCTAGATGTTAACTTCAAGATTCATATAAAAGGGGGCTATAATTGCCTTTATTAAAGTATTATCAAAATTTCTCCCAGTAAATATAAAAAAAAGAGCTATCCTTCAGTACAATGGGATTCAATCTATTTTTAAATTATTATGATTCATTTTATTATTTATAAGCAAGAGAGTGCAAGAAGATATTGAGATTGTGCCTGAGGGTGTTCAGATTAAAAGTACAAGTAGTGAAACAAGCATATTCAGTTATGTGAGGCCAGATTCACTCTTCCTGACAAGGGAGAAAGGTGATAGGCACAACTAAAACTACAATGAGCAATCCAAACTAGGCATATTTTCAGAGGGTGCTTCTATACAAAGGGGAGCACAAAGTTAAAGAATCCCTCATTAGCAGAGTTGTAAAGTTACATCTCTCAGGAAATTAATTTCACGAACTAGATGGTCACATACGCAGCTCATAGGACTTCACTCAATCTATTACGATCAAAATTCGTGAATCTGCATTTGGAAGCCAAACTGAAGCAAAAAAACTTCCCAAGAATTCAAAAATCTCATTGACCACTTTTAACAGAAAGGTTAAAAACCTGCCAGAAATTTTACCAGAAGTTTATAATGATTCAAAAAAAGTACTTTTTCTGTCCTCCATAAGAATCTACCTAACTTTGACTTTCAAACTTTGGGTCTGGCTGTATCAATTATAAATCAGGTGTGATTAATTAACTGTTTAATTTCAATGTGATAAATTACATAGATTTAGGGGTGAATGTAGCTGAATGGACATTAATGATGTGCTTTACAGTCAATTCATCATTCTGGATTCTTGTTTTTCGTTACTCTTTTTAAACTGCTTGCAAAATATTCTTATTACCACTAAAAATAAATGGATGAAATAACTGATCCATGCATAATTAATATTTCCCTTGTTCAGGTATCTAAGGAATGTGACAATATTTTTGGTAAAAGTACCACACTAGAAAATACTATTCCATTACTATTCCATTACCATTATGGAGAAAATACCATCTCCATTAATTGCTCTCATGACTACAAATTACTTGTAATTATGAAAAGCAAACTTAGACAAATATGACCTAGGAAAAAAGTTGTACAAATTTGTATTCTGGTTTACTTAGCCACTTAATTGCTCATTTGTAAAGGTCTATGAATATGGTTTTGATTCTACTAACCTAATCAGTCAGTTTTGTTATCTTCTTAAAACCAAAAAGAATTATCAAAGTAGCTGAGCAAGCTATATTTTCCATTATGACATGTTGTCTAGCATAAATTGTATTATCCTTTTTTTCAGAATCATAAAAAAACAACCTAATTAACTCGGATTAGAACGGTTTACCTCTGTTTTATTATTTATATCAAGCTGTTCATGGCTTTCCACTTACAGTAATATTTCCACAGTTTTATGTTGTCAGAAGTTATCAAAACCTAACAGTGAATCTTATCAAGAGACCTCTTCCATTTTAAATTCCATTTAGTAGATTATAGTTAGGTTAACAACATATTTCCAAAATTCTGTGTACCAGAATTAAAACTGCTGCTAAATACACTTTAAATTCTTCCAACTTTTACTCCAGGAAGCTAGAAGACAAGACTGGACAAGATTTTTATAAATATTATTCTCAGTCTAATCTAGAAGAGCATTAGCGGTATCTAGCAAGTATTTTGGAAGGAAATTCAGGAGCAAACAACGGACACAGATGGGAAAAAATCAATAAAAGTATATATTTGGAGGAACAATACAAACATGCTCTGGATACATGTTAGTTTTGATTATACCAGAAGAGATATTTAGAAGGGAACTCATTGTCTTATGACAACTCATACTACTATTTTGTTTCATTTACTTTTTTTTTTGGAGTGGTTCCCAAGAAATTTGTGTTTGAGTATGCGGTTGCTGCTGCTCCTCATGGTTATATTTTGGACTCTCTGTATTGTATTTTTGAGATGATGGGCTGCAGACTACAAAGACAAATTAAATTCTGTGAACAGGAATTCCCATGGCACTGTTGCAACTCTTAAAAACTCAGAATTTCATGACAAAAAAAATCATTGGATAAAAGAAGATATTTATATTAACATCAAGTTGATATACAAAAATAGAGGAACAAGAAGAAAAAACTCAACAAGGTTCATGCTTTCTTCCTTCTCATTGTTATGTTTCAGGTACTTACCACTAAGGTGTTTCTTTTGTTAGTTGGAACAATGACAGCGACTTCAGTTAGCCTTCAGGGATATTGGAGGAAAGGAGGGAGGGAAGGGAGTCTGGAAGGCAGGCAGGCAGGCAGGCAGGCAGGCAGGCAGGCAGGAAGGAATGTTTTTGTATTCCTACACAATTGTGTTCTCCTTCACACTTGCTGTTACTAATTTGCACTTCATTCTGTTTTATTCACGTGCTTGCTTCAAATATGATGAATTCTGGTAGTTGTCCTAGTTGGAAAGGGCTTTAGAAATTACTCGTTTTTTAGTCTGTAGACTTCAGGTGATGGAGAATTTAAAGCACCCTGTGCAATCTTGTTCCAGTGTTGATTTACTTCTCTTCATTGACATGTGCTATTGATTAAAAAATCATTTAATGCCATACATCAGTGATGTCAGATATCACACAAAATCAGAATGATTTTGATGCCTAAGTGTATAACTAAGCCTAGGTAAGCAACTGAAAGGTTTACAAAGAATGTCATGGTTTCAGAATTTGTTTTCTTTCAAACATGAAACTAAGATACTTGGATTTCAAAATGCTCTGCCAAAACAGAAATGCACTAAACTGAGTATTTTTTGAGGGATTTTCACATCACCCATTTTAGTTGCCCTGCTATTTTCCACAGACTCTTCTGTCAGGTAAAAAGATCAGAGATAGAGGATTATTCAGAGGACAGTTTGTAGTACTCCACTCCTATCATCTTCTCCTTTTCCCCCAATGCAAAAGGCACTGAGGAAGTTTTACATGCTACATGTGAGTACCAACAGATAAGTTATACAAATATTCCTCCTTTTTTCTACTTTTATTTCAATAATCATGGAATGGAGTTCTCCTAGGCAGAAAACAATTTTCTTGTGGTCCTAGTTGATGCTGAACTCCAGTACATCATCCATGCAAGCCTTGACCATATGGCGCCCTCCACAGTGGACCTTAAGGGGACACGACAAAGGTTGCAGCATATATACTTCTTAATTCTTGGTTTAACTAGTTTTTACAGAATACAAAATTCCCAAAGTAGAGTTCCCTGGAAGCTGGACAGTTTCAGAGTATACAGGCTCAAGAACCTCCTCTCTAGGTTAAGTGAGCTGCTAGGAAATTAATGACGTGACAGAGATGCTAACAAGGTGAGATTCAAGGAATATTTTATGAAAAGACAGGCCAGCCTACTGTTCTATCAATTTTTTTGTTAAGGTTTCTAGAATACAGCTAAGTTCCTTTCCATAGATCACTTGCATAGCACCAATAGGACATTTTCTGAAGAAACAAGAATTTCTCAGAAAATTTCCCGTTGAAAGTATTCTTGACTCCTAACAGAAAGATCTCCAGTTGGCTAATGAAAAATTTCTCCATGAAGTCATTATGATTTTGCTAGTTTTTGACAACCAAGGTATTTGTTTTATGAGTTGTATTTTTAAAGTAGAACTCCTCAGCAATTTTCAAATGCTGTGTTACTATAAAATTTATTCTGCATTTTAAAGATTCTTATGTAGAGAGATGTGAAAGAGTGAAAGTAGGTGTGCTCTCAAATTAGCACAGTGGTAGACTGCTAAATGCTAATGTGGACTGTAGAAACCCTAAGAAAGATTCCTCAAGAAATCAATTTATGCTGATAATTTATATCCTCTATCTGCTGCTAAATTATGCTCTTCAGACTGAATACTAGTGCGTGTGAACTTAATATTTGTTTGAACTTGGAGATCATCACTGAAAAAACGTAACTTCTTTTTATTTTCTTTTGACTGGTTTATTTTATAAAGTCATTGCTGTCTCAGCAGCTTGGATCTTGGCAGCTGTCTTCAGGAGGAGATGAGATGGTGTACACTAGTGATGAGATGAGCATTTAACCAGAGAGAAAGTGAGAGACAGAGGAAAGCACTGGCAGATTTAAAATATTGCTTTATAGAGTGTTTTGTGTGGGGGTGATTTTTTTTAGCTTTTGGTGGTTTTTTTGGTTTGTGTTTTTTTTTTCTTTTTTTTCTTGCAGTAGACTATGAGTGGGAGAGGAGAACTCTACAAACCACTTATGTTTGTGAAAGTGTAGACTGGGACTGGTATGATTTTCCTAACATCCAAATATACCGTTGTGTTAGGATAAATAGCAAAGAAACCTTATGACTCATTCAGTTCATAAGTTTTCTGAGAAAGGATAGCAAAGAACTTCTTTCTTTGTATGTCTTTTGATTTTGCAATTCCCACTCTAAAATTAGAATAATCATGGCCTATCTGCCTTCCAGGAGACCAAGGAAACATGCATCAAAATGTCAGCCACAAATAGAACAAAGTAAGTGTCAAAATCTTCAAAGGTGCTTTTATTTCTGCATTTTCGAAGTTGAACATTATTTCATAACATGATAGATTTTAACCATTATTTTAAAGATAGCCCATTAAAAAGAAGCATAAACATGTTAGATTAGCTATTTTTCACAGCCCTGTACGACTTACGACAGTTGTATGTACACAGTTCAGGAAATCTACAGAGGGTTGATTGAGTGGAAAGATAACTAGGCTGGTCTTCTATTAGTAATTTGTGTTATTAGAAATCAAATAAATTGTATTGTTAAAAAGACCTTTTAAAAATGGAATAAAAATGGAGTCTGTAAGTAAACTAGTGTATTCAGTATCACTACAATGGCATCCTATTGAACTGGTTTAGTCAGACTACTGGAGAGACAGTCATGTAGCAGATTTTACAGAATTGGACATGGTTGCTTGTTTTATTGGAATTCTTATGAAAGTCTCCAGCTGTTTTGAGCAGTTCATGCTACTAAGGTGACAGGAATGTTTCAAATAGCAGAATGAATTGAGAAAGAAGGAAAGGGAGAGTCTGAATCAGCTGAAGTATTTGTACTGGAAAAAAAATGAAATATCTTTTTCTGTTAATTTTACTCATACTGGTGAAAATCAATGAGACTGAGAATTGACTGAATCCCAAGAGTGCTTGTGTGTCTTTCCAAACTAGAACTCCTCCTGATGAAGACTGCTAGAGTTCATGAACCTTGATTTATAAATCTTGATTTTTTTCCTAAAGTATTATGTTTATGTACGTATTTTTTTGTCCTTATACAGCATCCAGTCTCTTAATGCCCCATCATATAAACTCTACAGCTAACTAAGGCTCAAAAGCAGACTTTATTAACTACAGATAGAATAGTGTGATGAATCAGTCTGAGGTATCTCAGACTGTTGAAAAGAGCACTTTGTATTATTTCAGCAATCTAGTTATATGGCATTGACCCTTAATATACTAGAATTAATGAACAATTGCTTATGTAAATGATGATCGTGTAAATAGTTTAAGTCATTATTTTTAATCATGACAGCTTTGAGTAAACAATAAAATCTTGCTGTATAATCTGCCTTCTGCCTCAGGTTTTTCCCCGTAGAAATTATCATGAGAAATGTAAAGTTTTTAAAATGATGTTATATGCAGGAAGCAGGAAGGCCCTTTAATTATGCCGTTAAGTATAGAATATTTGCTTAATTGCTTAGTAGCCCTTGTATCCTGAAAATTTAATTAAGTGATGATTAACTATTCATTATAGTACTTTCCTGTTATTATTCAGTACAAGATGCACATTAACTTTTAAAGTCTTTATCATGTTTGGAATTAAGCAACCCCAATTCTCATCAACTGCAAAGACTGACTGTAATACTGCAATAACTTATCTACTTCCTTTGCTCAATTAATAATACGTGATACATGAGGCTAATCAGAATGGCCTGTGGAAAAAGACTAGCAGCTCTAGCAGTGGTAGCTAATCCTGCTTTCTGCATTAGGACTGTATTAGGCAATGTGCTTCCTGTCCTGACTGGTTCAGCCTGGAAACCTATGATATGACATAAAGCCTGCTCAAGAAGGGGCCTTAGAAGAGAATAACTGGGGTTTAGAGCCCCTTGACATCCATCTGAATGTTAATGTCCATGCACAGAAACCAGAGGAAAAGGTAGTGCTCTTTTTATACAATTACTGATAAGATCCCGTTGCTTGGGACATTAGAAACCAAGATGAGGCATCCACCTCAATTGTGAAGTAAACCCAACTGGCTTCTCAGTTCTCTGGAGAACATCTTGGTCGTGGGGAATGTGCCACTGGTGGGGGAAGCTCTCCACATCTCCCTTTGAAGCTGTGCTGCTCTCTGTTGTGAACTCCAGGAAGAATTTAAGGTCAGCAATAACTGACCATTGCCTGATGCGAGGAGCTTAGCTAGGCAGATCTGAGATCCAAACCTATACCAAAAGATTATGACATTAGTTCATCTTTGGAGCAGGTTAGAATATTGGACCCCTTGTTTTTGTTGTTACCACTAGATAAACTCAGAATTTTGTTCCAGGTGCTACCCTTGCTTTCTACCCCAGTGAATTATAATTACCATTTGGAAAGTAGAGGGGTATCAAAATGATTCATCTCATGAAATAATTTAAAAATCTTGACGAGGAAAGGTAAGTTAAGCCCCATTTACTTCCTACCCACCCTGAAAAACATTAGTGTCATTAGTTGATCTGCTGGAACCAAAGGAAGAGGAAGATACTTTTGTGGTGGCCAGTAGCTGTACCTCTTACTGTGATGATGTTAAGTGTAAGGTATTTTTAGAATTGATGAACTGAATTTCTGGCAACTGGAATGTTGAAAAGTTGAGGTGACTATAGGGATAGTTAGTAACTAAGTATCATCACTTAAATCCTTGAGGACATTTTTAGAACTTATCTAGACTGTATCTTTACCAGCCTTTTCAAATAATGGGACGCTCTTGAAAAATTCTGGAATCGAAAAACTTGTGAGGACATGACTTCGAAATTTTGGTGCTGTTGCAATGTCATATTCTGTGTATAGTAATTGAACTCAGAAATCTCTTAGTCATAGGGCTAAATGTCTATGTGTGGTAGGTAAGTGAAATAAGAAGTGAAGAAAGTGGAGTAAAACTCTTAAAAGGGACAGAAGTCGAAACCAGTTCATTGAACCAGTTCTGTGAATTGATGAAGGAAGAGATTTTCTTTGACAGAAAACTTATTTCTGAAATTCTTACTTCTCATTCTTATTTTGGTGGGCATTTCAACAGTACCACCTGAACCTGCAGGATGGCTGATCCAAAATTAGTGAGAGGTTTCTTTTGGGAAATTTCACATCTATCTCAAGTAATTTTGAATGACAACTTTATTAGATAGAATTAACATGTTAGAAGATTATCTTATGTTATATATCATTTTATGATTGATAGTATCAATCATGGAGTTTAACACAGAGTAGACTGCTTATAAGTAACTGATATATTAAGTATATTTGGATAATTTTTATTTAACATTTTTATCTTAATATTAATATCTTAATAATTTGAGGCATCTAATATTAATAGTTAAGAGTTTTTTAATATTTAATAACATTAATTTCATAAGCACATTCTGACAGTGGGAAACCTAGATAGGTTTCACACATTTTTGTACTTGTCTATAGGCAGGACTGTCTAAAGGCCAATCTACAGTCATCCTTGTTTCTGGATTTTCGTGTAATGTTTACTTATAAAAAGGGTACCATTAAAGAGTTTTGAGTTTGATAAACTCTATACAAAAGAGCCCATAATGTTTGTAGTTCAGTAATAGCTTTTATCTCAGTAGTAAAAGAGAAGAGATTTATATAAAAAAATAAATTATGATATTTTTCTAGCAGGGCTTTTTTTGGACATGACCTGTCAAGCAAAATGTTCATTTTTTTTTTCTTTTTCAGTTGGTGTTTTGACTTCTGCAGCCCACAACTTTTCTAAATGAATATTTTAAGCATCTCTTTTTCTCGGTTAGTGACTGGGACACAATTCTCCAGACACTTACTAATCAAAGGAACTGTTCATTTGGCAGCAGCAGTAATGTCTGTGCAGGCAGCTAAAACAACGTTTTCAATCACAAGATGAGGCAAATGTGTGCATAGCTCTCTAGCGGAACAAATCCCACTGTAAAAAGCATTATCCTTGGTAAAAAATTGCACTACTAAGCTCGCTGAGACATAGCTCACCATCAGTCATATGTATTTTCAAGTGATATCTGAAGTTCGAAAATATTCATAAGAAACTTAACAGTAGAGAATTTTCTTAAAGTTGTACATAAACTAAGATCTGGTAGTGGTTAAACCTATCAAGAGCTCATCTATGTCTGTGTCTTCTCAGGTTTCAACCAGGTTTTACTTTGTGTGGGTGTAGGTTTGTGTGGGTGTGTACCATACTGTGAAACAGAAACTAGTAAGATCCAATTACTGGGCTTGCTGATACTAAGAGTTCTATTAAAGTGTCTAATTACTTTTTACTAATTTGCAGTGTCTAGGAGTGCTGAAATGCACTATTTTCAGTGCTTCCAGGAAGGCAACCAGGCACAACACAATTGATGAAGTTTTAATTTCGTTTGGATAGCAACTATGCATGAGACCATATTTAATAAAGTTACTAATACTATAGTTGAACATTCCATTAACTCTTGCAGAAAACATGTTTACAGTATCGTACTTAGTTTAGCAGTTACTTAAAGAGACAATATTCTGATTCCAGGCAATATATAATCTAAAGCATAATTTGCATTTTTTTACTCATGATTCTTCTGAGAAATTCATCAAGGCTGAAAATACTTTGTGTTTTCATTCTTCCTTCTCATATTCAAGCCAGCTTTGTGAAAATGCACCATGTTTCTATGGAATTTTCTAGGTGGAAGTAACTTACAAGCTTCATGCAGGTCTCACACAATATCCCTTTCTAAGTTTACCTGCGACTGATCCAAGAGTTTAATTCCCAGACACTGACTTGAAGCTATGCCGTGTTTTCCACGTTGTGAGGAGTCCCGGATGGGAACAGCTTGAGGTTGAGGCTGAATTTAGGGCTCAGGAAAAAAAGTTATTGGCTTCTGGTTCTCTCTTTGTTAGTCAGAAAAAAAACAAAACAGTGACTCTCTTCTTTTACACATCTGAAATAAAAACACAGTAATGATATGTCGTAGGAACTGATTCCTTTTGAATTGAATTGGTCACATTTTGAAGGCTCTACCTCCATGGATTTTGTTATTTAGAGTTTTCCTTGACAGAGTTCTGTTTTGTCTGTCTAGACTTTGAAAGAGATTGGTGACCTCAACTCAAAGCTGACGGCTAGTTTCAGTCAGGAAACTGAGTCTGCTTTTGACTTTTTTTTGTTTATTCATCATTTTATTGGAAAACATTTGTTCTGAAGGCTAATAATCCTCTACTTGCCTATGAGACATACAGAAATTTGTATGTGTTGTGGGAAGGGAGTTCAATTTAGTGTCACAAGTAGAAAGTAATTTAAACTGTTTTCATCAGTGTACATGTTTGTCTCTACAGCCTGTGCATTTCTGGACTCTGGTCTCAGGCATATATCACTTTGATTTAGGTTTCCAGATGTGTATTAGATATCTCAAAGATGATTTTAGTGCACAAAGCGCTTGCTTAAAATACCTACAGTCCCTATCAACATGTAACAGGTGCACGTTTTAAAGTTTCCTCTATTAGGACAGAAAAGTATGTAAACTACATAATCTTTAATTTGGAAAAGGATCCTTTTACTTGCATTAATTGTTTAACTGTATTTTAGGTTGCTAAAAATTTGAGCATTTAACAAAAGGTTTCAATTTCCCCAGGATACTCCTGACCTATCAGAAAAAAAAAAAAACCCACCCAAAAAGCCAGAGTAGCAGTCCTGTTCCTTTCCACGCCTCTGCTTATGGAAAATTTTCACAAATGAATCCAAAGCAATATTTCCTGTGCTCACTGTGGTTTATGTTGTTATGATTCTAATGCACATATTTTTAATATGGATAATTTTAATTTAATATCTTAAAAATTTTATGTCCTAAAGTTTATTTACTTGTATGATCAACATTAAAGTGTTCTGCAAAAGAAAACAGAAAGCAAAAGAAGTGCTATGCTGTTTTCCAAGCTTTGAGGGAGTAGGGAGGGTAATAGCTGTGCATTTTATTTTTTGTTTTGTGCCATTATACAGACAAATTTGTTTAATGGGGAGAAAAGTCAAGTAACACATATTTTGTTTTTCTTGGTCTATACTTGTTTGTTTTTACTATCACGGCAAAAAGAGTTTGCACCCCTACGTTATTTCAAAAGCGACAGTTGCAGAGAATTACTAGTGGGAAACGACTTTAAGGTTTTATTCAGTAGGAATTCTAGACTTCAAAAATTTCAGTTTTGCTTACGTTGTCCTCTTGATCGCAAAGATATTAAAATTCAATTGTGCAGTGCAAAGATATTAAAATAGTAATTATACTAATCAGAATTTTAGGAAGTAATCAGATGGTAATGCGTGTGCCAGACTAGTTTTGGAGTAAAAGGTAAAAGGGATAGCTTTCCAAATGCTGCTTTAGAGGGGTAGAGGAAAGCATTTTTTGACCTTGTTCTTTATTAATAGTGTCAAGCTGGTACTTTGGAGTACGATTGCTGAAGGTATTCCAGTTAGAAATTACAAACAAATGCAAACACAGATATATAAATGAGAGCATAAATGAGTTGGGATGGTGCTAGGCAGGGATAGGAGTTGGACTCGATAGTCCTTGTGGGGCCCTTCCAACTCAGGTCATTCTGCGATTCTCTGAGCATTACTGAAATAGTGTCTTTAGGTGTGGAAAATTATTTTTTAGATGAAAAGTTTAGTTGAGTTGTTACATTGCGATTTTAATAATAATAGTATCTTATTCCATGTAGTTAGGAATTCTATCACAGGAAAATTTATGATTATGGATTTTCTTTTTTAACGCTAACTCAGTTTCCCTAGGGATAGTTTCTGCCATTCTGGGCTGCCTAGTTGAGTGTAGCATCACTGCACTTTAATAATACACACAGATTCATAAGCAATTCAATGAATTTGTTTACAGTGTGGTGCTAATGGAAAAGAAAACCACTGTCATTTTTTAATAATGTATTTTATGATAGTTACTCTTGAGTTGATTGAAGATGATTTCTTCAGAACAATTTTAAGCAAAGGAATATATGTTGCCCAAACGATGCTCTTATAATAGCTTAAAGAGAAAAAGTACATGAGTTTTACAAGCTTGCGTGAGAGTTAATGAAAATTGCCTCAATGATAATTAAGATATTATTATTAAATATATTATCATGAATAAATTACTAATTGCATCTGTATTTGTGTTTGCATCATGGCTAATGATTTAATTGAGGCTTGCCTTCTTGGTGTGCGCTGAAGTACTGTCTGAAGGCTCTGATTTGCTCTGGAAATGGCTTAGCTGGCTTGAGTTGCCTTTGGCAACATCGCTTTCAAGTTTCCAAACCCCTTCTCTGTTATCACTCTGCATCTACTGCTAGGACAGGTCAGATGATTGTGTGACAACTCCTAAACTGTTGTAAATTACATTCTGGTGATTTAAGAAAAACTGAAATTGAAGGCTTGTTTACTTTAGAAAGTAGGGCTGTAAATTCGTTCATGTGTCACTCAGCTACCCGTATGTGAAATACATGACCTTCAATAAGCACCTGGGAACAAAGTTAGCTGGAAGTGGTAGCCATTAGAATTACGACAGCTAAACTTTACTTATCTGTGAAACTGATCTTTAAGATTTTCCCTGCAGGACTACATGAATATAATTAAGTACAATCAGCATTCATGGAGTTTTTTAACTCAGTCGTTAAAAGTGGTTATAAAAAACGGTTACTCATATTTTATGATGGACAATATCTCTGTATGACAATCATCTAAGTTATTGTTTTCCATTTTGTTTTAGCTTGTCTAAAGCTAACAGGCAAATGATAAAATATCTCTGGCAAAGCTAAATAATAAGAACAATCTGAAACTTTTGGACATCATCCCTTGTCCTAGTTGTAGATATGTTACATGCAAAAAATGTTCAAAAAAAGATTAATCACAGTATCACAGTATCACAGTATCACAGTATCACAAGGTTGGAAAGGACCTCTGAGATCATCAAGTCCAACCTATAACCTAACACTAACACCGACACCAACACCAACCATCATCTAAACCATGGCACTCAGTGCCTCATCCAGTCTCCCTTTAAACACCTCCAGGGTCGGCGACTCCACCACCTCCCTGGGCAGCCCATTCCAATGGCCAATCACCCTTTCAGTGAAGAATTTTTTCCTCATATCAAGTCTAAACTTTCCCTGACGAAGCTTAAGTCCATGCCCTCTGGTTCTGCCACTGGTCACCTGAGAGAAGAGACCAACCCCTGCCCGACTACAACCTCCTTTTAGGTAGTTATAGAGATATATAACTTCATGTCACACCAGCTGTAAGAAGAATTTTTAAAAATGCAAAAGAATTTGTTATTCAAGTAGCATAGGGTTAGGTCACTGGATTAAAATAACAATCAGTCTAAACCATTTGGTTTTGGCTTTTGGCATTTTCTAAATGTTTTTCTTTGTAATTAATTTTATCTTTATTTCCAAATGAAATATTTACTTGGATGAAAGAAGTGATTTTTTTTCAGCCAAAGTTATTTGCAAATTTGGCACAAGCTTATGATTCATTTTCAGTGCCCCAAAGTATCACATTTTTACACTATTTTTCAGGGCAAGATATTTCTTCAGCTGTAATGATAAATCCTGCAGCTCTCTACTGAAAATGAAATATATTCTTAGCTTGGAATTAAATTTGAGGTCTTTATTTTTCCAGTACTTAATATAGCTAGTATTGCAGTTCTGTGTCAAGGTCATGGTAAGATTACGACTCCTAGTGCTTTAAATGTGCAAAGATTTAATAGCCTGAAGAACTTTGTCTTGGTTACTGGTTTTATTTATGTGTTAATTCAAGATCACTTAAGTGCAAAGCCAGCTCTAAATAAAATCTTTATAGCTGGAAAAATATTTTGAAGCTTGTTGTACAAATACCTCTTATTTAAGTGGCTATGAGCTGTCTACGCTCGTAATAGGAAAAGATTTTGTCTTTTCTTTCACACAAAGAAAAGCCACAAAGCTATTTGAACTCGTATTTTTGAAGAAAAGAGAAGTGAGGGCTTGATATACTTTCTAAAATGTAAAATGCTGTTGAATTGTGAATGTCAGATAATGCAGGTGGCATATTGTGCTGAAAAATGACAATGAAGAGAATTTCATTCATCTTCATAATCTCATGCTTCAGGGAATAAACGGATCAGTGCCTGGATCAAGAAATAATATTTGTCTGTTACACAGTTGACCATATGTATTCTGACTTTTTTCTTATCTTCTTTGTCTTAAGGTAGAACCTACTAAAAAAACTTTCAGTGCTTTTGTACACTTCAGTAGTATATAACCTCAGGCCTTTCACATCCTTAGGTAGCCAGTGTCCTAACCACAAAAGTGCAGAGCCAAGATGCTTCCTTTAAACACACTTCCATTTGGAATTAAGCATTATGTCACATTTTTGTGTGAACATTCAGAAGAACTGAGGTTAGGTCCAATGAAAAAAATATCTACCCAGTTTTCTGTGTTAAACAGCTTGATTTTCAAAACCTCAGGTGCATACTTAAATATTGTCTTTCAGTAGGCAATATTCCACTATTAAAAAAAATACCTAAAACCTTGGAAATAACTATGAAATGGAATTATTAACATGTTTAACTATGTTGAATTAATTGTAGTAACTGCCTAAAACATAAAGTTGTAACTAATATGCTACAGCTACTTCTGTAATGTTGACTTTCTGTTTTGTCATAAGGACAATTACTGTAAAAAAATAATTATTTTCAGTAATGAAATAACCATCTTCTGTATTTGTTTATTTGTTTAACTCCGCAGAGATTCTTTTAATTTAGAAATTAACCGTTTATTTTGCATAGAAAAGACCAGCACAATGGAACTCTGAACTTGATAGAGATCCACAGTGATATAAATTTTAATACTAAGAATTATTCCTGGTGTACTAATTACATAGAGTTATATATTCTAGTTATGCCATAAACCACTAACTTTAAAAAAATAAAAAGCAAAAACATTTTTGTCATATTGCCTGAAAATTCTCCCCTCACACATCTGCGTTGTGCAGCAAGATGTAATACTGATACTGTACCAGTTCCAGATATATTGACACAAGTTAGTCCACTTGTTAACCATAATTATGGAACTTGGTCAAAAGTCTGTTTATCTGCAGTACTTCAGATGTTACCTAGAACTTAATTTCTGTGTGACAGTAAGCTGTCATCAAACAAGGCAGTTTTCTTCCATTCCCTTCAATCTGGCTATTCTTGAGATTAGCTCTGTGATCAATCTTACAGCAAACTTATACCACAGCTAATGCAGCACAAAGGAGATGGTTGGAAGATGAAGAACTCTTCCATCAGCAAACTACTTCTCTGTTTCTTTTTGACTGTTACTGGAACTAGATCTCAATCTCTGCTTAATAGAAGTAATATTTTTTCTACAGTGATATCACTGTGGTCATATGATCCAAGTTCTATCCATTGCATTTTGTGATGGCAGTGTATCTGTTATTCATGCTAGATCTGTCTTTTCCTTGTTATGCATTTAAACAGGCCCCTTGATCAAAACAATTTTCTTCTTAAGTAATGAAGCACAACATCCTTTCCTCAAATTACATCTATTTTTGCCTGACAATATTGTCTTGCAATGAACCTTGATCAAAATGAAACCAATTAAAAAATATTCAGTCAATCAATTTTAGCAGGGTAGGATTTTACTCTGATACTAACAAGAAAAATATCTTCAGAATTGTTTTATAAGCACTTAGTATACCTGTCCAATACAACAGTGTCTTCTTGGGTATTAGGTCTCTAGAGTTGAACAGTTTATTTCATGTTCACATGCCCTTCTGAAAGAAGAGAGGCAATCAGAAAACAGTCCTCAATAGTATTACTGTGAATAGCATGTTGCTACTAGATAAGAAGGATGACATTATAATATAGAGCAAGAACTATCCAGCTGCTGTCCCATCACCTATATGTGGTACAGATGGCTCCCACAGAGAGTTTAAAGGTGAGACAAGCATATTGGTGTTCATGAATTTGCTGTAAATTTTGGAGACTGATGATGTTTTTGAGTGGAAACATACATCTGACGGTAAGATAAAGGAGCCATTGCTCCGTTATTATTACTTACTTTGTAAAAAGTGCAAGCAGAGCTCTGCTACAGGAACACAAAACTCAAATGAGCTCCAGTAGTAACAGCAGCCTTAGACTCCTGGAAAAGAGCTGCCAGAGCTTTACAGCCTTTGTCATCATCACCAGACCATACACATTAATGGATCTGGATCAGGGAACACACTACATGCTGCCTAAAAAAGCTTTAGTTTTTACAAATGTCTGTCAAAAGATTGATGTCCGAGAATATTGTGTAGAAGCTGAACGGTATTGATGCACATAGCGTAGCATCTCTAGAGGCTGCTAGAAGGAGCTCAATATTTCCTCTGCTATACACAATCATTTGAAAAGCTTGATCGATTTATAAAAGCATACAAAAATAGCTTGAAGTTGTTCTTTATTCAGCTGTCTTAGCAATCTATGCCAAAATGTGTTGGTGAAATGGAACTGTTAAATACAAATACTTTCTTTTATTTGGGTAAATGAGTTAGGTAGAGAATGTCGTGTCAGATGATGTCAGTAACAGTGGAATCAAAAAAGTAGCTATGTAATCCAATGTATAAATGCTTCTTTAAGGTTATCTGCACATTTCATGCGTATTTGTGAGGTTCTGCAATGAAGCCGTATGGATTCTGTGAGTTACTGTTGTGATGAGATTGGTGAGTGGAAAACATAACCTGACCAGCTGAAAAATGGCTATCAGAACACTCATAAACTCAGATTATATTTTCCCTGTCTGAGAAACTTTAGTGTTCATGCAGATTATTGTGAATCCAGATAACTATCAGTGAATTTACAAAACTTCTTCCATATATCAGTACCTGAAAAAAAAAAAAAAAAAAGAGAAAGAGATATTAGGTCTGCTTTAGGAAATATCCAGATTTTACTACTTTCTTTTACACTCACATTTTGGATGAGGCCTGCAAATGTTTTTTTGGACTCAGCACAGTCGTGTGTAATGAAGTAGAAATGTCCATTGGAGAATGAAAAGCCGAAGTAATTGCTTTCAAAGTTCTTTGAAATTAGGGTGACAGGCATTAACTCTACATGGTAGAAAGCATGGTTTTCACGTTCTCTGTCATTCTTACTAGTTTTTTGAATGCCTGGATAAGTGATCTGTATTAATGGAATCATCTTTTCCATTCCCAAGGACCCCAAGTAGCAGGCTTAGATGGAGTAAGCTGACCTCCAAGCAAAGCAAAACACTCAACTGTGAGTGAAAAGAGTAACAGTGAATTTCAGGATGAGAACAATACAGAATGGGTTGTCCATTGGCTATAACTCTGGTGCACCCAACTTGCAGTAAGATTGTTAATAATGAGAAAAAATTGTTTTTTGTTGGTTTTCATCCTAATTGTAACAACTTCTGTCTTGACAGTGTTGTTTTGCATGATTGGTTCCATTACGTCTTGTACTGAGAGGCTGAATGCTTTCATCTGCATAATGGTGTGATGGAGTATAATTAGAAAAATGCTATTTTGAGTCTGAAGTAGCTTTTTGTTGCCCTACTCATCTCAAAACTCTTGTCTCATTAAGGGGCTGAAGATGATATTGTGTCTTCTTTCAGCAGTTCAACTTTTGTCATATACAACCAAGTGAGCTAAAATACAGTGAAAATTAAAGTAGCATATTGGAACACTTTCCTAAACACTCTGATTATAGCCACCACAGAGAACATAGTCCCCTAAATAGCTTAGACAGAACAATTTACATTTGCAGATATAAAATGGCTGCATCTGCATTGAAACATTACTCAAGTTCTTGTTGCATATGTGCGTCTTTACAAGAAAAATCTGTTAGCTGACATTAACTACTCTGTAGTCAATATTAGCCACTGTTAGACTAAGACTGGTTATGTGAACTTGCTGTCAGGCAGATCAAGTGAGCAGCTGGTTTTCATGACTGAGTTCCCAGTTAATTCTTGTCATGAGCTGCTATATTATTTATCCTGCCCTAATTGTTAAGGAAGTCCCAGGATGTCACCCCTCAGCCCCTGTGCCTCAAAGGAAAATACTTGTGGTATAGCCTATATGGTGAATATAGATACAGTGCAGCTGTAAACAGGTGAACAACAACTTAAATGAGGGTATCACGCTTGAAATACTGCATTGATATATTTACAACATCTTTCTAGAGCTAGCAGTTCTGATAACCTTCTCAGGAAAATAAAGATCAGATGTCCTTATCTGATTATAGTAAATAACCTACAGGCATCCCCGTTAAGCGAGTTATTATCCCAATAAAGCAGCAATTCTTGCTGATAAGTATCATTAGGTTTAATTCCATTCCTTGGGAAATGTCCTGATTAAGGCTATTTCTCAATTTAGCAGTATGTAATCTAAGAGTTAAAGAAAAAAAATTACATTTGAAGCAGAAAGGAGGAAGAAAAGTTGAATAAATTGGCACAATGAGCATAAGTTTGAATGAAATGCATCTCAGCAAGCTCTGAAGAAACTAGAAGTAATAATATCACAATTGCTTCTGTTAGTTTTGATATTTCACAGAGAAAGTGTAAGTCCTATGAAATATGGGTTTTTTTTCTTTACTTTAATATAGTATCAGTTCCTTAGGAGAAAATCAAAGGCCTAATCATGGAGAAAAATTTAGAAGACAATTTGAAACTGGGGAGAGAGAAAAATATCAGCTACTTGAAAAAGAAGCTTTTCATAGAGCTGCATCATAGGAGAGATTTGTCATAGTTGAGGTAGAGTTTATTGTGGAGATATGATAGTTACCAGCAGACTATACAGACAGCATGTTTGACCTGGTAAAAATAAAAAAAAATAAAAAAATAAAAAAAAGTAGGAGTGAAAGTTCAATCAAATTTGTTGAGTTAAAGCAAAGCTGGATCTCCCATATTTAACTCAGCAGTATCTGTTCATTATGTTCTATACACTAATGTATAACAAGGCAGGGAGGGATGGGGAATGACTTCTATTGGAATATTTCAGGAGTTCCCAAGATTTTTTTTTTCCTGGAACTTTACAAAGCAATTCTAAAATAAAGTTTTACTATCTAAAATTCAGAAAGACTTGTTTCCTGAAAAGAAGAAAAAGAAACAGAAGTGTAACTAGGTGGACGTAGCATGGTAGGTAAGGAGAGACATAGGAGCAGACGGAGAAATTCCAGTCTTGCCAACAGGGGAGGAGAAAGCAGCTGACTACACAGAGGCTCTGTCGAGGGAATAGTGCTAACAGAGGGACTGGCGCTGGCCACTGGTTTCTAACCCTTTCACTTAACCTTTATCAAGAGCTGCAATGACTTTACCAGTATAACAAAAGGAAATGCATTCAGCACAGCTAATATTATACCCTCAAGAGCTCACTGTTTATACTGAGGACTTTATAGATTCGCAGCTTGTAATTTTTAAAGCAACTAGTAAATGTCCTAGAAAAATTGTCAGGAATATTCTTTTTAGCTGTGGCAGTATAGGGACAGAGTTCTCCTGGTCCACCCCGTCCCCCAGGCAGGGCTAATAACAGATCAGGTTGCTCAGGGCTATGCTCGAGTACTAACAGGGGAAAGTAGCTGATAGCAAAAGACCTGTTAAGATACTTTATAAGCTATCAAACCCCACAATTCTCTCATATCATCAAAAGAGATAAAACCCATGTTCCCTTTAATTTGTGTTCTTATTCAATCTCTGAAATATTTAAACAGTTGGTTTACTGCTGTCCAAGATATGTCTGTTACGGTGGATATTTTAGGCTGTGTAAAGTCTTTTCTCAGCTTGGGCAGTTCTGGAAATGTGAGAAAGGTAAGTATTAACGTGTAATTTAAGCATAGTTGATATTCTGTAACAAGACATCTTTCTGCATCCAGAAGCTCACTGAAGGAAATGTGATCATATTAAGCATAGCTTCTGGTCTACCACAAACAAATTAATTGTAAAATTTAGGTGATAATCTTGCCTGTGTTTCATGCAAATAGATTTTTTTTTTTTTTGGTAGTGTAGAGAAGGAAAAAAGCCCCCACAACGCCTATCCCAATAAAACCCAATTTATGTCTGCTATCCAATACCTGGCTAGTGTCAGTATCAAGCCATCCAAAAGGGATTTGAATGTTTTGAAATAACGTTTTCTAGTAATTTGGTGTTGCTGTCTTTTACTTAATTTTTCTGTCTAAAGACTTCCTGGAAAAGTAGACCCCTAAAGAAAATACTGCATGACACAAGATTAGTGGCAAAATGCATGGGCAAAAGGTTGTGCTTTTATATAACAATGGTGCATATAATAATGGTGCATAACAGTTGTCAATAGTTATATGAGCAGCAAAATACTTGACACTTTCAGAAATGTACAGTCCAGCACATGATGTATAAATTCCAATGTATTGCTGCTAGTTAAAAAATAATGAAAGGACTGCTTGTAAACTAGAATCCAATTTCCCAGGCAATCTAAGCAATTGTAAAAAAAATACTCCAGTAGAGAGTTGTACAGTGAGAGAGGAAAACATAATCTAATACATCACTGCACTTAACTTTCTGGAGGATGTGACATACTATAAAGGTCATTACGCCCATCACTACAGCCTAACATTTTGTAGCAGAATGTGATCTTCCTTGTTTGTGAAGCATATGCTAAACAGAAAGGGAATAGGGAGCTGGTTGTTATTTAAAGCTGACAGCCAAAATAACCCTCAGTGCTTTGCCTTCAACTCCAAGTGATCAAATATTCAAAGGTGTGCTTGGGGGACCTATGGCTACGTGGCTTGTGAACAGATATCAGGGCTGATAATCCTAGGTGCATCCATCCATGCACATCTTGTCACTTATAGCTGCAAAAATATAAATAAACATAATGTAAGTCTGCTCCTTTTACAAAAATAAGAATTTTTATTGAAAAAAGAACCCTTCTCAAATTTCAGGCTGTCATGGAGAACCACGGATTCCCCTGTAAACAAATGTCCTCTGAATTGTCCACATCAGTGTACTTTCTGTAACAGAAAATGAAGTGTTTTTCAACTCTTCATAAAAATCTGAATGTTAGTATTAACTCTTTGCAGCAATCAGGAAGTATTCATCTAAACAAGCTCGACTTAATTGCTGTTAAAAGCTAAAAGCTATATTTATTTATTTATTTATTTTCTGCAAGAGAAATGTTTGATATTGTTTTTAACACTGATGCAAGCTGATAAACAGTTTGTTATTTTTGAGATAAGACCATGCTTAAGAAGTGCTGAAGAACTGCTAATGGTTTAAATAATAAAACATTCTGATTCTCTCAGAGGGCACTGGAATTAGAGAAGTAAGGAGCACAGGTGTTAAGTGCTACAATTTTAAAGTAGCACAGCACTCTGTAAATTGGGAGAGTATACTGAGAAAGTGCCTAAGATTCTTGGCACTAGCTATAGTAATAATAAAAAAAGGCAAATAGTTTGAACAGAAAACCTAATGCATAATTTTCTAGAGCATGCAACCTACAGCATGTACATCTTGAATACAGTAGGCAAATCAGATTGTGGTTTTATATGCACCTGAGCCTCATTACATTTTTGAAATTGGATAATTGCTTGCCTCTGCTTTTCACAACTACAGAATATCAATACAGTGGCCCTTGAGTACTCCCTGTGAATGCTTTGGGGAAAAGATAGTTAACAATCTTTAAGTGAAATCATTAGGCAAATACTTACAATGAATGGATTGTCGTTTAGAGTCACCATGGAGTAATGACCTATTAAATAAGTTGTGCTAAGGGACTGATCCACCCAATTATTGTATGTGAAAATCACATTTCTAATGTTAAACCAGCCCTTCTGCTGATATAAAACTGCTAGAAAAAAAAAACCCAAATATTGAGCTTGATGTGTTTAAATTTTGTAAAATTAGGACTTCAGGAGCATGAAAAAGTATAGCATTATCTTTACAGTTCTAGTTATAATATATGATTTAAAAAATGAAGGTCCATAGTGAGTGGTAAAACCTCTTGCAGACTAGCAGGGACATAAAATGGGAGCAAAGAAGGAAATATATGGCAGATCAGTAGTAATAGTTTATTAAAACATACAGTTCCTTAGGAGTGGAGAAACTATTCCAACCTGAGCGCCACCTTCCTTCATTACAGTTGCCAAATTAAGTTAGAAGAAGTTAAAGCTGTGCTGTTAACAATTTCCCTGCTGCTGGAAATTTTTGCTTTTCACATGGAGCGTCTTTGGGAAGTCATGGCCAGAGGAAGCCCTGAAGGAAGAGGGGCAAGGAATCCATGAAGGAAGCTGTTCAGGTCTTGTAAGGTAATCTGTACAAATCCATGAACAACTTTTTTTAAAAAAAAAAGTTTCTTCTCTAATGAAAAGTGAACTGTATGAAAGGATAACAGGAATTTCTTCAGAGGAAAATGAGTTTTGTGTCTCACAATTTTTATAACAAAAGGTTTACCTTAGCATGAATATGAGAACGCTGCTTAATTTTTGTGAGGGTGACATGATGACTTCAGGGTTGCATGAGCAGAGGGGTGCATGACACAGCAGTTCTCATCAGAGAAGTTCTTTAGGACATATAATGTGACTAATGATGACCACCAGGGTGACAGGACTAATCATTTTGTTTACTCTAATGAACATTAATAAATGATGGCTAATGCCCACAGGCAGCAGAATGTGGGCTTATACTCACAAAAAAATAGCTGAGATGAAATAACATAAGAAAGTGATGAGGGACTACTTTTTGTCTTTGGTTTATGGTCTTTTTCTGAATTTCCTATTAGACCTGGTTAAGTTAGAATCCAGAGCTTCCAGGAATGTGTCCTAAACATTACACTACAGTTCTCATCATATTTCTGCTTTGGTCTTCATTCGGTGAATGTCACTCGTCTTCACATATATCCTATCTAAGCTTTGCAAACACTAGTCAGGACCTCCTTATTGTAAAAATAAAAGTAATATTGAAGTTGCAGATTAAATTTGATGTGTCCAATTATATCAGAGTTCAATAAGAATGTTGAGCTTGGAGAAGCATAGTAATTAAGATAAACTTGATAAATCAAGAAATCAGAAAACCTGCTTTAAAAAAAATAAAAAAGATACTGTTTCTGGTTTCTGATTGGGTTTTGAGATAGAATGGTAGCAATCTATCCACACATTCCAGAATTAAAGCAATTCAATAAACATTTTGAAGTGGAACTTTCAGGTTAAAAAAAAAAAAAGAAAATCTGAAATATTAGTATCAACGGAATATTTTTGGACATACGTAATGCAATGTCTGATACATAGGCTCACCAGTCTCCAGTGCAGTCTGAGAAGGTTAATCTAAAGAACTTTTGTACTAAACAGAGAGATTCATGAAGTTAGTCAACTGAAAACATTAACAAGAACGAAGACACTGAACTCCTGTCCTCTTCATGTTTGTAGCTCTCTGAACTAAGGTTCTTAGGAGGAAAGTATTCCCTGGGATCCTTTCCCGAGAGTTGGTGCCCATAATTGTGTTTAAAACACAGGGACAGGAATTATTCTTTGATTATAAAATAGAGATGAGAGGTGAAACTGTAAACATCTGATAAATGAGAGACATTTGTCTAAAAAACGGGATTGAGATTCTGTCTTTTTCTCAATATAGAGAGTTCAGAACCACATTTTGTCACAGAAGGTGTTGCTATTTTCTGGTGTTGCTATTTGAGATTCTTTGAGGCTGTCTTGTTTCTTTAAGCGAAGGAAATACTATCCTCGAGATTGAATAAGTATGCAGAGTCTTTGTTTAAGTAACACTGAGACACATTGAAGCATTAAGTCAAAGATCCTAGCAAACAGTCCTGTAGTCAAATGATGAAAAACACAACTAGAGAACTAATGTATTATGTTGTTATGGCAACTGAATATTTAGATTTAATTTCATGTAAGCAGAACTTCAAGGATTATCCTGGGCAAATACAGTAGACGTATTTGCAAACAAATTGAATATTCCCATCCCGATTTTCTATCTCTAGTAATCATCATTTATGTTTACTGTAGAATTATCTAATATTTTGGATTCCCAATGACTTTATCATTAATCTAGTTTTGTTCAGTTTTATTGTACATTTTTGGCAGCTGACTACTCATCCTTTTTTTGTTGTCCAATCTGATTTCAGATAGTGCTGCTTTTAGATTTTATTTTTCTCTACTGCAGATGTATGGTTTTTTTTTGCCTGCTTCAGCTATTAAACAACAGCTATTTCCATGTCATAAGTACACTAAGCTGCCTTGTGTTTTCATGCCCTGTGATCAGTGGATGATTCCTTTATTCCTCCACTTTTTTTCTCACACCAGGGGCAATCTGTTGCTAGCAACAAATTGTGGCAGTGAACTGAGGATGTAGCTTAATGTGTTTAAGATTTTTCTGTGCTGATCGAATTTATAAGAAACCTATCTTTCTTTATCAGGTAATCCCTGGTATTCATTTTATTTCTGTTCAGATGCTCAAAGCAGTGCCAGAATGTAGTTAAGGAAATGCTGAGTACACTTAGCATGCAAAAAACACTGTTATTTTCAGTTAAAGAAGAAATCAGATTACGTATGATTTGTATATGCAGTTTTCAATACAAAATTTTCATTTCAAAAATGGTTTTGTCTAATATGTTTTTAACTGAGTTTGTTGTTTTCAGTATCACAGGTAATAAGAAAGTACATTTCAAATACAGTCAGTCACTGGATCATAAGACAATTAGAGTTTGGGTGAAATAACTGCTTTCTAATATGTATTTTTTTGTAACTAGTATCTTCATGAACTAATGTAACTGTGTTGCCTAAACTGTGATTGGCTCCTTTATTAGTGGCTGGCTCAAGAGGAACAAAATTTGGCTGTATTCGAACAGTAGTCCTCATTGCTGTGTGCCAGATCACATTCTTTCATTCAGTTTTGTGTTCTCAGCTTCAGCAGCATTTCTATTTCTCAGTTAAGAATATTTTCCCCACTTGCAGAAGAAAAAAAGCTGTAAAAGAACCTTGCAAGAAAAATCATGTTTTCCATGTGCATTAAGAAATGTGATAAACAGAGCCATTAAATATATTTGCAAATATTCCTCTAAGGGAAAAGTATACTTAAGCAGCATATTTTTTCAAATTTTTCTTTCTTTTGCAGTAGGAAGACAAAAATATTATACAGTGTAACCTGGAGAGCTGGAGAAGTGTTGGTCTGTCAATTAAACTGGTTTACAGATACACAGGCAAAAAAGGAAACTTTCACCCAATTCAAACAAAGAACTCATTGTTGAATAAATAACTAGCACTACATCCAAGCCAGAGCAGAGACTTCTGTAAGTTCAAGATGCTTTAGAATCATAGAATCTCCTGAGTTGGAAGGGACCCCAAAGGATCATAGAGTCCAATTCCTATCCCTACACAGGACACTCCCAACATTCACACCATGTGACTGAGGGCATTGTCCAAATGCTTCTGGGATGCTGGCAGACTCCGTGCCATGACTACTTCCCTGGGGAGCTGTTCCAGTGCTCCACCACCTGCTGGATGAAGAACTTCTTCCTAATATCAAATCTAACCCTTCCCCTGGCACAACTTCCTGCCATTCCCTTGAGTCCTATCATGGGTTGAAAGAGAGAAGAGATCAGCACCTGTTTCACCTTCCTCCCCTGTGAGAAGGCAGTAAACAGCCATCAGACCCCTCTCAGTCTCCTCTTCTCCAGGCTGAGCAGAACAAGTGACTTCAGCCATTCCTCATACGACATCCCCTCTAGAGCCTTCACCAGCCTTGTGGCCTCCTCTGGACTCTCTCCATAGTTTTATGTCCTTTTTATACTGTGACACCCAAACCTGCACCCAGTACTCGAGTTGGGGCTGCACCAGTGCAGACAAGAGCAGGACAATCCCCTCCCTCGCCCAGCTGCAATGCCGTGCTTGATCCATCCCAGGACATGGTTGGCCCTCTTGGCTGCCAGGGCACACTGTTGGCTCATGCTCAACTTGCCGACGACCAGAACCTCCAGGTCGCTCTTTGCAGGGCTGCTCTCCAGTCTCTCTGACCCCAGTCTGTACATGTACTCAGGGTTGCTGTGTCCCAAGTGCAGAACCTGGCACTTGCCTTGTTTCAGTTTCAAATAAATTGAAACAAATAGTTGTCATTCCTATATAGTTGACTTGCTTATCTGATAAAACGACATTCAATAATCTTGCAACAGATTATTTTTAAATATAATGTATAATTCGTAAACATGAACCACCAGGGAGAGTGTTGCTATAATGTTAGCTACAGTATAATATTAGATATATTATAACTTGAGCTGAAGCAGTATCAAACTGACTTCTATTTGATACTCATGAGTTTTTTGACATGGTAAATCAAATCTATTTTCATCAGTTGAGGAATCAGAATTTTGTGATAAAGGAGAGATTTTATGCAAAACCACAGAGTTACTGGCACTATGTCATGATAGGGCTAGTGAATCACTAAGGGGAATCATAATTTGTGTGTTATGTTTAGAGATGTTTATTATTTCATTTCTAAATATCATGTCCTTATTTCTAAATATCATGTCCTTACTTCAACAATTTTGGATATATAATTTATTGGTAATAACTACAATAGGTGGAATGAACAAACTATATAATCTACCATCAACAGCAGTCAGTGCTAGATATTCATAGAATCATAGAATCACTCCAATTGGAAGTGACCCAAAAGGATCATCAAGTCCAACTCTTATCCCTACATAGGACACTCCCAACATTCACACCATATTGAATAAGGAGTTATAGTGGATAATTGTGAAATAGCTATGGCACCTAAACAGATTCTTCCTCTTCTCAGCACTCGGTGACTACGCTAAATAATGTGAACTTATACTCCTTAAAATTTGCTATATCAGATTACTACATGTACTTTGGCATCTTTCAGAAAGGAACTTTTGAATTTATAACCAACATCAGTATTTTTCCAATTTATCTTAAATTTAATCTAAGAGTCTCTGAAACTCAGGACTTTACGTACTATTTTAGCTGATTTCAAAACTAAAAACATGAATCCTGAAAGCTGTTCCTTTGATCATTACTTATTATTTATTGTCATTAATATTGATAGAAGTGCTTGTGTGTAACGGGGTGGTTTGCATCCAGATGTTAATCAGTTTCTGATTGAAATAATGCAGTTTAAGTGCATTTAAATGCAGACTACAGTGTAAAATAATACTGGTTTGCGTAGAACCATTCATTTTAATGAACGGTGAGAATTTCTTAACAATAGCCTCATGACTCTACACACTTCAAGCAGATTTCTGGCATGCTCTCACAAATTATCAAAGATTTCTGTGGTTACTAATATACTTCTCCAGAAGAAGTTCCATTTGAGATGTTATTAGTCTATAAATGCTCAGAGACTGCTTTGAGTGGTCGAATCAACAGCTGTCAAATTTGTTTATAAGAACAATAATGAATCTTCAGACTCAATAATCTATCCTTTTGAATACTAAAAAGTAATTTATGCAACTCTTTGTAAACATAGGCACAAAATAGAACAATAATTTTTACTAAAATATCTCTTTGGCAATAACTGTTTTTAATTCCAACAGAATGTCTGGACTTTCAGTATAAACTCCAGCAACTGGTTGTAGTCATTGAGCTAGACATCTTTATAGGGTGCTAGTTGGATAAGATAATAGTCTGGACCCAAACCAAAGGAAGCTTCGTAATGTAACACATAAGTGAAAGCATATTCAGAAATAATTTTCCAATACTTTCTTCAGTGTAGATCCATAATTAACTCTAAATTTAAGAATCTCCAAATTAAGCTATTCAAATATATTTTTCTAAACTACCATAATTATCTCAGGCCTAACTTAGCCACATGCCCTCTGATTTTGTCCAGTAAGAGTTCTCTTTGCAAAGTGAAACTCTGCTTATCTTCTGTTTCATTTAAATAAAAATTGCCCTGTATGTGTTTGTGTGTACCCAATGGTACACACAAAGAAAGAGTGGAAGAGTACAGAACCTGTAATCTTTTTGTTCAAAGATGAAATCTGTTGAAATTTTAGGCACAATTTGTTACTCAGGACTGCTAAGGTTATACTTCACTGTCTAGTATTTATTATTCTAGCAGTAATCCTCATTTCACTTCCAGCACCTGCTGTGTTGATTTTGCAGAGATCATAATCACTTTTCTTTCTTTCCTCTCCCCACATTCTTGTACATGGAACATTCCATGTCACAATGGGAAAGGAGGAAAAACATATTGGTATTTTGACTTTCATATAACATGACAGAGATCTAGTGGTTCGAGGAGCTTTAAATTTGGCCTCCATTCACTTTTCGCAATAATGAGTATTAGCAGAACCTTGTCTTTTTACTTTAATTCTTGGAGATTAATTTGCTCTAAAAATTTAGAAGGTGTAATTTTTTGGTGTTTTGCTACTATTGAAGCAATATTGCATTTCATAATATGTAATAAATGTGTATAGTTATTTTTTAAGTATATTATATTTTGATCCTACATTTGCTTTATTTTCTATTTCTGATTGCTACAGGGGAGCTGTAGACTATATTCTCCATGGAAGACAGAGAAATCTGTGTACCATAGCAGGGCATTATGCCACTGTACCATGAATGAAAAGAAGGTCTCTTGTTGATTTTAGCATTATTTGCTCCTGCCATTACTGGTGAATGCTTGTAGTTACAGATGGGCACAGATACAGTTCTGAAGGACTGATTTCAAAGGAGCGGCTATTGCAAATCTCAGCGTTGATCCCTAATTCCAGTTGTCACTGCAGTCACAGTAGAGCCTTTGAAGCCAATATCGTATTCTTCTTTAATTATGAGTATTAAGTTTGTAACTACACCGATTTTTTTTTTTAATAGGAAGTCAAATATTAGAGGAAAGAGTTTGTGAAGGTTGTCTGATTTTATCACCTGTTACCAGTAACTCACTGTAATAACCATTCTGAGCCACAATATTTTAGGGTGTTTATATTCCAGAGTGTTTATATTTCAGTTTAAATCTCTTAAAAGAAATAGTCACCATGTAATCAAGAGATAAGAAGTATTCATTGACTGTGAATAAAATACTGAGTGGTTCACATTCACACCTTAGGCTTCTGGCCAAAACCAGATGTAGCAGTTGATGTAGTTCAGTGCATTTGGAAATTGCCTATAATGTAATAACTTCATTCCTCCGAATGGCCTGTAACTGCATTTCCATGACCTACAAAACTGAGTGGAACGTCTTGGAGAAAAGAAAACAGGACAAAAGAACTTAAAGATCTTATTCAAAATTATATAGGCTTTGCTAACAACCGTGGGATTTTAAAGTTTGTTTCACAGAAAAGGCAAAATTTGGTGTGGTATGTGGTGTAGAATACTCTTCAATAAGTTATTTTCTTATTTCTATTGATGTATGTTGTTCCTACACAGTATTGTTAGTTAGAGAAAGCAAGTTTTTAAAACTGCGTCTTGTATTTCTAAGAGAATTCTGCCTGTCTTCCTCTGCTGTGGATACCTGCTTCAGACATGCGCTTAGGTGAATAATAGAGACTACACTTGAAATGTTATTTGTTATAATAAGCCTTTGAGTTGTAATAAACCATAATTAGTATTATTATTATAGTGGTAATACCTAGATATTTAATCATATTGTAAGGGCTAATGATTTATAGACGTGATACATCATGGGAGGCAGTATACCCACTTCTGCATACTGCTGTGTTCATATTTCTTTCCTTTTTATACAGGTTTCATGAAAGTTTGGTAGTTGCTTTTTTTTTTTTTCTTCTCAGCTAGCCAAACAGATCTTTCCTTTTTTTTGTGGCTACCTTTGTTCACTACCTGTTATTTTTGGTGAAGACTTACTAAGTTAAAAGATATATGGTTTCTAAATCTGTAATCATGAACTTTTATATCAAATGTGTGTGACAATAGGTGATATACGTTTTTTGGTCTCTGATAATATGGTTCACCTCAAATCACTGATGAGAAGGAAAAGCATTCCATTCTATGACATTGCCAATCCTAAATCCTAGCCTTTTTCTGTTTGTACAGTACAAAAAATCTGATCTTAAACCCTACTGCTCAGCCACGTGGTGCATACAATAAGGCATTATTTCCACATATAATGCTTTTCTACTGTTGTTCTTGAGAAAAAGAAATTTTTGCTATAAAACATATTATGCTGGCATGTGTAGTGCATTGTTTCTATCAGTAATTTACTATTTTTAAAAGTCTCCAAGAAAGAAAATCTGATTTTTAAATTAGGTTATATTTTTACTTCATGCTGAATACATGCAACTATAAATGAGTTAGAGACACTTATTATCTTCATGATGTGGTATCTTTATCCATCTTGTTCAAAACAGCATTTGGATTACTAGTCTTTGAAGATTTCTCATATATATGGTGAATGATTTAACCACCAAATGGTTATATCCTCACGCTTGTAATTATACCTTGTAAGAACAGCATGGAACAAATGTGATGATCTAGTGTATCGAGACAAGACATTTTGAAACGACTGAAGACAATAGCCTGGTCACTTTGTTTGGAAGTAAGTTTGCGTAAGGTCACGTTTCTTAGGTATTCATTCTCGATCCCTGAATTCTGAAAGAAATGGGATAATATTTGCATTATCATACTGTTTTTTTTCAGCTTCAGCAGAGAAGCTCTTGCTTCCCTATATCTTCTTATCTGATTGTTGACATCTTTAACAAAAGATCCATTATGATTAATTTTATATTGCATCTCCATGTTTTCTATGTTTCTGAAAAAAATGTTAAGTTTAGACTGTCTCAGTGACGCTGAATTTCAATTTCCATTTTTATCAAATGCTACAAAACTGGACAAAGAAAGAATAGATTTTTAGTATTATTCCTTAATTTGATTTTCCTGCATACTGCTTAAGCAGCTGCAGGTTTTATTTTGTAGGAAGAAATTTGGCAGTGTGTTTTCTGCTATACAGACGTTTTTGTGATAATTTACTTGGTTTTTTTCTCTAATATTCTGGTTAACCTCTTACTTTCAGTGTTGCATATATTTCTGTTCTTTCTATTTTGTTTTGAAAAGAGATTCACAAAATAAGCAGTAAACCCTGTGCATTTCTCAGTGAGCCAGATTGTGATATAAACTCAGTCTGTACATATCGCTGATTTTGCATCTTCACTAGTATTTTGCAGAGGAGTAAAATGTGTTTGAAATAATGTAATCTGAGATTGGGGTTTGGATGGCTATGATCTTGAGGATTTAAAATAAAAATATTTTTCTGAATTGATTTTTATTACTGCAGATCTCAACTTTTCTTTCGAAGTTTTCGATACATTCCTTCAAGAAAGTCAGCATCACAACATGCAGCTAGGGAATAGAAATCACTAGAAAATTGTGTGGAAATACATCTGCTAAACTAGTGAGCACAATATCAGCAAAAGAAGAGCATAAGGAGAATAAGAAAAGTACTTGTCTGACAATGTGAGAAAATAAAAAAAAAACAAAACCAAAAAAACCTCAACCAAAATCCCTAATGGCTTAAGTGTCTTGCAGTAGAGCACAGTCGAAATGAAACATCTTGAATAAATCTTCATTATATGGCAGTACATTTGCTTTCTAAATCAACTGTTGGAAAGCTAAGCATATCAATGAGAAGCTGTGTTGTTTAGAAACTGAACCTCTGATATTTGTATGTCAATTATCTCTTTAGGCTATTCTTACTGATAGTTTGGTGTTATATATATATTTTTGGCTTGAAGACAAAAGAGGGTCAAAGGCAGGAAAATATCACTACCTTAATTTTACCAACAGGAAATGATACAGAGGTTTAAGTGATCTCTCAGTTATTTGCTTCCAGTCAAAACAGCTGCAAATTTTGTCTCTAACAACCCTATGTTCAGGTTAGATCTGTGTGTATATCCATCCTTCATGTTCTCTTCTGAAGGAACAAAAGCTTTTGTTCCTAGAGAGAAAAACTTATTTACCACATTGCAAGGCTATCATGCGATACTCCAGCCAGGACCCAGCTGGGAAACCACAATGATGGTGCATGCTGTTAAACCTAGCTCTTGTGAATAAAATTCAGTCTTAAGGTATAAAATAGCTTTTCTGTATGACCCAAGAAGAAAGCAAGTTTCATCAGATGGAGATCCACAAATGCCAGGATATGAAGTAGGAGTAAATAATAATAAGCTATGGGCAGGGCTGAAAATCAAGCCCTGTCATCTTTTACTGATTCCTTTAATCACAATGTTTCAGACACATGTACTTTTTAACATCAACTGTCTTTATTGCTTTGCACTCCCATTGCTACATGCCTTCTTATAGCATCAATAAGAAGGTGGAGAGACTTGATTTCTGCCTTTCCTGGGCCTTGCCCTTTACATGTAGTTTGGACTTCAGTATCCACTTACCACCTGTCTTATCACCTGCAAACTCTATTTTTAAGGAAACTTAATTTATAGTTATCTACACCATCTAAGGGGTCATTTAAAATCTTTATGAGCCTTCTTTCAGTGGAAAGCTAACTTCCTTTAAAAATGCCAATATTTTATTAAGAAGGATATAAGTTTGAAATGCTACTTATTATCAGCTTGCTTCTAAAGTACTACTGTTAATTTCACTCTCTAGTCATCCCTATTCTCCTGCTTAAGAGTATGCCTCAAGCTTCTTCTTTTCACAGAATGTTATTATTTCCTTGTTCCATCCTTCACTCAGAAAGAAGGGGTTTTATTCCAGACTTCTGTGCAACATTTTTCCCCGGTTCTTCATATTGTTGGTTTATAATGATCATGAGCTGCCGGAAGCTAAATAAAATAGCTAAATAAAATTTGCTGTCAGCCTTGGATGTTGCATAATCTGAAATTTCTTAATGCTTCATAGCAAGCTACTGTACAGCATAGCAGGTGGACTGAAAAAAAAAAAGAAGTATGAAGTAAATAAGTAAATATGATGTCCATATTGGACTGCCACATTTGCTAAATCTCTGAGCACATAGTAAGTGTGCATCTTAAAAATGAAAGGATATTTCAGTTGAAGTAGGTATATTGCAAAGCATTAGGAATTACAAAATTTTTGGGACAGCTTACAGAATAAGATGAAAAATCCTTATTTTTTTCAGAATTAAACCTAATTCCTATGATAAAGATAGGGAAGAAATGAAATAGGCCTGGTTTTTTTTAAGCAGAAATTGTTAATTTTTCTGAAATATTTTATGGAGAAAGTTTGATGCTGATAATATACCTAAAAAGCCTGCCCAACTTTGTGGATTACTTTCACTAACCCTTGAATTTAGCTCTTGGTGCGGCCTAGATTTTCAGTCTCAGCAACTTCTAGTATTTTTCAAGAATGATTTCATAAATTTAACTTTTTGACTCACAGAAAGCTAAAAAATCATTATTTAATGAAGCCAAAAAGAGCTGTGTGAAATGCTTTTAGTAATGTCATAGTTATTCTATTTGCATAAGCAGTTCCTCGATAAGATCTCCAGAACACTTGTTTAAGACTGAAGGAAGAAAACTTTTCAGAGATAATTTTGAATCTAGTGTTCCTTGTTTGTGTAAGAATTCTAGCATACCTCAGTTTTAGAATTTTGAATTAGAAAAAAAAAATGAATTCCTGACTTCTTTGCAGTCAAAAGTAATTTAGTAGAGAGAGCTATAAAAAATTTATTTTGAATTTATTGAATCCAGTAATGCAGCATGTCTGAATATAATGATGTATAATTTATTTTTAAAATATAAAGTAATTACATGTAAATTTTAATTAGTGATTGTTAAATTGTAATTTATACTCCTACAGACAATCTCAGGTAATTGCAATATATAGAAATGGAAGCAGTACTCAAAAATTAAAAATAATAGACATGCAAACCAGATATTAACAGGGGAAAAAAAATTAAAAAAAAAAAAGAAAAAAAAGGTGCTGAGCTTCTGGCAGGCTTTTTCTCATTTTTTTCACCTGCTGGGTAAGGAGATGACCTGCTGGATTGTAGTACCTCTTAAGAAATCACCCATGCAGGAGGTGAAGTCTGCTCTTGGGTATTCACTCATCTGTGGTCTGATGCAGGGAAGGCCTCCATGCCCTCCAGGAAGACAGCTGGCAAGGCTATCTGAGATGCTTCCTTCTTTAACCAAAGAGAGGGAGAGGAGACCTAGTCTGTCAGAAGACAGAGTGTCCAGTGGAGGGCTTGGCCTGGCAGCAGGTAGGGTGGCCAACTTTAGTTGAATACTTCATCATTTGAACACATTTACTCTCTTTAGTATTCCCAAGTATTGCTTCTGATTATTAAATTCCATAGAAAACCTTTTTTTCCCCGGTTGCAACTTGATTTTCAGCTAATAAACACATTTTATGCTTGTAATTATTCTAAATGTTAATGACGTATAGAAAAATTGTGCATAAAATCAAAACCCGCAATCTTTTTATCTGAATAAATGCATGCGTTTCTTTTGTGTCTGTTCTTTGTATTCCAGGATTTTATTCTACCAAACCTTAAAAATTTCTTACCTAATTAATGAATCCCAGAAATTTAAGATCTTTTCACTTTATACTTTTTAACTCATGGAAATGGAAACCTCAGGGAAAAATCTCTGAAATACATAACAGCAGGTAAAATTTGAACCCAAGGTGAAGTTTTCAGATAGTACTACAATTTTCTTTTTTCTAAGATTTCCCCAAAATTCTGGCATCAGAATTTCCCTGGGTGGCCATACAAAAATGCCTCAAGCATAGAGATATACATTTTCATTTAATACCCTTGTTTGCCCTTTAGTCTGTATGAACAAATAGGCAGGTCTGAGATGTAGTTTATTTCATGCTACTCACTTGTCAAGTTGAATTATGGACTGAAAATGCTCCTTTATCTTAAATAGTCATGAAGTCGAGGAAAATTATGGTGTTTCAGTTGGCACTGAAGTATGATCAATCCTATCCATGTCTTTAGTATGACCTCGAGTATACAGGCAGTAGTCAGGTCATGTGAAAAAAAGGATACTTTCTTCTTCACCTAAGCATCCTTTTTCTCTCAGTGTTTTGGACAACAGGCCAGAAAATAAGAGGAAGCAGAGTTTTAGAAGGTAATTTCTTGTTATTGATTTAGTTTTATTAAAAATACAAAATGAACACAGTATACCAATTACTGTGATAAGTAACAGTATGAGCTCATTATAACAGTTATAAAAGTTAATCAGATAATGCAAAGGATCATGTTAATCTGTGCACAAAACTCAATTCATATTATCAGCAAAAAATGTGAAGCAAAATACCATAATCCCCAGGTTTCCTGACCGCCAACATGCACAAAAATGTTTCAATAATGAATGTTTTGTGGTTTGAGATGTTTCCTTTCAGTCAGCCAAGAAAGGATGGGCATTATGAAGGACATCTGTGGTGAAAATCGACAGCTTCCCTTAGGTTTCAGAGAAGAAAAAAGTTTTAATGACAGCCAAGAAATGCACGAGACTAGACTTAGTGGGTCTTTCGGACCGCTCATCAGTATAGTGTGAGGGCAATTAAAAAAACTATCTCAAAAAATGCTGATTAGTGAAGGTCTCCGGAGGCTGACGCACTGCAGGAGGTTCAGAAAAGCCTTGGCTGTGTTCAGAGCCAGCAGTCTCAATTGAAATGTAACAGCATATTATTTACCTCAACAGCTGCATTAGATATTGTTTCTCAGTAATGATGCTGCTGTAAATATTATGGCTTAAGATAAGAAGAAACAGTAAAGAAAAGAAAAATCACTGAATTAATGGAGATAATAGTTTTGAATACCTCTAAACAGCAACCTTCCTCCAGCAACTCTGTATATTGTGTGTCTTTATTTCCTGTAGCGTAACTTTACCACATCTCGTTCCCTCATTTCTTTGCTCCTTCTCCCTGCAATGTCTTTCATTCTACTGGTACCAATTACTTTTCCTTTCAGAGGACTTTTTGTTAGGACACTATTTGCTAAACTCTGACAAATTCTGCCCCTGAATTGTAGCTGCTCCCTCTATTTCAGACCTAAAGAAAGACATATGTGCCCAAAGGCTTGTCTTAATTTTTTCCCCTGCTATACTGCTTTGGCCTAATAAAACATTTCTCCTTTATTACAAGCCTTGCTTGCTTGCACTGTGTATGTGGCCTGGTATATGCAATAGTAAATCTGTACATATTGCAGCATAAAGTCAAGGGCAGTGTAGGTTATTATTACTTTTTACCAAAGTTGTTTCCATTTTTTTTTTCATATAAGGATGACCCTGTAGTGAATGCTTTTATATTTTATTTATGTCTGTTAAACCTTATAGAATTGTGCTTCTAAATCAGACGACTGATGCTGCAGCAGGAAGCAGATTGTGTCAAAATGGTAACTTTTCTGTCTTTAGCATTTAGAAAAACATCTAAAATATCAGGGGAAAAACTCTCAGGAATCATAAATGTCTTTTGTGTTCACCTGTCCCTCTGCGACTCCTTCCCTCCCTCCCCCTCTTTCTGTTGATCGTTCCTGCCTTCCTTCTCCTTCTCAGGCTACAGGGGAGCTGTAAATTTTTGGAAGAGAATGAGAAAGAAAGTGCTGTAATTATCAGCACAAGGACTTATGCAAGTTAGGTAGCAACTAACTACCTTTGATTACTAACAGCAGTGTTGCTGCTTTAAACTGAAGGAGGAAAAGCTTTTTATAATTACTAGCTGGAAGTATAAGCTCTCTTTCCCAGACTAAATGAGCTGAGCTGATGACGAGGATAAAGGGAGCCAAACATTCCCTTATAAGTGCAAGCATTTTGTGGCCCTCTGACTCCTGGGTGGAGTGCTGAGAAATACTTCCTTCCATAGGAATTTGCAAAAGGAAACAATGCCATGCCAGAATTAGTTTGTAAAATTCACTGGGTTAACTGATGTTTTTAAAAGACCCCTTTCACCTTAAAAGTTGTAGTTTTCTGTGAACCTCCTCAATCTCTTCCTCTTTTTTTTCTTCACATTGCTGTATGCAGTTTTGATTGCTTGCTTTGGAGCAAATTATAGCTGACAAGTAGTTTGTTACAATAGGCATGAGGAAATAAGCGGCTCTAAATGCCAGCCACCCATGAACATGTGAAGATGACAAAGAAAACCAATGAACTCAGAAAACATCACCTATTTGACTCAGATGGGACCACAGTATCACTGCTGTATGAGGCTTCAACTTAGAATCTTTTACCTTATGCAAAATAAGTTCTTTCAGCAAATATAATTGCCTTGTCTTATGTTTAGGGGAAAGAAAAATGTCAGAGAAATGAAAGTATTCCCTTAAGATAAAGAAGATTGACTGTGGCTTGGTTTTTTTCTTTTTTTTCTCTCTCTCTCTCTCTTTTTTTTTCATTGCAGTCTATGAACAGGAAAATAGAAGAAATTATTTATGTGCATTTGCAGCTCAGCTGTTCTTCCTTTATCTTTGCTTGGAGAGTTCATAAATAAATTTAGTCAAAATAACTAAATCCTTCCTTTGGCATTTTCTTCCTTGAGAATGAGTTGCTCCAACACGAGAACAAAAAAAGAAACCTGAGGATACTGAAGACTGATTTGACTGTGTTTTTATATAGCACAAGATAACTTATTAAAAATGTATAGAATATGAATGCCAGACATAACCTATATTTTCTGTAACACTTTGGCCCTTTGCGTTTAAGGAATTTGTGTAGAGTAAATGTGAATCATCCTTTAGCCACATTGCACGTCTTGTGTTACTCCTCATATGCTATTGTTTGGAAGGAAAACTCTTTCCAAAAGATACTGAAATTAAGATATATTTTACAGATTGAAGCTGCCTGCTGCTGTGCCTGTTATCACTGCTTCTGTCACCAACATAAATGCTAACAATCAAACTAACGGTGAGGGAGACAGAGATGGTGACAAAAGTAATAATATCAGGAAAAGAAGCAGCAGTAGTGCCGCATATCCAGTTGTCATAATTTACCAGTATGAGAAAAACTTATCTTATTCATTACTTGCATTACTGTATTTTAAGTCTTGTAAAATAAGACATTGCTTATCTTTTTAGAGTCTGATCTTATGAAAGTTTATGTGCATGTTCAGCTTCATATGCTTCAAGAAGAAGCTGACTTCAAAAAGGCTGTTCACAGAGCATTAAGTTAAAAAAAATCAGTGTGTACAGAGTCTATCACTTACACACAGGAAAGTCCTTTCTTAAACACAAACCTAGTCTGATCAGTTATCCTGCATGTTCAGTGAAGTGATGATAAACTGTTTTTCAAATTTTATAGTGAAATGAAAAAGAAAGGAAAAAACAACAGATCTAGGTCAAAATGTTGTAATAACTTATTAAATATACAAATCAAATAGAAAGTGCAAAATGATGATTAGGGGCTCAAAGGACATTTAAATGTAATTATCTCTTTTTCACAAAGTTTTGTGTTAAATTTTTCAGTTTTAAAGTTAGTGTAAATTTAGAGCTAAATTTAAAACAAATAGAATTAGCAAAATATTTTTTGTTGTTGTTTTTGGATGCAGAATCAAAAGAGCTATGTAACTTAATTTCATACAAAAATTCTGTGCTGATGAAGAACCTAAAATAAGGAAAGTGGACTGAAGACTACTGTAAAGAAAGTGTTTTAAAGATAATATCCAAGTAACTAAAAGAATAATTATAGTAAAGAGCTTGTGTAACAGTTAAATTTAATATTACAAGGGAGCTCATTAGCTGACTGCAAAAAAAATTAAAGTTCACTTAGTTTTATAGTCCCGGCTAACCATAATGGGACTTCATTTTTAAACTGTTCTGGATTTAAAATATTCAAGTTCAGTTACCAGATCTGCCATAAAGAAGAGATTGTTTATACTGTGTGCCACATAGTGCCCATTACAAAGGATTCCCAATTTCCTTTAACACCTCTTGGCTTTGTTACAAAATAGAGAAATAACATCACAGCTATGGTTAGGATTGTCCAGCACAGTTCCAGGAGCCACCCAGGAGAATACTGATTCCCCTCCTGCTTACCTAGCTGTAGGACGTACTGCAAGTTCCCTTTGAGACAACAGCCCGTAGGCTATGAAGCCAACAGAAGCAGCTGTTTTTTGGAGTCTGCTTATGGCTGCTCACACTGCAAGTGAGTACAAATGGTCAGTGTAAGAGTGCAAGGGGAATGCTCTTTACACTTACAGTAAGCAAGATCTGCTTTCTTAGTAAAGATGTAAATGACTATACTGTGTAAGAAGCTATCCATATTTAGACTACGTAGTAACATCGTGGGTTATGTTCACAGTTACAGTCAAAATATGACTTCCTGCTTACTCAGCTCAGAAAACTACTTTTCTCCTTAGACATAACAACTCATGGAAATCTACAGTAATGTTCCTGTATAAGTTTAGAAAACAGAGAGAATAACTCTGGTCATCACTTCAGTGATAAAGATTGGACTCCATTGGGTAATCCTAGATTATATTTTGCATTAATCCCACAGTTGGCCAGCTGTGTAGGGGAACTACTTCAGGAAAAATCTGAGTGTTTTTCAGCTAATTTAGTCACCTCCAAATACATGAATTCAAGTAGATGACATTTAGGAAGTTTCCTGAAAGTCATAAGTTATGTATATCACATGGTCACCTCAAAACTGAGAGAAATGAGAGTTTGTATTCAACAACAGACCTTGAAATAGTAAGGACAAGGAACTGGGACACAGAGGACCTTCTAGTATCCATACCTCCAAATCAATGTGTTTCCTTTCTCGTACAAATATTCTCAAAGATAATTCGTGAATAATGGGTAAAATAAGGAAATTCCTGATGGCCGTAAACGTGTTTTTTCAAAGGCTTTTTTTTTGGCCTGCAGTAAACAACAGCAGATCTTACAACCTTCTTCTCTGTAGTAGGAACAATATATCAAAAAGTCAGTAAATCAGGCACATATGTTACTGGTGTCCTGGCAATATTAATTCATTCATGAATACCTTCAAACTCTATAGTGTTTAAAGCTGCAAATCCTGCGGCTGAATCTAGATACTCAAAAGAGAATTCATATGGCTGCTTACCACTTTTGAATCCTCAGCAAGACAGAATTTCCACTTCAGGCAGAACACTGCCTGCAGGTCAAGTGAGGTGATCCTTCCGCTCTGCTCAGCACTGGTAAGACATGCCAGAAGCGCTGGTTACAGTCATGGGCTCTAGTACAGAAGAAATGGACTTACTAGAGCAAGTCCATCATGGGGCCACAAAATTGATGAAGAGATTGGATTATCTGTCATAGAAGAAGAGGCTAATAGAGCTGAGCCTATTCAACCCACAGAAGAGAAAGCACAGGGCCATCTCATCAATGTGTGTCTCTGATGGAGTGAGTAAAGGAAATGGACGATTCTTCTCAGTGTTGCCAATGAAAGGAACAAAAGACAAAAGGCACAAAGTCACATACAAGAAATTTTGCTTAGATGTAAAAGAACACATTTACTTCTGAGGGTGGTTGAAAATTAGTTGTCCAGAGATGTTGTGGAGTCTCAATGTTTCAAGATATTCCAAATTCAGCTGCTTACAGCCCTGCAGCAACATCGTGAATCGGTTTTCTAACTCAATTAAAGAGTTTTAAGAGTGTCAAATATCTACCAATTAACATGAACATTTACTTGAAACAAAAGAGAATAAGGTTCAGTTTGCAAGTGTGCATTGTTTTGAATTTGAATTTTCATCTCCTAGTAGCCACAGCATTTCTGAGTGTCTGATTTATTTGCTGTCCAGGAGTGATTTTTCTTTGTTGTGTTTCTTGCTGGAAACATGCTTGTCAAAAGCCTCACATATGTGCTATTAGCCAACCAAGATTTTCTGGGGAAAAAAGTACTAGAAGAATTGCAAGCAGTTTTCCTCTGAGTGCTATAAAGAGAGGTACTTATCACCATGAACTGCTGTCTCTTCTTTTCCCATTTGACTGCTTGTTTTTGCCTTTTAATCTGCTGGATTCTCTTCCTGGTTTTCATTAAGAATGGTGCCTCATATGAGCTTGGCAAAACCTTCACCTCATATCTCCCAAAAATATTTTTCACAGCTTCCTGACACTTACTGAGAAAGACCAACAAACAAAAAAATAAATAAATTTACATTTAGAATATTAAAGACTTACTCCTTATCCTAATCACTGGTATTTCCCTGATCCGTCTTGCTGTCATCTTACTCAGTAATATAAATATATATTGACATTTTCTTATTGTAAGCAGAGAAATCTCAAAAAAAAAGTGCCCTGCTACATGACAACTTGAAGGTTTCCCCATGGCTTCCAGTATTATTTTACTTGACCTTTAGTTAAAAATCTGACAGTTGTGGGGAGGAGTCTTTGTAAGTCCTTTGGGTGATCCCTGACAAAGCTTTTATAGTATGTTTTATATTTATATTCCTTAACATCAGGCTATAAAATACAAGCTTGTGAAAGCCTATAATTTACTAGAAGATAACGAGTATTCATGTCTTTTATTCTTGTATTTGCTTTGAATGCCATAAATCAAACCTGGCACAAGATGAAGCAGGAGCTTATTTTAATGTGTACGTAGAAGGAGAATTAACACTGAAGACTATAAATTTTCAATATTTTTACAGGACTGTTTTTCTTTGTTGTGTTGTGTTTTTTTTCTTGACAAGGACTAATTCAAATGCAGTAACCCATGACAGACATGAATGACAAATAAACATCAAGATTTGTGGTTCTAACATTAACGTATAACATTTATTGATATATAATATATGGCAAATCTAAAAACATAATTTCTTCAAAGCCAAATGTATGAGTGACGTCCTTGTGAAGATTTTATTACCATTATGTGCAACAGTCTCTGAAGTGTATTTTTCCTTATTGTCACAGAAATTGTTGTTCAATCCAGTTTAACCTTCTGACATACTCTTAGAAATGGCACTCAGTGACTGGTAGAGTGTAAGCAAGTTCTTTAGTGCAATATGTTTAAATCTCAGTTATCCAAACAGACCCCTAAACTTTGTGCTTGTACACAAAATCCGTTCTGTCATTGACTCCATTCAAATTAGTAAGTACTCACACTCTGGAAAATTCAAGCCATTTTTTCTAATATTGCTTCATATTAATGTAGCTACGGCCTTGAACAATGCCATTAGAGTGACTGATGTTTTTTTTAGTGGTGATAGAACTTCAAGAGAGATTCACTGCCAGATAAGCAGGTATGCTAATTTTTGTTGCTGGGTTGACTGCAGCTAATATAACAATGACAACATGTCCAGATGGTGTTTTACCACACTTTCAGATATTTTTAAATTAGTTCACACCATAATTCACAGTTCATTGCCAGGTGTCTCACCAGGTGACATGAATTTACCAATATACTTTGTCAACATTGCAGATCGAACTAGGTTTTTTTTTAAATTTATTGTTGCCAGTTTGATATCTGTTTCTACATTAGGGTAGTTTCTCTGATGCAAGTTTCTAATTTATGCATAGGAAATAAAACTGAGTTAATCTATAACACTTCTTGGTAATGCCAGAAAATATTGTAGAGGTACTGTCTATCACAAATCCAATGTATTGCCTTAAACAAACATTTCTTCTACTAGGAAGCAATTTATCATCAGATATACAGCTACAAATATTTAGTAAAGTAGAATTTTAAAAATATGATTTTTAAAAATATCAGGAATAATATCGTTGCCTTAAACTGTATATCTTCTGTCAACATGTCCATAGTAGAGACTTGAGATTACAGAGAAAATAGTCTACTGAGAACGTATCGGTATTATATGATATGAAAGATGGGAAAGATGGAAAGCAAATGAAAAAAAAGGAAGAAGAAAAAAGCTTCTTCCAGAAAAATTCTTATGAACATTATATTTAGATTTTTCTTCCTAGTTTGTAGTGCAATAAATGCCATAAAATAAATGTTAGTTTATAATGCTACAGACTTCTTGTAGCTTCCAATAGTGTCAGCCACTGGAGATGAGGTTTACATACCAGTTACATAAGTTGATTATTCAACAGGTAGAGAATTTGTGTTTGTAAAAGTAACATATTCTTCTTTTTTTTTTAAGTATGGTATATATATATTGTAGATGTACTAATAACTGATGACACGTTCAGAATAGGGATTATTTTGCCTGTTAGCGGAGGAGGGAGACCTGTTGTGAGGAACAGATGTCTGACTCCTTGTTGATTTACCACCAAGTAACTCATTTTGGTGAAAAGATCCTGATGCTTTTTCTGCATGAAAGATGTAAGCATTTTGATTGGTTGTATAGAGCTTCTATTCCTCAGCTCCAAACATCCATGGTATCTATTAGCCTCTTAGTTGAATCGATCAGTCCATGGTATCACCCTCCTGCTCCTGTCTGCTGATTTTGCTGTTGTCCGTTTAGCTAAAAGATTACTCAAAGTTTTAACTTGCCTCAAGCAAGTTTCAGACTTCTCATAGGCACAGATCTCAAAGAAGTGAAGGTCATACTGGGTACCTTAAATATTGATTGGAATACTAAAGCCAGAGAAATGGAACAAAAGGACTTGTAAGGAAGAATTAACACTTGATGTAAATAAATAATAAGTTTTATTCTTGTAAGAGAGCGTCTTGAAATGCTTCAAGAAAAGGCCTTTGAAGGACTTGAAATAGAGGTAGATGTGTCAGATTGTCTGTATCATTAACACATAAATTCTTGTTGAAGTAATCATTTGGTGGAAATGGAGGTTCTTCCTCAATAAAGATGCCTGAACTGAGTTAGCATGATGGTATCACAAAAAGTACCTAACACTAAAATGGTCATGACTCCCAGAAGATGAATATCAGACTTTTGTTCACTCCTTCCACTTGGGGAAATGAATGCCATTGTCATTTTAGGATGTGATATGCAGTACTCATCTGTTGTCATTATATATTTCCTATGCACTTGAAGACATAAATAGCCACTTGTTATAAAGAAGTTTTTAGTTTGTTCTTTTTAGACTGTTACTTTCAAGCTGGGCAGATTGAATAATCTTTTCCTTCGTGATAGAATCTAAAGAATTGCAAATAGCATCATAAAATTCCTCAGATTCATAAACAAGTGAACAAAATAGAAGAGGTATAACAAGGGAAAAAAGCACTCACAGAATACAGAAATACTTGGCTGCAACAACAGCGAGGTATTTCTGTGCTTGCATTCTGTATGAAGTGGTTTGACTAGAGAAACACAGCTCTATCTCTTGGTTACTGAAATCAAGCACTCTGAAATTAAATTCTTTCTCCTAAGCTTATTCCTGAATCTCTGATTCTTTACGCCACAAGAATGTCAGGAATTGTGACTTCTTCCTTTAAGGTTCTCTCCATCTCGCTTATTTTCTCTGTCCTAAAAATTTGTCCTTTGTACACTGTGATTTCTTTCTGTTATTTAAAGTATAACATTTATTATCATAATAAGTGTATTAGAGCAAAGTCACATCCAGCACTCAACGACGCACTGTCTATTTGAGCCTTCTGTCTGTGACCTTCACGCAGCAGCTACTGTCTCATGTATCAGTGAGTTCACAGCAGGATTAGATGGAAAAGGCGTAGAAGATACGGATGGAAAAAGATTCAAAGCCACAAGATTTTGAAACTGGATAAAATGCCCATTACTGTGGTATATAGGAGCTAGAGAACATCAGAAGACTATTCACAGAGTAAAGCGTGCTGAGAAGGCATATGTTTTGGTTGGGTTTTTTTGTTTTTCTGGAGGAAAATGCCCTGCACTGGTTGTTGGTGTTTGAAGAGATGCCCAGAGTTTATTCTTCAGTGGGAGACATGCAGTATCAGCTGTCTCACCTGCAAGCTTTCTTTTCAGTATAGAAGTTCTATGTTTTGAATTTGCAGGTAAGACCACACTAGAATGAAAAACACCTCAGAGGTGTTCGTTTGTTTGTTTGTTTTTCCCCAAACATAAATGCATCCTTTTGAATCCTGTATTAGGGGAGAAAAAGCAGAACCAACAAACATCTTTTGCTAGACGAAGTTTCTTTTTCTTTGTTGTAAGAAATGTACTAAATATATAGAGTTAACACAGTGTTGGTGTGCAGTTTTTCAGCCTGCCATTTTTGGTTTAGAAAATGGCCTTTTGCTGTCAACAGAAGTTTTTAAGGGAAGATAACTCTTCCCGTTGTCCGGAATTAAATTTCTGGCCATAACAAAGAAAAATTCTCCCCCTCTCATTCACATCTCTAAAACATCCAGGACAGTAAGTAAAGTAAACATTCAGCATAATATAAAGTAATGTAAACATGCAGGCTCATCTTGTTCATCCCTAAATATAAAGAAAGGCAGAAACTGAGTTCTTGTACCCCATCTGAATACTCTTAACAGGCAGTATAGGACATCTTTTCGGTGTGAAATGGTCTCAGTTTCATCATAATATGAAATGGGAATTACTTAAAAAAATGTTTTTCCATACAATGGTAAAAAGCATATATCCAGCCAGCTATATTTTGTTTTTTCAAGTCAAGGCAGGATAATAGGTTGGTTGAGAAAATTTTGTAAGACTTCTTAGACATCCTTTTGTGAGAGCTGTATCATTTAGTGCCATCTGGTTTATTAGAAGTGTAAGAATTTCCTCTTCAGAAGTATTGCTTCTGACAGAGATGATATTTTAGCAATTTCCTGAGTGAAAAGGCGAGGTACATCAGAAGAAGGCAAATCACTCCAGTTTAGCTGAAAACTTAAAAGCCAGACTTTTCAGAATACCTGCCAACTTCTCAGACTCGTAAGTAGGATGTTGTACGTAGACAATGACTGTCTTTGGAGGAATAGATACCAGAAGTGCAAACTGTGCCTCCCTAGTCTGTTCTGTTATGCCCAAGTACACTTAGAAAAAACATGTTATGGATAGTCTGTATCTGAGGAAAAGGACAGGTAGAGGAGATGCAGTGAATGAGGAAAAAGCTGAAAAATCTTTCTTCTCAGAACAGCAGAACAGTGGCAGTTAAATTCTAAAACGAAAATAATTTCTCCTTAAATGGTGTTTTCTGCTTTGTGCAGAAAATACTAATAAGAGCAAATGACTCAAACTCAGTCTAGAAATTTGAGGTTGGTTTGAACAAAGCTTCTGTCTTAGATAAACAGAGACTTACAGTTAAATAATTTAACTTGATTAAACTTTGTATGGATGGAGTCCAAATTTGAAAACACTTGAAAAGAATGAGAAAATAAATTGACCTTTTAATATCATTCAAGAAATAAATTTTTTGGTTCATGTTAATTGGAGTTTTCTTCAGAAGGAATGATGGGCTTTAATTTTGCCCACTTTTATTGCACCACACATTAATGTAAAAATAATTTCTTTTGATGATATGTATATGTAATCTTTAATACAGCAATAACCATATCTAACACTTTATAGTGCTGGACTTAAAAATTCAGAATAACATCTTGGTCAGTGAAATGGAAAAATCAGGACATGACTAACCTGCTTTCATAGTTTCTTTCAGAATTTTAAATGTATGGCTTTTTTTGTTGTGCTTAATGGAAATGTCTAGTGCTTGAAAATTATCGTGGTACCATTTTATACAACCCTGACTGTTTTGCTCGCAAGGCTTGTAGTTAGGGAAGATGACAACTGTTGGTACACTCCCATATTAAGTTTTGAATGAATTTTAAGTTTTAGCTTCTGGCAGGCATGAATGGATGGATATTCCAAGCATCTTCTATGATGTATTTCAAGCTCTTGACTCCCATTTAATGTAATAGCATTTGAGGATGTACAACACCTTTCAGGATTAGAATTTATATTTTCGTAGAAATTTGTTATGCTTCAACTAGTATCAATGATAAAATATCCCCTACAGTACAGCTATCCTTGAGAGTTTTTCATTACCTGTACTGAAAGTAGCACTGTGGCAGAAATCCACAGATATCTAAACTCTTCTTTGAAGTATTTCTTTTCCTAGTAGTGATTGTACTAGTTCCTGAAGAACTTGGTTGCCAATTCAGACAAGATGTGTGAATCATTAAATCAGTGATAATGTTTCCTAAAGTTAGAGTTTTGATAAAAAGGACATACAAGCACATTGAAAACATACTATTTACCATTTAGGTAGTAAAAACATTTTATTTCTTGTATTTAAAGTGAATTCAAGGAACAAGAGCAGATGCTTCTTTTTTTGCAGTCATAGCAGCTATGCCATAACATGCAATTCAGTAGCTTGAATTGCAGATCTTCCATTTTCATTTGAGCCTTTATGTGTAAAAGCTTGGAAGTGCTTCAACTGTTCAAACCGATTACAGTTTCTACTGCTAAATTAAATTTGAATACATCTTGTTTACATTCAGTTGCTTCCTTTTGATTTTTTTTTGATTTGGAGTGTGTAACATTCCTGCAATATTAGGGTGAATGAAGAAGAAGACAGCAAATGAATGCACAGACAAACGTCTTGCACAGAAAAAAAAAAAAAAGGAAAAGGAAAGAAAGGAAAAAAAAGAAAAAAGGAAAAAAAATTACTCTTGTACAAAGAAACTAAAAGTACCACAATAGTTGCCCTTGAAAATATTAACCATGGATAAATCAAATGACAAATTGTCAACAGTATGCCGGTAATTATGTCAAATAATTGTTTTTCTTTCATGCAAATAGAAATGGAAATCAACATATTTAACAGAGGATTGTATGCAGTTTGAGAGGGAGAAATCACTTTGAAACAGATCAGTGTATTTACATCTAAAATGCGAGTAATTAAACAATAAATATTTGGATATTTCTGTTGATCCAATCATTAGCAAAAAATGTCTTGCATGCTGGAAAAAAAAAATCTGTGATCGTGCTGGACTCCTCATTTAACCCTGTTTTCTCACTGTGTGTCAAACAGATTCAGAGTTACTACCTTGGAATTTATAACCATATTGTGTTCCAATATTCAGAAATGAAGAATAAATCAGTTCCCTTGACAATAGTTTTAAGGACAGTACTGTATTCCTCCATGATTTGGGACATTCATGACAGTGTGCCTACTCAAATGAAGAAATATAATTATAAACAGGTTTAGAAAAGTCCAAGAAATATCAGAATCTCCTGGTCTCAAATTTCAATGAACTGAGTATTAGCTATGGAAACTGGGAGGAACAAAATATGCGCTCTAAAGAGCATGTGATCTTTCATGACTATTTCCATAGAAGTTATATCCTTTCAATTGCTTGTTACATAGATTTATAGCCAATTGACCAAAATGTTCTTCAATATTCATTCTGTCCTCATAAGAAAAAACTACTATGAACACATGCCATAGACAAGAAGAGTATTAGCTTAAGTATGCATATATATAATTATTTCATATATAATAGGCACAACAAATAGTGAAATGGCTTTTTAAGGTATTACAAACACATAGGTAGCATCTCTTATGGGAATGTTTTCTTTCATTTTGTTAAAGCAGTTATGACTAGCCTCATTTTGTAGATAGTGCATTGCTTTAAGCATTTTCTGCACATGAATTAACTTCCTGGTGTGTTTTTTTTTGTATTCTTCAGTTTACCACTAATATAAAATAGTTCAGTGTAGTCAGCCTGCTCTCATCTGTCTAGACTTAAATTTTCTTTTTCTCCTGTGGTTTCACTGAGTCTGCTACAGCTATTGCCAGTGACAGATTCTCTTTGAGATCTTGTAGCTATGTAACTGTAAGGCACAATGGCAGAAAAAGATATTTTTGTTTCCTTGTCTAGTGTCTAAACAGAGTATGGACTAGCTGAACTTGATTTATATATTCAGAAATGATTGTAATTTGAAATCAGTAATTCTCACAGGAGATTGTTTGGAATCTTCAGCATAGCTTGAACTGGGCAGGAACACGTTGTTCCTGTTTTTCCCTGGCTACACAGAAAGATGGCTGTTTTGATCATGTTTACATTCAAAGCTTGATCCCAAAAGTCACTGAGTTCTGATAGGTCCCACTGACACAAATAAGAAGTGAAGATGTTTACAGTCTGCTTGGATTAAGCTCTGCAGGTTTAGTATAATCTGTTTCTCAAAGTATTACTTCCAGAGGGAGGTTATATTAAAGAAGGATGGTGTGGCTACGGTATTGAAATGAAATGTACACTTGTTCTTGGGTGGTACTATAATTCCTGGATTAGAATATGCCACCAGAGGTTCAGCAAGTTTTACCATGTTAAAGTGGGATTGCAACAAACCAGGATTGTTTTATGATTATGTTCACAAGTAGCCTGCAATGTTTTATTCAGTTACAGATTTAAAAAATACGGATAAATTGGAAGTAAATCAACAAATGCAGATCATTAGAACAACTTTATCCTCTGGCACTTATTTTTTATTGAATCCAACATTTCCTGAAATCAGAAGGGCAGGTTACTGTTGTTCTGGGTACATAATGTCCACTCATAAATATATAATTTGACTAGCTTTCGTACCTAAGAATCCTTAACTGTATTTAGTGACCATCATATTAATTATCCATTCAAATGTTACTCATAAATTTATTTATATTAACTTTGTACAAAGGATTAATACTCTTTTCTTTCAAACAATAAGCCTTCTGTGGCCTGTCCTGCTACAGGCCCTTTAAATACATGGCCTACCTCATTAAGTGAACAGTCATCAAATTTGAGGAGCTTCACTGAATCTAGCATAGTTCACATAATCTAGCATTTTGTAATTGATTCAGAGCTTTGAGAGCACATGAGCATTGTCCCAAACAGAATTACTAAAATGTCTGAACAAGCCAAATATATGAAAAGATAAATTCTTCTGCACTGCTTTCTTCTTACTGCACTGGGCCCTCCGATCTCAGCAGGCTGTTTTTTTGGTTTTTTTTTTTCAGGAAGATTTCACAACTGCCTTAAACCTAGGGATTAGTTTTAATCCTCCTACTTTCTCATAAATTCATCTTTCAGCTTCATTGTAGTAGCTTAATTACGAACTTCTCTAGTGATCCAATCTTGTAGGTTTTCTCTGTTTACAAGTCATGTCTTCAGGGATGTCTAATAATGGAAGCAAACAAGTAAGCACACTTAACACTTTTTACAGAAGATAGCTTAGAAATTTTCCAACTAGGAAACAAATCTAAGACATTTTGAAGAATGTATTGTCTCTTTCTTCTTAGCATTCTTTACACTTAAAAAATATTTTATCATCCAAACTCCTTCCTTTTCCTTGGCCAAGTTCAGTAGTCCAACAAGATGCAAGTCTGTTTTGTTGTTTCTTTCTCCTGCCTTTTATTCTGTTTTAGTTGCAATACTATGTCATCAAAGCATTTCCTTTTCTATAGTAGTGCTTCCTTGTGTTTTAGCTATCCCTTCTTGAAGGGCAGCCATCAGGCTCTTGCTGTGCATCTTGGAGAAATGTCACAGCCCCCTGACAATTTACAGACTGATGCCTGCAGAATTCATCAACATATACTTTTAACCTCCCCCTCACTTAGTTTCCCCATCTAGCACTCTGCACAGTTAAACTTATTCTAAGGATTTCTTTTAGTCAAAAACAGAACATAAACCATGATTTTTTTTCTTTTTTTCAGTGCTAAGATTTCAAAACTTTCCCTATACAAAGTCTGTCTTATTCAAAAAAGTGTTAAGAATATGCTGAAATATTTCTATAGAGTTGGCTGGTATATCTCTTACTGTATATTTCAAGTGAAAAATATTCAGGATAATATCTTTAAAATACTGGCACTTAGATCATCGCAGCAATCGACTATGAGAATTTGCTAATGGCTGCTGTATTCTGTAGGTGTTATTCAAAACAAGTAGTTATTGTTACATTCTTTCATTTGAATCATAGCATTGTATATATCATCTTTAGTTTATCCCTGTCACCGTGTTGAACAAATGAATTCTCTTGGATTTTGTGCTAAGAAAAAGTTTAAAATAGACGCATTCTTTTCTGCTCACAGATTCAATCATTTTTTAATTAAATCTTAGCCTGCAAATTCTGTTTTACATGTCAGTTGCTGGTTTGAGCAAAAATGAAGTTTCAGCTAAATCATGTTATATTTGAAATAATTCCATTTACATCAGTGTACAAACATGTTTTGAAATATACATTGGGCAACCAAGACTAGAATGTAACCCATTTTCTTTTTATCATTGTTCAGATATGGTACCAAGAGAGGTCATTCAACAGTGTGTTTTCTCTGGCAGAAAAGTCATTTTAAGAACAGCTGGATACTCATTCCTGCACCCATGTAACAAGCTATTGTCTTCTCTGTTAGTGAAACTCTGCAGTACGCCAAATATCTGAAATAATTCAGCTACAAATCAAAACTAAAATAAACACAAAATCTTATTCTGTTCAGATGTGTTTAGTGATAAAAGAAATTCCATTTGTACAATGAAGGGAATGGAAGAGGGCGGGGAAAATTAATTAATTAAAGGAAGAAAATTAATTTCTTTGGGTTTTTTTTTGAGTAAAGAATGAATAGTCACCAAATAGTTTAGATTATGACTTGATTCTCTTCCTCTCCTTATAAACAAAAATGACCAGATAAACTGTTGTTTTTCCCTAGTAATATTTTTTCACTATTTTTTTCTTTATTTGAATCAAAAGCAAGTCAACTCTCCTTACTAAATCTAATCAAACAACATGATTTGTGTTTAAGTCATGTAGATATGTTTATTTCTGAAAAAAACCCCACCAAATACATATGAAGCATGTATGTGAACACACCTACCCCCACTCTCCTCCCTGCCACCTGACCCGGAAAAATTTCTAGGAATCTTAGAACTGAATTACCAAATTATTTCAGGAAAAATTCTACTTATTAAGAATGTCATCTTTGTGATGTAAATTAGTGTTTGTGTTTCATAGAGAAAGACACAGTCCTAACACTTGAAGATGAATAGCAAACAGCTTTCTCCTAGCTCAGTCTCTTGTTTTATTATATTTGGTCACTGGACAGACCATTTATAATCAAGAGAATATTAGCTTTAGATTTTTCACCTCATTTTCACCACTCAGCTCTTATTACTTCAGTAAAATTAAGCTAGGAAAATATTCCATGTCCCAAAGGAAAATAAAGATGAAAAAAAACTGTTTCTGTTCAAAGTCAACCAAGAACCCAGTATAGATCAAAGTATATAATTCCGCGAACATATGCCATGAAGAATCAAAAAGAGAATGAGGAAGGAAGGAAGGGAGGAAAGGAGATTAGCTTTGTGTATGTGTGGTCCAGTGGTATCTAGTTTGTACCACAAAAATACTCAGGAGTCACAGAAGGAGTCCATCTTTTTATTCCTGATGTATCTATATTATTTTTGAAGAATCACTCTTTGTGCAACTTCTCATTAAGATAAAAGAAAATCTTCAGAAAATTTAATTTCCTGACCTGTTATGCTAAATGTTCTTGCTTTTCTGTGTCACAGCAGATTATGATTATTTTCCTCAGTTTATTATCTGGATGTGGCTCATGTATGAATTTATCTATTCTTCTCCATATCATTCCTGCAAAGTCTTTTCATGGAAAGGATAAATGGTTTCTGTGATGTTGATAGACAAGGTTTAAAGGCTGAAAACATGTTGTAGCAGGCTACCTTTCACTTGCAGCACATCTCAATACGTAGTCGATTTGGAAGTGAATGAAGAATAATCTACCCACCCATGAAGCTTTCATTTTTCAAAAAATATTGCTAGAGCAGGGGTTGTCAAACTCATGGCTCCCACTGTTCTCCTGCTCCTGCTTCAGCTGCATAATGTGCATCACACACTGCACACGTGACCAGCGCTGGCAAGAGTGTAGGGGCAAGGAGCTTGGTGCTGCTACTGGGTAGAAACAAGATGCCAAGCCCAATAAAACAAGGTGGAGGGACGGATTAGGCCTGTCACCCCTGTCCTAGAGACTGAGAGGAAAGACTTATGCTTAGGTCTTATGTTTCTCTTGCTTACTAGCTTAATGTGAAAAAGGATGTATAAGAGATGTTTACTATGGAGCTAAGAGACATATTCCAATGTTTTTTTTTTCTTAAAACCAATGAATTTTAATAGAATTTTTTGATTTGCATGAAGAGACATTTTCCAAAAAGGAATAGAATCAGAAAATTCCTATAGAATTTATACAGCTGGTGTGAATAGCATCGTTGCCACATAGCTCTCTGTGGTACACTTATACCTGGATACGTTTAGACATTAATTCTAGCATGATCAAGCTTAAGCCATTTACTTTATGCAGGGAGAGCTTTTTTTTAATCACAGCACTGATACAGCAAAGAATATTCGATGAGTTTAAACAAAAATTAATCATTTCAGGCATGGATAATCAAACTTCAGGTCCTAATGTAATCATGCAGGAAAGATTCAGAGAGCTCTAATACATTCAAGGTTCGCAAGACAAACAAGGAAGTAGAGCAGTGAGGAATTATTACTTCTGTTCCATTTATTTAAAAGAGCAGGCTAAAGCACTGTCAACTAAATGGGTCATCTGACTTCCCACTCTAGACTAATTTTTTTCTTCTGAATTTTTTCTCCTGATGTTTCCTATCAGTGTTTATTGCAGCTTATCTTTTCACAGCCCTGCAGCTGAGACATTGTTAATGGGATTTGTTAGCTATCTCAGGAAGATGTTTTCACATGCTGCAAGCTCTGCCAGTTCACCCACATAAGCACACTCATATGTCACTTCCCCCATCCTGTGGCCTTTGATTCAGAGTACTTCTCAGAATCTGCACAAGGCTTCCTACTTAGTTGTGCCTCATGCTTAGTTGTGCCTCATGTTATGAAGTCTTTTTCTCTCATGCTCTTTTGTCCTTTTTTTCCAACATCTTTAACTATCAATGATAAAGTGTCTATAGTATTTAATTTTAAGTGTCATTTTTACAGTACATGATAATATATTAGTGTGCAAATTTGAAAAACATAATGGCAAATATTTAATCATCAAATATGTTGACTGACTTTAGAAAGCAATTTATTTATTATATTTGCAAATCGTGAGCTATATTATCAAAAATATGTGTTAGAATCCTTAAGTGAAAGTAGACTAGTGTATAATGAAGCCTCATCAGGTCCTTATTTTTCACATCCCTTTATAATACAATAAAGACAGAAAAAATACATTAAATATAAATATAAACATGTACATATTTGCATGACGTAAACACTTTGAGTTTCAACATACATAGAGACAAATTTTTGCTTTTGTGTGCTGAAAGGCAAAAATAGGTTATTTGAAAAGGGGTTAAGTAGTTCTGAGACCAGTAGTAGCTTTCTTCAGCTGCCAGCCTGTCCCTTGACCAGAGCCTAACAAGGCCAGATATAGATGCCTATCACAGACAGTCTATAAACTTAAGACAGGGCCTGTGGGTGCTTTTATAGTACAACTATTAAGTAATAATAGCTTTTCAGCTAAGAAAATAAAATTGTGGTTCTCATGTCAGAAAACAGCCACCATGGGGATTAAGAATTCTTTCTTTATCATACACCATGCTTTAATGTGATCTCACCACCTTCTTTGTGGTGGAGAAATGAAGCAGGTAAACTTTTGCCATTGTGACACAGCCATAAGATGAGGAAAATGTATTTTATTAATGGAGGATGGAGGAGTCTATTCCCTAGGGTCCTGCTTCTACTGCTAGTTCCAAAACACTGTCATGTCTGTTCCCAGTAAAAAAACTTAGTCCTCGGTAGCTGTATCCAGTAGCTGGACCAAACCTATAGCCTTACCAGTAGCTGAACCTCATTCTCCGTGGTCTCCTTAGTAGATGACTAAGACCTCCTGGCCTCTCCACCAATCCTTAGTAGATGACTAGGACCTCCTGGCCTCTCCACCAACTTGCTCATTCTCCGGTGTCTCTACTGTCTGACCCAGATTTATGGTGGCTTGAATACTTGGATCCCAAATCTCTTATCCTACTTGCCAGCTAGTCCGGCTTGATTTTCACCAGCAGCCACGCACTGACACACATCAACTCAACATGAAAGCTCATTGACCTGTCTAACTGCTGGCACCACAGGCAGACAGACTGAGCTCCAGTTCTGATTCTGTAATTGGGATACAGACCTCCATACACACACGCACACTGAACAGAGTGCTCTCAGGAAAGAAATTGGAAATGTAGTTTAATGAGGAGACAGGACAAACTGCACAGACCAGGTGCAAGGCATGGGCTGACCAACCACTTGTTTACATGTGACCAATGCATTTTAAACCTTACCTCTTCCTTTCCCATGTTTGCTCCACCTTGATTCCTCTCCTTCTCCATGTTTGGTTCCTCCCAAACATTCCATAATAAGTCTTGTGCAATCTTAATACATCCCATAATAGGTCTCAGGCCCCTGGGCAGTAAACCCATTCAGTCCAAAAAGTGATCCTGAAGAGCATCTCCTATGGGCTTATTATGGGTATACCTCAGGCCTATGGGACTGAAGGCGTCCCTGGGACAGCTGGCTGGGAGGCTTGTGACTCTGGTTTGGGTATTGATTCTCCGTCTGCTGTCATGCCTCAGTGCTCTGAAAGAGGCTGACACCTCCCACAGAAATTCCATGAGAATTTGTCAGAACATGTTTTGAAGTAGTATAGATACTAAATGATCCTTGGGTGACTAAGGCTGCAACACAGTGGAAATGCACATGAAAAAGATACTCAATCACACAAGTAAATTAAAATAACATACTAGAAGTAGCTACGTTAGAGTAATAGAGAGCAGTCTTTAGTTAACTTCAACAAAGAGGACAAGAATAAGAGGATGTATAAGTTTCATATTAAAGATTAAGTCAGTTAAAAAAATAAAACTCTTAAATGAAGAAAAATACCTCTGCTTTGGCTAGCAGGAAGTACATGTATCTCTCACGAGGAAAGTACTGTGTTATTCATCTGCATTCCGCTCCCTTCCCAGTAAAAACAAGACTATCATATTTTGACCTGAATAAGTCTCTATTCAACTTTGTAACCTGTCTAATGAACACTGTAAGACTATTGAAAAACCTCCAATTAATCTAACATTTTCTTTTATTTTTACTGGCATGGAGCTGATAATGTGACTTTATGTTTTCAATCTCAAGTAATTCACATAAAGATAGGGCCAAATATTGCAGCCAAACTTCCAAGAATTGTGAGGATTTGGAGGGAGGTTGTTGTTGGTTTTGATTTTGTTTTTCTCATGAGTCTTGACAACTGCTACTAATCTCTGGCTGCCACCTTGGAAATTGCCTGCTTTTTTTTATTCCTTAAAATTATAATTGCAATCCATCCCTAGTGCATATCTCAAACTGCTTCTAAGCTGGTAATTTTTGCTAAATACCTTATACCATAGCTGTCTTCATCACAGAAGAGAGAGAAACATTCATCTGTTTTTCAAGAATGTGTTGTTCTGCTTCTCTGCTTATATTTACTTTAAACAAACAAACTGAACATAAGCCAAGTGGAATGTATGGAGAATTTGCTCCGTTCCTATTACTGAACCTCCTAAGTTGGTCTGTGTGTAGAGAGAGGAAAGGGTGCAATAGATATGTTGGAGTGCAACCACCTTTGTGTATTGATCATTCCATAATAACATAACCTATTAGCTAAGTTATAATATACCTCAAGTTGATTCTTCCACATTAACATATTCTGTACTGAAAAGAGACCAGCTATAGGACCATTTACTGTTATTAAAAGGTACTGGACTGATAGAGTTAAGATCTTCCAAGATCTGTCATAGAAACTGAAACAGTACAGATTTTATCATCCAGGCAGAATTTTCTGCCATTCCCATTCTAAACTGTTATTTCTAAAAAGAAAGAAAAAAGGTATTTTCTCCTTTATTCCCATTTCCCTGTCTCTAGAAAAGCTCTTGAACATGGATACTAATTTCAAAACGATGACTGGTCATGGTAAGGCTGAGCTGTATGGGTGGCACTCTGTGACTTGATGTTATTAGGAGAATTGCTATAGTTTCACCTAGTGCTTTTGAGAGATCAAGAAATTAGTACTGTACAAATTGTTCTCTGTCCAGCAAGTTTGAAAGGTATCCTTTCTTACTTTTCCTGTTGCTCATATTGATGCTGGAGACCATAGTAAACAGTTCAGTGAATGAGAAAGTAATGTTCTTCTTTATCGTCTTTCATTTACAAGAGCTACAATAACAGTACTCAATTTTTTTTTCTTCAAGCTCTGTCTGATGTTAGTTGCTACTGCTTGTAGTTTCTCAGCTCAAGGATAAATTCAAGACGAAATGTATCTGTTGAGCTGTGTAAACTGTGACTACATAGGGCATGGATCTGTAGAACAGTAGTAAAAGTAGCATTACCTGGTACTTTATTTGAAGTTATTGAATTCTTCATAGTTTATCAGTAATAGGAGTGCCAAGGAGCTGATTTCCAAATCCCAAAATAGGGTTCTTCTCCAGCTGAAGAAATCAAAGTGCCAGATAACAGAAGTCAAAGTTTTGTTTATTTGGCTGTGTTCTCTCTTGAGGCCAAAGGAAGAATCTGAAAGACATATATTGCATTGATTCTCGGAAGATGGTTTAAATAGGAGTTTCTCAAACTTTTTTGTTTGTTCTTCAGTTTGGGGTAAAATAATAACCTGTCCTCTACTTCTAAAAAAAATATAAAATAGGAGGAGAAATAAGTCTATTTTATTTTCCCATTCTCTTCTCTCTCTTTCTGGTTCATGTATGCATGTTTGCAATATGTCTTTCTTGCTGGCGGGAGAGCCTCTTCTCTCTTTGTATCTTGAAAAATTCTGTTTTGATAGGTCATCAGGAAACTGTAATGAAAATATTATGACTATTTTTTTCCAAACATTGTTTGAAACGGCTAAGTAACCAGGAAAGATTAGACTCTAAGGCAGCTATAGTGCTGCAAATTGGAGTTAGTTTTAAGAACACAGCAATATTCAGTTAATTTTTAATTCATACATTATCCCTTGTTATGTGCTGGAAAAAAACTCTCTGTGCAATCTATATATCAAAAATAGTTCTTTAGAGTTTAGCAAAGCTAAAAGTCAAACTAGTTCTTCCTCATTTTTATTCTGTGCATTAAAGGGAGATACGAAAGATACCAAGGAAGTATTGTCACATATCTTTCCACAAATTATGTGGTGTGCTGTGTTCTTGGTCTGTTTACTTAGAGCTCAGAGACACTTTTGTTGCTTTTCAGTTTTGTAATTATATATATTTTAATCAGCCTTGTTCTTCCAATTCACCATCGATTTATCAAATAACTCAGATTTTGATGGGTTACAAGGAATTAAATTCTGTATGACGGCTGCGTCTTGTATCTAAGGTTTATATTCACAACCTCTACATATTGCAAGGTTTTAATTGCAGATACACATTCATGTCTTGTCAGAAGTGTTCTCTGGAGATAATCAAAATTCTTGAGGTAATCAGAAGGAAATTTGCAAACTGTTATGGATATATTTTTTTGTTCTATTGGTTTAATTCTTTTGTACAGAAAAAAGCTTCATTATTCTTTTGTCAACTAAGAAGGGATTTTGTAATGAGTACTCATGTAATATGTGTATAGTTTTGCATGAGAAAGATGTTTAGCAGCTCATATCACAAAATCTGACAGAATCTTGACCTTCTAGTAAGATTTTAATAAGTTTAGAAGCAATAAATTTTTTAATAACAAGTAATTTATGTGCCTTTAATAATATTAATTATTTTGAAATATCTTATATTCAGCTTTTATGGTGGAGCCACAATTTTTTTTTTTAGAGAAGAAATTTTACCTCTTTTTCAGGTCCAGACATTTCTGATGAAAATTCATAGCTGGAATATTAATGTTTGCATTTACTATTTTAAATGTGCATGATTATGTAATGGAATACGAAACATCTGGGTTTTATTTTAATTTTATGTGTCATATTTATCAAGTACAAGTACCTCATTGCTTTATCCCTTGAAGTACAATTCTACCCTTTAAGAAAATATATGTCATCATTGCTTCAATGTTCCTTACTGCTATATTTCTGTGTTTCTGGTAATTCCTTCATCATCTAACAGTCAGCTCTAATTTCTGACATTAGGTGTATATTTAATATATTGAAATAATTAGATGATCCCTGAATTTTGAGTAGCCATCATGCAAAATGCAAGGTTCTGTTGGTCTCTGGAAACGTTATTTTGCCAAAAATATATTTCATGTCTGGTAGCATGGTCAGTAAGCAGACAGAAATGAAGATTGAATTCCATGCAAATGCAAGAGTAGTAATGGTGAGGAAGAAAATTTCTACAAAATTGAAAAAAAGTTCCCTTGGAAAAAAAGCACGATTGTGAACACAGCAGACTTAGCCAGAATAAACTGTGTGGAGAGAAGTTTACACTGAATGCTAATCCAGCTCTTAGAACAAGGCCTCTGACAGTAGAAAATGAAACAAAATGAAAGTGTTTCATGTCTTGATGGTGGCTTATCCTGCACTGAGTCTTACTCTGTGTTGTTTTCTGCTTCTTTTTCTTATAGATGTCTCTTGGTATTGTCCATGATAGTGGTGGTGAGAGTGACATTCAGTTCCAAAGATCTTGGCAATCAGAGCAAATTTTATTTCTCACAGTCTAATTAGGGAATCCCACCATTCTATATTCATCTCTGCATCACTCCTATCATGCAATCCTGGAAAAATAATTTTGAGATTGTTCTTTTCCCTTTATTGCTTTCCTCTTTGGGTGGGATCTATAAAATCTGATCATCCTGGAAGGTGATTATTACAGATTTTTCTGCTGTTTTCAAACATAGCAGCGATGGATTTTTTAGAGCTTTCAGTATAAGGCTGTGAATAATTCTCTCAAATATCTTCCCACATCTGAGGGGCTAAGACATTGAGCAGTCGTGTTATTTCTCCAGTCCTCATTTGCTCCTTTAGATGTTTTCTTCCCTTTTGTTGTGAATGTACTATAGTTCTGGGGGAGAAGGAATTAATAGTGTTTTCTATCATCACTTCCCTTTATACTAATTCATACTTGCTTATGCCTTATGTTTAGCTGTTCATATAGTCTGATATCTTTTGAAAGGGAGTGAGAAAGCTGGGCTGGGCAAGGATGAGAAGAATGGACTATACTGACAATGCAGACAGCAATATTTTATATTCGTTCTTGTGATGAAAATGCTCAAAAAATTTTTTGAAATCTAAATTTCTTAAGGCTTATGAGAAAATACTCAAACAAAAGAAGCATTAGATGGAAACTATTTGAGTGAAAATTATAATTATTTCTTTATCTTTTATCTAGAAAAACAGGTTAGAAATTTTCAGTTCTCATTGATACTTAGCAAAATCCTTTGCTGAGCAGAAAATAAATAATTTTACACTGGCATTTGTTGATATAAGAAAACATATTTATCTTTTTTTTGACATAAACCACAAAATACTACTTTCTTTGCTCAGTTCTCTCCTTGTAATCATTTTTTCCTTAAAACTTTAGGAAAAAAAAAAGCTAGCTAGCTAATGCTTTTATTTCTAATGGAAGGCAAAATGTAATGTTCTTCCTGTATCACTCTTTACTGTAATCCTGCTGAGTAAGCATGTACTTTCATTGATGTTGATTTCATCTGTCATTCTGTGTCATAATATCTTGTTACCCTCCTGTTGCACTCTGTATAAACTGTCAAGAAAAAGTCCCTATAGAGGAGCATCATCTTCCCCAATATGTGTAAATTAACTTCTAATTTTTTAGTTTAATGAGAAAAGAAAAGATGTTGCCTTCATGCTATCTGTTCCTTTGTGGAGACTGGAAAGGAGGCAAAATACTTATACTGAACTAGTAGTTCTATGATTCTTTTTTTCCCCGTATATATAAACATGACTTAGATAGTAAATATCTTTATTAAATCTGTGAATGAAACATTGGTGCTATAAATAGATGATATCTAAATTTATATTGTATCATACATCACTGAAAAAACACTGAAGTCAGAATTTTTCCTTTAGGCCTGAGCAAATACATGAATGCTAAGGGCAAATGTATGAAATAGTCAGATGTATCTGTGAATATTAATTTCTTTTCTTCTCTAGTCTACTTTTAATATTGATAAGCTACTGATAGTTCATCCTTGCTGTAACGTAGAATCATAGGATTGTAGAATCATCTGCTTGGAAAAGACCTTTGAGATCATCGAGTCCAACCATACCTGTCCACTTAACTAAATCATATCCCTGAGAAACTCATCTGACTGTCTTTTAAACACCTGCAGGGACAGCAACTCAACGACCTCCCTGGTCATCCTATTCCAGTTCCTGATAGCCCTTTCAGTGAAGAAATTTTTCTTAATGTCTAGTCTAAACCTCCCCTGGCACAACTTATGGCCATTTCCTCTCATCATATCACTTGTCACTTGAGAGACGAGACCAACACCCACCTCGCCACAACCTCCTTTCAGGCAGTTGTAGACAGCGATGACGTCTCCTCTCAGCCTCCTCTTCTCCAAACTAAACAACCCTAGTTCCCTCAGCTGTTCCTCGTAGGGTTTGTTCTCCAGCCCCTTCACCAGCCTCGTCACCCTTCTCTGGATGCACTTCAATGTCCTTCTTGTAGTGAGAGGTCCAGACCTGCACACAGTACCAGAGGTGTGGCCTCACTAGTGCCGAGTACAGGGGCGCAATCACCTCCTTTGTCCTGCTGGCCAAGCTGTTTCTGATACAGACCAAGATGCCGTTGGCCCTCTTGGCCACCTGGGCACACTGCTGGCTCATATTCAGCCGACTGTCAACCAACACCCCTAGTTCCTTCTCCAGGCAGCTCTCCAGCTGCTCTTCCCCAAGCCTGTAACACCACATGGGGTTGTTGTGCCCCAAGTGCAGGACTTGGCATTTGCTCTTGTTGAACCTCATCCCGTTGGTCTCAGCCCATTGATCCAGCCCCTCCAGATCCCTCTGCAGAGTTTCACTTCCTTCAAGCAGATCAACACTTCGTCCAGATCATTGATAAAGATATTGAACAGGACTGGACCCAGCACTGAATCCGGGGGAACACCACTTGCGATCAGCCTCCAACTGGACTTAACTCCATTTACACCACCCTCTGGGCCCCGCCATCCAGACAGTTTTTTACCCAGCAGAGGATGTGCCTTTCCAGGCTAATGGCAGCCAGTTTCTCAATCAGAATACTGTGAGAAATGGTGTCAAAGGCTTTACCAAAGTCCAAGTACACCATATCCACAGCCTTTCTGTGGTCAATTAAATGAGTAACCTCGTCATAGAAGGAGATCAGGTTGGGGTGTAATCTTAGTATTCCCTCCTGTTCACAATACTGTAACTATTTTGCCAATGAATAAGCCAGATTTCCCCTTTCTTTTTCCCTCTACTCAGTGGCTTTGATCATTTCATCCAGCAATGTGCAAGGGACCGAGTACTTGTATTTAAAACCTGAAAAATCAAGACTCTAAGATGGGCTAAGCGGTGTGGTTGTATGCTGTGTTTCACCTTTTCTTGCTCTTATTGTTAAATCACTAGTGAATTGTAATTAACTGTCTTACCAGGTGGATTTCTTTCATACTTGAATATAAAGTTTCTCAGTACCTTGAATTTATTTAGGAGCTTAATGGGTTTCCTTTTTTCTTTATCTTGTTGTGCCCTTTGTTGAGGTACGCCACACGGTTTAGATGGCCATAACTGTTGATTGAAATGTATGAAGTTATTAAAAGTCAGATATTCCTATAGTAGAGGTTTTCATGGTGATTGGTTTTAGTACATCTGATAAAAGACATAATGAAAGTTCAGAGATTGCAAGAATGACTGAGACAAAAAAATGCCCTATTAACAACTTCAACTTGCTTGCCTTTCCTCATTAAAATGAGTCTGTATGGGTAATTTATTGTTACACCTTAAAATCTCATGGAGGTTGAGAAGAAAGAGAAAGCATTGTAAGAAAAGATGAAGTTGTTACCTGTTCAAAATTACCATAAAGGCAATGTATGTAGTAAAATAATACAATATGGTCTAAAATGAAAAATCATATGCTAATGACTATTAGGAAATAAATGAAGTTTTCAGTGACGTATATTCATGCCAATGCTACTTAGTAATTGCAATGCACTGCAAAGACCTTGTGACTGCTTCACGTAACTTTCACTGTATTAAAGCAATTTTTTTCAAGACAATTTTCTTTCTTAGGTGCCTGAAAGAATTTTGGTTTTTCTGTGTTACGACTTCTGAGTTCTCCCATTATTGGGATATGCCCAAAATTATACTGCTAGAGTAAGTGGACATAGTGGCCCACTGATATGTTCAAAGGTATTGTAATTTTGTGGAATTCCATTCTAAGACAATTCCCAGTCTGCTTATAAAATGTCTACAGAAGCAATAGTCATAGACAGAGGCATCACAAGGAATACTTGTGATGTAAGCTGATGTAAGAGATAACAAATAGTAAATTCCTAATTATGGTCATAGGATGGTGGGCAGGGGAGAAGAAAGGACACAAGGAAAAGGTGTATATTTGAACATTGACACATCCCAGGTAATTCTGATATAAACACAAAATGATTTTTGTGCATATGTGTGTATATATATAAATAATATTATGTGGTAGGGACTGGGACGTTTACTAACCCTAACCATCTCCATAGGAAGTAGGAACAGACTGCAACATACCTTCATATGTGAGATTTACATGTTTGTGAGGACTGTTCACTTCTTTTTTAGCTTTTTTCATTTGTCCACTAGAACAAAACTCTGTGTACAATTTCATTTTGCATATATCTACGTTTATATCTACGTTTCTTGAGAAGCAATACTTTTTGAGGATTCAGATGCCTGCCTTATGATTTTTGTATTTATCTCACAACTGAACCAGCTTAAGGAGGCTACATAATACTTGTAGCTGGAAACTGGGTCTTTTTAATATTGTCTGTTTTCATAACATCTATCGTAATGTAGTTGTTGAAGTTCCCATCCTTTCAAAGTCTCATATCTCACAGAACTTTTTTTTTTTTTTTATTCCCTTTACAGTTCCCTTCTACAGTTATCTTGTGTGGTCGTTTGGCCCTGGCTAGCAACCAAGCACCCACCTAGTCACTCAGTCCTACCCACCACAGGATGGGGAAGAAAATATGAAGACCAGTAGTGAAACAATTCATGACTCAAAATAAGGACAGGGAGGTCACTCACCAGTAACTCTCATAGGCAAAACAGACTCAATTTGGGGAATTTAATTTAATTTGAGAATTAACATAAACATTTAAATACTGATTGAGGTTTTCAGAAACAAAGACAGATATTTAAACAATTATGGAATACACACCTCCTCCCCACCTAATCTCTACTCCCTTGTTATTACTACGGGTTACATTTAGTCCCTTCAGTGATGCCTAGGATGTTGGTGAAAGTGTATAGCAGTTTCTTTCTACCACTCCTGTTTCTCAATCTTTTCAGCCACTGCTTCTTTCATCTTACTCATTTTGTTTGCTCAGGTGTTAGTCTCCCATGGACCACACTCCATTCAGAGAAGTACCTGCTCCAGCATATGTCCTCTACAGGCTGCAGTCCCTTCAGGGGTGGTAATAGCTCTGCCATGGAGCACCTCCTGCTCATCTGGCCGTGATATCTTCTTGTTCCCTTTGTCCTGGTGTTTTGCTCTTTCCTAGAGGCATCAGAAACTTGGCTGAAGGGCTCAACCATGATGAGACTGTTGGAGACACCTGAAGCTGGTTGTATCTAGCATGAGCAGCCCCTTGCATCTTCTAACAGAGACCACCCCTGCAGTCCCACCACTGCCAAAACCTACAGCTAATACTTCTTACAGGATCTTGTTTAGGAAAAAACAAACTATAAAAACATGCATTCAGTTCCATCTCACTCCTCAGCAAGAGAGAGTTACTTAAGAATAAAATGGTTTTCTCTCTTTGTTGTTTTTTTTGTTGTTGGTTGGGTTTTTTGTTGTTGTTTTTATTTTTAAATTGTTAAACTCTACCTTATCTGTGAAGAGCCAGAATCATTTAGAGAGCAGAGATAAGAAGAAAACAGGAGCTGAAGGAATGGCATCAGAGGGTAAATAATGGAACAATAGTGGAAAATGCGTTTGTTCCCACTTAAAAATATTTAATCAATCAGCTTTAGATATTTTTCTTACTCAGATAATGCTATGTGTCATCTAAAATATTGGGGATACCTTTATTTCATTTATTTAAGAAATTTCAAATTATTCTAGCTCTACCAAGTACAGCATAAGCTTCTGAATAATATTCTCTTTCTCTGATGAATAACAGTGCCTCTGTTATTATGACATCTTATAGAATAATTTTCCACTCTCTCAGTGATCTCGAATAATATGCATACAAGTAAAAAAAAAAGCATTTGCCTGTTTCTTTTTACTTATTTCTGCCACTTGTGATATAATTAAGGGAAGTGTCACAAAATTTATACTCATTCTTTTCTAAAGCTACAGCATTGGTTGACCTTTTCAGGCACTGAGTTTGTTCGTTAAATCTTTAGTCCCAAAGTAATAAAACTAGTCACTGTTTTCTTGGGTGTAATGTTTTACTTAGGAATTAGGACTTATTACCATTGGATTGCATGAATCCAGACATTGATTTCATGTGGATTTCTTAATTCTCATGTATATGTTGACCTTTTCCTGGGTTGTTTTTTGCTTGCAAAAGAAAGCTAAGCTGTTTTCACTGCAGCCGACAAAAATGACAACTTTCATCTCCATGAAAATAAAGAGCTCTTTAAAGCAAGTGTAAAGCAAATGCCAACTTTCACTGATTAGTAATCTTTTACTTGTTTTTCAGGTAGGTTGTATGCAGTCATACACTATACAGTCTCTTCCATTAAAAACCCATTTTGAACATGTAATGGTATTTCAATGTGCTCAAAAATGACTTGATGTTCAAATTCTGCTTTATCGAAAATCAAGGATTACTTTTTTTAATTGCTTTTGATATGTTTACTCAGTGCAGATCCGAAACTGCTTATCTGAAAGAAGCGGATATTAAGCTTCTCTCCTATAAGCTGGAAGATAAGCTTATTTTATATTTGCTTACGAGGGATTTATGCAGTTAGTGTTTACTGAAGTTTATGAAAATAAAATATCTCTCTATAAAAACATGACATTATATCTTCAATTTTGAACAGAGAAAACTGCCATATTGTGCAAAATGCAGTCTGAGCAGGAATTTTTTCTATTCAATTTTTTTTAACTTAAAAAAAATACCATGACTTTCATGAGGTGACTCATGACTGGTTCTTTCTGTCACTGTACCTGAGAAAAAGCTGTAGTTGAGTTTTAAGGAAGGAAGATTGCATAAGAAGTGCAAGAGCACTGTAGCTTTAACTACACAGTAAAAACCGTACCCTGTTTTTAAGTGAAGGCATAGAGGTCCTCCATCTCAAAGAGTGATAGTTGCGTCTGTAGCAAGAGCAGATGTAGCTAATATGTGAAAGGCACTTAATCCCAATGCCTAGATCCCACTTCTAGATCAGTCTTTCTGAAAGGAAGTTACTGAGTTAGAGAATAACAGGTTGACAGCTTACTCAAGAACCAAGTCGTCTCACTAATTCTCTAGCTAGAAATCTAAGGAAAACCAAGGTTTTCATGAGGGAAGTATCAGATTATTTCCTTTATGAAGTATAGTCATTCTAATGTGGCCACATTATGTATATACTTTGAATGCAAATTGCATTGTATGGTATTAAATCAAAGTGTATAAATGTTTATCTGGCTGAAGATAGCTACTGCATTCACAGCTGTTTTGTAAAACTAGTTTCCTTGTAAAATTTCTGTATCTTTTTTCTTATAAAAGAAAATATGTAACGTGATCACAAATATAAAGGACAAAGGGAACCCAATCTATTGCTGTTTATTTTCCTTCTAAACTTGTGAAAATAGAGGTTTCTAATGATTTCATAATATAATTGATACTTTGTTGCAAGTTCAGCCACTGGAAGCCAGAATGACTGGCAAATGGCAAGATCTTTTAAAAATTCAAGTCCAAGGGTAGTTCTCAATGCTCTAGAAATGGTTGACTTCTTTAAGGTACTTAAAGTTTATTGATAAGTGTGTAACAGCCACGGCTTAATGATATTGACCAATTCAACACTCCCATCACATTTCCTTAATCAGAGGTCCTCTTGGCTACCTGTGGGATGTTTCCAGAGCTTGTCTACGGGACACATGCTTTAATCTGTTTTATTTTTTGGGAAAAAAATATTAAATATTGAACTGAGGAATGATTAAATACCTTGCATAAATAAGGTGTTTGTCCTAGTTCCTGTTCTCAGTGATGTTCAAATAAACAGTGGCATAAATAAGACTGTAAAAGATACCCAACTCCCTAAAACTTGAATGTGCCAAGGCAGTGATATGATTTGAAATACTTAAACGTAACTTCTTTTTGCAAATATAACAGGAGGGCAATTTTGAAACAAATTTCTCCCATATAAGGGGTGAATTCTCAAAGTGCTAAATTACATCATACAAAGCAGTTAAGACAGCATTTTTTTCCTCATTTCGGGGTAAGTTTATCGATTTGCACACCTAAACAAAAATTTAGTCCGTAGTTGTGAGTCTTGAATTGAAGTAGACATTTTCTTCCAGTCCATTATTAAATTCTGTCTGATAGACAGAGTGTTAGTCACACTCGTTTCAAGTATTCATTGCTGAGTTCACTTGCATTTTGCTGGATTCGGTATATCTCATTTTTAGTGCTTGTCCTTTCTTAAAGCAGCATTAAGATTGTGTGGAATCCTGACCTTAAAGCTGTAGATTTCATTAGGTTAGTCTGATAAATCTGAGTCGAATATCTCCTGGAGACTTTTTTTACATGTTAAGTATAAGACACCAGATTCAGAGATTCTCAAGATGGTGACAGAATGGGAGAAATTAAAAAGAAAATCGTAAGTTTCAGCGCTGACCCAATGTATCTTAAAATCAGTGGGATTATGGAACAGAGACGTTGTTATAGAACAGGTGTTCATTCTGCAGAAATATCTTGTCTGCAAAGAGGAAGATCTGTAAATTCAGAAAACAGATTGATGTTAAAACATAGTTTCATTTACAGGATGCACCTAGGACTGTGGATGTTCCACTTGAGGTTTCCAGCATTTTTTATTCACCTACTGCTGGCTGCAAAAATATTTTCATTCTTTGCAGTGCTTCCTTCCCTCAATTCTTGATTCTTATTGACTAGAAATATTTTGGACTCACTTATGGAAGTTACTCAAACATCTCTAATTTTAGACTTCAGTGATAGACATTTTTAAGGAATTGTTTCAATAATGGTCTCTGTATTTTTTAGCAGAAAGGCAGACCAGGGTAATGATACTTCTTTTTTTTTTTTTTTTCCAGGAGTACAAGTAGCTTCATAAAGAGTACATCTGCTTCAGAGACAATGGTTTACTAGGTAGAATGATGATATTTTTTTCTATGGGAGCAATTAAATTTGATAGTACTACTAAATCAAATCATTCCCACTTGGATGCTAGTACAAATTACAAATTCTCACATTGCATGTTCAAAGATGTTGTGAATTATCTCCATTTTCTCTTTCTGCTCCTATTTTATTCTCCAAAGCAATAGAAAATACCTGAACTACGAGATTTATATCCAGAATAAGAGAATTCCTAGAGTGCAGAAAAAAGTGCCATTCGTCATTAATTTGATGAAGATAAATGTTGCTGGCCACAGAAAGGAGCCTTATGAAGATGACTGTTGCTTTACATCGTCTGTTCACAGAGTTTTGGGCATCTTTGTCAGCTGAGTCACTTGCTAGTTCAGGAGAATTAAAGGAATATGTTGTATCTTCTGAATCTCTATGAACTCCATCAAAAGGGGATCTAGAAAAAGGTTTAGATTTCCAAGTGTATTTTCTTAGGTAACTCCCATTTTTTTATTACTCAAATACATTTCAGTTTCTAATGAAACATTATTTAGACTTGATGTGAGGAAAAAATTCTTCACTGAAAGGGTGATTGGCCATTGGAATGGGCTGCCCAGGGAGGTGGTGGAGTCACCTACCCTGGAGGTGTTTAAAGGGAGACTGGATGAGGCACTGAGTGCCATGGTCTAGATGATGGTTGGTGTTAGTGTTAGGTTATAGGTTGGACTTGATGATCTCAGAGGTCCTTTCCAACCTTATGATACTGTGATACTGTGATACTGTGATTATTTGTGTGATTTGTGTTCATCTCTTCTGAAAGGTGTTTTTCCACTTAGATTTATGGCTTGACAATGTACGGGGATGCAAGATGCATCAACAGTTTCTCTCTGATGTGGTCTAGTCTTCAATAATTCTAAAACTCAAAGAAAATAGTTGAGTTTTATTCAGAATCAGTAAGGGTCTGTTAATATGAATTTGAGTGCTCTAATCTGCATTTGATAAATTCTGGACAGAATGTGTGTCTCCTGATATGACTACAAAAGGTTCAAACAAACATAATATTACTGTATAAACTAACAGCAGGGAATTGGTAGTAAACTTGACCGAATTTAGCTCTTTGTTTTCTACAGCACTGTAAAAATGTATGTGTTGTTAAAGAGGCATTCTCAATGATCTGGGGGTTGCTTGGTGTGGGCTGAGCTGGAGCCAGTTTATTAAATACAGTTTCTGTCCCTGCCATTGAATTGCCTTGCCAATGACTAAACAATTAAATTACTTATTAGGATATTTTTTGGAGATAGTTATAATTTATTTTCTTTAAATTAAAAACATGGGCTTGGGCCTGGAAAATTAATTACTGTATTTGTTTTTCTTATTTACTACTAAGTGTTATGAGCATCTTTTTCAAAATTTACAGAATTGGAGCTTTTAAAATTCTTTTACGAAAATTAATTTGAAGCAGAACTTGGCAAGCTGGGTCATGACTGTTCCTAAATAATTTTCGCACTCAATTGTACAGTATGTTCTGTTGTTGAAAGGATATTATTTCCAGCTTTGCGATATAATTTACATTTACAGTTAGCTAATTTCTGTTTATTGCAAACTTTTTATCCCGAGAGAGAGAGAATAGGCATGAGTACCTTTGTTTTCTCAAATCAATTATGAAATTCTACAATGTTATGAAGTCTTATATTAAAAGTAACCTGAAATAGTTAAAGCCTTATTTTGCAACATTTAGCAGAGAATAATTTGTTTCATTTTTAAACAAAACTTAGTGTTATTTCTGCATATACAGCACTTCAGCAAAGCTAGCTAGCCAGGAATTATTTTAATAAATGTTTGATTCTGAGAGAAAATACCTAGAAAATATACTTTAAAATAAATTCAAGGCTTGTAAAACATGTAATAAAATCAGAAATGTTCTAGAGATTGTTTGATTTGGGATTTGGAAGGATTCTTAATTTAATGAAGGTGGATAACACTTTCTTGTGAGGCATGCAGCAACTTCACCAGATACAAATATAAAATGCAGTTCACACACTCCACCTAGCATGTCTTTTATATTTTTTTCCTTAGGTTCTTTACGCTTCGTATTTCTGATGTATTTATGCAAACTACTTAACAACTGCTAGCCCACAATACTAATGTGAGGTAATACTTCCAAAGTCAGAATAAAGAGTATCTTTTTATGGTTCTGTGTTTTACTCAGTAGAATTCTTTTGTCCCTCATCTGGAAGTCATAGGAACTTTAGCAGTCCCTGATAGTCCTTTTTGGGGGGCATAAAATAGCATATGACTAATGCAGTGACAGCATATTGCCAATTGATTAGGTCATGCAGAGGATGATTATGAAAGATAATGTCTGAATTTGCAGTTACTCACAGTATTAAACCTAGTTTACAGATGCAAAAATGAGTTGTGCAGGCATAGGCCTGGTACGACATGTTTTGCATGTTTTTCTTAGGTCTTTTTCCATATTACATTACATTACTAATCCCAATGCTAAATATTATGGAAGCAATTAGTCTATTAATCAGACTTTTAGCTCTATTTGAATGATAAAGGTTTTTTTTCTGAATAAAAATTGAATCTTTTAATACAAATTAGCTTAAAAATTATGACAATAAATTCTTTTATTTGACAGTAGGTATTCTGCACTGGAAATACTTACCTTTAAAAAAATGCACAGAATATTCTATTGTATGTAATTTGAAAAGTGGTTTTAATGGTGAACTTTCAGCCATCCTTCTAAGCTGTGATTATTTATGTTTACAAAGCATTGAACAAATTAAACCATACACCCCATGTGGACCTGAAGCTGTGAATTATGTGAAGCATATATGTTTCTGCATAAGCATCTTTACTTTTAGCAAAATGATGGTGCAATGCTTAGTGCTGTCACTTATCAATATTAAAGACTAGGAGCTTTATATATACTAGGAAATCTTAATTCAGAATACAGAAATGTTATTTAGACTATACTAAAAGAAGGAAAGAAAAGCCCCAGTATACATCTATCCCATGAAGAAAAGAAGAAAAAAATGTTAAATTTGTGGGTTGATATAAAGACAGTTTAATAGGACAGAGAAGGAAGGGAAAATAATCCTAATTATATTGATAAAAGAATATACAAACAAGTGATTCACAATGCAATTGCTCATCACCAGCTGAACAGTGCCCAGCCAGTCCCCAAGCAGCTGTTGCAGCCTCCAAGTCTAATCCCCCACAGTTTTTATTCAACATAATGTCATAGGGTATGGAATATTCCTTTGGCTAGTTTGGGGCCGCTGTCCTGGCTGTGTGTCCTTCCAGCTTCTTGTGCACCCCCAGCCTCCTCACTGGCAGGATGGTATGAGAAGCCGAAAAGTCCTTTACTTAGTGTAAGCACTGCTCAGCAACAACTAAAACATGAGTGTATTATCGACATTGTTCTCACTCTAAATCCAAAAAACAACACTATACTATCTACTAGAAAAAAATTAACTCTATTCCAGCCAAAACCACGTCACACATAAAATATTTGTGCAGATTTGAAGGTCAGTCAAATTACCCTTCTCCTAAATTACTGCATATTTTTTTATTAAAACATTCAAAGCATTTTTATAATAGTAAACCAAGGAATTTTTATTTCTTATATTAAATTCCCAATATCATTAGCATTAAAAAATCATCAATAACACATGTTAAACCACATTTAGGCTCTGAAAGGTCGTTTAAGGTAACTTTTGAAATATATTCCCTGGAATATATTATAAATTATGTATTTTTTACTGAAAGAAGAGGAAGATTCCTCCTTTCCTATGTAGTATGAAAATAATTAGCTGAGGAAAAGATGTCATTTTTCTTTTGAACCATCCCCAAATCCATTTATTTCCTCCTGTGCTCCTTGTAGCAGAACTGGCATGTTCAGAAGGTGCTGAAAGAAACAAATGAGAAAGTACAGATATGCTGGACCTCCTCATTTCTCAAGTCTTCCTGGTAATGACTGATTATATCCGTCGTGGTGGTGTGCAAAAGGCTTCAAACCCTCTCTGCTCTGTGAGCGTGGCTTCTCACCAGGGCTGGCTTAACCGGCTGTTGGGGATTGCTGGATACTGGAGCGTCATTGACAGCACAGTCTAACTCACAGGGCATCACAGCCTCCAAATCCACCAGGATCTCATCACAAAGCTACTCTGAATTTTGCTATGGAACAAATATTCAGCAGGAGTTCTTTGTGTCAGAATACAGAAGGGCACTCAGTGGGGATTTAAAAAACAAAGCAAAACATGTTGGTTTCTGAATTCATGATAGATGTCATGTGTCTGCTCAGTATCAGGACTTTGAAGAAGGCAGGAATAAATGTAGTGGCATTAAAACTACTAATTATTTTTTTTAACATCTTGACTGCATTAATATATTCATGTCTGTGTTCATTGACTCTCATTTACAGAACATTGTTACGATGCCAGAACAACTTATACATCTTATACATGCAATCTATATCCATAATCTGCAGGCATGGCTTGACAACTGTTGCCATACTAACTGTGTTAACATCTGGGTCATCATTTCCACTTTTTCATTAAAAATATGGCAATGTGGTTTACATTGCAGAATACTGCCTAGATCAGTGACCTGATATTCCTTTACACCCCTTATTTCAGATCATGTGTTAAAACAGGGGAAATGGGGCACTCCACACCTTCTGGAATCAAACATGCCTTTACTGTAGGCATTCCTCTTTCTTTAAGGAAATAATGCCTAAATTAGCACTCTCAACCTCAAATGGAGCTATAGCAGTTATGAAAGGGATTGCAAGGTTGATAAAAATTATCTTAAATTGCTATTTTTTATAAATTGAAGCAATAAGAATAAGAGTGTTCAAAAGCTGCAAAAGGTGAAGTTTTAAGTAATCTCAAAGCCAGTTTTGACAAGCAATTACCTGTGTAAATTATGTCAATATCCAAACATCTCTCATTATTCATAGCAGTTCTTGTCTATACTCACATATTTCTTTTTACTTCATTTTGACTGATAAAAGTGTTGATAGCACTTGAAATGGCTGTAACAACAGAAACAAGATCTTCCATTATTGGGCTTATCTTCAAAAACATTGCAGGAAATGTGTCAGGTAAAGCAGGAGACCTAGTTGGTTGACCTCTAGTTATATGAGGATACAGAAATTGAGGAAAACCTGTTGTATACACAGATTTTTTTAAGGACTTCAGATGTAGCAGGTTATTACTTTCATGAGCTTTTCAATTTTGTGTTGTGTTTATATTTATAAGAACTTTTTATTCCAAGTCTCAGCTGTGGAAACTGTCCTGGGAAAAAAATGGATGTTTGACTATGGTGCCTTACCTTCTGGCTGTTTAGTCTCTGCTGTGATATATACTGCGTTGTCTATGAAGATTTCAGAAGTCCAGTGTCACACAGGATTGTGGGACCTAGTGAGTAGTTGAATCTCCTTGCACTCCTTCATGTGGTGGAGAATTGCTATTCTCTAGGACAACCTACTAAGGAAAAGGAAATCAGTACAATGTTGGACTTGGCACCAAGTTATTGAGTTCTATGAAAAAATCCTCTCCCCTATCTGAGTTGGTTTTGATTCCTGGAAACCAAAGGATCCGTCATAGAGGAAAGAGACTAATGTGACTGCCCTGGAGTTCAGAAGTCCCCCCGTTAATCACAGTGGATTAAACTGGAGAGAGCAGCATTAACTATTCAGATTTCAATTCCCAGCCAGGTCTGCTGGCAGATTTCAAGCATGCTGTGAAGGTAGAATAAGGAGATTTACCAGCTCCTGCCTTGAAGCATTACAAAGCATGGCATAGGAAACTATTTCATTACTGTTGATATTGTAACTTAGGACGAGGTGTTAGTTACTACAGTTTTGCCAAAACTTTAGAAAGATGTTACAGCAGATGCATTTTACAATTTTATTTAATTCTTTTTGTGGATATTTATTTACTACCTGATTTTTGAAGGCTGGAGCTGCACTAAAGTTTGTTTGTTTTTTTAATTAGATGATTGCCAAAGTCAGATTTAAGCAGGGCAACATGAAACAGGTCTACATTTCAGACTTCTTTCTCTTTGAAACTTCTAAGAATTTTGTGGACCTGGAGAAAACATCCATGCATTGTAGCTCCTTTTGCCTTTTTTTTTTTTTTTTTGAGATTATTGAATACTTCTTTAACAATCATGAAAGACAGTCTCTTTTTAAGAAGATCATTGGAATTTGTGCTAACCTCAGAAAACTTAGAATACTTTACTGACCTCTGTAAGACACAGTATGGATAATTTTACTTCTATAAATAACTTTGGAAAGAAAGGGAAGAAAACTGTACTTTTTACTTCCAAATTCTGTTGGATTATCTCCTTATGATGTGAAAACGGAGGCAATGATGATGACAATGCTATACCTTTTAGAGTTGCAGATCATGTAGACGACATTGATAACAGTGCTGGACTTCATGTTGAATGGGTTTTCTCTTTTTCTTCCTCATCTGTTTGATTCATAAAAATCTTTAGGAATTCTTCAACCTGGAAAATGAGCTGTTCCAAATAGTTTTGTAATCATAGAACGGTTTGGGTTGGAATGGACGTTGAATATCATCTAGTTCCAACCCCCCTGTCATGGGCAAGGACACCTTCTACTGGATCAAGTAATGGGAGTTAGCAACATGCAGTCTTGGCTTGTGAATAACTGCGGAGCAAACATGAAGGCTGTTTTGACTCTTGTGATCCGAGAGAGAGTTTGAAACAAAAATAATACATATTTCTGCATTGTGACTTGCTTTGGTTAAGGAAGATTTAAACAAAAGGGAGAAAAAAGGCTTTGGAAGTTTCAATGGAAAGTAAACACCCTTTTTAAATTGAAAATAACTTTTAATTAGTTACTTTTAGATTTTTTTTTTAAGATTTTTTTTCTGACAGTAAGATAATGTGTTTTTTATAATTTCTCACTTCCTAGAATTGGTTTGGTGTCTAAGTTTGTTTCCTAATGTACCTTAATATTTCTGTCAGGAATATTTCCATGCACAAATTTTGACGTCATCTTTATAGATTTCAGGAATGTTAAACATTCTTTTTTTTTCAGGTATAATTGTTTTTAAAAATCAACAGATATGTTCACAAATATATAATTACATTTGAATGATACATCTGCTGAACACTGTGTGACTTGAGAAAATAAAACAGCTAGCTGGTTGAACTGTCTCCACAGTTATTACTGGCACAAATTAATCTTTAATGAGTTATTTTTAATGATTATGTAAACTGAAAACACCTACTAGCCTGATTATGGGCTTGTAGAGGTTTCCTCACTGTAAGCTGTTCAGAATGCGTGGCCACTGCTTGTTTTTTATCCCCAAAATTAAATTTTCATTTTAGCATCAAATAAAAATAAGCAAAATTAAAACTGAGCTTCAGAAGACCCGTCTAACTCCTCCAATGTCAATTCTGTGCCCAGATTTATCTTTACACAGATTGGCTCCAGCAACCTTTGCAAAACAGCACTGTTCTCAATTCAATGAAATGTGGGCATATTAAATTTTTGGTGTCATACAGAGTTGAACTGATGCATTTATCTACATTCACATCTTCTGGGCTTATCTTGCATTCCTGTGATCTCTAAACCTCTAAACATCTCTGAAAGAAATGGTGAGTTTGTGTTCAGAGCAAATGAGTAGCCAAGGCCACAATTAAAGAACACTGGCCTACATGCTGCTCATTATTTTGTTAATGGCATCTCCATCTAGAAATATTATATTCAGAGAAGACTATATGTTAACATGCATGTCTAAGACTGCATGTGTATGCATGTGTATATGCACATATATATGTGTGTGTGTGTGTACAATATTTGGACCCAGATTCTGTCAGGGAATATTGTTATTCATCCTCTGACAGACATTTTTCTTTTAAACGTCTTATAAATATAGTTATTACTAGTGAAATGTTAGTCCAGTGTAAGTAATTCCACCTTCATCAATGGATCCAGGTTAAACAAACTGAAATCACCATTTAGTATGGAAAACAGCTCCAATTTCCATTTCACTTTACTGTTACTAAGTTAAGAAGCTTGCAACATTTATGTCATTTTCCTGAATGTGTGCTGCCATATGCCATAGAAAGGAAAGAGAAATACTTATTATGGACTTTTTACATTGAAAAAAAAAGGGGGGGGAATAAAACGAAAGAAAATTCAACTAAGACGTAAATAGTATAGTAGAAAAAACATCTCCAGTTAGGAAAGATTTTAGTTCTTTGTGTAAATATTCCATGAAATTATTTTTTCTCCTAATATAAGATGTTTAACGGACCCCACTTATGCAGCAAGAATGAAGTTGTAACTTCAGATCGGAAAGGACTGTGTATATATCAAAATTAAATGTTAACATATTTGTCAGCAGTTTCATTTCAAAGACTGTAGTTTGTAAAAGGGTCCATTTCTCAATCCAATACCATTAGATTGTAAAAAATGTATACTGGCAAGGTGCCATGCCTATTGTTCTCTTTTTTTTTTGTGCCTCTTTTTATGTGTTTCTTTGCTTATCTGTATATGCTTTGAGGTTTTTATGCTATGATATTTTTGAATCTAGAATTCTGTAAATTTTTGCGTTATCATAACATTAGCCACTTCCCATCAGAAATAAAGAGTAAATAAAATCACTAGGCTTCACTAGGAGCTACAGAAAAGTTTTTCCAAACCCAATCTCCAAAACCTTGCATTCAGTATATGCCACTAAGCTTACAGAAAAGAATATTAGACGGCTATTAAACTGTACAATATTTTACTTATGCTTTGATTCTTTCACCTGAAAAACTGTCTGCGAATACCATGATATATTCAGCTCATTACTTCAGACATTACTTCACAAGACTTCTGCTTCTTACTAGCCTGATATTGATGATACTCTTCAGATGTTTCTTCTCACAAACTCTACTGGACAATTACAAAATTACTTATAATTGTGAGAGATTGTGTAAATCTATACATATAATTCAGTTGTGCTACTTCATTAAAGATTTCCTGAAGATGTTTAAGTGAATAGTGAATATTTAAGGCTTTGTTTGTTCATTTTTTTTAAGCAAAAGGAAAAAAACCAGTACCTCAGCATTCTAGACCTACGTTTGTATTTTCCTTCAGTAACATTTTCAGAGAATTTTATTTGCTTAAAGACACTACATCCACATTTCCTACTGAACACGGAGATGTGAAGATATTCCTCAGGGACTGCAGACTGGTGAGCCAAACTTGTGAATTGGCAAAGATGTTTTGAGGTACTTGAAATAAAGCATTGATGTGAATAATACTTGGTGCACATGTTTAGCTTTCTCGATGATGCTGGTTGCCTGGTAACCAGCAAAAGGCATATGTCAGAGAAGAGTTCAAATGAAATAGCTGACATCAATCTCAGCAGGGTAAGGAAAAGGAAAACCACTGATTAGTTCATCCAGGTTGGTGTGTACAGGACTCCCATCATGTTTTCATGTCATTGAATATCTAAGCAAATTCCAAATCTTAATTTACCACAATACTTATGGTAGTTCTTAATTAGGGGTTGTTTTTCTGTCTTTTAAAAGATTAATTTAAATGCTTATTTCCAGAAGGTGCATAGTATCTCTACTCAGTTGCACGTATTGGAAAAATATTGTTTGCTTTGTTCTGTCACTGACTGGGTGACAACTTTTCTATTTTATCACAATTCATGTTGTATTTTGCATGTGGAGTTTGGAGTCACTGGGCCTTCATAGACAAAGATCAACTATGCTGCATGGGAAGTCACAGGGCCAGAGACACATTTTCAAATATATAATTTCATCAATTATTTTCTTTGTTATATTCCTCTGGTGAAGCTTTTTGTTCTAAACTAAAGAGTACACAAGAATTCTGGTAGCATTTTTAACCTTGTTTTTTCAAATATTCAGAAAACTATACTTATCTGTTTTTAAACTCCCTAATTACAGTTAGATATTAATTTTTGCCTACAGGCCACTAGCAGTCACATTTTCCGTGACTGCAATGTTCTCTTTTAGTCCCAGAATTCATGGACAAACATAAAATTTATATTTGGAACCTATTCTTTAAACATCAACTAGACAGAACAAATTCACTATTCATGGTACTTTTTTTTTCCTTTTTTAAGTAAGCAACAATAATATGACAGTAATAATCATTTCACTTTTCAGTTGCTAATTCACATTACTAAAAGCAAAATTGCTTATCTGGAAAATAAGAAAAGCATTATTAAGCATTTCAAAAAATCTTTGGTTTAGGTGGCTTGCTTAACACCATGACAATACCATCATGTAAAAGATCCAGCCATGGTATTTATCTGTCTCATACATGAAATCAGCTGCACAGAAAATTATTTTCCTTTTTTCTTGAAATCATTTCCCTATGCACAATACATTTTCAAGGCCTGCAATAAATAGGGCTGCACAGTACCAGTATGTTTCTAGAGTGGGGTGTCTATCCTTTTTTTTTGCATATAAAACTTTTCCTTTATCTTTTTACATTCTCTTCCTCTTCACTGTCAAAGAATCCATAAGCCTGTTAGTGCGAGTATGAGAGGAGAACCTCAGATCTCTTATCAGGGATATGAGTTCCCAGATGGAATGAGCTATTCTAAGGCAAGCCCTTTAAGTTCTTACATCTTGGAGATAAAATAGTCTTAAAGTGTCTGAGAGATGTAGTGCAGGTACAGCTTCTTGGTTTGCCTGAGATATGTTTATTGCAGACTCATTCTTGGGAGACTTCAGTTAATCTAAGTCCATGTAAACTAAGATTTTTTGTGTAGAGATTAATGACATCAGCAAATTTGGTTATATTTCAAGGCAAGACAAGAGGTGTAGCGGTAATACTAAAGACACCATTTTGTCTTTGTGGTAGAACAGGTCCCTGCTCTGAAGCAGTGAGATTCTAGATGAACTCAATGATCTGCAATTCCATTCTGAGAAATGAAAGAAGAATTTCGCTAGACTCAAAATAAAGATTTCTCTTCAGTTACAGCTTACGAAGAGTATTCTAGCCTCAGCAATGGAAATTTAATATACTTTAGAGGAGGTAGGGGGAAGATGACACTTAAGTGAACTTTAAACAGTGTCCTGAAGCACAGAAAAGGCAGGAAGAACTTCGGTGACTGAACCTAATCCTCACAAACTGCAGTCAGCTATCAAATGGATATGTAGAAGAAAAATCAATAACAAGCTTTTCCACATATAGCATAAGCTGTAAAAAATGCATCTTTTGCCACTTTAGTGCGCCTTGACTAGAGCAGTTAGAAAAGATAATGATATTATTGGTTTCTTTTCTTTGGTAATTATAGAGCATATCCTCCCCCCGTTTTCAATAGACAATAACATATTATTTGTCAGTATATTTCAGATATGTTCTTCATTGCATTTACACTGCAAATTAAAATTTAAAAGGCTAACTTAATTTTGATTTATAATCACTGGCCAGTGCTTTTCAAGTCTGTAGTCGAAGTGGATAGTAGTGCAAAATTTTGACTGCAAGCACCTGAGGGGAAAAAAATGCTTTGGTTTGTGATTGAGTTTTGCTTCCCCCCACAACCCCTCGCTCAGTTTCAATGGTTTCTCACTGAATAAACAATTAGTGAAAATGACAACAAAAAATGTTTATTGGTCTTAAATCTGCATCAAGTAATTATTTTATGAATAATCCCATGACTAGTGATGGGAAAGAGGAAACGGTCTCAGGTTTTGTCATGGGAGGATTAGATTAGATATTAGGAAAAATTTCTTTACCTGAAAGAGTGATGAAGCATTGGAACAGGCTGCACAGGGAAGTGGTGGAGTTGCCGTCCCTGGAGGTGTTCAAAAAATGTGTAGACGTGACACCTCGGTGCATGGTTTTGTAAGCACGGTGGTGTTGGGCTGACAGTTGGACTGGATGATCTTAGAGGTCTTTTCAAACTTTAATAATTCTATGATTCTCTGATGCGGCCACTTTTTGCATAAAAGCAGGATTCAGAATCAGTCTTCTAAATTTTAATAATTTATTTGATAAGACTGAAGTCTTCATTCTGTTCTATCATAATTAGTGAAGAAAATTCCACTGGCTTCAGTTAAGGTAGAAAGAAGCCAGTGTGTTTTTCCCAAATTTGCCAATGATACCCTCTTAACTATAGTAAATTTCTGTCTTAATATGACAGGGAGACACTGTCACTGAGAAGAATAGCCTCTTCCCTGCCAAAGGCTAATAAAATTATTATTTTTTCTTTACAGGGAAAAATTTTGTGGGAGCAGACTATGATTCAACTTTTATTTTTATTTAATTTCAGAAATTGTCTTTAAATATGTCTTTAGAACTGACTTAGCTGTTTCCTTTTATTTATTCCATATATTCCTCTAGGCATTATTGGTGATGCCAGCTTTCTCTGAACTCTCTCTCAGAGCTCTTTAAAAGTGTAAAGTAATTCCTCCTTGCTCTCCAGATTCAGACACTTTTTCTTTTCTGAACCTGTTTGAGAGCTGGGAGAAGTCTATGTCTCGCATGTGTTCATTTTTGCACTTAACACAAAAGGTACCTTGAACAGAAAATCGCAAAAGAAAAATTAAATTCTTGATAGACATAACTGCTTCTGAGTTATCGTAAAGTGCTGTTTTGCTGTTAAAACATGATGTCCTGTTTCTTTTCTGCAAGGAGTTAAATTCTGCCACAGAAGACATAATTATTTACTTAGGTTTTGGTATTTTTTTGTGTTATTCACTTTTAAGTAATGATATAGCTAGGTTTTCGTACATTATTACTGAAACAAGACATTTAATACACTGTTCAAATTAACTGAAGCAGTCCTACCATTTTTATCGTTCTTGTTTCCAGTTACAGAACAAATGACCAGATGGCAATAACTAGCAATGCAAACTGTCGCTATTATTCCCTGGTCACCATTAGAATTGTAAAGCTGGTTTTGGAGTGTGAGAAAGGGGTGACCTACCTTATAGGAAGATATTGACACACTCCCCCACGACACGACACATCCTTCTCTCGAAATTGGAGAGATACGGATTTGATGGATGGACTATTCAGTGGATAAGAAATTGTTTATATGGTTGCACCTTGAGGGTAGTGGTCAACGACTCACTGTCCAGATGGAGATCAGTGATGAGTGATGTCCTTCAGGGGGTCTGTTCTGGGACTAATGTTGTTTAATATCTTCATCAATGACATAGACAATTGGATTGAGTGCATCCTCAGCAAGTTTGCAGGTGACACAAAGATGAGTGATGTGGTTGACAACCATGAGAAATGGGATGCCATCCAGAGGGATCTTGACAAGCTGGAGAAGTAGGCTTGTGAAAAACCTCATGAGGTTCAACAAGACAAAGTGCAAGGTCCTTCACCCGGGTTGAGACAACCCTCAGTACCGATACAGGCTGGAGGATGAAGAGATTGAAAGCAGCCCTGAGGAGAAGGACGTGGGGGTCCTATTGGATGAGAAGCTGGACAAGAGCCAGAGATGTACACTTGCAGCCCAGAAGCCCAGCCATATCCTAGGCTATACTAAAAAAGTGTTTCCAGCAGGTTGAGGGAGGTGATTCTGTCCCTCTACTCTGCCCTGGTGAGGCCACACCTGGAATACTACATCCAGCTGAGGAGACCTCAGCATAGGAAAGACATAGACCTGTTGGAGCAGATCCAGAGGAGGGTCAAAATGATCGAAGGCCTGGAACACCTGCCCTATAAAGAGAGGCTGAGAGAGTTGAGGTTGTTCAGCTTGGAGAGGAGGAGACTCTGAAGAGGCCTTATTGCAGCCTTCCAGTACTTAAAGTCGGCTTATAAGAAAGATGGAGAAAAGCTTTTTAGCATGGCCTGTAGGAACAGGACAAAGGCTAATGTTTTTAAACTAGAAGAGGATCAATTTAGACTAGATAGTAGGAAGAATTTAGTTTTTTTGCCGAAGGTGATGAGGCACAGGATGTCCAGGGAGGTAGTGGAGACACCATCCCTGCAAACATTGAAGGTCAGGTTGGATGGAGCTCTGAGTAACTTCTTCTAGTTGAAGATGGCCCTGCTCACTTCAGGGTGGTTGGACTTCATGGTCCCTTCCAATCCAAACCATTCTATGATTCTATATAAAATTGCAAGAGTTATAAATGTAAAAGCTCTGCTTGATCACCTAACCCATCTTTCTGATAAAATGCTTGTTGCTTACCATTGTTCTCTTCATATTCACTTTGATTAGAAAACCTAACCACTTACCTTATCATTTTTGTATTGTAAAAATGATTTCTCAGGACAGGAGATTAATATGTCTCAGGAATTGGATTTGAAGCTACAAGAATCTTTTTTTATCTTTCCTCATGAATTTTGACTCAAAATTAATTTGTTTCTGTAGGATTTCAATGGAGGCTGCCAGAATTTTACCAGAGACTTGCCATTATGAGCGATCAGCAATACGACAAGACTGATAGTTTATTAGTTACTTATATAGTATCAAAATCTTTGGCTTATATTTGTCACAGAAATCAGTTTGGTCAAAATATACATCTAATAAAAAATAACTTTACTTGCTCTATGCATCAGTAACCTATAGAAAGAATATGTAACTTCTCATTTAAATTGCTGCACTCTGATTCATTGTAAATTAGCAAAACTTTGAGTCTATGGGTTTCATTCAGTGTTTGAGAGCAGTTTAACATTTTCCAACTATGGATCTAGTGTTTTCCAGTTAAAGAAGAAGTAAACTTTATGAGATATATCTATAGCAGAATTTCATGCCTTCCTCTTTTACTAACAATACTGCTGGAGTGTGTCCAGAGGAGGGCAACGAAGATGGTGAAGGGGCTGGAGCACTGAGGGAATTGGGACTGTTTGAAGAAGAGGAAGCTCAGGGGGAGACCTCATTGCTCTCTACAACTACCTAAAAGGAGGTTGTAGTCGGGCAGGGGTTGGTCTCTTCTCTCGGGTGACCAGTGACAGAACTAGAGGTCATGGACTCAAGCTTCGTCAGGGAAAGTTTAGGCTTGATGTGAGGAAAAAGTTCTTCACTGAAAGGGTGATTGGCTATTGGAATGCGCTGCCCAGGGAGGTGGTGGAGTCGTCGACCTTGGAGGTGTTTAAGGGGAGACTGGATGAGGCACTGAGTGCCATGGTTTAGATGATGGTGTTAGTGTTGGTGTTAGTGTTGGGTTATAGGTTGGACTCAATGATCTCAGAAGTCCTTTCCAACCTTATGATACTGTGATACTACTGATCTGTCTTTTTTTAATAAAAATATTTTCTTATTAGTTCCATCTAAATTTCCTGCTTATTTGCTATCCAAAGTATATATCCAATATCAAGAATTCACATTATGTACTTTTTGATCTTGCCAAAATCCAGACAGATGTCCTTCCATTTTCTGTACATTATTTCCTCAGCTCACATTTTTGTATGACTTTTCCCTTGCTCTGGAGAATCTTGGGATTCTGGATGGAGCAAATTAGAGATTCTGTTCTGCTTCCTAGACTGTGCCATGATTTCATATCCATGATAAAATAATTAATTTAACAGTCTCAGACTTGCAAAATTGCTAATGTCCTCCCAGCACTTTTCCTTCCTCCATACTAAGAATGACTGTATAGGTTAGGAGTTGCCTGTGCTGCCTAATTTAAAGTAAATTCTTTTTTTTGTCCCAGTTAAGACTCTTGTCTTACTATGCCTCATTCCTATATGATGGAAAGACATGTTTCCTTAAAAAGTAATTCTGAGAAGAATCCTATATCTTAGTTCACTATATTGAGTTCTGGATAGAAAAATCTCTTCTGAAGAGCTCTGCAGGAAGTATTAACAAACAAGCTTTCTGACTTGCACAACTAGCTTGACTTCTTCGAGTTAGAATGTGAAATTCTCCTTTTAGCATACATATATTTGATTAGGTTTAGGTGACTCTGCACTCCTTTGACACTGTGGATTCCTGGCAGTTAAGAGACAGTTGTGGCAACTGAAATATCATATACCATTAAAACAAGAAAGAACTTAATTCCTGTATTCTAACTGTTTTAAAAAATGTATTACATTTTATTCTGGTTGAATTTATTATATGTTAAGTTCCTGTAAATATTTTAGAAAATTAGTTTAGCTCCAGAAAGTATCAGTCACATACCAGACATCTTTATAAGAAAGCAAAGCTTATTTTTCAAAACATAGGTATTTTCTCTCTGTACATCTGAATTTCATTCTGCTGGTTATGTCCAGTAAGAACTAGTCCACTACTACGTCTTTTTGAATTTTAATGTCCTACTTCAATTACCTTAAGAAACTATTCAGTAAAAAATTTTAATAAAAATTAAAGAAAAATTTTAAATATTTGCTAATAGCTCAAATGAAATCAGATGTTCTTTCAATTTCATTTCATCATGATGGAAAGAAATATTACTGAATTTTATAAATATCAATATTAATTTAATTATCCTTATTCATACTTGTATAGGTATATATAAAACTTCTTGTTTCTCCAGAATTTTATAACATAACTTTATTTTTAATCTGTTCTGGATGCATTCATGTGAGACTTCTCACATTGCAAAGCAAAGAGTTGATAATAGTGAACCACAATCTTAAATGCAGGTCAAAAAGAAAGCAAAGACCTTTTTTTAAGAGTAAAATTTTGGAATTACAAAACAGGATGGCACACAGGCAGGTGTGTGAGTGAATTTCATGAGTTTGCACACATAATTTGCATAATTGCATATACAAATGTACAGGAGTCCTTGAAACAATGATTGGATGAGCAAATAGTTTGTCAGATACATGTGTATTTTCCTGACTTAAAGACTAATTTTTAGGTGTTAAATCTCAGTGATTAGCACCTCGGTGCTTGTGTTGTTATATTCTTCATCTTGAATTTAGGTAAGTTTTACTATACCACTTCATTTTAGGATTGCATTTTAAATAGGACTCCAGAGATTCACATGCTATTTTCTATCTTGAAGCACGTATGCAAAGGAAGAAAATAGCAGCAGACACATAGGCAGTGAAACACAATCAGATGAAGCTGACAATGGCCTTTGGAAGTATTAAAGACAAATTATGGGCAATTTTGAAGATTTTGGTTCTGTTGAATAATGAAAAATATCAGTACCCAGCTTTCCTTGAAGGGGCTGAACACATGCTCAAAACCTCCCGTTCATTCTCTCAGTCTGCCAGCCATGAAGAACCCTGGTGACTGCTATGTGCATGTATTTGTGGAAAGCAAAATGAAACTCTCGTTTACCACTTATCTCTTTTATTGTTGTAAGAGTATCACAATTTTGTATACTCCTTATTATAGCATAATGCCTTTGTTGCCATCTTTTGACAATAAAAGAGAGTTTTAGACATCTCCTGCCGGCAATAGGTACTTTTTTGTGCTTTGTATTGTGTTTGTGAAGTGGATGCAGAGGAAACTGTCAGGGCATTGCAGCACAGGTTCTCAAAAGATCGTTTCTCAGATCTTTATTCCCTGTCCAGATACTAGCTCTTTACGGGAGGCATCTAAGGCCTGGGACACTTTCTCTTAAGTTAACAGAAAAAAAATCAATTTCTTAAAGATTTCAGAGGGGTTTGCATCCAGTCGATTTCTACTGTGAGGGCTATGAATAAAATGCAAGATGCATTTGTAATATTTCAAGTCCAACAGAACTTCATAGTTTCTTACAACAGACAAAAGCAAAAATAATCTTGGAACTGCTTAAAAAAAATTGAGCCTCAAGTAGAACTTGACTTGATTGAAGATATACATAGCATAAGTGAATCCATCCTGCAAGGTACTGGTATTGTCATCTCACTCTGGGAAGTATCCTGCAATGTTTCTTCAGGTGGAGATAAGTATATTAAATTAAAAAAAGCTTTCCATTGCAGTTAATCACAACTTTGTACATAAGGTGTGTCAGCAATAACTGTGTAACTGAATCTTTATGGCAACTAGCTATTATTGTTCTGATATTGGAAAAAAAGTCCACAATGCCAGGCTGGAGATTAAAATTCATGTCCCCTTCTGCATACGTTTTATTATTAAAAAATGAGAAAGAGTTCAGAGAATGGATGTGGCAAATACATTTCTTTGGGTAGGGAGAAGTTTTGAGTGCTAGAAGATTCTTCAATTGGATAGATAAAAATGAAATCAGTAGAATGACAGTGATATATATATATATAGTACTAAATTACCTTCTGACAAATTTCTACTGTTTGATCTTCTGAAAACCAGACTGAAGATCTTTCCCTATAGAGTCATAAATTATTAGCTAGGTGCAGTAATTCCTGCATAAGTATTATGCCTTTAACAAACAGGCCATTGAACTGATTGATTCTGTTCTCAATATAAATTAGTAGCTGTTTTTAATAAGTTAGAGAATTAAATAGACAGTTTGCATTTTGAAGTCATTTAGAAATTGAACCTGCTAGGAATCATGCAAGGTACAGCTGCAATCCCAAATGATATCGCAATTAAATTGGAAGCACAGGTTAGCCTTATTTTCTTTTATTTTACTAGGTCACAATTTATTTACAGATGACAACAGTTCTCTGTATATAACTAGGTATATAGACATGTACATATATAGTATGTACATATATGTTTACCCAATTTAATATTTTTCAAATTATTACGCCTTTAAAGGATTGATGTTCTTTTCTTCTTGCTCTTATTTAAAAAATGTAATTTTTAGTAGCAGTTAGTTACCATTTTAGCACAAAAGATACCATTAAGTTATATTACATCAATATCCAAGTATTAGCTTTTATGTAGCATGGTAGATATGACACATTATCTCTCTTATCTGATTACACTCCAAGCCTCTGTGATTTGATATGTTGCAGTCAAAGTGTTCCGAGGTTTAAAAAACTTTGAAGTACTTCAAAGTATTATGAAAGGCACAATTATAAAATTGCCTACAAGCCAGCATGAAATACAATAATGATACAGTTGACCTTTTTTCTTTCTTTTAAAAAAGAATGTAGCTTTAAATTTTTTTGCAGTGATCAAAGTGAGAAGCAAGCGGAATATACTTCAGCTATTCATAGTTCCCATGCAGCTGGGCATACTAGATGAACTTCTTTTAATGTCATTACTTCTAGATATGTTATTTGATTTGAAAAATATAAAACAAGTCAGAAACAACCTATAATGTCAAACCTATATCTAAACATGATATGCAAATAGACATACAAAAAAGAAATAAGATAATCCTTTTTCACACTAACTTCATTCTCTCTTTTATTTTTAAATGCTGTCCTCTTAAGACTGTAACAAACATTAACTGTTTACCCCAGTCTCTTAATTCTCAGATTGTTTAAATATCTTTTCTTGGTGATTTCCCTCCATTACCTGCACCACTATTTGCATTTCTCATGCTACTTAAGAAGAGAAGGAATAAAAATAAATTATGCAGACTCTTCCTTATTCTTGAACTCACTCTTTCCCTAATCTGAAGATAAAAGTCTCTGCTATGTAATTAAGTAAAACTTTTCTGAGGACCAACTAAGTAGAGTTCATTTATGTCAGCAAAGATCCATGCGTACAAGGGAGTGTAAGAGGGTATCATGTGGAAGTCGATACACTTAAGCCCCATTACTAACAGTGATGACTTCTGATCAAGTAGAAAGAGAAGATATCTCTGTCCTTGGCAGTCTTAAGTCTTATCACTCAAGAAGGAAGAGGAAGCAAGTAAGTTTCACAGTCCTGGAATATCCTTCTGTCAGGTAACAACACCAGAGAACATTTTTGTTTCAAGTTTTTGCTCAAATTCAGGCACATTTTCCTGGCTGTTCTTATAGCCTAGTATGAAAGGATGTCATTTATGTATCTTTCCAAAAAGTAATGGAGTGTTTGGACTACTCCCAGTTCTTAAACGTCTGTATCTGGTTATCCTTTGCAAATATTACAGATATGACATTTTGTTTCTTAATTTAAAAAAATCTGTCATTGATGGATCTGCTGTAGAAATAGAGCTTACATGGTTCTACTTTGAGGGTAAATATAAAAAAAATCCATTCTGAAAACTTGAGTGACACTTGAGGATCATTTAGAGGCCCAGATAGCAGATGCTTATAAATTTGTTAATTGTCTACAGTAGTGTGAAGAATTGTTTCCACAAGTTGCTGAAAGTCAGCTTAAATGGAGATTTATTTCATGCTTCAATTTTTAGGAGGAAAGATACAATCTTTACTAGGGGTAGTTGTAGAAAATAAGACCTGTTTTTTATATTTGTATTCCTTGTAGTTTTTGGTCTGATAATATGGTTCTGTCAATGCCAACTTTTTGTTCCTGTCATAAAAAGTAGTGCTTCTTCAGAATTTTTTTTTTAGAAGAATATCTTCTACCAAAAAAAAAAAAAAGGAAAGTTTTCCTCACAGAAAAAACAAGATAGCTGTGAAATTGTACAGTAGTAAATACAGATCTTCTCTTCAGAGAGAATACTTGGATCAAATGATGCAGTGAACCAATGCCACGCATGAAGGTTTACATGTAAACTAGATTGGTTTTTCACCCTAGGAAATCCCAGAGAAACCATCTGTTAATGGAAATGCCACTGGATTGCTACACATGCAAATTTATAAAGGTGCTTAAATTGATACTATGTCAAATTGATATGTTTAACTCCAAGATTATAATTGTAAAAAAAAACCCCATCTATCTTCTAGCTGCCAAAGATTTTGCTGCTAAATTCATTATGTGCTTAAGGATCATCAGGTTTTATACAGAAATAACTGTTCTGAAATCACTGGGCCACTAGGCACCTATTTTAAGATCCTCTAACTAGACATGCATTCTCATTTCTTACATATCCAGAGGGATATAGCATGACTTGTGTGCTCAGATTTTCCTTAATAAATACTGACATGACTGAGTGTTGTACAAGGTGCACTAGGAATGGCCATGTTCATTTCACCTGTGCTTTTAGATGGAGCACTGCTTTTGGAGTTTGTCCAATAACTCTTCAATTACAGCACTAATGCAGTATTTGGGAAAACTGAAGTCTCTGTCTTCCTATCTGCAAGCTTATCTTAAAGCAGAAACCTAGCCCTTTGCCTTTGGCTGGGCAGGGGTGCATATGTGTGTTGAAAGCTCACTACTCTTTGTGCCACTTTAAGTAATAAATGCTATCGGTAGTAATGGTAATAACCCAGATTCAGACAAAAGGGAAATATTTCTGTAATTCAGTAGCTGAAGTACAACAAGAAAAAGAGGGGTCATGGTCTTCGCTTCAAGGCTTGCTTGCGTGTTTTACAGGGTGTAAACAATCCTCAGACACCAAGTTTGAAACTGCATAGCTACAAACAAAATTCCCTGTCAAAAGAACGCTTGAAAACTGCTCTGTGTTTCTCTGTACTTCACTGTGCTTGAATTAATTCCTTATATTGTGCTGTTTGGACAAGAGGAATTGAATCAATTGCATTTTTATGTAGATCAGGATATTTTGGGAATTGACACTGTTATGGGATGTTTTACCTCAGCTTCTGTGTGTCTTTTGAAAACAAATTGAATACATGGACAGGCATATTTAGAAAGAACTATTCATCTTCAGCATGCTGCTTGTATCATCTGCCTGAAGCACAACAAATAGGTCACATAGCAATTTTATCCGACAGCGTGGCAGTCAGAAGACAAAGGCTGATATCAAGAAATGTTAATAACATCTCAGCTTCTGTTTCCTCTTAATTTTGCGCTCATCGGTTTTATATAGACACTGAAATGAGGATAAAAAAGATTTTATAAATCATTCATATTAACTGAATCTTACTCCTTTCTGGACTTCCTTGGAACATTTTCATTTCTTTGTTCCTTCCTTTATATCACTTTCTTACCAATGTCACTTCTTCAGGAATATTTTCTCAAATCATGTTATCAAAGGATTTGGTTCTTCATGCTTATATTCATCGGCTGCATCCATGCTTTTGGTTCCCTTTAACAGAACAGTTGCTATATATTTGGTCTCAGTACTCTAGAAACCTTCAAAGATATCACCAATTGCAGTAAGAAATGTTCTTTGGTCTGAAAAGCCTAGTTTCTAAGTAGGCAAGAGAGAGAAAAATGGTGCAAATGAAGTATTACTGTATATTTTCACAGATAGGGATTTAAGACTCAGGCTTAGAAATTTGCCCAAGCAATAACGAATGCTATTCAGAGCAGGAACTATAATGTCATTTCTTACATTCCCTACTTAATCAGTTCATAAAATACAAATACCTCAGTTCTGTTTTTTCAGCTTGGTTCACATGACCAAAATTTGAAGTATGCTGAGCAACTTCACAAAACTAATCCCAACACTTTCGCACTTTTTCGTATTTCTCTAGAAGTCGATAGCATAATATGTAAATAGTGTGTGAATCCTATGGCATAATAGAAATTTCACTTTCTAGCATCTATAAGGTTGTACAGACTCTAGAACTAGACTTGGTATTGTAAATATGTAAATACATAGCCCCAAGAAAATGAAAGATCATCATTGCATTTTTTTTTAAACTTGTAATATTTTTTAAGTTTGAAGCGTTATTTGCCTTCATTCCCCTGTATCTCCAAAAGTCTCTTTTTCTTTTCCTGAATCTTCTGTTAATCAACCCAAAGGCGGTCTTTTCACTGGCTCTGTAGAGAGGTTACAATGAAACAAAGGCCAAAACCAGAACGAAAAGAACAGCAAAAACGAGGACTCTTTAACTACACAATCTAATGCGATGGAAGAGAACTGTAATATAATTCACAAAATTCATTCTGACCTTTTTCTACTTTTTTATTGCATTCTACTTAGAAACTTCAGGTAATTTTGAGGAAACAAACACTGGGATTTAGTACTGCACTGCAGATTTCATTTTAGGATATTGGAAGGTGTTATTTGTTTTGATTCCATTTCCTTCAACATAACAGATAGTCATTTCCAAGGAGGTTATTAGGTTATTTTCTGGTTATCACTTGGCAGATTTACTTTTTGGCATTCAGTAAGCTGTCCTTTTGTCACTGCTTTCAAACAAATTGTGTATACACTTCTCCATTTGTACACAGATTAAAAAAAGACTAGCTAAAGCATATGACACAGAGCCTGATCCCAGTGAGGCAATACTTTCAATCCTAAGTGGCCTTGCTGACTTTTATAGGTTTTTCAATTTTAATAAAGTTGTGGAGGAATTAATTTCTTGGACTGTTTTCTAAAATAGTAGAAGTTCTTCAGTACGTTGAAACTTTTGTAGCCAGCTGCCTAAGTGTCACAACCATCTGTTGAGAATATTCACTATATACATTGATAGCTGGTTTCATTTTCAAACTCCAGCATGCTGAAAACGTAAACGAACTTTTCAATCTGGGCCCACCATAAATACTGTACCAGCACTAGAAACTAGCTTGTGCCTTGTAAACATGAAACTATTAGCATGCAAATTCTGACCACAACAGTGTGTAACATACAGTGTTTGTGAAAAAAAAAAAAAAAACAAAAAAAAAAACCAAACAACCCAACCCAAAACCAAAACCCCAAAACGTTAGAAGATCAGGTGGTGCAAAAATATTCTAGCAGTTGTCTGTCATTTTACTCCAGCTTCACCTTGGTTCCCAATCTTACTTGCAAATCTTCTGTTCTGATCTGTTGATTTCATGTAGAATCACAGAACCATAGAATAGATTGGGTTAGTGGGCCTTTAAAGGTCATCTAGTCTAACCCCTTTGCAATAAGCAAGAACATCTTAAACTAGATCAGGTTGCTCAGACCCCCATCCAACCTGACCTTGAATGCTTCTAGGGACAGGGCATTTACCAGCCCTGCACATTGCCAGCCCACATCCAGCTTTTCATCCACCAATAGCCACAGGTCCTTATCTGCATGGTTGCTCTAAATCCCTTCATTTCTCAGCCTATACCAATCCAGGGGCAGGACCTTGCACTTAGTCTTGTTGAACCTCATGAGGTTCACATGTGTCCAGTCCTTGAGCTTGTTCAGGTGCCTCTGGATAGCATCCCAGCTCTCAGCTGTGTCAACCACACCACTCAGCTTGGTAACATCTACAACCTTGCTGAGGGTACACTCAATCCCACTATGTGGGATTCACTGATGAAGGTATTAAACAGTACTGGTCCCAATACTGATCCCTGAGGGACACCACTTGTCACCAATCTATCTGGAGCTTTATATATGTGTGAACAATTTTTTCCTCACCTGGTCTTCGAAGCATAGTAATGCAAAGGTTATCTTTACTCTCTGCAGATAGATCCATAAGTTACCTGTCAATGAATAAGCAGGTTTCAATTTATTTTTCTTGTGAGTTCATTTAAGCTCCAGAGTAACTGGGGGCACAGAGAACAGAGCTTTCTTCTCACGTATATTTTGTTGAGCATCAGATGGAGACGACACTTTCCAACTGTGGTATGTTATTAGAAACCTTTGCACACTTAATGTAAAATTATTTAAGAAAAAAGGAACAGGAAGAAATTAATACATTTAACTTCATCAGAAAATCTGATTGAAAGGAATGGAATGGAAAGATTTGGTTTTAGTTGTTCTGCTACACTTTCTTTCTTTTCTTTTCTTTTCTTTTCTTTTCTTTTCTTTTCTTTTCTTTTCTTTTCTTTTCTTTTCTTTTCTTTTCTTTTCTTTTCTTTTCTTTTCTTTTCTTTTCTTTTCTTTTCTTTTCTTTTCTTTTCTTTTCTTTTCTTTTCTTTTCTTTTCTTTTCTTTTCTTTTCTTTTCTTTTCTTTTCTTTTCTTCCCCTCTGCCACTCCAAGTGTTTAGTTAGGAGTAGTGCAACAGTACTGTCAGTAAGGTAAAAATATCTCTGATGTTTAATGCACAAAAAGCTATCTAGCACAGACACTTTGGGGGCACTTGGACGGTAAATTGTGCAGCTTGCTCATGTAGATGAAGAATTCACAGTTGATGAAGAGTTGCCATTCTTTATAAGGAAACAATAAAACCTGTGGTCACGTACTAGATTTTGTATACATTTATGTTAGCCAGCACATATTCAAGTGCTTCTTTACCCCCCACAACTTTTTAATTTTCGTTTATTACTATTTGACAAATTAGATTAAACAGGTCTGAAAAGGCATATTATTAATCTATTATTAATTCCAGTCATTATTCATTCTACTTTGTTGGGATTTTTTCCATCTAATCAATCACATTTATGACTGCCCAGTAGCAGTGTTTTTGTTCTGAAACAGAGAATGTATATATTACCTCAATTTTAAAGACATTAAATAGTAATGATCAAACATATTCCAGCTACATACTTGAGTTTTCTTAATGAACCATTTGTCATGAAAGCTTGGCATAAAGTAGGACTGTACACGAAGACCTCCTTTACAAAAAAAATTGAGGTAGGATTTCTTTTTCAAGCAATTAACTTATTTACTCTACAGGTAGTTTTAATTGTGCCAAAAATAAGTTCAAATTAGCGTTAAATTTAATACAATGTCTCATTTGTGAAAAAGAATAGTCACAAGAGTAATATACTTTTTATGCCTACTCTTTTATTAATCAATAATGTGAAACACTTTCAATATAATGACTGAGAAACTCCAGACATTCCTTGTTGCAAATTTAAAACTTTAAAGTAGACCTTAATTGACAAGTTAGGAAACATTTGTGGGATGTCAGAGAAATGTGTTTAAAACAGTTGACTGTCTAAGTTGTCCCAAATATGAACAAATCACCACAGCTCTCACCTGAAAGTCCTAACTTGTGGATGTGAAGTAGTCTGTTATGGGTCTTCTCATTTTGTTCGTGCTGGAGCTCTTTCATTCCTATACAACTCTCCAAGGGTTCATGCAATTAGCACAGACTGATTTTGAAAGAGAGCCAAGACTGAAAGCATTCCCCTCTAGTAATAATTTGAAACATGGTGTTTAGAATATTCTTATAAAAAATAGGTAATAGAATTCAGACAGAAGAAGGAATTGAAGCTGGGGTTTCCATATCCCATAATAACTGTGTTTCATTAAATTAAAAGAATATAGAATTTTTAGATGCGTTTTTCTTCCATTACAAATATCCAAATGTTTATTTTCAGCTTGAATAGAATGTTGTGTTCAATTCAAACAAAATATTTACAATTTTTTGTGACTTAGGGAAAAACCAAAACATTTTATTGTTTAACCTGAAATGGTTATTATACGTGAGTATTCTTCTTCTACCTGCCAACAGAAGAATCAGTTTGAACAACCTTAGATCAGACTGCAAATGAGCTTGTGTTCTAATGATTTTCCACATCCAGAAATCTCTTATCTGTGAAATGCATCACAATCCGTCTGTTCTTATCAAAAAACATCACCTAGAAGCTTTTCTAATACTAATGTATTTACATTGCATAAAAGCTACTATATGAATGCAAATTTTGAAATCGACAAAGCAAACATAAAGTTATCAGTTTGCATTCTGATGTTATTTAAAGGTTAAAATAATGTAAGACACTAAAGAAAAAATAAAAAAAAAATAAATACTTTTAAAGCACACAGGCCTTTTAGATTTGCTGTATTTTACATTGACTGCAATGAGATCCATATACTCCAAAAGTGGCAAAGGAAACGTAAGTATTTCAAGTGCTATCACCCCCCAGTAATAAGTTTTCATACTACCTATAGAAGGAAGTGCCATTATGATCAAATGCATACCTTTGTCTGCCAGGAGATCTATATTATGAAACAATAGCAGTTGTGTGGTATTAGGTATCCCCAAAAGCTTTTTGTTCATAAACTCATTTTTAATTTATTGCTATCTTAACGTATTTTAGTTAAAATCCAATGCTATAGTAAAAAGTTTTTACTCTCTTGTGAAGAAGTTGAAAAGTTTGTTTGGAAATAAGTGCTACAGGGAATATTATCTTTCCTGGTAAATGGTATCTTTGGAGAGCATAAATACATAAAGTATTATTTACTAATTGATAAATGTCCAAAGTGATTATTCCTTCCTTACTAGAAGTCAGTAAAATAAAAGCAGTGATATGGGGCTGGAAATGGCATAGGAAGAGGCGAAATCTCTAAAAGCAGAGGTTTCCTGAAAGAAGCATCAGTCTTACAGAATCTAGTTCTGTCCATGAATACATATGCTTCATAAGTTGAATTTAGCTTTGCCATAGAATCAACCCTACAAGGGAGAGTGTGGGTTGGAGAACACCTCAGTAAAGATCCTTCTGAGACAGTGGGGCATGGGAAGGTTTTATCAAACTTTCTGGACAGTTGCCTGAAGGATGGTAGTGGCTCATGAAGATTATTTGTCTATATTATTAATTTTTTTTGTGTCTAAAAAAACCTACAAGGAGAACAAAGACAGGACAGAATACTGAGAGCAGGGGAAAGAGAACACAGTAAACCAAAGCACACTTTAATTTGAAAGAACATTTCAAAATGAATGGTCAAGAGTGTTTCATTTGAATGAAAAATATCTTTTATATGTCTTCATTTTGATTGAGAGAATGATGAACTGGTAGTGCTGTTGACAGCAATTACCATGATTTCAGTGCTTTGTTTTTAAAAAAAGAGGAAATATGATTTGCTTTTGCCATTCACTGTTTCAGTAGAAAATGGAAATTAATTGGAAATGTTCAGTTTTAAATTTCGAGTGAAGACATCTTCTTTGCTTGTTTGCTGTTTGGGATTTCCAAGATCAGCCAAGTTGACACGTGTGCAAACCAATTTAATTCTGCCTGGCTCCACAGTTGTTCTTTTCCTGGCCCTCAAAGACTATTCATTGAAAGAGCTGAACCACAAAAGCAAATATTGCTCACTACTGGACAACACGTCTTCTGTGGAAACAAATGTGAATGTGTCTGCCACATGTTAATAAAACGTAACACAGAAAAAAAAATTAAAATACTTGAGAGACTTGAATGTATTCAAGTATTACCCATCAGATCTTGGTAAAATTTACAGCCCTCTTCCCAAATATGGCTCAATGCTCATAACATTGTTTCTAATCTTATTTTCATATTTCAAATATGCATTTTTACAAATGTATCTGTTAATCATATTCATCATAAATGTGAAAGCTCCACTTGATATTTCCATTCAGCTAAACCAGTGCAGACAATTGAAAAGCTTTAGTACACCCTTTTCCTCTCAACAGGGTCAGTGTCAGCAGTTGACATTATTTGAATCACTGAAATGTTGCTAACTGTGAAATCAGAATTTAAGTAAAGAATATTTATTGCATAATGTAGAACTATCACTGCCTGAATTCTAAGCCATTGCTGGTTCTCTTTGTTGCTGTGCATTAACTCTGTGTTTGATAATTTTTATTTAAAACTGAGTCAAAATTTCCTGAATTAAAAAAAAAATAATAAAAAGGCGCTCCAGAATGGGGCATTCATGTTCCAAAAAAGCAGAATTACATCAGAGATATTTTGTGGCAGTTGTTGTTAGTTACTATAACCTAGATTTCCAGCAAGCGCTCTGAAATTAAATAAAAGGACTGAAAGTAAGTCTAACAATAAGAATTTGCCGGTTACATGTAAGAGTATGGAACTCAGATTCTGGCACCATACAATGCATAAGTAAACAAGGCAAATTAAAGTTTAAAAAATAGCAAATATCTTGCTATTTGGCTGCCTTTCTTTTGTTTTAGGTCTAACATCTTTTACAAATTTTATTAAAGGCAAGCTATAAAAGAAACATTAGAATGAAATTATGTTGAGACAACTAGAATTGAACATAAATATGTTGCTGGGATACTATTTAACCGTGTGTGTGTGCGCGTGTGTGTGTGTTCAGAACTGCTATTTATGGAAACATGCTACTTCCCATAATCGACAGGATGTTGGGAAAGTCTGTTCATAGGATAAAGCAAATAAGAAGATAGAGTTGTTTCAGTCTTTATAAAGAGTGGAATGGAGGAAATGTTACAGGCTACTTACACTCCCAGTTTGGTAAAACATCCTTAATGTGAATGAGAAATATGTGTATGTGGTAAACTTCCACCATCTTAATGATCCCTAGGTACAGGTAAGGCAAGTCCCAGGTTTCTGGGATCTGTGTAAGGACTAGGAGTTTTGCTACTTCATGGGAATGTCATGAAGATGAATTCATAGTATGTGGAGAGCACTGAGGGCTGCATTCATGAAATGACCTGGTGCTTCCGATTCTTGACATGCCTCTTGCTTGGCTGTGGCACTGAGGCTTTTTTTCTGAATCTGCTGGTCAGGAGAAGCTGTAAATATAATGACATAAAGGTTGGCTACGTACTGAAAAATTTGGATACAAAATGATATCATGCTATCCCGTCATAAAAGAAGTTGGTAAACCACACATCTGCATTTTCCTGTTCAACTTTTTTCCACCATCAGTACAAATACAGCAAAATGTTGAGGATGTTGGCTGAGCTACTAGGAGAGACAGATCCCTCACTCAGCACAATGATAATTTGTGATGGTAAAGCTACAGATCTAGGTTCTGCAGATAAGTTTTAGTCCTTCCTAGTGAGGAACAAAAAGTGTGAGAACTTTGTGAGAGCCTTATGTATGATGTGTAGCAATTTGTCCACCTTTCCCCTCGTATCCTGAAGTTAGCCTTCAATTCTGCCAACTGCTTTGAATAACAGTCAATTGACAAGAGAAAAACAAAACCAGCAACTGTTCTATGAGGGGAAAAACAAAGTGAGATTTAATATAATTTTTCTACTTTCACTGAAGTCCTGAAAAGCAAAGATTCACAAGGATGGGCACCAATGATATTTAATGTCCTTATAGGTATTGAAAAAAAATCTCAGCTAAGAGAGTGATACCTGTGTAATAAAAATGTGGACCATTTAGAAAAACATCTCAGGCTTGCTGAGATTAGATCGACTTTTATATCTTGTGTAGATGTTTTTTTCCTTTCTTCTGACCCAGAAGTTACAGTATCAGCAAAGTAAATCCTAAGAAGCAAAATCTGTAAGTGCTACAGCTCAGACAAATGAAAATATGGATGACAGCCTATTCATTCCATCCATTCTAGCTCTCTGCACAGTAATAATTGTAGACACACCTCTAACAGCACTGTGCCTTTTGCATATTGCGACAAACTGTTTGTAAGTTCTCAAAAGCAAGTACATAAAAAAATCTTTGTGGGTGTCATCTCAAAATCATTTTTTCCCTTGTGCCCATAGTGAAACTGATTACAGGTTATATAAATGCAAGTTTTATCATGACAGCAGAACAGAACTGATACAGCATAATAATTTATTCATTAAAGTGCAAATGAGCAAATTACAGTAAAAGGTAGTTGCATAGTTTGCTCCTGCTACTCTTATTGTAAAGCTGAATGTGTGGAATCAAAACTGGTGGTTGCCCAAGAAAAAGCTTTGCAAATCTTTTCAGTTTAATCTGTTCTGCCTTCCTTACAACAGCAGTTACAATATTTTATTAAAGAGATACCAGTCTACTGCAGTCATCAGATGGTGAGAGCTCATGGGGAGGTTAGATAAAACTGCAGATCTGCTGAATTACCTGTGCTAAAATTCCTGTGGAGCTTAGTGATTGCAATATTCTTTAATTATCCACAATATCAATTAGTAGTCATCTTAAAACACTATTTAAAAAATCAAAACTTTATTTTATTAATTATGGAATCAGTGTAAAAAAGCATGTGCATCAGCATTTTCTTTTGGTGTGAGCTTTAAGATAGCAACTATTTTTTCTTACGGAGTTACAACAGTCATAAACTGCCTTACAGATAAGTTTCTATTGTGTTTTATTCCTATTGCATAAACATCTAAAATCAATTCAACAGATCCTAGCTTAAAGGCCAAGTTCTAGGGGTTGAGTTAACCAAAGTTAAAAGTAGTAACTCTTGAGATATAATAGTAATGGGAAAGAAAAGCAGTTGGCAAATACAAGCACTGTTTCCATTTGCAAAAGTGTTGTGAAGATTCTCTGTTGACTTTTCATCAGTGTTGCTACCCATGTTCTGCAGGCAAGAGTAACAGACTGAACAAGGGGTGTTATTTGTTCACTGGCTCTTACAATCGTGCCCTGAAATCCTCCTAGATTTACCTAGGTTGATATAAGAAGTCACCTCCAGGACAAGCCCTGTAAACCTCTAGAGAGTTATAGGTGTGATCACACACTAAGAAATCCAGCATTTCATCATTGCACTTCAAGAGCAACGCATTTATTTTCCTGGAAGTCAAAGCAAGGTCATGGTGTTTTTTTAGGTCTTAATAGCAGGAAAAAGAACAAACAAAAACCCTCAAAATAACTCCAAACCCCTAGATCAATGAATTCTTCCTAATGAATTCTTCATAATCCTTCAAGAAGAAATAGATCAGCCTGAAGCATGAGAGGTTCCGTATGTACATCAGGAAACATCTTTTCACTGTGACTTGGACTTAATTGGGGAAGTACAAGGGAGAGAGTGTACATACAATAGATTTTTCACTGGCAGATATTAGGAGGGAAACAAAAGAGGTTTATAATATTAAACATGAAACAAAATCTTCTTCAATGTGTATTCAAGTAGGAATTCAAGCTGCTCTTTGAAACATTCTTTGGACCAGTACACAAATATTTTCCTTTTTAGTGTACTGGTCCTATAAACAAGGACAGAGTGAAAGTCTTTTAGCATTGGAATTCATACATCTGGTTAACGCATGAACAGTGTTGACCGTGCCTCAATAACTGAGTTTTTTTCTGTAGCATTTTACATTTCATGGACAACAGGTAATTGTTTCATCAGCCTAACAACTTGGTCAGTGTTTAAGTGCACTTTACATTTGTATTTTAATGGAGTGACGAATTTTCTAACCTTTTTTTGAAGATAATAGTGACACTTAAATGTTTTTGGGTTTTGGTGCAGATGAATCTTTAACATTCTGTTACTTGGCTTTAGCTGGCTTCAGATAGCAGCAGTTGTGCATGTTTGAGATGGTCCACAGGCCACAGACAGAAGAGCCATTGCTTCAGGGTGACATTTTAAGATACAGAAATCACTCTAAATTTGGAGTCACTTTATTGGGAGAGATGATGCACAGAAATCAACCATTCAAGAGATCACTTGCATCTTAGATCAAGCAGATCAAATGAAAATAACACTTGAACTCATTGAAGTAAAAGGAAAATGTCAGACTAAGCTTGTATTTATCTTTATTAACTGATTTTCCAAATAATCTTGGTGGTTAGTCTAATCTACAGAGTCTTCAGTAAAATATTGGTATAGTACTATCACAGTTTAGCCCCGACCTGGCTTAATTTTCAGAAGCTAAAATCATGCAGTTGGGCTCCCAAATTCCACCCCTCTACCCTCCGTGGGAGAAAATGAGGGAAAAAAGGCTTGCATATTGGAAACTAAAACTACAGCTTTCATAAGATGATGATAATAATAATAATGATTAAAATAATTAGAAAGTAATGAAAATATGTACAAATATCCAAGATTGCACCCCCACCCCACCCCTCGATGACTATAGGTCACCACAACTGCTGTAGAGGAGACATGAGGGAATGGAGGAGTTGAACTCAGGGACTGGATTCAGGGACTCTTGGATCTGGGGTCAGACAAACAAGGTCATCACTGGGTGTCGACCATCACAGAAGAGAGTGAGACCCTTGTGATCTCTCAGTTTTATAGTGAGTATGTCGTATATGGGATAGAACACTCTGTTGGTCAGTTTGGGGTCACCTGTCCTGTCCACCCCTCTCTAAAGGTACGGCCATTTTTTGCTAGCTCGAGGCTGGCCTTGGTTACTAGAGGAATAAATATAAGCAATGGCCTCTCTGCATACCAGTGTTCCGTATTATCATTGCTAGAGAGAAACTGTCTGAAAAATATGCAGTTAGCTTTTCAGAAAATGCAGGGTTTTTTTTTTTCAGAAAAGGCAGAGACAGAGTCAGAGTCACCCCAATTAACTCAAACCATAACAGATACCTTATGGGGAACCATTAATTGATCTGGGAAAGTAGAGTGGAGGCACAAGAATTGCAAAGCAATGGTCATAGCATGGTCAAAAGTTTCAGCTATGCAGCTCTGTATTTTTCTGTTTTCCAAATCTTGCTCAAAACCACAACTGCCCACCTTGGTGCAAATGCTGATGAATTGTGCTGAAACATGAATTGGAAGACTAAAGAGATGGTACTAATTGAATTACTTAAAGAGCAGAGTTGAGAGATACAGTAATTTTTTTGATGACATCGAACCGTTGAAATTTTAAGCTAGAGGATGTGGGTAGTCAGAAGTGGATCAAATACTGTGTAGGAGGAACGGAGTGTCCTCACGTGGAATAGCTGAACTGGGAAGAAATTTTACAGTTACAGGCATGCAATTTAAGACAAGTAACAATAATTTTACTATTAAATAATGTATTTATAATGACTATTTGTAGAAAGGCTTGATTACACTAGCTGGATGCAGAAAACACCTCAAGTACAACTGAGAGTCTAAAAAGGCAAAGATAACTCAAAATAAAGGCAAAGTTAATGTAAAGACTTGAAAGAATATTAATAGCTTTTTATAAGGCACTGAGAAGATGTTATCTCTGGTGCTGTGTTGTCAATGTTTAAGAAAGAAAAATGAAAGAAAACGAGAGGTGCTTCAGTTCTGCCTCTCCAAGTCCTTTATACACTGAACTCCTACTAAGGAGTCTAATGCCCAATGAAGTAATTGGTTTCAGTGGGAATGTGAGGTGTAAATAGGAGTTAGACATATAAATACTTTAGAGGATCATATCCTAAGTTTTGTACTTTAGCAAGACAGTAGCTGAGAGTGGATGTGACTGTTCTTTCTAAATTCTTCAGGGACACAAACACTCATGAGGGAGAAGAAACGCTTACACAACAGGTAATACTGGTGCAGAAAGAAATAATTACACACATTATGACTAAGTCTAGCCTAGAAGGTTTCTGAATATCAGGATAACAAAGGAGTTGGAGAGCAATCTTTTGAATTGAATAATCAGAGTTAATGCACTTTATGAATAGGACTGTGAGTTATACAGGATCATAAAAAGAGGGGTCTAGTTCAAACGTATTTACAGCCCATTTCCTTTGGTCTTAAAGCATCTAGACAGTGGTTGTGAATGTCACTATGTTAAATCTCATCCTTCTTTGGAGCTGACAGGTGGATGGAAAGAAATTTCATTACCTCTTGGTATTCTCCTAAGTCTCCAGATCTGTGTAAAATGAGTTGAATCTCAAATGAAAGCAGTAAACTGATATTAGTATTTTTAAGGGTATATATTGTTTCTCTTTGCTTTGAGAAATAACTCTTAACAATTATTGAGAACATCATCCAAAAAAATCCTGTAGGGCAGCAAATTACAATAAACTTTGCATCTGGAAAAGTTTCAACATTAAGATTGTAGAATTTTTTTTGTGTATGTATTTTCACTTTCTGGTTCAATTGCAGCATAATTAAAATAGATATTGAACTGTAATTTGTTTTACAAAAAAAAATATAGTATTTAATGAAAACATCCTATCAATGTAGCTTTATTACTGCTACATCTGTCATTCTTGTCCCCTCCTATGGCTTCTCTGTGGGGGCTATAGAATTGCCAGTGCCTTACTCCTGGAATAAATCTTGCAGGACTTCTCATGATTTCCCCTTATCTAAAGCAGTAAAATTCTCCTCTAATCCAGATCAAAGACAACTCTGGGTCAGGTAAGACAAGCGTTCATCTGTTTTACATCTTCCTTTTCTTTGCTCTGTGAAAAAAATGGCACTGTCACTTTTTGTCCTACACAGACTCATTCCGTGAGATATGAGTCGAATAGAAGGAATGTGCATCTGAGGATCTTTTTAAAGTGCTTTCTCTATCTGTGGTAAATCATAGTAAATAAAAAAATAGACAGAAAGATAAATACCTGTCCACTATGATATGTTTCTGTGAAGATTATTTGGTTGATGATGGGGTCTTTTCTGCTTCAAAAACAAGATCATGCAAGCATGCTATTGCAAAACAAACTAGATACTTTTGCTGCTTAGTAGTAAAGTTCCACCAGGGTGATCATGCAAGTTTTGTGAATTCTTGGAAAATAAGCAATTAAAAATTAACTTGAGATATTTGGAAGCACATTGATTAGGGCTGGGATTGGGATATGTAATAACTCATCATTTCCTGCTAAAATTATGTCCCACTGGGAAGCCCATGACTAAATGGAAGTCCAGTCTCCAGGCATTTCCTCAGTCTGATTGTTGAAATGATGCCAATATTTCAGGTGTATACTCTTCCTTATGGGGGACATAACATCATTTCAAGCAAGAACTGGAGAATTCTTACTCCAAATGAACATGTCAGCTATAGCTCGTTAGCATTTTACAAAAATATATCAAAAGTATGTTAATAGGAAGGAGTCTATAGCTTACTTGAGCAAGTTTCACTTACGTCATTTTTCTTTTACAAAAGCAGATCAAAATACAGCTTTTGATCAAAGTGCACTGCTTTCTCTCTCATAAACTACATGCACATCCTTTTGCCCTCAAGATAAGGCTACCTTCTTAACTAATGTCATTACAACAGCGTATCACAACTGTCTCTAATTCTGTTTTGCATACTGAGATATTTTATCTGAGCTACTTGGACAACACTATTTAAGGGTAGAGAGGTACACAATGGCCTTAAAACAGTATCTCATTTCACTGCTGTCTCACAAAAAAATACTGCTTCCATTACTATGCATTTTGTAGGTTTGATTTAGTGTTTCATGAAACAAAGATTATAGGGTCTGTTACACAAACTCCAAGCTTCCGACTGTATTTCCTTTACATATTCCCTTCATTTTGGTCATTAACATTTGACATTAGAACCATAATATTTTTATCAGTCTAAGCAAAGCATTAGTTTTAAATTAACACAACCATTTAAACTAAATGTTAGGACCCGGATCATGTACAAAAGCTTTTCTTCATAAGAAAAAAAAAAAAGAATGAAATTAATATAAATTTCCACAGCATTCAACTACTGTACTTAATGCATATTTACTCACATAAATGGACAACACTTCACCCAAATGATTAGAATTATTCAAAAAATTTCCCCGTAGACTGAATATAGTTCCAGAAAACAAAACACCATTGCTTCAAAGTAAGCTTAGCTCCAGATAATCTCTCCATAAGCAATGACAACGCAGTTCAACTATTGTACAGTCAAACATGACCCTGATGTAGAGGAATTTATGTTTCAGTCTGAAAGCCGGTTTGAAGCATCTATTCTCACTAAAAGCAGATAATTTTTCTAAGAGGAAGTTTGGCTTTAGCCACTGTAACTGTAGCCCTCTGCGTTACAGAAGCCATTGAAGTCTGCAAAACAGAAGCTAAATATAGATCTATGGACTTCAGACTGAATTTTGGAGCGTATTGTGGTCAAGAAACTTTCTAGTAAAGAAAGGATTAGTGTATCTGTTTCTATGGCAATGGGATGTCCCTATACTTTTTCGGATTTGACAGATGGACCACTTGGTGGGTAATGAATTAGCTGTATGGTTACTCTTAAAGAGCTGTGGTAATAAGTGGTATTCTTTGGGGGTTGGTATTGGAACAGATGCTGTTTAGTACCTTTGTTGGAGACATGGACAGTGGGATTGAAGGCGCTCTCAGCAAGTTTGCCAACAGCACCAACCTGTGTGGCACGGTCAACACACTGGAGGGAAGGTGGGTCCAGAGGGACCTTGACAGACTATAGAGGTGGGCCATGAAGTTCAACACGGACAGGTGCAAGGTCCTGCACCTGGGTCAGAGCAATCCCAAGCATAAATCCAGGCTGGGTGGAGAATGGATTGAGAGCAGCCCTGAAGAGAAGTACTTGGGAATGCTGGTGGATGAGCCATTCAACATGACCCAGAAATGTGTGCTTTCAGCCCAGAAAACCAACCATATCCCAGGCTACGTGAAAAAAATGGCATGACCAACAGTTTGATGGAGGCGATTCTTCCCCCATACTCCACTCTTGTGAGACCTCATCTGGCATGCTGCATTCAGTTCTGGAGTCCTGAGCATAGGAAGGACGTGGATCTGTTAGCGAGTCTAGGAGGACATCAAAGCTTATCAAAGGGTTGGATCACCTCCCATATGAGGGCAGGCTGAGAGAGTTTGGCTTGTTTAATCCTAGAGAAGAGAAGGCTCCAGGGAGACCTTATAGCATCATTCCAGTTCTAAAAGGGGGCCTGGGGGAAAGGTGGGGAGGAGCTCTTTATCAAGAAATGTAGTGGTAGGACAAAGGGTAATCATTTTAAGTTGAAATAGGACAGATTTAAACTAGATATTAAGAAGTTGCGCTTTTTTTCCTATGAGGGTGGTGAGGTACTGGAACAGGTTTTCCAGAGAAGTCATGGATACCTCATACCTGGAGGTATTCAAGGCCATGTTGGATGAGGCTTTGAGCAACCTGATCCAGGGGAAGGGGTCCTTGCCTAGTCAGGGGGGATGGAACTGGATGATCTTAAAATCCCTTCCAACCCAAACCATTCTGTAATTCCATGATTCTGCAGAGGGTATTTCTTATCTTTAGGAGCCTTCTGGAGAGAAAGTGTGGCTCCCCAGTTTAAGAGGCATGCATTGAGTTTCAAAGAATGAGCAAGTTGCCTACAGCAGTACCATATTTCCTGATAAATTCTCTTTAATTAATGGGATTTTCAAAAGATTTCAACCCACATTTCTCAGGCTGTCACAGGGAAATGGCATCTGAGTCAAGAGCTGATGATTCCACAGAAATTCAAGACCTCTGGGAGACTTCACTTGATATGTACTTCAGAACAAGCAAACATTCCTTCGACGCAGTGACGAGGAATCCTCTCCCAGAGAGCATTGTTTTCCTATGAATCTTTGCAGGATTAAAATAGCCTTTTAAGATAGGTTGTACCAATACTTTGGTCTTACATGAGAGTGCCTATAATCAACATTAGACCTAAGAGTCATATAGATAGTGTCTAATGTCTTTATATTGCACTTATCAGACTGTAATATTGGGTGAGGCAGCCAGGACCATCGTTGTCATAATTCCAGAAGAATTTATTCCTAGAGATGTAGCAGGCTCACTGAGCCACTTTGCAAGCACCTCTTAGAGAAAGTTATTCCTGTAAAAAATCAATTCATCCACAAAAGTACTCTAGTTCATTTCCGGTACAGCTTCTGTTATGAAAACAGCTGAAGTCCAAACACATAGCCAATCTATTTTTTTTCATATTTTTCTAAGTAAAGCCAGACGTACTCTAAACACGTACTCTAAGCATGCTGGTGATGGGGAGTGGGGCAAGGCATCTACCACAGCCTTCTCTTCTCGCTCCTAAATTTACAGAGTTTCAGGGGGATATACTAAGATTGCAGGATATTTTATATAAAATACAGGATGCTTCTAATAAGGAAAACGTGGAATATGGATATACTGGGACCTTAGTTGCATTTTGAAAACTGTCTAAATGCAAAGGAGACCAATATTCCTGACTCAGGTGTCATATATCAAAACTCTGTCTGAAGACATGTGCCTCAACTAAAGAGGCTGTGAGGTGTGAGAGTAATTAGTGGGAGAGCCACGTATTCAGAGGACTCAGAATTCTCTGCACCACCTCAGCTCTGTTGTTGACTGTGTGTCACCACCTCAGCTGAGGAGCAGCCCAAGGGAGATGTAAGCAAGCTACTTGTGAGCTGCTTAAAAACTCAGCAGCTGATGGCTCCTGTCTTAAGGAATCTGACATGCACTGGTCTGATGGAGAATGAGTTGATTTGAAAAACAAAAAACGCACAACACTCCCTAAAGGCTTCTTTGAATCTCCATGTCCTTAAATGCTCTTAAAAATCTGGTGCTTAGCTAGCTATTTTCATGAGGGCTTCAGTAAAATAGCTCATTTTTTAAATAAGCTTATTTAGGTGACATATCTGCATATTAGTGAATTTCAGAAGAAGGGGAAGCCTCTGCTTTTATAACTTTCAGTGAGATATAAATTCATATTACTTATTAGTATTTAACAGAAATTCTTGAACTTTATTAGCAATTATGCTGTAGTGATGGGTGAGTCTTTGAGTAAGAATAAAGTGCTTGTTATGCTCTTGGAGAGGTGACTGTGCCAAGATTTAAAGATAATCCTGACATTTTAATTAAAAATGGAAAGAAAATCGACTCAAAAAATATGCTGCATCATTTTATGTGTGAAGGAATCTGTGTGTTTGTGATGAATATTATTTACACAAAGGCAATGACATAGCCCTTTTACCAATATATTTGGATATTTTTTCTTCTTAGTAATATGCATCTTGTTTAAAGATACAAGCTCCCAGCAGAGACTGAATGCAGCATCACGCTCTGACAAGAAAGACAGGGGCCATCTCTGACAGCTGTAATCTGTGCTGCTGTCAGCCTGCTTCCTTAATGCGAAGTGTTAGTAAATCTATCTGGAGGCTGACAGGCACAGAATAGTATTTGAAGAAACGCCTGTGCTGCCACTGTAGTCTGTCTGGCTGTTTCTACCAACCCCTTCTCCAAACCCTGTTCACTATACCTTCCCTGAAACAACTTGTAATTTTTTTTCCCTTTTGGCTGCAAGGGACCATGAGAAGAAGGAGGGCTGTTCTATGCTGTGAAGACTTCTTTGTGTGGCCTTTGCAATTAAAACACCTTTCCCATCTGTTTTAAGGGTCTGAATCCTGCTAAGTCACATTCACTCTTCTCTACATACACTAGGGTTTTTTTCCTAGATTTTGTAAGCAGTGAAACTCTTTTAAAGGCAGTAATTTAAGAAGAGAGAATGCTTTGCCTGGAAGACTTCCTCTCCTAACTTCTTTTTTCCATAGTTTTTAAGAACATTTGAGGTTTTTGTGTGGTTAATGAATCTGAACCACTCATTGTAAGCTTTCTGGCTAAAATATCCTTTAAAACACACTAGTAGCTCAATAATAAAGACTTCAAACAGTGCAGAATCTACCACATGCTTTGGTAAATTGTTTCAGTGATAAATTACTCCCTCAGTTAAAATACTGTGCGCATTGCAATTGGATTTTTCTATTATTTTGGCTGTTGCAGGTCAGTATTCAGTGGATTGTGAGCTTTTATGCACAATAGTCTTTGATCTGTTTTATTGTCCATGTTTAATATTTAATTTAGCAAGGGCTCTGAAAGCCTGGGCTTAACACTTTTAGCTCTTATTGTCATCTTGCCAAAAACTGAATGAGATAATTAAACTAGGTCTTTAGATCCCTACATGAGTCAGATATTATAGAAATGTATTTTTGATGGAGATCTGGAAGAGATGAAAAACATAAAACAAATGTGAAAATAAGAAAATATAAACCAAAGTATAATGGCAGATAAAAGCCCCAAGTATTTCTATGTGAACATTGGATGACTTGTGAAAGGAAGCGTACCAGAGGCAAGTAATGACCAAAAAAAGATCTCAAATGAAGAAGAAGATGAGAAGTAACAACAAAGCAAGAAAAAAAGCTTTTTTAATGAAGGCCTAAATTAAGAACTATTGCTCCTAAAAGAAACATATTGAGATTTGTATTCTATTTCATACAACTTTCTATTTACATTGTTCAAGTTTAAGGAAAAAGAGTTGGAGTTTTGGAAACTTCTGGCTGAGAAGATAATTATTTCTGGCATAAAGGGGTCATATAAATTACTGCCAGTGACTTTTTGCATCATACTTTTAATATAGATTAGCTTAAACTTGCTACTCTTTCCTGTTGTGTCGAGTTCCTGATACATTCTCCTGAAACGGTGTACTGAGAGAAATGTCCACATAAGAGGTAAAAGATATCTATGTACAAAATGCAAGGACTGATGGGTGCAAATACTTACGCAAACATTGTTTAAATCATCTACTCATTTACAAATATTTTTATTCCCATAATAGAGGAGTAACAAAGGGATTAAAGCACAGAAAAGAAAATTTTCCAAGGCTACCCAGGAACTCAGAAGAGCTCAGTTCTTACCGAAGGAGGTTTAGTTTCATAGGTTCTTCATCAGCAATATCAATTAGGACTTGACATTTTACATCTTGAGTGAAAAGAGATGTTTATGTATACCTAGCTTGACTATTTATTGGTTGATTTTTACTATTAATTAAAGCTGTAATTACTAAAGAATGTTTGTACTGTATCCATGTGATTTTTTCTCTTGTTCTTTGGAGTGATGAAGCAAGATACTCAGCTACTTGGCTTGCACAGATAACAGAAAGAAATAATTGTAAAATGGAAGAAAGAATATAATTTCCTGTGTAGACCTAAATGCCCTGTTTCCTTGAAGAAAGGAAACAGTTTTCTAGCAAGATTTTTTTAAATTGTCTGGATTTGTTTCTCTTTTTACTAAAATGTGCTTCTGCCATAGTTTCTTGTGGTCATATATAACATAGCTGTTGTAGGAAAAAAACATAGGAATCATGTCCTTCTATAAAGGTTAAGTATGAAAATGCCTGAGAGAAAAGTTTTCAGGAAGACTGCAGTCTTTTTGCTTTATGTAGAATAATTTAATAGAAAAAAAAGGAGAGGCTAATATTGTGTAGGTCTTTTATTTCTTCATAACTCAGTGAGATGTAAGCACAGACAGCTTACATCTGAAGTATTTTAGCCTAGGCCAGGCTGTTTTCCCTAATATTTTCTAATTAATACCAGGGCATTATTGTCACTTTAAATGAGGTCCTTTCTCCAGAAGCAGCTCCCAGCTTCACCCAGACCTGGTGTACCAACATTATACCTAATTAATCCTAGGATTAGTAGGCGATACACACCTAGAAGTACATAAAACTTCTTTATAGCATCCCAGCAAAACTGACATGTGGCTTTGACGTGGATTTGATCCTTCATTAGGCTGAGATGTATGAACGGAAAATGATCTGCTCTAGCTTGTGGCAGTATTTGACATTCACAGTGAGTGTCTGAATGACATGAAATTAATAGAACAGAAATGTTTTAAGCTCAAGAAGCTGAACAGAATGTTTAGAGTAAACTTGCCAGCCTTCTCTTTTTGTCTCCCTTCCTGCAAATATTGCTTCAATTGCCTGGTTATGATCCAAAACAGTCAATTGTAAACTTGTAAAATAATTGGGTTTGTTGCCAGTTAAATGAAAATAAGAGCTACTTGGCTTTAGTGATGTTTCCTGGTTTTTGTTATATTATTCCATGGCAATATTTTTGCATCCTAGGACTCAGGCTGTGTTGTGTTCTGATCACCAGAACCTTATATGTGTCACCCAGAACAAACGTGTTGCAAAGCAATTTATCTGCTCAGGAAGTTGTACTTAAGAAGATAATTCTGTTATTCCTGTAATCAAGGGTGAAATGGCAGTTAAACAACAGAAATAATCTGAGATATGAAATTAGTCAGAAATTGTTTCTTCAGTGATGCCAGCTTGTTTAAATTGATGCATTTCTTTAGAATGCTTTTAGTTTGCTGAATAAAATTGCTAGAATGAAAGCAAGATTCACTAAGTTTTCCTTGTCATATATAACTTTGAGAACCTGAGCTGGACAGACTTCTTGGTTATTTCATAGGAAAAAACAGCAATAGGTTTTGAAAAGTTTAAATGAAGGCAGTATCTGCATTGCATTTTGAGGATAATTTCAGTGTTGCTAGGCTAGTATTAAATTAACTCAAAGGGTATTCAGGTGGTCCGAATTCAGCAAGCATTATTAACACAACTAAATGGGAAGACAGGGTCCTAGGTGATCTACTTCAGTTTCAGTGCTCTCATCAAATGTGATAACCACTTTTAAGCTAATTCAAGTAATGCTGTGTTTGCATTTCGTAATTACAGCATATATAAACCTAAGTGACGTTTTAGTTTCATCCTACCTCACTTGTTTGTGGGAGCAGTTGGAATTCAAGTGTTGATAGCTTTAGCTAAAATTTCTTTAGTTTTAGCTAAACTTTTCTTTTTAGCTAAACTTTCGTTAGATCATAGCAGTAGATAACCGCAGCAATTTGCTGATTTAATTGCTAAATCCAATGTAATCTGAATATGGGGTAACACCAGGCAGCAAGCTAATTCTAGTTGATCCTTGCTGTGGCTGACTTACAGTTCACAACTATTTGCTCTTTCTCTTTGTTGACAGTAACTACCCACTGCAACTGGCATATGAGACAAGTTCTACGTTTCCACTCCACTTTACAGGATGAGGCTTCATAATGTGAATGAGCCAATCTGATAACTCTTTTCACCAAAGGGAGCATTCCTTCTTTGCTCACTTACAAGCACAGTTTTCTTCCCTGCTTAAAGCCACCTACACTACTAGACGTCCATTCCTGCTTTAATTTTGCTAGCTTTCCGTTGGCTAAGTTGAACTTTCTCATTTTGAGGCCAGATGAGTTCTAAAGTCAGCAGCAGGGAGGAGGTGGGAGTAGGCATCTACAATGAGAGAATATGGGAGAATGGGACAGCCAGTTTTGCTGGAAGTGAGCCATTAGATTGCTTCAGCTTTATCACAAGGTCTCACCTCAGAGATGTAAAAATAAACCTGGAAGTCTCAGTGTAGTCTGCCTGTGAAAGACTTTGTGCTGAAGCAGCTGACAAGTGGGCCCACATTATCTCTGCTGACTCTGCTGTTGACCTTTGTCAGAAGGGCAGAGTCACCAGCTGGGGGCTGTCACAAGATTTGTCATCGCTTGCCAGTCAGTATCCTCTCTCTGTGTTGCCTCCTGCTGAGTTAGGGACTAATGATGGTGCATTCATTTGGCCTTATTGTTGCACTGAAGCAAGCTATTTGGCAGAAAACTACAGGATCCCAAAGCTCTTTCTCTGTGAGGAAAAGTTTAATAGAATGGCTGTTGCTGTTTTCACCTTGTTTACTTTTTGGAAAGCAAAGTTTACTTTGGAAACCAAGGTAGTATTTGTTTTCAATTCACTGGAAATCTTAGAAGAGTCACAGAGATGAAGGGAAAATTATGATTCCTTTTTTTTTAACTCACCCTCCGTGTGAAATGGAACTCGAGATCTAGTTCTAGTTCAGCAACATGTAATTTTACAGCTAAAAATCATTCTGCATTCTATGCAACATTGGTGAGTTTCAAGGGCAAAACTTTGTGATAGCATATGAAACTTGAAGTCTTAATGATTCAAGCAAGGTTTCATCTCAAACAGAGTAATGACTATATTAACTTCTATTAATTGGCTGATGTGAAGGCTAACCTTTAGTCAGTTATAACTTGCCTTTCTAAAATTAGATTAAAAACCCAATCATGCTTCATCCATTTTCTGGTTTTATATGTTCTGGTTTACAGTAACATGTATACGTATTTATATAGAGAGACATCATTTTTCTCATTACCTGGCAACAGAAAAGTAAAATGGCATACCTGAATTCTGACCAAACTATCTTTTGTAGTAATGATGAGAAATGCTAACAAAATACAGGTCTACAAGCTGCTAAAACTCACTAGTGTTGTAGATTACAAATACTGAACGTGCAAAGCCCTTTCCATAAAGAGAGAAAATGCACAGTATTATTTTTGTTCTCCCTTCTGCTATCTGGGACAGAAGACGACCAAAGGATGAAAATCTATGAGTGTTTTTTTTAACATGGTGTGCTACAGTCATTTTAGCTCATCATATAAAAGTAGCTTAGTGAGATCAAAGTGTGTAAAGATTTTTTGCAATGAGATTATCTGGATCTCATAATTTTCTGTCCCAGGAGGACTCCCCTTGCCAATGAACTCAATAGTTCCACAGGGAGAAAAAAATGTATCAAGTCCAAATAAGTTCATTGGCTTTGATGATTTGAATAATTGTCTATACACGATTTATAGATTCTGTTTCATGAGGCAGAAAAATTGTTACAAAATTCCTCTGCTTTTTTTATTTTTTTTTAATTCTTCTATAATAAAGTGTATGCAATATTGCTGGCAAGGAATACACCATGTCCCTCCAGACCACAAACAGTAGTTAAAAACAAGTTGAGATGATGGGTTAGCAGAAGCCCAGGAGAATCAGTGTTCTCTTCTCTGTCTGTGGGGAAGAGTTTATTTTGAAAAAATGGAAAGCTACCCAAAGGAGAACATAGAAGTCTGTGATCCACTGGGTGTTGTACACTGGTGGAAGCCTCATAAAAAAAAAAAAAAAAGGCAGGTAGGGAGGAAAAACAAATAAGAATCTTTAAGAGAAAAACACTGTTCAAAACATGGGGAGCTTAAGCCAAAATTGAAACAGCCTGACCTAGAATAGACAGATGAAGTGAGAGAACCCTTATATGTGACAGAAAGGTTTCACTAGTCGGGAAAGACCACAAATTTCAAAAGGTATTTAAGCAACTTCTGATGACTCCTGCTGCTGGCTGGAAACAGCTCAAAAGGGTAGAAAATTCAGACAAAAATATGAATACAGAAATTATTTTATTCTTATTTTTTATCTTGCTAAGTGTTTTGTATCTTACTGAGAAATAAACAATGGTGATGAGAAACCCTGTACTGATGTGCATGCTTGAGTATAGGTATTTTACTCAGGTACTTCAGTCTAAAATGCTCTTATGGTTGGCTTTTGTGCTGAAATTTTTATAGTGTTTTTTTTTTTTTGTTCGTACTTTTTTGGTTTGGGGTTTTCATTTTTTTGTTGTTATTTCGTTTCAGTTTTGTTGTTGTTGTTGCTGGTATTTATTTTTTTGCTAAGGATATAAGACTTTGAGAGGTCAGGCATCTATCTTCACAAGGAGCACTCATTTAACACTGAAATATCTTTGCATCCTGCCTTGAACCAGAGGAGGGACTTTCAGTGAGCTAGCAAATATAGAGGTTAGCAACACATTAAACTGAGACTCTGTAGTGCCATGGGAACACTAGATCCCGATTACATCTATGGATCTGCTTCTGCTGTTGCAAAAATTCGACTTCAGCTTCATAAGAGATGGCACAAAGTAGACAGGCAGTGGCTCTCACAAAAACTGCCTTGTCTTTTGTTCTTAATTTTTCTTTTCAAAAAGGTAACAACTACTGTCAAAAAGTAATAAAAATAATGTTTATTTAATTGTTTCAAATTTAAGAAAATCTTGCTCAAACTAAAGTTACAGAGTTATTGTGTTTTCCCCTGACTGTCTAACCAAAATCTCTTGTATTGTAACTTAAGCCTATTATTTCCTGCTACATTCCAAAATAACACCAGCTTTTTCCTCTATAGCCATTTCAGTTGCTTTATATACACAGTATATTTCTTTTGACTTAAAAGAAGAATCAACTTCCTTTTAACAGCAGCATAAGGATTAAGGAGAAACATAAATTTTTGTACTTCTTAAAAATCTGTATGTCTGAAAAGGCACTTCGGGGGTGCAACATAAAGGAAAAATAATTTGATTCAGAAAGTTTTTTGGAGAGAAGTTGTGATAACTGCATGTGGTAAAGACACTGTGGCCACTAGTTCTATGAAAAGATATGTTTGTCTTTATGAAGAGACCTGAGTATCCCTGATCCTTCTGATGTTGTTGTTCAGCTGTACATCAGTATATTTCTTGAGATACTGCTCACTGCAGTGTTCAGCTTTTTGAAACCACCTCACAATAGCAAAAGACAAAAAAAAAGTGCTCCATAAGGAGTATTTTTAACTTATATTTCACTTCCAAACTTTCTGGAGAACTTATCATTCACCCTTTAGTCTTGTCACTGGTGTAATTACCATAAATGACAGCATCAACATTTGTATTCCAGAGACACAGACTAAATACCCTCCAGCAGTGGAAAAGGTCTTTTTTTTTCAGAACTGTGGTGGTGTGAGGGGTGCAATCTGCCAGAGCAGGTGAAAGGAAAGCGGTAGGTGGTAACTGTAAAGGGAAGGAAGGGACTGTAAGCTATGCTTTTTTTCCCCCATGTTGATCTTTTTCTGTTGGTTTTGTATTTGAACAATTTTAACTTATTTCTCCTTAATGTTTTTTTAAACACTGCTGAGGATAATTTTCTCTGTGGCTGGCAGTGACTTTTGATGGCCTTTCAGGTCGGATGAGGACCTGAATAGTTTTGCTTACAGATTCTTTTATATCCTTGTGAAACATAATTAGTATCATATAGGTCAAAAGTCAGTCAGTCATTCTTCTCAGGGAGGTCTTTGAAAGTCCTACATCAACAAACATCTTAGGGTCAGGTGCAAATGTTGGGCATAAAATTCATACTTATATATTTTCCTTACCTTGAGCAGATGTTTCATGATTTTGTTATTTCTGAGAGATTTTTGGCATACTTTTATTAAAAGATTAAGGGGAGGTGTTGGTTATATAGTAGATACGGTTCTGCAAAGGGAATCATGCAAGTAAAGTCAATGCACCTTTAAATTTTGAAACAGAAAAAAAAGTCTTCAGTGCAGGAGTTCATGGCTAAGTATACGGATTTGGATTGCAGGAGTGGGTGTGCGAGATTAGGTGTGGTCTTACACATCATAGTAGATGTGGTGGAGAGAGGTTTATGGAGTAGTTTGTTCAGTGGCACCTCTAGTGGTTTTTAGCTGGTGGGGATATTAAGAATAATTTTTTAGAAAATTAATTTGCACTTTGTGTGTGTGCCTGCTCACTTGTATGCATGCATGTACAATGGGGAAAAAATGAGTACAGTATCACAGAAAACAAGAATCATATAGATTTATCATTCTTAAGATAATAAGATAATACTAACAAGATAAAAATATTTAGCTGTTATACACTGGAAAAGAGAATTAACAGTGTCCTTTGCAAGAAAATGTCCACTTTTTTTTCCATCTTATAAAAATTGGATGAGTAGAACCTCAAGGTACAGCACTGCACTATTTTGTCTTTGCAGTGGTGGTGTAGCTCTACAGCATTATTAGCCCATGAATTACAGTACTGTGATTCCAGCAATATGATAGAAGCAGTTACTATGAAATGATCATTTTGTGTGGATTCTGTGGCAGAACAGGGGCTTAAGAAAGCTCGCTTAACTTCAGATATAGGCACATTAATTTTTTTATATGTGTAATCTAGGAAAGATTACAGTGCTTATTAAATACCTCCATAATAGTTTGAAAGACTGTACTTTAATAAAATACGAACAGAATTAAAAAAACAATTCTAGCAAATATTAACAAAAAATTCAACTTAAAAGTCCGTTTATTTTCCTCAGTACTAATCAAATTTGCTGGAAAGATTGTAAACAGCTAGTTGCTTACTTCTGTCACTGATTTCTTTTAGAGTTTCTAGCAGAAGTTAAATATTTGATAAACTGCATTTCACATTTTCATTGCTCTATAGAGTAAATCATTATGATATAGTAATTATATTAAATATCATCTTTCTTCCTAAATTATCGAAGTGCTTATTTCTCTTAGGCTCTTCTCTTTTCATAAACAGTATAACCTTTTATTTGTTTCCTATGGAATCAGAATACTCAGTGAAATGAAAATTGCAGTTGCAACCTCATTCAATGGAAAGGCAGAATGATGAACAGATAGCACAAAAGAACAAGGTCTTGGTAGAAGCCTCTTTGTATATTTGGGAGAATTATGTTAACATGAATCTCTTTTTTTAGTCTTGTTTTAAGGATTATATTTTATTCCTTGTAATAGGATTTGAATTCAGAACAGTCTTATATTCAGTTTGAAAAATGCAGTTCAGCAGTTTGTATACAAATATCCTGAAATTATTCAGAAATCAAATGCATTCTTAAAAGATAGTGTTACTATAGTTACTGATAATCCCTATACTTAAGTGAAAATATGAAGAATCATCCAGACAGCAAGGAGAATTCCCCTTGGGTATTTATGATTATCCCATAGATTGTTAGATAACTTTGATGATGAAGTTCTAACAGATTTCAAAAGCATCAATATTTGTTTTATGTTTGCTAATTAAACTGAAGTTTTAGTTTCAGATTTCTGGTGGTGTCCAGATTTTGGAGACATTTTTTTGCCTTCACAAGACTTCATTTACAACAATTCTGAAATATAAAGTTCCTATTCAGTACAGTACAGGTGAACAGAAAATTAAAGGTGCTCAGTTCTGTTTTTCTAAAACTCTGACAGTTCCATGCTCTAAAATATTAGTATAACCTCTATCATATCTCAGCTATAAGAAATATAATATCATTATTCCTTAACTATAATATCATTGCGACACTAAGTCCTGTTATTTAGCAGAAATCTTTCTACTTTAATATAAAAATACTATCCACATATATGTAATGCATGTAAGATGTAAAGTGGTAGAAAAACTGGAACCACAACTTAGGTAAACTTTAAAAACAGAGTTGCAGAATAAAGAATTTTAATTTTGAATATTCCCAAATGCCTTTCCTTCTCTGCCTTCTAGTACTGAAGACATGAACTGGGAAGTATTCTAGTTTTACACTTAGGGAATTAAATCATTTAGGAAGCTAATGGAAATGCATTTCAGTGCATACTACTATCCATGGAAATATTTTCTAGTACTTTTTTAAGAACACGTCTTATTTCTGAGTTGCACAACTTCTTCTGAGAGGTCTATAGAATACAAATACTTGACTATTGCTTTTACCAAAATCTTCATTTCTCCAAATTTATTTAATTTTGATATACCGAACATTTATTACCTGTGTTGTATGGGGGCTTAAAGTCAGAGTCGAGTCTTTTAGAAGGCAAAAGAAGGTGTTGCAATGTTTATTCTAGGTTTCATGCCTGTGTACTGTTTGCTTCAATAATACTGTAGGGCTGGATGAAGGTATCTTTGTATCAGTTCAGAGACATTCATCAGTTTCTGTAGTGAATTTATTGGGCTTATACCTACTGACAGATCCAGTCCTGCAAAGATTTTAATATGGAAGTCCATCTATATTCAATTATGTTTAGTGCAATGTTCTTAATTTATAAATAAATAAATTTGTGCTATGAAAAGATGGCAAAATTGTATGATTAATAGAGAAAATATTATCAAAGAATCGCTTCTTGGTAAGTTATTCTTGCAAAATTTACAATCTCTCAAATTTTTTGTAGTGTCTCATATTTATCCAGCTTTCAGTCTCCAGGTTTACTGCAAGGAAAGAAATCTACTTTCACTTTTGCATCATTCCTGTGTTCCTCTTACAGATGAAAGTACTTTTCATTACCATCTTTTCACATAAGTGATGAAAAAGAATGAAAATTTCTTATTTCTAGTGACAAACAATTTTGGCATAGCTTGAAATTGTGTTTACTAAAGGACTCCAATGAGGAACATAGAAAGTCTTTCGAGAAGTCTGAACCCATCATGTTTGGTATTCGGTCTTCTGCTTCTGGCTCTGCAAACTATTTTCTTGGCAGTGAAGGAACATGCTTGAATGGGTACCATAATACTCTTCATACAGTTAATGACAATATTAATATTGTACTGTGTCAAGTTTTATTTGCTGCTCTTGAAGGCAGTAGCACAGGGAGCACAATTGACAAAAAGAGAAAGAAAAGTATGTTCTTTTATTTTCTAGAAACATGTAATCAATGTTGCTTTTTGTGTTGGTGGAATACTGAAATCAAATTAGTAATATTTTTCACATAATCAATTTAATTCTAATCTAAAATAAATCAGTTGAACAGTTCTGTTTCTCAGAAATTTTCTACTGTTGCTTTCAGTGATGCAAATCCTGCAGCTATTAGTCTTCTGACTCTCATTTTTACTTGGGAAACCTCATATTAAATTCACAGGATGTGTAATTGAGGACTATAAATAGGGTAGAAGTATAGGATTTGGTCCAGCAGGACTGTGTGACATAGTTGTTAATGGATTCCATGTTATAACAAATGTTCAGAGATTTGTGGATTTTTTTATCCTAAGGCACTTACACACAAATATATCCAGTCCATCTCCAGATCCCTCCATATCTTAAGTGGGCTGAACTAATTTCTCTCTCAATTTGTTTGTCTTCACCTAAGGAATGTCACTTAGATGTCACATTTAGAGTCCTAGTTCAACTGAATCAGGATCTTAGGATTTTGAGATTCCAGCCATGAAGTCCTTTTATGTATTATTATTCTTACAATGACGACCCTGATAATGGCCACCCTGCTCATGTTATGATTAAGGCAAAGAGCACTTTGTCATGAAAGAGAAAATATAGTAGTTAAAATATCTGTAATATTAATCCTAGAGTCTTTCCTGTGTTTTCAGCCACTCCATGGATATGGGTTTTTTTCCCTGAGATAGATAAAAGGGAGCAAAAATTCACAGGACAAAATAGAGACAAATGGCTGTTGTATATGTTACAATACTCCATTCATCAACATTCCATTATAATATTGAGAAAATATTTGAACTGTGCCACTGTTTGGATAGAGCATGCTTAAGATGTGCTCAAAAGGAAGTCAAACTCTACAAACTGACTGCAATTGTCATTTGTATATGGTTTGTTTGTGCTTGCTGCCCTTTTGGATTACTTATCCATCAGCATTCCTATGATGTTTTTAGTGGCACAAATTTTCATAAGCTATTATTTCCAAAGCTTAAACCAGAAAAATGTGAGATGTAATTACCTGTTTATTCATTCAGGGAATGGAAATAGCACCATACAAGTTTTCAGAAACCCAGAGGTGACAAAAGTAATTTTTTTGTATTCTGTCAATAACAAGGATTTAAAATACTTTAATACAATATTTTAAATAATTGTTTGATTTGATGGCAACAAGTATAGAACTAGATATCATAAAATACTTCAGACCTGAATCTCATTTCTTCTGAAATCAACATGTTTTTATCCATAATTTTGAAGGAAAGATGGAGGCTCCGATGTCCTGTAGATCTGTTGTTTGTTGATGCCTACAACAGGATAGAGACCTAATGAACTTTCAGTGGAGATTATGAGGAGTTGTGAAGGGGAAATTGAAGGGCCTTGTTTACTAACATAAGCTGATTGATACTGATTTGTTTTAGCACAATTGTGTCATGACACTACTTGCCATCCATAACTATTTCTTCAGGGTTTTAGGTTTTTGCTTTTGTTATTCCCTAAAGAAAGGGTCAGATGAAAGTTAATAGAAGAATAATTTTATAACCTACTTTTTGCCTGTCTGTATCATAGGTTTATTTTGCATAAATAGTTATTCAGTTTTATAACTCTTCTTTACTCTCGGGATATTACTATTTAAAGGAGATAAATAATTACCAAAGCCATGTCCATATACCACCCCCATGATGTTTCTTTTTCAAAGCTGAAGCATTGAAGCATTTGTAAGCTGCACGTGAACAGTGATAACAGATATTCAAAATGTGTCACAATACTCAGTTAATGGCAATTTTTTGTTTGTTTTCTACTATAAGTGATGTATTTAGAGAAAGTTAGTATATGGACAATAAAATTTAAATTTATCAAGTTAACCCATTTTCTATATCTCAGTTATTTTTTTGCTACTTATTGATGTAATTTGCATCAGTGATACTTGGTGCCCACTATTTCCTAGAATACATACATTTGTGTTTTCTTTAGATTCTATCTTATATTGTTCTTTCAATTACTTCCGCTACTTTTGTCATCCTTCCTTAAATTTTCTAGTGATTTCCTTCAGTTCAGAGATAAAGTGAATAATGCAATTGCATTCACGTCTTGTTTTTTATTCTTCCTTATTCTTGTTCCAAATTACATGTAAAATACTCAGGTTAATGAGTGGTATAAACACTTTTTTGTTCTTCTAACAATTATGTTATACTAATGTTAATGAGTGACTTCTGAAATCTATGTGATGGATATGGATCTGCATATGTGGACAAATAGTGGATTCTTATGAAGCTGAAAAAACAAATTACCTCCAAAGCATTTTTTAAATTAATTTTTGTTTTTTTTTTTTTTAAATCAGGATTTATAACATCAAAAAAATTGAGACTTTCCCTAGTCTTACTAGAAACATTGCATACTGCACTATGGAGTGCAGTAGCTGATATCTTGTGTTTCTTTCTTCTTTCAGAATTTCAGAAGTAGGTATTTTCTGCATATGGGGAGAAACAGAAGGAGGACGTATCATAAACAGCAAAACGGAGCTGTTTCCTTAAAGTTCTTCAGCAAATTACTATGAAACATACCTTTGTCATAAACAATAGTCATAGTATGTATTAGTTCCTCTGTCCAACTATTTTTTCTTTCATCAGTTTGGAAGGTTTTCCACTGTTCTGTGTAGTGAACGCATCATATAAGTTACAGAGCTTTCAGATAACTGCCTTCATAATTCAAAAGGATTTATTAGTCAGAATATTTCTTTGAGGAAGATAACTCAGCCATTAAAGAAAAATAATTGTTGAGTTCTTCAAAGTACATAAACATCTGTGTTGCTGTATTGATTAGTTCATTATATAACAGAATCTGAACTGGAAAGCAGAGGACATTTACATGGATTCAGCAAAGAGCTATCCTTTGCCTTAGGAGACACTTTATTGGCTATTATTGTAGAAATTTTTATCTAGGAAAAACTTAAGGGTGCTTATTCTTTCCATGGCAAATTGACCTGAACAAAAGTTTAAAAGCAAATTTCTTTGCATGACTTGAGTAGATGTATTTTAAGATCATGTTAAGGAAATATTTCACTACACAAATGAATATTCCCATAAAATGTTCTCATAACAATGTCAATGTGGGTCTTAGTTGTGAAGATATATATTTGACTGGAAAAACTGAAAAAAGTTTTGGAATTCAGGCAAACTGTTATAAGTAATCATTTATTAGAATGAATTCAGAAGCTAAGTGCAATAGATCTTGCAAACAAAGCTGTATTTATTATTTATTTTCAACTGTGTCAATTTAGTCTTCAGTTGACAGCAGCAATACCATTGGTTGACTTGATGTGACCAGGGAGTAAATCGTCCATGAACAATAGTCTGTCATTTTGGACTCCCTGGGGCCAAACATTAGAATCAAGCTTTGAAAAATCTTGTTGTTAGAAGCAAAGTGGTTTAAGCCAAATTTTCTCATGTTATATCTGCTTCTCTGTTAGAGGAAGCAGAATGAATGCATGATAACTCTTGTGAGCAACAGGAAACAAGAGAAGAGCAAACCCAGACTTTAAAGCTTAAAAAGTGTAGGCCATGCACGTATTTCTAAATTTAAGCACATAGTACACAGATGCTACCAATCAAAAAAAGCAGTGGTGAAATAGAATTGTTTCTAATCAGTATACAGTGACAACTGATTTTGTCTTTTGAGTCTTCTTAAGTATTATTTTCAAAAGGTACATGAAAGTTCCAAAGTACGTAACTGGAAGAAGAACTAAAGAATTTCAGAGAGCAAATTGCGTATTTAATGACAATAAAGCTGAGACCCAGCTTATATTTTTGCGTGCACAATAATTTTTTTTTTAACATTTTCTTGTGAGTAACTTTTCACTCAACCTCAAATTTTGTGTAATATTTTTTGGAATAAATCTGACACTTTACAGATGATCACTTCTTTTAGCATGTCAAATTTCTTTGGAGAAGCATTTCATTTGTGTGAGCTCCTGCTAAGTGAATCGGTAGTGTGCTGTTGGGCAGCTGTATACCTGAGCAACCTGTGGAGTAGTTATATCATTTTTCTGGGTGTGACCTGATTTAATAACAGATCTGAAGTAGAACTAAACTCTAGTAGAACTAATAAAGTCTAGGTAGTATTCTTAATTCTGCGGACCTGCTCCAATGGTGCTTGAATGCATTGCATTTTCCAACAGGTTTTATTCCTGAATAAGTCAGTTTGCAACACGCTTAAAAGACTATAAATAAATCTATATAGTGAGAAATTTCTTCTGTTTTATATAGTCTTCCCTAAAAGCTACTTATCATTGTGCTCATCACAGAATAGAAAAAAGGGCAAAGCAGACAAATTAATCAACTAGCTAAACTCCACAAAGGGAATTCTGGATTCACATAGTGCAATAAAAATTAAGATTTGTTTTTAGTCTGGTCACATACTCAGACTTGCATACTACCATTTAGAGTGGCAGGATAATATCAGTTCTATTTGGAAGAAAACACTTTTAATGTGAATGAAAGTAGTAGTGCTTTATAGTTATATTTACACATACAATATTTAAGTTTATCTTCATCCAGTTATTTAAAGGACTATGGTTGACATTATGTCTGTAAAGTGATAATGATTACATAAATCAGTAACAGTGAGAACTCATGGGTAGTTGTTGTCAGTGCTCATGGAAAGGCTGACCTTCAAGAAGTTGCTCTAATTTTGGATGAATTAAGAACATGCAGCCCAATATCCTTTTTCCAACAGCCAACAGTGAATGTCTTCAGAGGAGTCTAAGAACAGGTCATGTATACAGGAGCACTTCTCCAGAATGTACTCACAGCTTCCAGCAATTTGTGACTATGGACTTCTGGAGCTAGAAATCATGTCATTGCATTTTAAAACTTTTTTCTGCATAAATATACCCTTATAAAACTTCACTTATTGACTTTCCGTATAAATATACTGATAATACAATTGTGACTTTTTCACAATGATAGCTTTTAAATTACCTGTTGGTCAACTAGGAAGAATTCTACAATGCAGCATACTCTTAACCATTCCTCCACATCATATAAGGCAGGGAATAAAATATACAGTTTACATAAAAATTAAAATAGACAGTTTATGTAGGTTATGTACAAACATATTTTCACTGAGTTGACCAGAGTGATGTAAAACATTACTGTCCCCATCTGTTGAATTACTATTTCTGCATCCTGAACGCTATGTTATTAAGGAAGCTCTCCTTGTTCAAGTGAGAGAAATTTCTGCTCTGATTTCACATTTGACATCAATGCGTCGTGTGGTTAAAAGACAAGAAACTATTACAGATTCTGTTCTTTTAGATTTGTGGATTTTTAACAAGTTCTACCTTTTGAGATTTATGGGCAAAATAAACACAAATATTTACACACAACATGCACATATATTTAACCAGATTCTAAGAAAAACATGAGCAGATAAACTGTAGATCTGCTAACTGAGTAATATAAGAAGAAAATCTTCACTCCCAAGAAGTTTTGCCCACTTAATAATAGCAACCAAGACAGATGATCACAGTGAAAATGCACCAGAGTAAAATAGGCACTTTAATGCCAATTGGGGATAAATAAGAACAATGTAATCAGAATTTTCCCCATATACTGAGATATAAAACTTGATACCAGAACCAATATTCTTAAAAGAAATCCAAATGCGTGCAATTTTTCAAGCAATGGAAAATGCATTATGCTAAACACCTGGTCCTTTAATATTTCTTGACTAATCAGCCTAAGATTTTTATTTTCAGTTCTTAAGTCAATTAGCGTTAATAATACCTTAAAAATCATAAGAACGCAATTTATCTTCTTTGAACCAATAGAATTCTGCGATTCTTTATTGCATGAGCACTTTTTTTAATAATTTTTTTAATAATTTTTTAAATTATTTGCTGGAAAGTATACGTTCATTTTTATATTTTAAAAAGTGGGTATACATGCATACACACAGTTCCCTATTGTCAATTTATTGGAATTTTCATGAATTTTAACCTCCTTTTATATTTTTGCTTGGCCATTTTTCCTAGATGTTAAGATTAAAAAAGTAGATTAAAACCAACAAAAAAAACCCTTTCGTACTAATGTATTAAAATACTGTAAATATCTTTTTCATAATTTTGATTTGTCTGTTAGTGCTTTGTAGGCTAGTACAGGATCACATTTGTTACTCATTTCTGTCCAAGACTAAATTTATTGTCACTGATATCTACATTTAACCATTTCTGTAATTTCTATTCTACATTCCTTCTTACTTAACCTTATCTTCTTTCTTCCTCTGTCCAAAAGTTTAAATTAATTTCTGCTTTATTTATTTTTTCAGTTTTATTAGTAGGAAGTCCAAAAATTTCTAACATACTGCTTTTTTAAAAGCCCTAATAATTCCTGGTTTAAAGTTTTCATTCCCTTTTAATATGGGTGCATTTAAAACAAACTGACAAAAAAAAGGTGATGGTTTCATCTACAATAGGCATTTAGCTTGTACATATACTCTTTCTAAACAAAAGGAAAATTAGACTGGTCTTTTATACTGTAACATTTCATACATTTTTTAAATGTACAACTGAAAAATGTTTAAGATATTTTTTCCATTTAAAAATCTGCTAAGTAAACTGCACTGAGAAAAGCTTAACTACACTTTTCTTTATAACTTTTCCATGTAATGAATGTATCTTTAAAATTTCTGTATTTTCTAATGCTAATTCACTTGACAGTAGTCTAACCTGAGTAACAGGAGTTGGAAGAATGCTTGCAGGAATTACAGATGGTGTGAATCTGTGTTGGGCTATCTTTGTCTTTACCTAGGAGCATATAGTCATCTTGAACTAAAAATAGAAAAGGTGATGAGTTTGGTGGACATGTATAAACATTTCTCCCACGTCAAGCCCCCCGTTACTTTATTAACAGGGAGATTACACAACCAAATGAAAAAATACCATTCTTCGCTCTTTCCAGGTGAGAGGATATCTCCCTGTATTTTCCACAGTCGCACTAATACTAAAATATATTTAAAAAAAATAATAATTGTTTTTAAAAAGAAAACGCTATTACATGTAATTAACAAAGTGGTAGTGAAAAAAGGAAAAACAAGTCAAGGTAGAAAGTGTGCAGTTGAGATTTTTTAACTTATTTGATTCCACCCCCTTTGTAGTCCAATTTTTAAATCATCTCAGATAATTTAATTTCAGCACATCCTTCTGGTATCTCCTGCTTCCAACTGGAATCTTAAGACTTTGTTCAGAACCTCGTCTTACATTTAAAAAAAAACCCCACCCTAACAGAAACCAAACGACCATTGGTTGAAGCCCTATTTGATAATCAGTTGAAGTCCATAGTATTTATGAAATAAACGGAGATCATTTTATTATAAATAGTGTGCCAGGAAACATCACATGTCAGTGATTGTCAGTGCTACTGTTGCTTCCCTAGGTAGTTTTGTTTTAGGAATACAGACATTTGTCTGTCAGTTGGTTCCTAATCTAACACCCTATATGGAGAATGAGATTTTTAAACTATGATGTCTGAATTTTATCGTGACTTAAACATAATATTTCACTCCTCTATGTTGGTTCTTAAACCAAATACGAAACAAAGAAGAAATGTTTAGGGCTTACTTGCCTCAACAACTGGCTAAAATCATGAAAGTATAGTAGCACACCAAAAAGATGGCTAAGCTCACCTGAAGCTTGAGTTAGAGCAGAGTGATTTTGTAAATATGCAGAATAAGTCCAGGTGTCTCTCACTGACTGTCCGTATCCATCATTTTGGATGCACATACTTCTTCTGCCTGGAAAATGTAATGAATGGTGATTTGAAATTCCTGTAAATCACAATTTTATTTTCTTAGTATTTATTAGTTCAGTTATTTGACAATAAATAAATATTCAGCAATAAGCAAAGTGGCTCTTCATTGTAACTTCTGTATTCAAAATGCTCATGCTCTAACTTTTAAGTAAGCAATAGCTTGTAAGATCTGATATTGTGACTTCAAAAGAGCACTGTGATGACAGTCTAAGTAGATGTGAAGATTAGCATGCTGTTTTGCCTCAGTAGGTCAGGAGCCAATAGTCATTGTTCTGGATGGAGGTAATTGTTTTGGGTAGCATCTGGTAGAGGCCCGTAGTCCCAAGGTTAGAGAATCGAGAAGCGTGTAAAATGGAAACCACCATGATATCACCATTATATAATTTGTAGATGATCTATTAAGGTTAAAACCACCCAACCACCACCAGCTAAACAAACAGGAGGCACACTGCTGCTCTCTTATCCATTTTCTTATCTGTGACTTTACACCAGAAAAATAAAGGGGAAAACTTAGGCCTCTTGTAAAAGCAGAGCATGCATTTGCTTGTTTCATTTAAAGGTTCAACTGAACCTTGAAAATTGAAGACTGCAATTATCTGCTCATTTTTGTGTCTCTGAAACTGACAGGTTTTGCCCTGCCAAAATTACCAATCCTTCCTTTGAGAGCAATTATTACTGATTTCAGTCTAACAAAGCTTTTTAAGCCCTCGTGTCTTTCAGAGGGAGAGAGAAAAAATAAGTTCAGACCATCTCTCAGTTAGAGCCATATTAATTACAATTATAATATATTGAGAAGAGGGAATGAAAGCTGCTTGCTAAATTCATCATGTGCTTCAGATATATGAGTATTAAGATTCATCTAAGAATAATTTTTTTCTCTAGTGGAACATGGAGTTCCTTCATTTTCTCAAATGTGAATTATTTCTTCTAACACAAAATTATAAACCATGGTATGTGTTGTGCTTCCTATTTATATCCTTGATGTGGCTTCTCTGTTGAGCAGGAAATAAACCTTCATACATAAAATCTGTCTGTTCATTCTATCAGATATTCTTGAATTTGAAAATAAGTTGGGTTATATCCTACTTTATCAACCAAAAAAAAAGAAATAAGGAATTATGTTAGATTTTCTATTAGTCGTTCTCAATATGGTGTGATAAAGCCAAATACTATTTTCATGAAAACTCATTTTGATTTTGATTACACTGTGAACAGAATAATATCACTATTCAATCAATCTTTTACATTTAACAGGCACATTAAATAACAGAGCAGCTTGAAAGACAATGATGACAATGATAGAAATCAATTTTCTAAGTAGTGTTAACGTTGGCAATATAGCCGTAAATATACTGTCATGAACTGGAAATGTATCCCATTCCCAGTGAATGCACATAATTGTTGTAGGAATTGTTTAGTAGTTGTAGAGGCAATATAAGTTTCAGTAATCTCTCATAACAGCACACAAACCACAGCAGTTTGGAAAGAGCCTGTTCAGTGACTTGCACACTGACACAATCTCATTTATATACAAAATCTAAAATCTCTGCTTACACAGAGAATGTTTGTGCCATATCATTCAAATTAATTCATTCCTACACATTCATTTTTAGAAGTCTTGAGTAACATTTATAGAGTTCCATTCACTTCACCTATAATTATTGAATAGTTCCTGTAGGAAAGCAACAGGACGGTCATTTGTGTGTGCTGTTGTGACATTGTACTGTCTATCTGCATGCTCAGGTATTTAAATTAGGCAGCTGTGAAATGCTCATTTAAGGCCTAATTTGCTTGTAGCCCAGCCATAACACTACATAGAAGTACAAAATTGTGAAGGTGTTCTTATCTTTTTCTGTTGAGAAATGATTGCCCCCTCAGACCTTGTAAAAATATATGTTAAGGTATCTGTTTCAGAAAGGTGAATGGTAAACAGGACACCAGCTCTTCATAAGCATACAGTATCAGATGCTTTTAAATATTTCATGTCAAGTACCCAGAGCTTCCATGTTGATATTACAGTGAAATTCAAGGATCTTACTCCTACATCTGGTAGAGGACTTTCTGAATTTAGTCCATCAAAACCTGAACTTGTCATGGAAGCATGTCAGTTCCGGTAACACTTTTAGTAGGCCAAGTAAATTCCAGTTAAAGCAGAGACCTAAATTACAGGAATTTCTCTATTAGGAGGAAATTAACATAACAGTGTAAAATTCAGCTTTTATAGTCTTTAGGTGTTTGGATAAAAATTGGCTTTGCTTTTGATCCACAGATATTTGCACTTGCCAATACAACTTCTTCAGTTTCATCTCCGAAAAAAACATATCAGGATCACAAAGTATGCAGTTTAAACCGTGTATCTGGATCTTTTGAAAGAAGAAAACTCAAACACCAGACAACAGGGACTCAAGGCCCACAATATGATTTTGAATTAACATATGCAGTTTTCTGGAAGGTAATTTGAAACTAAGCCTTCAGAATAAGCTACTCCAGATACTACACAGAAAGAAGACTTCCTGCAGAAACTCTGTAATTAGGCAGACCACAGGAAAGTTGTGGAAGTTTGTTGGTATTTTGCTAGACATAAAATTATGCAAGTACTATGGAACCCACTTCCTTATATGCGTTTTGTTGCTAATAAATGCATATGTTCTTTTATGTTCATAAACTTGAAATGTATTTACTTCTTTTTCTTTATGGCTTGCACATAATCCCATTTAAGTCATTGAGTTACTTGATTAATCAACTTGAGTTTGCTGCCTAGGAGACATAAGTTAAAGTGGACAAGGCAGTTAAATAAGCAGAAGTAATTTCAAATGTCTTCATGCTAAACAGACAATAAGACACCAAACTCCTCATCAGTCTGGCAGTTTTTTGACTGTATGTCTGCCTTGTCAGGAAATAAGAAAAAGTCGCTGAGAAAATATTTTCAATTTCTTTTGCTCCCAAGATTCTGAGTGTTAGTTAATTTTGAAATGGAAACAAGCAGAAAATATTTCTCCAGTACTGAATAAAAAACATTTCAATACAATTTTGATATTATTTACTCGTTCTTAAATCCTAACCTATTTTTCTGCCACATATACAATGAAGTGCCTGATTTCCAAAAGCAGCAAGAAATGAGCTACCTACTCTAGATACAGTGTTTTCCTTTGATGTCAAATACTCAGATGAAACATATTTTGCCATATTTTGTTTGTAAATGACAAGTCAGACACAAATTTGAGATAGAAATACTTAATTTGGAACTTGAATAATTTACATGGTAATAACATTTATAATATTCTTTGTTCTCTCTGAAAAAACTACACTTCAACGGGTTTGTTTGCATTTTTTCTAAGTGTAATGACTTTGTGATTTTTACTACTAAAAAAAGCTCACTTAAAATTGTATATCCTTAGCTGGTATGAAAATCTAGTTTCAGAAGAAAGCATAATTTCAGGAAAGATTTAAAAATTGTTGCTGTTCTCATTATTTTAATTAATTGCAGTGGCATCTTAGGGATGCTATGAACTAGAAAATGCCCTCTCCTCCCTGACTTGACTATTTGAAAAAATAATTTATCCTTCATATACCTCAGTGTCATAACCAGTAAAATTGGATTAGGCATACTTGTAAAAAGGACACTAAAACATTAAAATTTATACTTTTGTATCACATTAAAATCAACTAAAAGATATTTTTCATCCTCCTTGAGGACACTGACAAGCAGAATATTGGAAATTGACAATCACTTAATGACTTGAAAACTGGTACTTAATCTTAGGGAGGGCTATAGTATTAATTTTTAGTCTGTGTTCTCTTTAATCAGGGTATCTTTCAGCAACCAAATAATTCACAGACATATTTCACAGAGTCTTTTAAAATTTTTCAATATCATGTTGAAATTTCCTTGGACCTCTAGAATAAGTCAGTGTCAATAAGTCAGGTATGATATTGCAGAAGACAAACCTCTGAATGCAAATTCATTGTGGTAAAAATATATGTCTTTCCCAGAAGAAAATGGGAGGAAATTTGGCAAAATCAGCTGAGGTTGTCTAGAGTCTTAAAGATCTGGAGAGTGATGGAAGTAGTAAGTAGATGCTCTGCTGTTGGCTGAATCTGTTTGTATGTCATCAGTTTAGCACCTCCGTCTTGCTTGGGCCAGTCCCTGAGAATAAATGTAGAAGAACAGGCTGGTGGTCATAGTCAGAATGATATAAGTTTTGTGAAACTGTAGAACTATGGAGAGATTGCATGATAAACATAGGCTCTGTTGTGTTGGGCAGCACCCTTCAGTTATTAATATGGTGACCTGTAAGTAAGTTAGATTTCTTCTGAACCACTTATTAATTCTGCAGACATTATATTGGAATTTATAGTACTTCATTAAAGTTGGTAAAACTGTCCTGTGTGCACCACCCAGGTCCAACAGAAAAAGTTGGTTACTATAGGATGTCAAAAACCTGGAGAGGGCTGTTTGTCCAGATCTCATGCTTTCTACATGACATGAGACATCAGGCATTTGAAATCAATGTGTGCTCTGCTAAGCTACCAGAAGCTGGTGTGCACAGATTGTTACTTTTAATTGTTCTGCTGTAAAAATAATGTAAATTATATACATGTTATATGCTGTGCTTTAAAAAATTCTGCAAATGGAACATTAATCTCATTTTTTGATAGGACAAGCTGATGTTTTTCATCAGTGCTCTTTGAATTAATACACGCTAAAGGTAGGTTTTGCAGGAACCCATGCAGATGCTGGGCGTCTAACACCTGTTGATGTAATGAGAATTACATACTTTGGGGGTTTACAATTCTAAGAATCTGATTCCAACCCTAACTGGAGTTAATGGAATGACTCCCACTGACTAACAATCAATGATGATTTCAAAAGCCATTCAGATATTCAGAATGCAACTTCTTAAATATAAAAAAAAAGTCTCTAGCCCCTTTTCCCTCCCTCAGTGTACTAAAACTTTTCAAATCAGATAGAAGTTAATATCAAGCAGTTGAGACAAAATGGTGAACTTATTTCATATTATTGTTTTTCACCAATGACCAGAGGTTGAGATGATAATTTTTTTTTTTTTATATCATGAGGAGGGTTATGGTTCATCTTGCAAGAAATAGGTGAAACACTGAGAAGTGAAGTTACAGCTCAGAGGCAGCTGGGTTTGTCCTTCTGAGGCTGAAAAGGACAAAGGATGAAAGGTTCATAAGTTTCAATGTTCAAAAAGACTCAAAGATTTAGAAAAAATAAGACTGTACATGACCTAAGAAGGGTTTTCACAGAGGTAAACTCACTGAAAAGATAAAGGGAGAACTCTTACTATTACCCTGGTATAAGAGAAGTAATGAGTTTAAGCTGCAGTAAAGAATGTTTAAATTAGACACAGGGGAATACTTGCTAATTTTAAAGATGATTAAGAATTTGAATGTCTTGCCTTGCCATAATGCTTGGAATCCGTAGGGATTTAAGAATGGATAAAATGAACATCTGTCAAGGATGTGTTAGGAAACGCTGATCCTGTCTTGGGAAAAAAAAAAAAGTTGATTAAACTCTCAAAATCTCTTTCAGCCCAACTTCTTCTGATTTCTTCTTTCCTTTTTCTCATCCAGAAGGACTAACTCTGAAGAACTGACTGTTCTCATAAAGCTGGTGATGAACTGTGCATTCAAGTAGACAGACTGACAGTGGAATACACTTAAATATATGTTTGAATTTCCTATTTGAATAGGGCAGATCACTGAAAATAGGAATTCAAGGTCATATCCTTCCATAATTCACCCCTGCTTCCCAGTTTCAGTGAGGGATATCTTCATTTTAGTTGGGTGAAGTTAATTCTCCAACATGTTATTATCTTTCCTCTACCTAGGTTGAATTCAGAAACAAAACTTTTCAAAACAGGTAGAGTAGGAATATCTAGTAATGACAAAAAAAAAAATACAGCATTCAATAGTTTGAATTTTACTTCTCTGATGTGTTTTATTTTGCCATATAGTAAGGGCAGTAAGTGATTGTATTAGAAATTCTGTTGCATTGTGCCTGAGGAACTTTTTACATTTTGGTTTTGAATGACAAGGTTGTTGAAATATTTGTGCAATTTGTAATAGAGGAAATATAAATTTGATGGTCCAAAACAAGTGAATGATAAACAAGATATGGTCTGAAAATCTTGTGGCCAAGCAGATTGCAATTCTTTATAGCGGAGATCCTTAGAGATTTGACGTTTTTTTCACTGAACTATTAGAAGGGAACTATTACTGTCAGTGCAGTTGCAAATGTAACTGTAAGTCACAATATTTTGGGGTATAGGTCTCAATTTTCACTTTTAAATATTGTCTTCCTGATATGAAAAAGTTTCAACATGATATAGTGCACTGAATAATGAAATCTTTTCAATGTGTACAATCTTGTTTTGATGAGGAAGAATTATTTTACTGAGTGCAGCAGCACTATGAATTTACTCTCTATATTTGCGCTCTTATTTAAAAGGTTTCCTTCCCCCCAAGAGCTTTTTTCTCTAACACAGAACTCACTCATCTCCTTTAGAATTATTTATCACTCGTTAATGTTAATAGTATGCTATCAGGTCAATTAGGCTTATAGGTTTATAAAAGCACCCTGGAATTGATTAAGCATAGGAGTTGCAGTAATTGAATATGATAATATGGGGACTGGTTGCTTGACAACAGATGGTGTTTCAAGCCTGAGTATGCCTAATGTCTAAGAATATCTGGTATTACAGGTCACTTGTTCCTTTGTGATGTCAAATTTTGTTTTTAATGTATTTTATTTGGCACTTCCTATTTTTCTAGAACTTTGATACTTTATCTAGCAATAGAACATGTGAAAGCATTGCATGTAATATCTGAATTTAGTTCTTCTTCTTTTTCCTAATTTTAAATATTCTCACATTACTTTCCCATAGCAGACTGCGTCCTTGAGACATTTCATCAGCTAAGCACATCTTATATTACCTATCCCTTAGTCTGAATGAGACTCACATTCCTTGGGGAAGTAGGATATAGTATCATGTTTAGCCTCATCAGAGGGTTGTCTAATCAAGCTTCAGATCTTGCAGTTTGTAGCTTTTGAGTATTTTAATAGTATTCTTAATGTTTTGATTCAAGGTCCCTCTTACTGTGTTACTTACTGCTTCCGGCTGCTGACTAGATATTTAAATAGAGAACAGAATTCCAAGCAGCAAAATTGTGTTCACACAGCAGTTTTAAGTCGGTGTCCTTCTAATTCCTGTATATTCCAGAGGGAAATGGCTATTTCTTCCTCTCCTGGAAGTTGATCCTCCTCTCCTCTTGCACTCGTTTCCTCATTAAGGCATCAAAATACCCATTGGAACAAAGAAACAAAGAAACAAACAAAGCTCCATTAATTTTTACACGGTGACGCATCAGTTCCCAGGTATGAATCTCCTGCGCTGGTAGAGGTGGCACCAAAGCAGAAAGATTAGACATAGCTGACACTCACATGCATTTTTGGCAAGGCTTGTATTTCTAGGATATGTTGGTCACTTCAGGACTGGAAAAGCAGTTGAGAAAGAAGAAAAAAATACACACTGTCATTAGACTACTAAACTGTTCATCAGACAGAAGCAGAGCCTCAGAATATAGGGAATTCTTTTCAGAAGAGCAAGGCCTGCTGGTAAAACCACATTGATTAGGAAGGATACACTAGATGAAAGTTCAAGTATCTTAATAAACTGTGGCTACAACACCAAAATGTACATCTTCTGTTGTGAATGAACTGAATTGAACTTTGGGTAGCAAAATTAAGATGTCTGTATATTGTCATTTCATCTGGATCATCATACGATTAGCTCCTAGTGTATTTTGGATGTCATCAAGAAAATTAGACACACTAATTTTCTCTAATTTTATGTTCCATTCTGAATTTAGACTTCCAAATTAATGTAAAAATTCTCCTTCTATCTTTTTTTTTCCACTTGCAATATCATCCCTAGAAATTCTGCTATTCTATTATAAATACTCCTACACTTCCTGCTTACTTAATATCTATTATTTACTGCAGTAGCTCATTAATTATAGTTTATCCTTTGCTAAGCAAAGAAAGTTAAGAAGTGTGTAAAAAACATTCTAATTACATTTTCCACTTCCACTTTATTTCCTCTAAATATACTAGAAAGGAACATGAAAGGACTCAATATCTATAAAATTTAACTTGCTCTTTTTTAAGGGAATCATTTCAAGAAACGCCACTATTGCTGCCAGTTCTTCAAACATATATTCAGAGACTACCAGAAGACTGTCTTCAGAGTTATGCTAACAATCATAAAATGATGCTGCAAAGTGCCCACTTGTATTTAAACACGGAAACCGTCATTACACATGCCTTCTGACTGCAGTTCATAATATCTTTTGGTTTCAGAGGAAAACTGGATCCAGTTAATAACACATTCATTCTTTATAATATAGAAACCCAGATGGGAGAAGGTTTCTCTCAGTGATGATTGTCATTGTGTACTTATTAAGTATAGCAGAAAAAAATCAATAATCAAAGCATAATTTGACAAATTCTTGATTACATCAATATGACTAATGGGAAAATAACAGTCATTGATGAAAAAAGGTACAAATTTAGAATGTGACTTTGCATATTTGATTGTGGTTAATAACAAGCTCAATATAAAATCAAAATACAGGCTTTGGAAAGCTGGATAATTTGTGTTAGTCTGCATGAAAAGCAAAGGTGTGTTATGGTAAACAGTGATAATATATTAGTCAACACTGAATAATGAGCATTTTTGTTCTTCTAAGATTTGCATCAGAACTTCAAGTGCTTGAGCAAGACTTTCCAGGATATTGCTTCATAGGTTGTTTTCTGTGTGTCCCTACTGATATACCCTGTTAAAGTAATTTTTTTTTTTTAAATTTGTAGAGATAAAATTGCCTATGTTTTCTATAGAAGCATTTTCATTATTGTTTTTAAAAGTGTTCTTTTTGTTTTGGTGTACTTTAGAATCATAGAATCATAAGGTTGGAAGAGACCTCTGAGATCATCAAGTCCAACTATACCTGTCCCCTTCCTAAACCATATCCCTAAGAAACTCATCTACCTGCCTTTTAAACACCTCCAGGCTTTAAGTAATAGGTGAATGATCCAGTTATGTGTGTTGGTACTTTATCTCCCAGAGAACTATTACTCTGGTCTTTTTTGAAGCATATGCGGAAGAGGTCACTCAAAACACTCTAAATAATAATATTATTAATTAAATAGTGTAAAAAAATTAGTAGCAGTTTTGTCTTGATTTTATTGAAAGAGTAATTGTATGTTCTGATATCTTGAAAAGATATGTTAAGGAAAATATCCTAGAGAAAAGAAAATAAAGATGAATTCTCAGAGGTATACAGCTGGATTTAAATGTGTGTTGTAGTGTGGCAACAAAATATTTATGGAAAAAGAAATTAAGCAGAAAACTAGAAGAAAAAATGTGAAAAAATTCTGCTTTGTTTCATTTTTTTGTCACTGAACATGCTCTGACCAATATTATCTCGTTTAATACTTCCTTAAGTTACATCAAGATTAATACTGATTATTTCCTATCAGAGATCATGACTTCCATTAAATTAACATATGTTCAGCTGTTGTGTGTTTTGTCTCTGTATTTCATAAAAGCATTTAACTTTCAGATGTTGTTTGGTATTAGAGAACCTGCAGCTTAATGCCTTCACACTTTTCTGTGCTTTGCAAAGCATTTCCAGTGCAGAACATTAAAATTTTCTAGTTTACAGTTTTACTGAATATTTGGGGTTGTTCAGCCTGGAGAAGAGAAGGCTCTGGGGAAACCTCCTAGCAGACTTCCAGTACCTCAAGGGGGCTTACAAGAAAGCTGAGGAGGGATTTTTTACGAGGGCATGTAGTGATAGAATGAGGAGGGATGACTTTAAATTGTAAGGGAGACGATTTAGATTAGCCATTAGGAAAAAATTCTTCACAATGAGGGTAGTGAGGCACTGGCACAGGTTGCCCGGGGAAGTTGTGCCTGAAGGAGGTGCACAAAAAAATCTGTCATTTGCATTAATAATTTGAATTAATGTGAAGATTCAAGGCCTGTACACTTGTTTGTTCGTATGACATATATATAACTTCTAATAAATAGGCATAATGAACCTGAGTTGTGAGCGTTGGAGAGCACATGTAGGTGAGCTACGTATGTGTGAACAAACATGGATGTCCTGTGTACATACAATAGTCTAGTTAAGGGGCTGTGGGTTTTTTTTGTGAATTTGTTTTTATTTTTTAATTTGTAGAGGTCAGTAATCATGAACGAAGTTCACTCTGAGCGTTAAACCTCTGCCTTTTAAGATGGTACAACCTGTTGGACAGTACTTCTACATCCAAAATACATGCTAGCCTTGTGTAAATAACCCTGTAATGAAAAGTCCTCTGGAGAAGCTTATGTAGAGTAGCTTTTCAGTTCGACATCCAGAGTCAGGAAATCTGATTTCCACAGTATTTGTGCATGTAGGAATCATTTTGTCATGATGTTTTCCCTATGTCAGGTTCAGATTGTGTATATTTTCCCTTGACTGCCTGAGAATTGAGAGATGGGCTGGCCCTTCTTATGTATCAAATTAATTGCTTGGATGAATACACCACAAAACGTATTAAAAAGAGTAAAGAAAGAATATGTCATTAATCATAAAGATTAACGTTTCAGAGGAATTGAGTGCATTTCTGTGGATTATCAAAGGCTTCCTTTTACTTTGAAAAGGGCTTTTGTTCTCCACTGAAAAGCAGAATTTGTGACACTTCCCTACTTAATATAGTAATTTTTAAAATAAAAAGACTGTAGGTTACACAAGGTTTTGATATTATGTTTTTAAGTTTTAGGAAGTACGTAAAATTGACAAAATTAAAGAAGTGCATTTAATTTGCAAACCTAACCTGTTAGAATTTAGTATGCAACTTTGCAAATAACTTTGCAAAAAAACCCTGATATTGTTAATTTTTTGATAAATTTATATTTGGCCATTGCAGACCAAAGCTTCTTAGACCAGTTCTTGCAGCTATAGCACCTTTATACAATTGGCATGATTAACGTAAACAGTATTTTCATAAAAAATTTTATATATTTTTTATTCATTTATTTATTTTTTTAATTCACCAGACTAAAACCAGAGAACATTACTATATAAAAAATATTTTACAAATTATTAGGGGTTTTCTTTTTTAATTTCAAAAGTGCTCACTTTTAAGTAGATGAAAGATAATTAAACTTTTAAATGTATTTTAATAAAGTCCTGAAAAGTCATAATTAAGTTCAAAAATTTTTTGGCAGAATCTTTTCTTTAGATTTTTTTTTTTTTCCCTCAATACATTGTTTGTCTAAAGAAGCTGTGGTATATATCCCTCAGTTACCTATAATCAGAACATTGAAAACCAAAGCCCTGTTTTCTAGGAATTAGGGCAGGTTAAGTTGGCAGTGACTGTGGACTATATTGGCTTGGCCCTAAGGAAATGGCTGTAGATGTACAGAGATAAGAATCAAACAATATTTTTGCTACTCATTCCATAGCTACAGGAGACAGGAAGATGAGTTTGAAGAATCTGATTTTCCATCTCTCTTTCTGAAGATCTACGGATTTGCAAAAATGAATGTCTGATAATGATTATCTTATTATGGCTATATTCTTAATGACAATGCAGTTAGTTACTAAAATTCTGAACTTCTGATGATTCACAGGAGTAATCTGCCTTACAGAATGGGAATTTTTTTTCTGAGGAAATTTTTGATCATTTTTATTTCTTAAGGAATTTATGCTCTGTATTATCCTGTACAGAATGATGTAGTTTTAAAAAGTCTTTTTTCTTAGAAGAAAAGTATGGACAAGATCAGTAGAAAGCTAATGAATTTAATTCAGAGTGAAAGACAAATAAACAAAAAAAAGTATTTTAACAAGGGAGCAGAACACAGTAAAACAACTAGCTGGGGACCAATAATAATATATAATCTTCCTAAAAAAAAAAATTTAGTTCTAGTCTGTTCTTTACTGAGGAAATAAACATATTTACACATTCACATAAAAAAAAACCAGAGATTTTTTTTCCCCAAAAAATTGTTGTTTTAAAACATGGATTTTCTAAAAAATAGATGGACCTGCCCCTTTTTGTTTATTCCAGTACTCCATAACATAGCCAGTTAGTGTGAAGGAATGATAAAGTTAACAAAAATTAGGATGTAATGTCTAGCCTCAGGGATCTGTCTATATGTAAACTTTTGACAAATATAACAGAATAAGACAAAAATTTAATTGTTTTCTTTTAGCAAGTCGTAGCTTGAGTATTAAAATTAATCATTAGCAGTTTGCTTAGTGAGTTTGATACCAGCTTCAGTTTCTTTTAATTCACTGACCTTTCTTTTCCAGAACAAAACTATCTAATTTCAGTTTTGCTGCAATAGTAATCTTGACGTGCTGACATTTTCTTTTGCACAGAGGAAATGGAAATTCTTTTAGGACCTCACTAAGAAAGGCACTGACACTCAAGGTTGGTTAACTGGTTTATTAAGTAAGGGGTGGAAATTGTAGAATAGATATGAGCACTCTTAGGTCCTTTCTTGTGCTGGGAGCCCTGGCTGTTGTAATATTAGATGAACTCTTCCTAGTAGCTTGCATTATGTTGCTCAGATCATATATGTGGTGAGGTTCTCCATCCTCAATGTTTGTCAAGTCTTTATAGCATTCTGACAAGTGAACAGAGTTACCAATCTTGTACTTGTGCAAAGCTGAACATTCTAGATGGCACACAAGGGTTCCTGGAGAGTGTTTTGCTCTTACACAGCTCCATAGGAACAGCTTTTACAAGAAATACGTACAGGTGGTGTCATTAAAGGCAGCACATGGTCATGTAACAGTATGTGCTAAAGTTACATACCCAGCAGTCACTCAGGGTAACATATAGCTCTCTGCAACCACAGCCTACAGTTAAACTCTGCCTATGTTCTGCTTGAAATTGTTCTCCCCTACTGTAATGTCTTCTACATACATTTGCCACTACACATTTGCTTAGAATAAAATGTTTACTCAATGAAAATCCTTCTTCTATGATGCATCTTAGAATCTTGCCTGTTTTGGTTTTACTCTGATTATTTCCTTTTCTTGACAGTTTAAAGAAAATACCTTTAAATACTGTCTATGAAATTCCAAACTGTTGTCTGAAGTATTTTGTGGTCTAAGAAATTATCTGAAATACTCTTAGGTTAAGACTACTTTCAACTCTGACCTGCAGCTGAAAGAAGCACTTTCTCTGTAGGAATTTAAGTTCATCATTTGCTTAGCCTGCATGTAGCAATAAATGACAGGTACCAACATGGCCATGTAATATATGCACTGCAGTTGCCATTTTTTTTGAATTTCCAGATCTTTTCCTCTTTTTTTGGACGAATTTGTTTAGCCAGCCAAACTGTCAGTTACTTTTCTCTGGAAGACTTTCGGCGACAAAGATCTAGTCAGTACTCTTAATTATGAGAACTTTTGAGTAAGGGCATAGCTAGTGAAAACAAGCAAAAAAGATTCTTCCTTTATTCAATTGACAAAGAGTGAGCTATTTTTATTTCTGGAAGCGAGTATGGGTTACCTCTAGTGGTCTAACGTCATGGCCTTGTATATATTCTTGCTTTTTTCCATAACCAAAATTGTTGTATGAGAACCACTGAAGTGGAAGTCCTCCTCCAAAGCCAGAATCTAAATGGGAATGTTCATAATTGTTTCCTGCTGAATTCCAGAGGAACTTTGGAAAAATAATTAATTTAAGATTATGAAGAGATGCCCTTGGCATCTTATGACAGAAATTGCAAGCAGTGCTGAAAATGTAGTTGCCTTTATCGGTGTGTTTTTTTAAGGTAGGGTCATGGCACACATCCTCTCTTGTATCTATTGTCCCCAAACACTAGCTGAAGTGTCAGCATTTTCCACCCTCTGAGCTGTGCACAGAAGTATGCTTCTGCTTGTGTAATCACTTCAAGTCAAACCAGATTCAGTTACAGAAAGAATTTAATCCATATTTATTGGCAAACCTGACTAACTTTGACTAAGACAGAGCAGAAACAGAATATACAAGTAGCCTAGTCATTACTTCAAAGGAAGCTGGTTGCTATATGTCAACCTCTCAAGTAAAGATATCAAGTAAAGACTATGTCTCTGCATGATACTTCATGGAGGTTAATAATGCCTTCTAATTCCACCTCTAAATCCAGATTTTTTCGCATTTTCTGTGCATCAAAAATACAGAATCAGGGAAAGGGCCTTTATTCTCCCTGAAGTGTTTCAATTCTGCTGATGCTAACTACGGTACCTATTTTGCTGGTAGGTGTCTGAGTTTTTGAAGGCATTATCAATGAAGTTCTGATGGGAACTGAGCAGTAGAAATCCATGTTTAGATAATGACAATAGCTCCTCAAGACCCTATGAGCTGTAAGAATAACAAGTCCTGTGCCCCATCGTGAAGCAGCCAGCTCATTTAGTTATATCATTTTCAAAAGGTATTTTACAGAGCAACTTCAAAGGTATGCTTTTCTGCTGTTCCAGACCAAAGAAGCAGGGAGGAATGGAAAGAATTCCTGTCTAGTAACCTGTATTATTAGCTATAATCTTCTTTAGCTGCCTATTAGATAACAAATACTTTGCTACATACCAGTTTGCTCTTATGTTGTGCCACTAGGCAGCAATATGTCCAATACTTGATTTGATATTCACATTTTGATGATGGTAGAAGCAAATTAATCTAGTCTGACTTAATTGGAAATTCATACACTTTCACAGGCAAAGCTGTCAGACAGGTAGTAAAGATGAAACTGTTCAAGGATTTTCTGCCTGTAAAATGGACAGGAGGTAAAAGAAAATATTATAATTTTAGTAACTTACATAATGTTATAAAATAATAAAAAATGAACTCTCATCGCCTCGGTCTTGTTATATTTAATTCACAGTTGAAATGAGCCCAGATTGTCTCATTTATACTAATCAACCTCCTGTACTTCATTTCTGAGCTGAGTGGGTCAGGAAAACAAGACTGAAGTCTAACCAATAACAGATAGAAAGGTAGTACATAAGCAAAATTAAGCAAACCAATCAGTTAAGTTACCTTCCAGCTATGCAGAGCAAGTATTGTCAAGCTTTTGTCTTCTATTTAGCATGCTGGACAACAAGCTGGGAGCTACGTTAAAAATTTATCCCATCCGATGTGATGCAGGATACTACTGCTAGAGAAGCCTCTAGTATATTTGGAATTTCAAATTTGATTTCATTAATGACCCATTACACATTGTAAAGTGCCATTCTTTTTTCTGACCTAAATATATCATTTACTGTTGACAGTGACGGGCAGTAGACATGCTTTAGCAGTGTTTAGGAAACTGAAAAATGGCCAGGGAGGATCAACTACCCACTTAGTTTAGTACTCAGAAGGTGCCATTAGTACATGCCCAGGAAAAGGTCAGAAAAGAGTAAGAATAAGCAGCAATTTTTGCTAGTACTAGAAATAAACTTCTTACTATTTTTAGCTCAGGAGCTTCTGGAACAGTAATGACAAGGCTGGGAGAGGGTCACTGATCGTAATTCTTGTGTGTTTCAGTTGCTTTCATTACAGATTACACAGGAAAGGCATCTGATGATAGCAGTGGGATATAATAAGAACATTGGTGGTATTTAACACTTGAAAAATATGGCTTTCTTCATACTATGTTCTTTGCAAAAATCCAAGTCCCGCCTATTGTATGAAATAACTGAAATGAAAGGCAGAGAGATAATAAAATGAAATAAAATATGACTTTGTTATGAAATTAGAAGATGAACAAAAAATTCTGAGCTTATTCAAATGGGAAGGGAATTTGTCCAGAGCTCACCTCAAAATTATTTCAAAAGACAGTGGAAAATCATTACAACTGAAATGTTAAACTTACAGCAATCTCCTAACTTTTGTACTATCAAAGATGCAGTATAAATAACATGAACAAAAGGATTGAACTATTAAGCAATAAAAAGTACTTTTAATTAGTCAAATTGTTATGTTTACATGACATTTAAAAAGAAAAATGAATTTAAAACACAATTATTTCTCTCAAATTTGAAGTAAGTTCAATTTATTTTGTTTCTTGCGGACACTGTTTTCAGTAATTCATTATTATGAACACTATGTATAAACTCAAATGCCTTTGTAGCAGTCTTTGCAAGGGATAATCAATGTTCATGAATAGCTTGAAATTTGAGTATGGTTTCTAACAGGAAAGGACAAACTGAGTTGTTATAAAATCAACTATCTTTTGCCTTGTGTTGGGAATGATTTGAAATTATTAATACCCCTTTAAAATAAGATATGCTTTTTATTTTTATCATAGTAAAATTGTTAAAATAATAAGATAAAAGTCTACTAGAAAGAAGTGTAAAAGAGTTTTAACAATTCACAGTGAGAGTGACTCGAAAGTTCTGTACTTAATAAAATGAGATTTCTCCATCACCTTTCGCTACCACCAGCCAGTTCCATAAGAAGTAGCCGAAAGGATATTTAATGTGTCTTTCTAAACTTTAAATGAGTATATGAATCATTAATTAGAAAAGAGAAGTAACAGGTAAGAAGTTTATTGCAACATTATTTAAACTTCTATCACACAAGGTGGGGAGTAACCAGCAGTTAAACAAATATAATTTCATTTGAACTTCATTTATTGATATTTCTGGTGAAACCATTTTGGTATGTCTAACCTGACGGAAACCTCACAGGGGGAAAGCAAGCAAGATGAGGAAGTGCTGCAAAGCTTTGTGGCCATTAGTGGTGACATCTTTCCATAATTACATAACAGAATTAGGAAAAACAGAGGGCCCCATACTGAACTGTTAATTGCCACATTTTATTGTGTAACGAGTAAAACCTGAGGGGTAGGGATCTTCCTTCAAAATAGTGCACAGATTAAAAAAGCAGTTAACTGAGTTTCTTGTATTTTTATCTGCAGGAGATTTTAAAGGAATCACATAATATATCAGTTCAAGGCATTTTTAAACTGTTTGGTATTTGGTTTGGACATCCTTTATGGCTCTAATTCACCAAGTTCTGGAAATTTTTGTATTATTAGGAGGGAAGGTACATATTACATCGCTGCTGAAAATGCCGGAGATTGCTACAATACTTACGCTTGTTACATATAGTAAAATTTTATTTGAAGTTATCTGGAACAAGTATTTCAAATCACAAAATTTCTGAATTTTGAGGTTTTCTTTAAAAAATTGTCTCCTTTTCTCTTTTTCTATTATTTTCTCAGATTCTTTACTTCCACTGGGGCAACAAAATAGACCTCTAGGTGCATGATTATTTTCTAATTAAGAGAGAAAATGTGAAGAAGGATTTCTTGGAGGAGTCAGAGACAGAACAGAGAAGTTATAAGACAACTCCATTTAAAAACAGATTGAATCATTAATAGTTTTACGTAATTCTTCACACTTCATCTAGAGTCCAAAATTTTTCATTTCTCAGGTATATTTTGCTTAAGGATGCCCTTATTGTTCTGCTTTACGTAGGTGTTTGCAGCAGCTAAATGAAACCATTTACTTACCTGTAATTTTCTTCAATACTGGAAGCACTAAACTGGCCAAACAAAAGCATTTAGTTCCTATTTGGCTGTTTCATATTAGAAACCTCTATTGATGCTTTCAATACCATTTAAAAAAGTAAATATAATGTCTGAATTTATTGGCAGCTGATAAACTTTTCTTATAGACAAATGCTTATGCCTGTGATTCTTCTATATCTCAGTAAGAGGGCCTGGAAGAAGATCAGCTAGGCTGATCTAGCAGAGAATTATCCCATGTAATTGCTAGGTATGTACACCAAAAGGGATGAATTTTACTTGAAAGCATCTTTCTGTCTCTGTTGACTTCAGATGATTAGGTTAGCCTAGAAGACTTAGCCAGTCACTATTTTAACGGTTTGGAAGGGCTGAGCTTAATATTAATTGTATCCATGCATATAAAAAAAATGACAGCAGAGGACATTTTCATTTAGTCATGCAAATCAGGTGAAAGATACTTGAAAGGAGTAGCAAGAAATCCTCTAGTCCACCTCCCTGCTCCAGCTCCTGCAAAATGACATGTCCTGGTATAATGTGTCGCATATCCCAGTCTGTACTTTATGCAGTGGCTGTACATATATTGATTCATGCTGTGGGTGTGGTAAGTCCAGTGGCATCTGGGACTATGGCTGGACCTTATATTAACCTCTGTGCCTGGGCTTTGGCCAAGATTCTGTAGAACATTTCAACAGGTCACTCTCTCCATCTGGTGTGTTAATTAACCTTTGTTCTTTGATGGGCTGCTTCTACTGCATAGCATTATCATAAGCCTAAGGAGAATAAAAAAGCTAGCAGTGAAGAGAAGTCAGAGACTGACAAAGATGCATTAAAATTCCATAAGAACATGAGGAAGAACTCTCACAATAAAAGCTCTGTCAGTGTGGCTTTATTACCACAATCTGTCACTGCTTCTGGTGTGAGATAATGTTGAGGTTTTGCAAAATAAGAACAACAAATTGAAAAGAGAAAGCAGCTTCATTTCCATCTGAACATGATTGTATTTTGTCACAAAAGAAGCTTGGATGAACTTGAAATTCATCATACTCTCATAGGGGCAGCTGATATTCCTGAAAAGTGAACACAGAAAGGCCAAGATGCCGCGACATTAAATTCTGTCTTTAATTTTTCAGAATGCAAATAATTTTCTATGCATGCTGCATGGAGGAAGCTGAATAAGGATACATAACATCAGAAACTCGCCTGTGTTATCCCATATAATTATCTCTATTATAATAGTATACAATATAATATGAGTGCATGAAGAAATACAATATAATGACAATAGTATTTAGTTTCTTTATTACATGTCTTTAATAACAGGGATAGAAAATAAATAATGATGTGTTTCAAATCACTGAAAGAATATTATCTAATACAAGAAAATATTATAAAAGAGAGGTTTTACAGATGTAAGGGAATGTGACAGATAACAGAAAAATAGAAATTCTGGGGTTAGCTTATAATAATAATAGCTTAGCTTTTGTGTTTTACACAAAAATTTTTAGGAAAAATAATTTTAATAAAAATGTTACAAAATGCTATGCCATATCTAGGCTGAAAGAGCTGGAAATAAACATTTATGTTGGCAGATAGCATACCTAATTTTAGGTGACTAAGTTCAGATTAACGAGATAATCACACACTGCATATTGCAAAATAGAGACATAGTACTGCAGAGGAAAATCCTAACTTAGTTCTGTATTGGCATCTGTCACAGTCTCTCTTTTTGTTGAGCATAATGGGAACATAAAGATTACACTTCTAATTTCAGCACTTCATTAATTAAAAATTATTTGGCAGAGGATAAATCCTTTAGGTTCAAAGTTGTCTCCAAAACAGCATTGAAAGCCGCTTGTTTTCTTTCTTCTGAGGAACAGAAGATTTATTCTCATTAAAATGAATAAGGTTTTTTTCCACTTGGCTCCATTCAAAAAGAAAAATGCAGAATAAAACAAGTAAGAATGTATGTAGACATTCGTGGTTGTAACGATGTATGGAAGCAGAATAATCAAGGAAAAAATGTGTTTTGCATATTCACAAAATAGAGAAGTTATAAAATATTCTCTTGAATGACACATGGGACTACAGCAGAGGTTGAACAGTGAGCTCATGCTGAAGTCTGAAGTACTTACATGTCTTTGCTGAGGCCCAACAAAAATATCCAGAGATATCTAAAAGAGAAAAAACATTTTTTTTTGTAAATAAGGTTTCTCAAGATTTGAGTGAGAGGAAACAAATCATAGAATCTTCCAGCTGGAAAAGACCTTGGACATCATTGAGTCCAACCGTACCCATCATCTGCTAAACCATGTCTCTTAAAAACTCATCTACCTGTTTTTTAAACACCTTCAGGGACGGCAACTCAAGCACCAACCTGGGCAGTTGTTCCAATGCCTGACCACGCTTTCAGTAAAGAAATTCTTCTTAATATCCAGTCTGAACCTCCCCTGGTGCAACTTATAGCCTTTTCCTCTTGTCCTATCACCTGTCACTTGAGAGAAGAGATCAACACTCGCTCTCCCACAGCCCCCTTTCAGGCAGCCGTAGACAGCGATGAGGTCTCTCCTCAGCCTCCTCTTCTCTAGGCTAAACAACCCCAGTTCCCTCAGGCACTCCTCGTAGGACTTGTTCTCCAGCCCCTTCACCAGCCTTGTCGCCCTTCTCTGGCCACACTCCAACACCTCAATGTCCTTCTTGTAGTGAGGGACCCAGAACTGAACACAGTACTCAAGGTGTGGCCTCACCAGTGCCAAGTAAAGGGGTACAATCACCTCCCTGGTCCTAGTGGCCACACTGCTTCTGATACAGGCCAAGATGCCATTGGCCTTCTTGGCCACCTGGGCTCACATTCATCCAGATGTCAATCAACAACCCCAGGTCCTTCTCTGCCAGGCAGCCCTCCAGTCAGTCTTCCCCAAGCCTGTAACGCTGCATGATGCTACATTACTACACCATATTTAAATGCCAGAACCAATTTCTAAGTAGTAAGGTGTGCTCAAGGAAGACATTTTGTGACATTAAAGTTACTACTCAGGTATAAACCAGGGGATCTCAACATGGTATATGATATTAGTGAATATGAAATTACATAGGCAGTACCGTGGAACTAAGGGAATAAGGGAGACAGGAGCAAGACCAAGAAGATCTCATAATATATTTCTACTTGAGATTTTTTTGCTAATATTTTATGATTGTTTCTAATCTGTAAAATGTCAATTTTTTTTTCCTGCCATTGTCAGTAGAGCTAAGAAGCATCATATGACAGTAAAATGTTTTTAAAACTAATTTCCTCTTGACTCTGGAAGGGTCGGTACTTAGAAAAAGTAGTTTAGATATGAGCTTGTAAAATTCTACGTTTAATGTATGTCTGTTTAGTGTTACAATGCTCAATGAGCTGATAACCATTTCTTTAATTTTTAAATAAAGTAAAATATGAAATTAGGTCTTACTCTTAAGTAAGTGATCTAAAAACCTGAGTATCTAGTAGCCTCCTCTGAGGTCAGCTGAACATTCTCAGTTCTCAGCACATAAAACTCTTGACCTGGTTTCTGTCTCACTCTTACTATCATTTCCTGTAGAAAAAAAGAATACTGTCTCAATTATTATATTTGTCTTTCTGTACAGAGTGCCTTGAGTAAATTTTTACTAAGGAAAAAAACAGCAGCAACAAAACCTAGCTATCTTTATATGGACTCTGACTGAAAAAAAGAGATTTTCCTTCCTTTTTGTTTTCTTATTCAGTTTCTTCTGCTGTCCTGAAAATTTGAGACAATCATTTAACTAGCTGGGCCAGACAAAAGTTTACCTATTATTGAATCCAGTGAGTACCTTCTCTGGTTTGGGTCAAAACGTTCATGTCTCTGCACTGAGGTCTCACAAGCACTTTAAGAACCTTGAGCTGTTTTGTTTCCAGAACAGATTAGGTCTTGTGTAGCTGATACTGAGCTCCATGACCTCAATTTGACAAGGATCAACACAAATTTCACAAATGAGCTTTATTTTTCATGTAAATGCAGAAACTTTGTCTTGGGGATGGCTTGAGGTAGGAGATTCTCCTTGGGTATATTGTTATGCATTGCACGGAATAAAGCAATGAGTTCCAGCATCTTAAAATTGTTCTACAATTCTCCAAATATGTTGTAAATGAATAGCCTTCTCCATCAATGTTAAAATACAAATATGTTTTTTTTTAATCTAGCTTTATTTTTTTGACTTTTCACATTATAAATGTACCAGTTGATCAATATAACACTAGAAAGGAATTGACTTTATGAGCACGCATGTATAAACACATATGCTTCCTTTCATACCCTGAAAAGCAATTGGATTAGTGTTTATCAGGCTCTGAGGACAATATATTCCAGATATAAGTGCCTTTCAATAAAAATGACCTCCAGAAGACATTCTGGTTTTGATATAATCGTTAAGATTCTCCATCTTGTTCTGTACATATACAGTCATTTACATTTGTACAGGGATAAAAGTCTTCATTTCAGGTAATTTTAAAGCTTTTTATGAATTTAATTGGCAGAAGAATGGTTCACTAGATGTAAAGAAATGAGAACTAAATTAAAAACTATTAAATAGTTCCCTTCATCTTAGTCATTGTGGCAATGAATCTTACTTTTATGACTGATTGTAGGAAATATGAGAATATTTCATATCTAGAATTCCTTAGTACACTGAAAACTTCCATAAACAAAACAAGATTAATACAGTGAGAAACAATAACAAGTTTTCCCATTGCGTTTTCTGTCTTATGGAAGAAATCACTCCAATCTTCCTCTTTTAACCTAAACTATTCATTTGTTCTCAGGAAATGTCACCCAAGCTTTATTTAGGTTTCCACAGTTTGTATTAATGATCAAAGAAACTAATCAGAATATGTCACTAGCATAGCAACAGACTGACCTATTTATTTACTCAATAAAGTTTTCCTTCAGAGAAGTCTGCAGCTCAGGTGCAGATTAATGATATGAACAGAAATGGAATGAAAGTAAACACCTATTTTTTATAAAATGCATACAGAAACATTGTATTTAGTAAGGTGAGGAAGGCAGGATAGGAGATTTGCTTGCTGCTGTGAGTTAGTTAATTTACCACCAATGCTTTAGGATTTATTAAAACATTGTATTAATTATTTGCTTTATCTTGATTACTTTTCTATTTTGGGGTTTGGGTTTTTTTTGTAGCTTTTTAGAAGGCAAGCTCCTAGGAGCAAAGCTTTGAGCTCTCTATGTGCATCTTTCTTCAGCACTTAGCAGAATGAGTCTCCAAGCCCTCAGAGCCTCCAAATCATGATGACTGTTATAAATAATCTGTTAGCTCAAGCTTCTCAGCAGAACACACAGCACCATCGCCGCCGCCCTTTCTTTTCCTGGAGTGAGGAGAGGAGACTGCAAGTTGATATGGAAAAAATAAACCAGAGGACTAGTTTGATTTGGTTGTGTTTATAGCTTCCTTGGTAGGTCCTGCTGCTGAGCAGTGGTTGCCCTCTCTGTGTAGCATTTTTCTCCCTAACAGCTGAGCCGTAAATCTGTCTTTTCACATCTCTGTTTTGGCCAAGCAGACAATGGCATGTCAATGCTCCCAGTAAGCCTGTGAATTACTTAGTGGCTCTGTAAATAGTAAATAAAATGATGTGTCATATCACATTATCCTGAAATTTCAGGGAAAGCAGATTTGCAATATGTATTTTTTAAAATTTTCTTTTGAAAAAAACATTAATACACAAAATGTTTGATACTTTCTCCTCAGTCGTTGGAATGCAATATAGAAACTTCATAACTTTATTACTTTCAAATTGTTCCAAACTCTTCTCTGATGTTAGAAAAGAAAGAGTAGAAAGTCTTTCCTGTGTTTTATATTTTTCAAGAGCTTGTAAATGACAGGGAGAGCTCTTTTTGTGATTTTTAAAATAACTGTGAAAAGGAGAAAACCTAAAACCAGTGTTGAGCCAATGCATTAAGTCTCATTTAGCAAATTGCATTAAGAAAGAACGTTGGGCACCAGGGAATCTGCAGAAAGGATTTGCTTCCTCAGATTAGTTTTATCAGTTTCCTTAGTTATTTTCCTCTCTGTTATGATTATTATTTTATTTGTAAAGATATTACCCAGTACTTCTGAAGTCTGAAATAGGCTCTTTTTAATAGGAGATTGTAAATTTATTGACAATTAAGGAAATAATGTACTCTTTACAGCAAGGGCAGTATATCCTCAATACATTTCCAGATACTCTGTTTCAGCCTATGCCTTTTCAGATCTGGCTACTGGGAAACCTTCCATAATCTTTTTTTCATAGAAAATACATTAATAAGTTGGTGGAGTAGAAAGAAAAAATACATTAGAAGAAAATCAAGCTTAATGACAAAAATCTTTACTTCATTTTGGATGCACATAGTTTGCTGAATAATGTATAGACTAGTTGTAAGCAATCATAAGGAAAGAACAATTGTTTTAAAAAATGCATCCAACTCATCCATATTATTTTCTTTTTTTAAATGTTATCAAAGTTGATATTTTCCTCCACAAGTCAAGAAGAAATCAGTTATATGTGAAGTAAAATCATGTTTTGAATGCATATTGGCATTATAGAAAAAAGGATGTAGGTAACTAACTGATTTAAAACTTCTAAAGGTAACGTATGATTTATTTCATTTAAACATAATTTTTAAATATCTCAGGTAGTAATACTGGACTTAACTACCAGTTAGTAGTTTCTACATATCCTTAACATTTTCAGTTACAGATGTTAAATTTGAATGAAAATTATACACAAAATATGTAGTCTGATTTTTCTACTGTGAGACAGCATCATATTTGTACAATTACTCTTTAATTTTTTAAAACTTTAGCACGTAACCTTGGAAAGCTTATTCTCTAGAGGAACATCATTTTATTTCTTAGAGTAAAGACCAAAGGTCTATTCTTTTGCTTTGAGCTGAATTTTTTATCTGCCCTCAGGGTCTTATAGATTAAAACGGGCATTGGACTTTATTTAGACTTACACAAACCCAGATTTTGTAAAAGTGAAACAAGCATTGTTAAAGAACATATAACTCCTATTTGTAGATGTAAAATATATTAGTATAAATTATTCTCATACATTAGAGTTACTTAAAATACAGAACTGCTTAGTTCTACATTTTATCATTAGAGGAAAATCATATATATATAAAAATCTATAGATTTTAATCAAAGTTAACAAACATCACTATGAGTAAATAATAACAGTGTTTAATAGTTTTATTTTTACACATACATATGCACATATTATACCTGTGTTTGCCTGCTTAAATCACACTGAAGATCAGCATAAACTATCCACAAAATTCAGAATTTCTTTGTGTTTGTGTTGTAATTCTCAGGACTTCAGTCTTCTGTTCAGTGTGAGCCTACCTTAAGGAAATGTTAAGTGCCACTCAAGTGGGTATGCTGCCTGCAGAATTTTAATTATGCACTTATTTAAACATGCTGTTCATTTGTTCCTAATATCTTTGTGCACATTGTTAATTAGAAAGGTGAGGGCTTTGTTGTCTTACATTCTTTCCAAAAGAACTCATATTTCTTGAGAGTAAATTTTACAAGTTGTTTTAAAGTAATATTGTAAGAATGTCAGTCCTTTGTCCAAACTTTACCTGGATGAACATACAGACCAACTATGAACTCTGGTATAAAAGAGGTAGGCTGCAAACTGTCATAGAAGTTGTTGAAATCAAGACTCAAGTGACAGGAGCAATACATTCAATAGCAGACAGTTTTAAACCCATTTTTTTTCTACCCTGTTAAAAAATAACTAAAATTATGTTTCTTTTTCAATCCACAGTATATTAACCAACTTATTTAGTTTTCTATTTCCTTATATCAACTAGAAAGAGAATCTTTATAAAACTTAACCTCACATCAGGTACTAAATCTTTTAAGTATTAAGGAGATTTAAAGGAAGTGTGACCAGCAGGTTGAGGGAGGTGATTCTCCCCTTCCACTCTCCTCTCATGAGACCTCATCTGGAATACTGTGTTGACTTCTGAAGTCCTCAGAACAAGAAGGACATGGATTTGTTAGAGCGAGTCCAGAGAACAGCCACAAAGTTGATCAGAGGTCTGGAGCACTTCCCACACAAAGACAGGACGAGAGAGTTGGACTTGTTTAGGCTAGAGAAGAAGAAGCTCTGGGGAGGCCTTATAGCTGCCTTCCAGTACTTAAAGAAGGCCTACGGGAAAGATGAGGAGGAGCTCTTAATCAGGAAGTGCAGTGAAAGGATGAGGGGTAATGGTTTTAAGCTGAAAGAGGGAAGATTTATGTTAGAAATCAGGAAGAAATATTTACTCTGAGGGTGGTGAGACACTGGAACAGGTGGCCCAGAGAAGCTGTGGGTGCCACATCCCTACAGGTGTTTTCAAGGCCAGATTGGTTAGGGTCTTGGGCAATCTGACCTAGTGGAAGTTGTCCCTGCCCATGGGAGGGGGTTGAAATTGGGTGATTTTTGAGGTCCCTTCCAACCCAAACTGTTCTATGATTCTATGAAATAAATCCATATTATAGCTAAACTTAGTCCACATTTCAAAGGCTATAACTTCCTCTAGTCTTCTGCCACATTAAACAAATTGAACAGACCTTCAGTTAGAAGTGCTTCTGGCACTAAACCAGGATATTGATAGTTACTGAAACCTTGGGAAAGAGGGAAGGGGAAGGGGAAGGGGAAGGGGAAGGGGAAGGGGAAGGGAAGGGAAGGGAAGGGAAGGGAAGGGAAGGGAAGGGAAGGGAAGGGAAGGGAAGGGAAGGGAAGGGAAGGGAAGGGAAGGGAAGGGAAGGGAAGGGAAGGGAAGGGAAGGGAAGGGAAGGGAAGGGAAGGGAAGGGAAGGGAAGGGAAGGGAAGGGAAGGGAAGGGAAGGGAAGGGGAAGGGCAAAAGATTGGTGTCCTTCTTTGGAAATTTTCTCCTATTGGGCTTTTTCCTGAGTTGCTATGGTATCAAAAAGAAACCTTAGCTTCCAATTAGATGGTACAGCTGTGCAACTTAAAGGCTAACTGCTGCAAAGAGCAGTCCTCAGCGAATTCTTCATGCCAGCAGTACATTCCTCACCTCTCCCACATGCTTTGTGCCAGAACATATACTTGCCTGAGTGGTGTGTGAACTGTTTCAGGGAGTTAAATAGCATAAAAGAGATTTTTATTTTTTATGGTCATAGTAATTTTGCATGAGCTTAACTCCCTGCATGGAATCACTGAAGGGTCACCTCAGAGAACCATTAGGAAATAGGAGAGAGAATGGCGGGAACTGTCTTTTATGATAGTAGAAATACAGGAAAAAAAATTATTAGAAGACACCACTGATGATCATCTATCCCAGTCTTCCACGCATGGTGGTGGATCAAAAGTAGCCAGTCAGTAGATTGGATTAGCTGTAACATCTGTGAACAATTTTTTTAAAAACAGCACAGTAGTTGTTTCAGAATTTGAGAAACTTGTCTCAGTAGCAGATTGTCCATCCTGCAAGTCATGCTTATGCTGCAGTTTTGTATAGACATAGCCTTACTACCACTACACAGATACAACTATGCATTATACCCTTCTGTGCATTAATGCATCTAGTCGCTTAATGCAGCTATATAGACAAATGATAAACAAGGATATTGGGAAGGTGACAGAGAATATTTTGAAGTAGTAGTAAAAAGTCCTAACAAGGAATTACATCCTATCGAGTCTCTCTGCTCAGCTCTAATAATTTTCCCCATCTCAAAATGACTTTTGCAGGAGAGAGCTGGAGATGCCTGTGGTTAGCTTATCTTCTTGCTTCAGGGCATTTTTCTGACATCCATGTAACAGGAGAAAAAAAATATACCAATTATACTGTCCCGCTGAAAGTGGTTATCATATACCTAGGAGTATTTTCAGAAGAAGTTTCTTTTTTTCATGACTCAGAACAAGCTGTGAAAGCTTAGGTCATGCATGAGACTTCCTAGTAATTTATAACTAAGGTAACTTTGGTGTTAATCACTGCATCTGATTCTCCTTTTCTTCCACTTTCATGCAAGCAACCTATACACTAGAGATCTGTCTTCCTCCCTGAAGGAACACACATATATATTGGAATAAACTGTATTAAAACATTTTGTAACAGATGGAATATATGGAAATAGTTTCCAGTTATAATTAATCTTCGTGCTATTGTGCTGGTACAGTATATGGCCTCTGTGATTATACCTAATGTATCTTTAGGGCACAGATCATTGCTTCATTTTATTTATGTTCCTCTCAGCCTGACTGCTTATTACAAGCACTCTTTCTTGCTAATTAACTCCAGTGATCCCTCTAAGTCCTGATTAAGTTCTATTATTAAATTATTAAGACTTCCCCTAGCGTCCTAGGTTTTTTTCCTCCAATTTTAGATGACTTTTTGAAGCAATAAATATTCTTATGAAAGAATTGTTCTCTTTTTTTTTTTTTTTTTCCTGTCAGGCTGAAAAAGTGTTAGAGTTTGAGCTTATAAAGTAAGGGAGTTCACCTGGAATAACTTTGAAAGGTATTTATGGTGATATTTTCATATTCTAAGTTATCTAACCTTATCCAATGGATTATAGAAAAGTTATAGTTTTTAGACACAGAACAAAAAAAACCGCAAAACTACAAGAAGTCCACAAAGAAACCCTGGACTTCCTCCCAGATACATGGAGCTCTTCATGCTGTAGAATTATTTGCTGCAAAAGAAATAAGTTTTTGAGAGAGAGGTATATATTACACTACACTTTATTTTAGTCCTTTATGATTTATTTAGTCAATGCCTTTGAGGAAATGAAAGGTTTGCAGATATGTAAAGAAGGAATAAAAGACACTAGCACAGCATGAAAGTATTGTCTCACAAACATACACACACATATTTACACATGTACATACACTCATTGCCACTCATATGCCTCTCCTGTATATTCCTCTCTAAACTTAAAAAGATAATGTTAGCAGAGAATGAACAGATAATCAAAATTGTAACATTATTTGGAGATGAGGAATGAAATCGTAGACATTTGACAATAAAGTTTTAATATTCAAAAAATATATGTTTTAGGGCAAAGTAGGTATGATATATATACAAATCAATGTTTTATTTTGTATTTTACCTGGATCTCTACAAAAAACAGCTGTTGTGATTGACTACATCAAAAACTTGTTGGGAAGAGTAAATATTTTGGGATTAAAAACATTCATTCTAAGTGTAGCTTTTTAAATAAGCACATTAATTCTAAATGGAAAGAGATTCAAGTTTTCTATTAAGTAAATGAAACAAAAAAATCATTATATGAAACTTCTTTACGGATACTGGGGCATGAAAATGTTCTATACTAATATGTAGATACAATATATGCAATTTAGAAGAACCAAAAGGTAATATTTAAGAAATATTTCTTCAAAACATAGATAGAAAAGAAAATATTTAATAGAAATTAAGATACTAAATATATAAATAAAGATATTAAGAAAATACTTTAAAAATTCTTTAATTATCTGTGGGTCCCTATCAGCTGGGTGGCACTTATTAGCTTTTCAGGTTTGAAAACAAACAACAAAGGTCTGTAATATTTTTAACTATCTTTTGTGGAAATAAGAGTTAAGCATGAAGGAAAGTTGTGGCAATAAGTTCGATCTTTATAGACACAATTTGGTTGTGACATCCAAGAAGGAAGGTATGAAATAAAACACATGCAAAACTTCTGGAAAGTTTTAAATTCAAGCAATAGGAAATGTGTGTAATGTTTACTTTTAGTACTTTATTTTGTTTAATTTCTTGCTCACGAATTGAACATATTACATTGTGAATCTTTCTAATTGTACCTGTCCATATTTAGAAATACACAAACTGTAAATTGGAGAAAAATTCATTTTTAATCAATGGAAACATTTTGGTCAAAAGTAAGTAAAATATTGTCAAATTTTGATTTCTTTTCTCTTTTACAGTTGTATCCAATAGTCAATTTATGCAATATTCTAAACATGAAAACTTATGAAAATTTAATCCTTTTCTAAATATATTGTCCCTTTTATTTTTGAGTCACTGCATTCAGTACTGCTTGTAGGTATCAGTACAGTTCCAGAATTGTTTTCAAAGCAGACTGGGTAGTCTTTGGTGAGCTAGGTTAAAAATTGACCAGAAGGATAATCTGGTGAGAAATACAAACCTGGAGAGTGAACTACGTTGTTTTATTCAATAAGACAGACAAGCAGACAAATATCTTTCTTTCAGAAAACAAAGTTGAAGAGAGATTAAGGGTGAGGAACCAGGGCCAGTGAGAAGATTCAACTAAATTTTAGACTAATAGCATAGCTTCTTGTATGTAACAAGACTCCTGTGAAAGGTTCTTTTATGTTTTTAAAGGTTGCTTTTAAGTAATAACTATTTCAAATTACTACAGCATTTTAATATAGGGAATAACCTGTCTTAAAATACCAGCTGAAACTGGCATGTTAATTTCATGTCCATATCAATAAGACTAAGCAAGCAAATTCCTTTAAGAATTACTTCTTTTCTGGTTGTTCTGCCTTAAAATTTTAGCTTCAGCTCCTTAAATGACCTTCTGTAAATTTTGCGTTTTAAAGCCCAAGTTTGCCTTTCTGAAGTAAGCACAAATGAAACCACGTATGCACATATAAAACGGTAACAAGATGTGGCAGCACAACATGATTCAATCATGTAGGAAGATGAAACTTGTACAGAAGGATCAGTCTTGCATTTTCTCATCTTTCCAAAAGGCTGTTGCTTTTAGTAGTTCTTTCATTAAAGGAGATAACCTCTTTGGCTTCATACAAAAACAGGGGAAATTTAGGCTAATATCCAGAAAAAGTAAATTCTGTTCTTTTGGAATAACTGGGACTTAGAAAGGGCTAAATATAAATAGCCATAAAAGGCAGAAGACCTACAGTAAGGGATTAATTTCAAATTATATAAATCATAAAATCTTGCACATTACAACACCTAAATACTTATTTGTGTCTATCTCCTGATTCTTTCTGGCTCTTTCTCATTTCTTAATTTATTTTCAGCTTTATATTAACAGTCTTGAAATATATTTAATTAGGCCTTACAGTCACATATCATATTTAATAATTAATATGGGGAGTTCAAATGACCAAGGCTATACACCCCAAAATACATCTGAAGTAACCACAGGAAACATTTCATTCTCTCCATAATACCTCCCTGGTTAACACTATGGAGGTACATTCCTGTCCATCCACTCTGCCAGGTGTTAACACCTCTTTCTGTTTAGCAGTGAATTGTGGATGTCTGAAACAAAGTTTCATTTGGGCAATCTTTATCTAATTTAAAAAGGAAGGATTAAGCAGCCAATGCTTTATTCACTATCCTGTCATTATTAACCCATGCAACCCAAGAAAATTCATAACTTGATTTGCAGCAAATATTTTATGGTACAGTCATGAATTAATTTTGTTTGAATGAGGATTGAAGCTGATGACGAATGAGTAAAGATATATTGAAAAGAGTTTTGTGTCTTGACACACCACCTCCATATATCACACTGAAAATCAAAATGGCATATCATGCTTAATTTACAGTAGAGATCATTTATTTTCCTAGATGCTGCTGAAAAACGAGAGTTTTCTTGTAAATATGTTGAACTGATTGAAAAACTGACGTAAAACAATTTTCATTTGTTGAAACACCAAGTTATATGTGAATGCCTTTCAAAGTATTTTGCAGTAATTGAAAAACGTCACTCATTAAAAACCTCTGATGTATTATGAAATAACAACAAAAATGTTAGGTAAACAAAGGTTAGGAAATTAAAGAATAGAAACAAAGTATATTTTAGAGAGAGTTTGTGAAGAAATTGGAAATACAAATAATAAAACTGTGCAAGGTGTAATATTTTTAACTAGCAAGCAATCTATTCAATGTATTTGACTGTTTTACATGTGTAAAATCTGGCTTGTGGAAAGCAAATTTGCTGCTTTTATTTTTTAAATTTTTTTACTCATAATCCCCTTGAATTAAACTACTCTGTGTCTCAAGGCAAATTTTATTGGCTTCAGGAAAGTTTTACTGGGAGGAGATTGCCTTGTGATGTTGCAGTAGAAATGAACCTCCCTGTATCTATAATTGCTAACATCCCTCTCTGTAAATCCCTCTTTCAGGTTTTTGAGTTTAGTTTATCTTGTTTTATCTTTTGTAAAGTTAGCTCTACCGTGAACTTTTTTCCAGACCTTGAAGAACAGGGATGCTTGGTTTTCTTTTCTTCTTGTTTAAAACATACTCTTATGAAATACGTCTTCTGCACTCACTAGAATGGATGTGGCAACCCAAACAGAATGCCCACAAAAACATGGAGCCGTTCAGGTCTCAGGCTACAGGGAGTGCCAGAGCCTTTCACTAGTCACAGATTGCAATAGTGTGTGAGATGTGACCAGGTGGATGACTGGAAGGCCAAACGTATCCAGGGCTGCATCAAAATAAGCATGGCCAGCAGCTCAAGGAATGTGATTCTCCCCTTCTACTCTGCAATGGTGTGATCCCACTTGGAGTATGCATACAGCTCTTGAGCCCTCAGCACAAGACTTTGGCCTGTTGGAACAGTTCCAGAGGAGGGCCATGAAAATTATCAAAGGCCTGGAACACCTTCCCTACAAGGAAAGGCTAAGAGTTTGGGTCGTTCAGCCTGGAGAAAAGAAGGATCTAGAGAGACCTTATTGAGACCTTTCAGTACTTCAAAGGGGCTTGTAAGAAAGATGGGGTCAAATTTTTCAACAGGACCTACTGTGACAGAATAGATTTAGACTAGATATAAGTAAGACATTTTTTAACAATGAGGATGGTGAAACAATGGAGCAGGTTGCCCAGAAAGGTGGTAGATGCCCCATCCCTGGAAATACACAAGATCAGGATGGATGGGGCTCTGAGCAGCTTGATAGAGTTAAAGATGTCCCTGCTCACTGCAGTAGGATTGGACTAGTTGATCTTAAAAGGTCCCTTCCAACACGAACTATTGTATGTCTATGATTATTTGATTCTATGAGATATTGCCTTTTATTAAAACTTCTTTGCATTCCAATAGAACACAGAAATAGTTCATTACTAGCCCTTCAAAATGTCCATATAGTTAATCTGCTTTTTTTAAAAAATAATCAGCTGTATTTCAATATATTTATATATTAAGGGAGATGGCTGAGGTGCTCACCAAATCTCTTCCCATCGTTTACCAGCAGTCCTGGCTGACTGACAAAGTTCCACTTGACTGGAGGTTGGGAAATGCTATGGCCATTTACAAGAAGGGTCAGAGGGAGGATCCAGGGAACTACAGGCCTGTGAGTCTGACCTCAGTGCCGGGGAAGGCTGTGGAGCAGATCATTTTGAGTACTATCACACAGCACACACAAGACAAGCAGGTGATCAGACCCAGTCAACATGGGTTTATGAAAGGCAGGTCCTGCCAGACCAACCTAATCTCCTTCTTTGACAAGGTTACCTGCGTAATGGATGAGGGAAAGGCTGAGGATGTGGTGTACCTGGACTTTAGTAAAGCCTTTGACACCGTTTCTCACAGTATTCTGCTTGAGAAACGTGTTGCCATTGGCCTGGACAGGAACACCCTCTGCTGGGTAAAAAACTGGCTGGATGGACGGGTCCAAAGTGTCATGGTAAACGGAGTTAAATCCAGTTGGAGGTCGGTCACGAGTGGTGTTCCCCAGGGCTCAGTGTTGGGTCCAGTTCTGTTCAATGTCTTTATCAGTCATCCGGATGAAGAGATTGAACATACTGTTAGTAAATTCACTGATGACACAAACTGGGTGGAAGTATCAATCTGCTTGAGGGTAGAGAGGCTCTTCAGAGCAATCTAGACAGGCTGGATTATGGCCTGAGAGCAGCGGTAGGAGGTTCAACAAGGCCAGGTGCTGCAGCTGGGACACAACAACCCCATGTAGTGCTACAGGCTTGGGGAGGAGTGGCTAGAAGGCTGCCTGGCAGAGAAGGAACTGAAGGTGTTGATTGGCAGCTGGTTCAATATGAGCCAGCAGAGTGCCCAAGTGGCCAAGTCGGCCAGTTGTATCTTGGCCTATATCAGAAACAGCGTGGCCAGGAGACGGTTAGGTGAAGTGCTTGGGGATATGGTTTAGTAGTGGACAAGTACAGTTGGACTTGATGATCTCAAAGGTTTTTTATCTTTTACAAAGTATTTTCTTTTGACAGATGTAAGATTTAATTTTATATGGCAGTTTCTTTTATTAAATCTCACAATGTCTCCATATTTGCAGTATCTTTAAATGGGGGCCTGGTTTTATGGAAGGAAATCTTATAAAGCATTGCAGTTTCAGAATTTGTTCTATGGAACTAAATTGTTTAGAGTATCTCCAACAGGAATGTTAGCCTGTGAATATGGAGACATTGTGAGATTTAATAAAAGAAACAGTAGGCAAGAGTGTGTATCTGGGTCATCTTGTGCTAGACCACACCACTTTTGGAAATATCAGTGCTTTTGGAAACATCAGTGCTTTTGGAAACACGAGTAAGCCAATTCTATAATGTTTTTCTTGGTCGGAGTTCTAGTTTCACCTATGTCCGAAAATCACAGGGCATCAACAAGGCTTTTCCTCTTCAGATGCCTAGATAAATTATAATATCAGAACTTCAGCTGATTTATAGGTCTACTACTTCAACTGGCAAGCAAATCCATAGTTTCTGTTGTTTTACATTAATGTCCCAGGGTGCACAGTTCAAAAGTGAACATTGCTCCACTGGGATTATAAAAATTGCTAGCTTTCACAAAACTTTAGAAATCATAATATTTTAAACTTAAAATTGATTTGGATAACATTTCAGTCATAGTGAGAGAGATGTTGTTTTTTCCCATCTTTCCACAAAACTGTAATAGAGAAATGCACTCAAATATTTGCTTACAGAATAGACATTATTAGTTCCAAAACTATTCCAATTTTTCTTGTATTTTTAATTTGTCAAAGCTGTAGATTATTTCATAAGTAAAAATACTAACAAACTCCATGACTAAACATTTTTAGAACTATTTTGGGGCTTGAAGAGAATAGCCAGTTGTCCCAGTTTTCTCTTTAGTGTGCCTCAAGCCTGTCTGAGGTAAGAGGTCACCAAATGCGCAGATGTGGAGGAGAGATCTCCTACCTCGCCTCTGCCTTAAGTTCCCACAAGTCTGTTGTAGACTCTGGTCATTGTATATTATTTAATTAAAACTAATATGAAAATAAATGTAAAAATAGGAAAATGGCAGAAGTTTCAGAATAGTAAGGAATCTCTATTTTATTGTTAAAAAAACATAGTGGCATAAGGTTTGCTGCAAGTTCTATGTCATGTTGTCATTGTCCTTGTCCTTGTCGAACTTGGGTATTTGTTTATTTTTTTTAGTTCATGATCTTGAATGGCTTTTCCTTCACTTTGTAAAAGACAATGATGTGGTAAAAAGTACTTGTGCAAATTTTTTGCTGACATGGTAATAGACTTTGATTGCATCCATGACCTCAAAGAAGTTCTTGTCCTCTAAATGTCCCTGAATTTGTAAAAGCTTATTTTTCATTTTCCTACTGTAACATTTTTTTCAATGGTTCTTTATGGAAGTACTTTTCTGAATATGTGTATATATTTAGAGTGCTTGCTTTCATTGCTTTCAAATGCTCTGCTGTTTGTATTGTCCTGAACTTCTGCAACATTGTATGACAATATCCTTGATTTTCCCTCGTTTCCCTGACTGTATCATATTTTAACTCACTGAGTACTGCAGAAGCCAAGAACCACCATATTTTACTTCGGAGCTGAACCTAGAGTGAAATTCCATTTCAGCAAGTTATATGTGTCAATACTGACTATATGCATGCTACTGTGTTGTGCCCAGACCTGGAATGTGACATCTGAAAATCACAAGGGTCACAGATGCTTCCTAAGGTCATAAGAAATGTGAAGAATATAAAATACTCATGAAAGAAAGCCAGAAAAAAGGAAGAAAAAGTCTGGATCCTACTTATCCACATTGTTTAACCATCAGTTGTCTCCTCAAATCTGTCTTTGAGCTGCTGCACATACTTACATCCACCAAAACAGTTAAATCAGTTTAAGTAGCACAGATGAGAGCCAGTTGCTATGGTTTTGTCTTGATCTTTCACTTAGCAGAACAAGGCTATCTTTTGTAATATTAGCATTGTTCGTATTGTCTTCAGGCTTACTGTCTTGCTTAAGAATGTTTTTAGACAATGAATGAATGAAGAAAAAAGATGAATCTGCAAAACTACAGGGAATAGGACTATTTTATACAAAGCATGGGGAAAGTTATGTGAGACACTATTCTCATTCACAGCACATGCTTCAGCGTTGATTTAGAAAGACCCTCAGGTACATGCTTAACTTGAATCCCTCTGAAGTCAATATATTTACATGTGCAAAATGTATGTGGTTGTCATTTGGCAAAGTGTTTTTTTTCATTGCATCTGAAGAAGACATGCTAGGAAAAAACAGAGCAATATCTACAGAAACGTTACCAATTGTGACCATCTTAGACCAACAACAGCAACACAGCAAGGAATGCATTTACGGATAGCACATGTTGTCTCCTAGGGGTTATTGTTTAGAGAGCTAATGTCCCTGTTCTCTCCCAGAGGCTGCAGTCTGTGCCTGAGTGGTATCTCCCAGGAGCAATTCATGCCATTGCAAAATTGTATCCCCTATTGTGTGCTCCAGAGTTTAGTGCCATGTAAGGAGGCAGATGCAACAGCACTGTACCTTCCTCACTGCACTTCGTGGAGCTCATGCTTTGTCAGGCATGACATGCTATACTCTCTGTGTCCCTTCTCAGTAAATCCTGATGTCAATAGCTAGATTTTTCACAATGTTTTACTGTGGGGGTGCTCTAATTGGATGACTTACTTTTTTTGTATCCACTGTTTAAACCACTTTAAACTCATTAAAGTTCAAGTTAGAGATGTGAATTTTGCCACATCTTTCCACTTGCCTGGTGGTTGTCGCAGACATTGCTGTGTAAGTATGCAGTAAAGGCACAGGAGCTTCCTGTGACTTTGTATTCCTTCATGCTTCAATGTATAAACTGCTTATTATTAATAAAATAATAGGAGGAATTTACACCTGGTGAATCTCTGATAATGGCAATAGTAAGGGGTTAATTTGGCATTGTAATTTTCACTGGGGACCTGTTGAAATCAGCACATAATAGAGTCCTGTTGTTTTGCACTGCTTTGAACGTCTTTGATGAAGAAAAAGGCAAAGCTTTTATTTCCCACACAGATTTGTTTTTGCTATGGGGTCAGTAGGGACATTTATCGTGATCCATGGATTTTACCACTCTAGAAAGCTACAAAAGAGCATTTCATCAGAGAAAACAAAGATACTTGCAGAAGCAACAGTGAAATTAGATAACCTTTTAATCTATTTATCAAAGGGTCCACAGTTCCATTTCAAGTCAGGTGATGGAATACCTACTGAACCCAGAAAATTAATCTACCTCCACAGAACTGAGATACTGAAAAAGGAAAAAGAAATCAGTGCAAAACTGTTAGCACCTGCCAACTCTTATTAAGAGATTAGAGTGCTTAAAAAGACAGAGAGCAGCTCAATATTTCCTTTTAAGTTTCTCTTGGCTGATTTCTCATGTGTGCTGCTGTGCACTGCAGTGAAACAAACACGCCATATTTCAGCTCCTCAGAGCTGCAAAAGCACTTTATGACATAAATAGCAGGCAGCTTCTCTTCAGACTTTATAAGATTCCTTTCAGCATTCTATCTGTGCCCAAATAACTGACAGATAGGAAAGTGAGAGGCTAAGAGTTGGCAAGAAACTTACTGTCTCAGAGTGGGACAGTGGAGTTACTTTACACATGGATGCTGAGTGATTTAGGAATTGATTTGGGTTACACTGTGATATCCTACAATTTCAACAACTTTCCTCTTTAATCAGTGGACAACCTAGTTTACAAATAAGCTTCTCATGAAACAGTGATGAAAACAGCACTGCTAGTCAGGCAGATGAGAGCATAAATCCTAGTGAAGGTGACAGGAAAATAGACACATGCTTAAAGTGGACAGAGCTGTTTCTGATGGGAATGGGTGACTCACTCCATTTGAGAAATGTTAAAACTTGCAGAGGAAAAGCCAGAGGTCTGCAGCTGGCCAGCTGTTGGCCACACACGACCTGCAGTTGCTGCTTCATCACCCTTCAGTTTAATCAGAAGCTAGGCCAAGCAGGATGCAGGGGATTTATAACTAAGGGAAAAATGATGGATTACCAAAAGAAGCGGGATTAGTTCTCTGAGCTGTCTGGGGATATGCAATTTACTTATAGAAAGGAGGAGAGGAGGAGGTTAATGGAATCAGTGCCACCAAATAGCAGAAAAATGGGGTCTGCAGGCCCCTGTGCCCATTGCTGAGGTGGGGCCTGGAAAACCTGAAAGGCTATGACTTCCGATGGGCAGGGAGATATGAAACTTTTCTTCCTCTAATTTCCTCCCTTTACCAGAAGCCAGACACCCAGAAATGTGTCCAGGCTCCTACTGACTGGGCTGTTGTGACCAGTCCAAACTTTTATCTCATTTGTCGCCCATTTAGAAAATAAATAGCTAATAAACCTCTAAGAATGGTGACATCCCTCCACAGCACTCCCCTCCAATTCCTGATATTTTTATAGTGTTCATATTTTTTTAACTCTGAAACTATGTGAGTCCATCAGTTTTACCTGAAAGCACAAATAAATAAAGAACATGTAAGACTCTGTTGGACCAGAGGTCCTGTCAACACATAAAATTCACAGAAAATGTAGTTGAAAGAAAAACGAGTGTGCATTGCAAACAGAAGAACTCTGCAGAGATATAATAATTTATAAAAATAGTAAATGTTTTGAGGCATTCTAACAGTACTGGGAGTTGAATGTAATCCACTGTGGTCAAATTAAGAAACTAATGTGAAAACAGAGTTCACATAGATGGATATATGACACATTAGCTTTACTTTGATTCCCGAGTTCCTGTTCTAAATTTTGAAGCTTTAGTATGATAGACAGTTTAACTCTTAGCTTTCTCACTAATACTTTAGGGCCGACATAAGCCAAAGTGCAGGCCACTTTAGGACAAAAATGAGCATGAAATTCTTCAGAATGGACACAGCTCAGGGGACAAAGCAAAACATTTAGTAACAGCATGAATCTCCTGAATGCATTTGCACAAATGTCCCTCTGTATAATCTGAAAAAAGATATTAATGAATAGCTTAATGATACTGCATATTCCTTGTAGAAACATAAAAGCCCCTCTACAACCATGACGATCAGCCCCCTTCTTTCAGGCCTGTTCAATGAGAAGATATCAATCAGCACCTGGACATGTATTGCAATCCCATGATTGGATAATGGCCAGAATACAATATAGTCCACAAAGCTGAACAATAATATTTTATTTATTTCCCAGAATGTCTCATACTTTATTTAAAGCAAACTTATATTTTACCTCAAGAATAATATACAATTAAGCATTAATTTAACATACATTATTGATCTAAGCTCCAAATGGATTTAGTGAATTTTTCTAAATTTGTTTTCAATAATTTGTACTCTTGTCGAATTTATTACATTGTATGCCCTCAGAACTTTTGCCTTTAATTAGAATATAGTTGAGAAAGATTCTGCTTTAAAATTTTGTCTCTTAGATTCTTGTTTATGGAAGAGTTTTTGTAAGCAGATACGAAGCATTTTCATCACTGTGAATGAAGGAGAAATATGACTGTTCTTTGTGTTTATATTTATTACTTTAATGGATTAATACTAGGCTCCCATATTTACATTTGTTGACCTTTTTCTCTCTACTATAGTTTACATATTTGTCAACTATTTTTCCTGTCTCCCTGTGGGTGGTGAGTGTTCCCTAGTGTTGACAATGCCTTTGAGGACTGTGAATTTAGAAGTATAAAGTTTCTATACTGAGCTTTACTGCACTGTAAATTATTAACACTAAACAGCTATCATTAATTGCTGTGATGGAATTATGTTTTAAAGTAACAGCATGATATGACTTGTGATTGTTAGTGACAAACTCTTTATCCTTGCTTCTATTTTGCCACTGCTGTTTTCTCTACTGTTTAGAAATTTTCCCAACTTCAAAATTTTCTTTCAACTTTTCTACTTGCTTCCGTAGGAGGAATGAATTATATGGAGAGAACCAGTCCAGCACATCTTGTGACAGTGCATTTTACAATTTCTATCAAAATTCACAAAATGTAATGCTTTATTTCAAATCTGAAATTGTACTGGTATAAGAGTAATCAAATCCTTTGACTACATAATAATCTCTTCTTTTGTTAAAAAGCAGTCTATTTGTGGGTTGCACAAGAGTTTAGTAAATTCGTTTAAATTTGCTTTCCATCACCTCGAACTCTTTTTCAGCAATTACCTCTGTTGTGAATTAGGTTTTTAGGACCAAATCCATATTTAGATAAAAATGCAACTCAACAGAGCTAAATGGCAAGCCCTCTATTTACTATATAGAGGAAACATATAGAGGAAAACCGAGTTATATGCATTTATATCTAAAGGATTATATGTGTTTATTGCTAAAGGATTATTTGTAAAGGATTGTACTTAGAAAAGATTTCAAAGTTTCATCATGCTTATTCCTAATTCACTTACTTTGTGTCTGGGAGTCTAATGCTCCCTCTGAAGTTCGAATCTGAGGTTTTGTGAAGCAGATCGTCAAGCATTGAATTTTACAAAATAAGTAATGTAATGTAGTAGAGGAGTACATCAGCATGGTCAACTCGAAGGAGAGAGGTCAACATGAACCAAGAAATTCTTGGGCATATTTACCCACACTGTACGTGATGGTTTGGTGCAGTAGTAATTTTGAATCTGGGTTGTTCTTGTTCCTCGTTGGATTCTTTAGCTGTCTTTCAAACAGGTCCTTATATTGTCTCTGCAGCTGGTGTTGATAGTCTGTATCCTTGAAACCTCTGTATCTTCTATTTTTTGCTGACTTTAGATAGCCTGATTTTGAGTAAACAAGTTTTACACATTGGGAAAGTTTGCAGTGGAAATTTTGATCTTGTGGCCTAATACTTCAGCAAGTCTGGCTATTCATGCTAAGAGAGCTAAGCAAAGAGCATCCTAAATCACACATTATAACTCCAAATGATTTAGTATATTTAAAATATTACTTATTTAGGCTAATCAACTAATCCCAGCTATAGAAGAGACTTGCCAGGAGTGCAGTCCAGTTACCATCCAGGGAGGATTCAAATGGGGTTCATCAGAGAACTGCCATTGGTAAAAGATCTTATTGCTTTGAGAAGCACTCTTGAGAGGTGTCCCAGTGCAAGAGGAGATCATCACTATGCAACCACATGCCCTAGCAGAACTACCTCAATGAAGGCTCACTTAGACTGTCATGTTTTTGGGAAAGTGGTTGGCTCGTAGTCAAGTTGCATGCAATAGGAGAAGTACGCACAAGGCTCTCTATACCCACAGCTTATCAGTGTTTCCTGTGTCATTCTGTTCCTTGTGGGTTTCCTGAAGAAGTTTTTGGCCCAACTACAGTGCAGGTATCTCTGGAGTTTGTACCAAACTGCTGCTGGTTTGGTTAAAGGGATGTGTGTGTAGGGCGTGTCGAGTGCATCCCACAAAACCTTACATGAATTCAGTCCTTCTTTTATCAGTTAGCACTGTAACAGATTTCTGAAAAATCTAAGAAGAAAACTGATAAATCAGACTTCGTCAAACCACAAACACCCGCTCTGAGCGACTGCTAACTGGTATTTAGGAAGGAGTAAACATCGAGTGATAGTGTCTCTGAAGTTTATAGAGAGTCTAATAGCAACCTAATGGTATCTACAGGGAGGTCATGGAGAAAACACATTCAGGCTCTTCACAGCAAAAAGATAGCAGAAGAGTTCCAGAAGATTTTTTTTCCCCTATGAGGACCATCAGCAGTGGGACTCTGCAATCTCCATCCTTCAGGGTGTTTCAAGACAAAGCCCTGAGCAACCTGCTCTCATCTTATGGGTGGCCCTTCTTTGATCAGAGGGGTGTTCTACAGATCTCCTGAAGCCCTCTGCCATTTGGATTATCCAGTGATCTTATTCTATGATTCTCTACACATTCTCCAACATCAGCATCAATATTCTTCAACATTCTTCAGCCATCATATAGCCTTTAGTGACCATTTCTTCAATGAAAGCGTCTTTTCATTCAGTAACTTCCTTACATTTTTTTCTCACAAAAAAAGTTGAAACCAGATCCTCAATTTAATTCTTTGGTTTGTGTAGATGTATCCTGAATACAGTTTTATAAGAGTACTCAATCTAGCTTTGTGATTCTCAGTGGTCCTGGTTCTGGGCTTTCATGTATTTCAAATAGGTAGTGTTAAAATATGACCTTGTATATACTTAAAAACAGATGGCTCCATGATAGCACTGTCTTTTGTTAGCCAAATAAAAGGAAAATAAATAAATATATACATACATGCATAAATAAAGTCAGTGATTTTCTGTGGTCCAGTAAACCAAGAGATAACTAATAATATCTGTAGAGGTCTTGAGAAGTGTAAAACAATTTAAAATTAGAAAAAAATTGAAGAATGCAGGTAAAGCAATTAATCATAGGTATGAAAGTATATATATAAAACAAACATTTTTCTTGGCTTTTCTTTAACATTTCCCAGGAATTTCTCTTATGCGATTAATTTCCATCTCTCCTTTCTCTTGTCTCTGCTTATGGACTATTTTGCCATGAATAAGAACAAGAGGAATGAATGAATTTCCCAATAAAATAGTAAGAGACATGCTCATCATTGCATTGTAATTTGTGCTTGCCTTTGCCTGTCCTTCAGGAAAGAAAATAAATTAATCAACTGTCTTCATTATAAGATTTGTCAGCATGATAGAGCTAATATTAATGCATTTTAAATTGGAAATAAATAGCAGGGTTGATGTTTCTATACAATGCTGGATACTGTGACAGTATATTGTATGTTGTGATGTGTGTCATTGGCTAATGCAGACTGAACACATTATCCCCATCATTCTTTTTGTGCATAAATTAGTGTAATTATTTAATCTTTAATTTTAAACAACTGCCACTTTGGTCTAGCTCCAGCATTTAGTTGTACAGGAGTAAGATGGACAGTAGAATTATTTCTGCATCTCACAAAGAGGACTTCCTGATGGGGGAAATTATATAGAAAAATTTTACCAGAAATTACTTTCACAGTTTGTCACAAAGTCCTTGCCCTGTCTTTTAATAGGTCATGTTCAATTCAAAAGTGGAACTGACTGCCAAAATAGTTTTTCCTGATTTTGTGACTGCAACACATTTTGGAACAAGTTTACTGATAATATTGGTACTGGCCAAATTCTAACTTGCTTTTGAGCTATTTAGCAGAAGCTTAAATTTACAGACAAAAGGCGTATATCCACTTCTCTCCCCTGTGTCCAGGCTTAAATCCACAGAACACAAAGTCTACTTGTTTGTACAGATCTGTGTTCTTTAACAGAATAATCATATTAAAAAGAAAAAACACAACAAAACTGAACACATTTCACAATGGCTTATTTTCCTTATCATAAGCTTCCTTTTGCAGGGAGAATGCCACATTTTCCCAATACAGACATCTCATTGCATTCTGTGATTCATTCTCTCCATAATCTGAGATGTAAGACAAGATTCTGCAGTAAAATCAATGTTAATAAAATTCCCTTACTTATTTGGGTCTATTTCCTATCTCTAGAATTAATAGCAGTTTATCAATATAATATCAATTGCTTATATCCCCTAACATAGGAGTTTAGTTTAGGGGAGGATAAGCTCTCTGTATCTCTGCATCCCTTGAACATGTAGGTGGACTCTTTCAGTGAGTGAGTCATAGTAGGAGTCAATGTGTTTCCATTGACTATACAGAAACCTCAGAAAAAGACACTTCAGAATCTGAAGTGCCCAGTTAGTAATGCTTCATTAACATTTAAACAGATATAATCTTCATCCATGCAATACAAGTACTGCCTTGCTTGAGCTAAGAATTAGATTTCCTTTTAGAAACAGAAAGCCTGAATTCCACCTACATTTCCCACAGCTGAACTACAGCCTAGGATATTTGATGCTTACAGGTGTTTGAGACAGCAGACATTAATGAAAAAAATAATTTAATGATATTTGACCAAACTGGTCCAAACTGTGAGAGTAAAAAAATTATATATAGAAGTAAATAACTAAAGCTTAAAATTATCATGCCAAAAAGAACAAAATCTATTTTGTTGTTCTTTGTTTCCGGATGGAGTATTTTAGACACCAGAAGTGAAGTGATACCAAACTGAATAGGATGGAGGTAGGAAAACGTATCTCTATATTTTGAAGTTATACCTGCAAGGAACTGAATATGACTACAGGGGAAGAAAGAGAATGCTGCGATATTTCTTAGGTCTCCTCATCCCTTTCTTTCTCCTTTCTAGTATCTCACTGTCTAATTTTGTTAACAGAACCACCTTTAAAAAAAAAGGCATTAAAAATTAACTCCTGTTCTTGACAACTAAATGTTTGGCTTCAGTATCATGAAAGCCACTTCAGAAACCAACCCCTACAGATTTTGAAAATCCTATTTATAATTCAGTTTGCAATAGTTCATGTATACTCCTGCCACCAGAGACTGTTTCACTGACATAGAAAACAGTGTTCAGAACAGCGGGGTTAACAAATTTTCTTTCTGAAGTGTATCCTGGGATCCTTAACATACGTCTAGACAGCTGTGCTATTGTGCTGGCAGTAAGCTTCAGAACTTTCCCTCTTGTATTTCATACCACACTGACTGGCAAAAGTACAGTGCTTTAGTATTCATGCCAGACAGAAAACCATATGGAAAAACATATTGAGTCTTTAACTTTGAGTGACCCTCTGACCAAGTCCTGTGGTCCACCCCTCTTGAAGACTTGGAATCTCCCACAGAGACACATGCCCATCTCTTCAAACTGGTTTGAACCATGACTTTTTTCCTCCACTGCATTCACGGTCTGAGGGTTTTCTCTCCGTCAAAAACACGTAGATCTTCTGGCCCCATATCATCCATTGATATTCCAAACCAAGATTTCCCACAAATAGGATTTTCATGAAGGCTGATTAATGCAGAATCTATTCCCTTAAGTATTGTTCCTGTTATCACAGGTCCAAAGAGCATGGAAATAACAGCATGGGACAGAATTGCTCTGAGAAAGGTGTGAGAAGATACTACATGAATACCTTTAATCCAGATAACACAAGAATATTAGAGAAATCTGTAGTTCCTGTTCTGGTAACCTCCAAGAAAATGGTTTTCCGAGAAATCTTCTCAAAATAGATGATCACAGTTCTCCAAAATGAGGCTGAGCTTCACAACTTTGTTCACAATCAGCTCTGTTTTCAACATAGTGTAACAGCCTGAGTCATTGCATAATGTGTTTGTGTATGATGGAATTGCTTGCTTATTTTAGGAGTTCTGGAAGAAAATATAGTGGAAAGATTTTTATTCCAATGTCAAACCACAGCAATAGTAGCACAACAGGTATATTCATGAGCGATAGAATGATTGAAGCTTAGCTTTATGTTTTGGGTTAAGCTCCTGGATGGGATCTTTGATGTTTACTAACGATTAAGTTTTATTTTGACTTCTGTCTAGTTTCATTTCTTTAATGTATTCAGTCATTTACTTTTACAAACATGGGAATCCAGTATCTCTGGGGTTTCTGCCTTCATGACCAGTTTTCCTGCATCATTTTAACTATGCTAAGGTCGCTTCCTATCTAAGAAAGCAGGAACTGACAATTTAATTACAGTCAATGAGATCTGTGGTGGTTTAACACCCATGAAGACTAGATGACTAAAACCAGATTTTATTTTTAAAACTTCAGCCCTGGACTTGTCGTTAGTCTGCTTCAGTGTTAGATTTTACCTGCCACACTTAATTCGTAAGTAGAAAGACTGGGCCCTGATTCTGACCAGGAATTGTGTCCCCTAGAAAAGGCTATGAACAAACAATAATTAAATGTGAGGGCATTTAACGCCAGTGAACAAGGGCAAGAAATGAAATGAAATATGAAGTTAAAAAAAAAAATCAGCTAACACAGTATGGTGGAGAGCTAATTTTATATGAAAAAAGTCATTACTAAGAAAAAAAGTAGACAGACAAGATTTGCTGAGTTTCCAAGGAGCTTGTTAGCATTCATTAGAGTGAATCTTTAGGAATTATTGTGTCACACAGCTAGTTCATAGCCTAGATGAAGGATTCTGTATGTCAATCATTGGAACTGTAATCACTACCCAAAAAAAGATGTCTGAGGCTGGGTTTTGAGATTAATCAACTTTGAAGGAATTTGGAACTTTGAAGGCAAAAGAGCACAGGAGCTTAATGCATAATTTTTTCATCTGCTAAAGAGGAGAACTTTTTAAGAAGGCATGCAGATTTGCCATTGTAAAGATCATTATCAGTATGGGTGAGATTCCCAGCATGAAGAACAGCACCTGACTGCAGGAAAAGTGGATTTAGTTCTAGCCTTTTTTTCCATTGTATATTCCACAAAATAGTATTGTATATAGCACAGGTTGACAGAATATGATACCAGTGCTGACTTTCCAAGATGTCTTTGATATTCATAAAGACAGTGTCTTAATTGAAAAAAAAAAGAAAATCTGTCAATATGAGAAAAAATACAGCTTCATAACAGGATAATTATCTGGGTCACAGGCTAGCAAGGAAAGATCTGAAATTATTATGTTGAGTGCATTTAAGAAAGAGGCATTTTGACAGAGTCACAGCAGAGCTTCCAGAAATACACAGTTTGATTAAGGAACAAAAATCATCACAAAATCACAGCGAAAACTTAAAAATATAAATATATTCAAAATTTTTAGAGCACCTAATCTTCTAAACAGATATTTAAAGATCAAAAATAACCCGTGGCCTCATTTTAACTAAAGAGATGTGAATTTCTATGTTTTTCTGCATTTTTTTCTTCTTCAGTCATTGCTAGGGGAATGTCACATCCGAAGTGTGGTCTCTACTGCTTGTGCTCCAAACAGTCACAAGCCATTTAAAGGTGTAGGTTTAGATTCCACAGTCACCTGATGTAAACAAATGAACAGGACTTCACAGAAAGACATAGGGCTTCCTTCCTCCTCATTTCCAAATAGTGTTTTCCCCCATGCTGCAATTCACAGAACTTCATCACAGGTCAGGTTCAGCTGAGAAATCAGTAAAGAAGACCTGATCTCTCTTAACGTACGGAGGCACTGATATTATTGCCAGTTCAAGAGTGGTAGCAAGAGTGTGCATCTGGTATAAAGATTTGGCAAGGTTCAGCTAGTTTAACAATAGCCTGTATTTCTGTTGACTTGCATTCAACATGGAAACAACATGTAAGAAACAGGATAATTAGAGCACCTGGGTCTAAACTAAGGACTTGCATTATGAAAAAGTCAATCTGTTTTCTTTAGTTAATCTATCCTTCAGGACTTTTTATTAATAAACCTTTACATTCTCCTTTTAGTACAATAAACACTTTTTTTTTTTTGCATTTTACCATTTTATTATGTGGGTAAATCAGACCATGTATTTCCATTGGCTTCTTTTTAGGGTTCTTCCCATTGGCTGCTTTTGTAGGGTTCCCATGGGCTGCTTTTGCCCGGTTTCCATTGGTGTTGGAGACTAAATATAAGTGTCCTGTGCTTTCTTGCTCCTTTGCCTTCTTTCTAATGTATTAATACATTACTAAGCAAAACACAGCATATATAAAAGACTGAGACACCATACTTTTAACCTTTTGTACTAATGAAAATTGATTGAGGTTTTTCCTTCCTTTGTTTCCCTTTACCCAGTTCATATACGTGACTGTATACTACTTACAAACAATAATAGTTCAATTTGTTTACTACCTTTTTTTAGAGACCTTGTTAATGGATTCTTGAAGGGCTAAATAAACTGTAACCAGGATAACATTTTCATTATGCTTCCGTAGAATTCTAATTCATTAGAGAGACAATTTACCTTTGCTGAAATAATAGTTGGTAGCCTTTTAATATCACCATTTACACTTTGCTTTGTTATTCCACTTTGAAATGCTATTTTAACCAACTAATTTTAACCAACTTATTAGCTTCCAAATATGACTGTGACTTACTTGTCTCTGGATGACTCAGGGAATCATTCTCAACTATAAAGTAGAATATTTTATACTCTCAACACATCTAATCTATTAACTTTTCTTAATGACACACCACAATTTCTTGTGGTGTTTTGTTCTTAAGCTTTTTGGTAGCCTTCCAATGTTGTCTTCTGTTTGCTGAACAAGCTGTCGCAACAACAAATAAAAGGAAATTTGAAGGTCAAAACTCTGCATCTCAAACTTTTCCCTGGTGTAACTGACCTATGGTAATTGTTAGATGTGTCAGCAGATAGTTGCATTCAGACTCGACCTCATGTAACACATGAAATCATCTAAGAAGAACTGCAATTAAGTAAATATTTGAAAATCTGAGAAAAACAACACTTCTGTTCAGAGAAAAAGTTTTCTTTACAACAGTCCTCTTTGATGGGGTGACCAGATCAGTGGACACAGAAAAAGCAATGGATGTAATCTATCTGAACTTCTGTAAAGCCGTTGACACTGCCCCCGACAACATCCTTCTCTCTAAACTGGAGATATATGGATTTAATAAGTGCATTGTTCGGTAGATAAGGAATTGTTTGGGTGGTCACATACAGAGAGTAGTTGTCAATGGCTCAATGTCCAGACGGAGATCTGTGACAAGCAGTGCCCCTCAGGGGTCTGTACTGGGACCAGTGCTGTTTAATATTTTCATTGATGATATTGACAATGAGATCAAGTGCATCCTCAGCAAGTTTGCAGATGACACCAAGCTGTGTGGGGCAGTTGTCACACTGGAAGGATGGAATGTCATCCAGAGGGACCTGGACAAGCTGGAGAGATGGTCCTGTGTGAATCTCATGACTTGGGGGTGGTGGTTCATGAGAAGCTTGATATGAGCTGGCAATGTGTGCTCGCAGCCCAGAAGACCAAGAAGTCCTGGGCTGCATCAAAAGAAGTGTTGCCAGTAGGTTGAGAGAGGTGGTTCTCCTCCTCTTCTCTGCTCTTGTGAGACCCTACCTGGAGTATTGTGTCCAGTTCTGGAATCCCCAACATAAGAAGTGAACAGGACCAGAGGAGGGCTACAAAGATGATCAGAGGGCTGGAGCACCTCTGCTATGAGGGCAGGCTGAGAGAGATGGGCTTGTTCAGACCAGAAAAGAGAAGTCTTTGGGGAGACCTCATAGTAGCCTTCCAGTACCTGAATACGGCCTACAAGAAAGTTAGGGAGGGACACTTTGTACAAGGGCAAGTAGTGATAGGATGAGGGGGAATGGCTTAAAACTGGAAGGGGGAAGATTTAGATAAGACATTAGGAAGAAATTCTTCACGATGAGGGTGGTGAAGCACTGGCACAGGTTGCCCGGGGAAGCTGTGGATGCCCCATCCCTGGTAGTGTTCAAGGCCAGGCTGGATGGGGTCTTGAGCAACCACCAGGAGGATATCCCTGCTCATGGCAAGGGGGTTGGAACTGGATGATCTTTAAGGTCCCTTCCAACCCAAATCATTCTATGGTTCTATGATTATATATATTGTATATATTACTGAAATCAGTTATTTCTTCCACAGAAGTGTATAGTAATGTTGACAGTTGGCCCTTTCAGGCTGGAATCTGGGTCTTCTCTGGAAGCAGCATCCTTTGTTTGAGAGAATCCTGCTTTTGTTCTCAATGCTAAACAATCAGTGAATGACCCTGCAGTTTACGAGTTTTTCAAGACTACAGACCATCATGAGCAGTAGCTGATGTCTGTGCACTAATTCCATCATACAAAAGCTCTTGAGGTTTATTTGGTGCATCTGTGTAACCTCAAACCAGAACTGTGTGAAAAAAAAAATTGAGAGAAGGAGGACCTGTCTCCTTTCCTCAGGAGCTGCTTTTACGCTCAGTCACTCACCCTGCTCAGTTGTCTGGATGTCTCACTTCAACGTCATAACAACAGCATGCAGCTCTGAGGTCTTTATTTCAATTTATACACTAAAGGTAAGGGGGAGAGGTAGCACAACTTCAAGACATTGGGTACAGCAATATGGTCTCCAACCCACCCTGTCCCTGCATTCAAAAATGTCTAAAGAAAAGATTAAGGCCAATCTCCTTTGTCTCTAGACAGTTTACAATACATGTCCTTCTAAACAATTTTGAATACCATGATTAAAATACGCTTGCGTCAGTGATACAAATTGCATATTAATAGATTCTACACTATGACAGGCTCCTTCCATTGTTATGAGTTCTGGGGTTTTTTTTCTTTTTGAATAGATTTCAAGTTCTAAAGTATTGTTATTATCTGCGGTGCCTTAATGTTCTTATTTCTTCTGGATTCATTTGGTCCCCGTCTTTATTTTTTGTCGTCTTATTTATTGAATTTTAAGATGCTTGTTTGGAGCTAGACAGAGAACTTTTCTGACTGCTTGATCAAGATGAATATTAAAGCTGAAACAATCTTATGCTCGAAGAAGTTATAATTCTAGACAGAAAGAGAAATTCAAGGTACAGAAAACTGTTTGCTCTGTATATGTTTGTATCAGCCTATAACAAGTCCCCTCATCATCCAGGAATCTGCAACAGTTGATTTTAAGCCCTTTGAGTCCGTAAGGAATTGTCTCATCTGAACAGTACCAAAGCTTTTTAGGCAGAAAAAATGGGGTTATTAATTTGAGGAAGAAGAGGATTAGAGAGAGATTGTCCCGGTCTCCTGCATACAATAGTGGTCAGCAGCAACAATCTTCTAAATAATGTCATGTTCAGCTAATTTAGGTAGACTACCATTCCTTTTAAAGTGGTGGAAAGCAGAGTTAGACACAACGACTCTCCAGCTTTGACAGGTCAATTAGTTCAGGAATTCAGACGTATTTTTAGAACAGACTGTAAAACTTTAATAGTCCTCTGCCCATTGTGAACTGTCTTGAAGTTGGTAGTCCAGGAAAGCTAATCAGACACTTTAAGGATTATTCATTTGTTTTATTATAATCACTTGAACATTTTAATACAGCATCTGATTAGATGGAGTACTATTAATCTCACAAAATCAAAGGCTAGTGCTCCCTTTTTACATTTTACCAGACTATTTATTTCTCTAATGAGTTATTTGATTTTCAATTTCCTTTAAGCTCACCCTAAGGGATGTTTATGAACTTTAAAAGAAAGTTTCTTTCTGATATTGGGTAAGAGCTGAGACTAAAGTCTAATATTGAGTTCTGGTTTTAGGATATTATAAAACAACAATGAGATTAATAATTATAATGATCTCAGTTGGTTAGTTGGCTTATCACCAGAAGGATAGGGCTAGTGGATCTGGTTTTTGCACAACATCTGGTCCTTGCAGAAGCTTAATTTATTTTGGCAGATAAAACCATTATAGGTCTCTTCTGTATCTGTGTTTAATTTCTGTTTACGATGTGACAGTGAGACATTGATGCCATCTTCTCTGCAGTAACGTCTCCATTATCAAAGAAATATATTTGTATTAAGAGCTGGCATATTTGCATCTTTCTGATCTTTTCCAATATAAACAACAAATATGGGAGCAGAATAATTTGTCATTCATCCCATTTGTATTTGGTTGAAAGTGTTCTTGTTATGTGGTGTATGAAGAGAAACTAAGATCAACAATGTTCTGGCAATAAATTTCAACCTTGGTTTACCTTTTCCTCTGTCTTCAAATAGAACAGCATGCATGTCTTTCAAAAGAAATTACTCATATAATAGATAAAATAGGACAAGAAACATATTTACTTATTTAATGTATCATCATTTAGGGAACACTAAAAGTTTTAATTCCTTAATGCAACAGTTTGTACTTATTTTCACCAAGACCTTCTGGATAAATATTAAAATATTTATCTTATCATATTGCAAATGATATTGCATGAGATGTCTTATAATAACTGCTATTGTGCAGATAGAGAAAATATTCCTTATCATAAAATATAAACAAAATCAAAGATTAAAATAACCACCAGACAGATGTGCTTGTTCCCAAATTGCTGTAAATTTCAGCCATATTTCCATAATATCAAACAGACGTTCTCATTTCCTAGTGCAGTGTTTTAACATGAGGAATTTAAAAAAAGCATGTTGAATGGAGTAACTGGAAAATATAATTTTCGTTCTACAGGAAGTTTGGATTGCTAACTGGTGCTCATTCTGGATAAAACAAAACAAAACACAAAATTAGAAATTTTGAGGAGGAAACAAAAAGTTAATTGTGTGGGTGTGGGAGGCAGTGTGTGGCTCTGTGTGCAACTGTGTGGGTATGTCCATGTACAAAACAACTTCTCCAAAAAGCAGAACATCTTTGAATCAATGTAATGTAATAAAATACAAAAGACTGTATTGTGTTTTAATATGACTGTTTTATGAGCAATATTTTGCTCCATAAAAAGAAATTAAGATAGTTTAATTGGAAATAAATATTTGAACCTTATTGAAGAATATTTTCCCAATTGAAATTATTTGATTTTTATAGTGTTAAAATAAATCATAGAATCATAGATTACTAGGTTGGATCACCCTGTTCAACTGAATCTTAAAACTTCTCCAATGTTGGGGAATCCACCACTTTCTTGGAAAGATTAATCTGATTGGTTTGTTGCTCTCATTATGAAAATTGTTCCTGTGTCCAATCAGAATCACCCCTGGAGGAACTTGTAACAATTACCTCATCTTTTCTGTGTGACTCTTTGTGAAAAGGGAATCTCCAAATTCTTCGTAGCTACCCTTTAAATACCGCAACACGGTGAAAAGGTCTCCCCTAAACTTTCTTTTCTCAAGCCTGAACAAACTCAGTTCTCTCAGCCTTTCCTAATTCGGCACAATTCCCAGTCCGTTGATATCTTTGTGGTCCTTCTCTGGATCCTCTCCAGCCTGTCCACATCTTTTTTGGATAGCAGACACCAAAACTGAACACAGTATTCCAGATGTGGCCTGACAAGTGCTGAGCAGAGTGAGATAATGATTTCTTCATCTCTGCTGGTGATGTCTTCGTTGGTATAACCCAGCATCCTGTAAGCTTTCTTTGCCACAGCAAAACACTGTTCACTTTTGATGGAGCTGTCCACGAGGACGCCATCGGGTAGTTCCCAGCCTGTGGAGCACTCCTTGTCCTTGTTGAACTTCATAAGGTTCTTGCTAGCCCACCCTTGCACCCTATCCAAGTCTTCTTAAAGGTCAGGTCTCCCTTTCCCACTCAGTTTGGTATGGTGAGCAAACTTTATCAGGGTGCACTTGATCCCATCATCTGTGTCAGTTTCTCCAGCCAGGGTCTGTGGGAAAACATATCAAAGGCCTTGAAGAAATTCAAGTAGATGATGTCCGCCACTTATCCCACATCAACTGCATAGGTTTCTTTGTCATGGAAGGTGATCAGGTTTGTTAAGCACAATTTGCCCTTGGTGCATCTGTGCTGGCTTTTTCCAATCATGTTCTTCATCTGATTTGTGGTAGTCCTGAGGAGCATTTCTTCCGTAACTTTCCCAGGAACTAAAGTAAGACAAATTTACCTATGATTTCTGGGATTGTCTGTTAAGCCCTTATTGTAAATGGAGATGACATTACCATTCTTCCAGTTTTCTGGAATGTCCCCTGATTTCCATAACTTATCAAAGCTTAGGGAGAGCAGCCTCACAACAATGTCAGCCAGCTCACTTAACATCCTCAGGTAGATATTGCCAGGGCCTGTTGATTTATAGGGGTCAAGCACTTGTAAAAGTTCACATAAAACCTTTTTCTTCACTGATGGTGGGTCTGTGTCTGCATCAACCTGGGTTTTTTTTCCCAAGGTTTGGGGACCAGTGGTGCTGGTAAAGGCAGAAGTGAAGAAAGTGTTGAGAACCTCATCCTTTTCAGTGTTGTTGGTGACTAATTCACCTCTCCTGTTGAACAGCAGGCCAATATTTTCCTTCTCTTTCTGCTTTTTGTTTGCGTACTTGAATTTTTGACATCTCTGGACAATTTCAATTTGAGCTTAGGTTTTGCTTTTCTAATTGCATCTCTGCAAGCTGTGGCAATCCCCTTGTAGTTTTCTACAAGTATTCATACACTTTTCAATCTCCGGTACCATTGTGGTTTTGAGAAGACTCACAATATTCCAGTTAAGGCAAGGGAGTCTCTTGCTCTGCATGCTTACTTTTTTTTTTTCAACTTTTTTACATTGAAAGCCTGTTTCTGTAAAATACCTTATTTTCAGCAACCCACATATGTGAATACCAGTTTTGTTACATGTTTTCTACTGCATATAATGAAGAACTTTTAATCACCTCATCATACCACTGACTCTCATTGGTAAATATGCCGTATAGAGAATTGATTTGTCCTATCTGGTCACTATTTCTGCACTATTTGTGTACTTAGCCAACCCTGTCCTGAGGCTGCCCTGAGTCTCCAAATGGGACTGGAAAGAAAGAAGAGAAATACTACCAGCTGTCCTAGAACCCTCATGTGCACAAGGCTCTCTGTAAAAGCTGACTTTTTATTCCTCCGCACACAAGCAAAAATGCAGTTTTCTGAAGTCAGATAGTCCTTACTGCTAAAAACTGACACAGTTCCTGGGGGAGTTCATATTTGTAACACTACCCTTGTCAGACTTAATCAGATCTTGTACCAGTTAGCCATCTATATTTTGTTTATGTAGTGTATATAAAATACACTTGTAAGTTATCTAAAAGACATCTTTTCCCGTAAAATATATCTCAGGTCCTGATGCACAAAGCAGACACTGAGATTGACCCAAGTGTTTCTTAAAGAACATGCACTGTCACTCAAACCAACACATAATACCCTGGTGATCCAAATATAAAAAGCCTTTTAGAGATTACACTGCACAGACAGTGAGTTAGTTGGTAGGTGACAGTAGCTATTACTCTGCTGTACACCATGCATAAGATTTAAAGTGAATTTTACAGCAAAAGCTTTGTTACAGGAAGAAATAGGCTTGTTTTCTGAGGAACCTAATTACTGGCGTGAAACTCATAACTAAGATATTGTCCCCTTATTTTCTATATATATTGTCTGATATATTCATACTTGCCTGGCCAATATTCAGGCACAGTTCTGAGTGGATGAGTAGATGTCTTTATTTGAGGAAGGGAAGGCTTAGAAGGTTTTCCAGCCTTGACCAGTAGCTTTTCTTCAACTTTGTTATTGGCAACATCTCAGCTCATGTAAAGAACTTACTATTTTTAACTCCTAATATACCTGGTGACCCTACCCTTTACGGTTGTGGGATACTCAAATGGACTAAAATGAAATAAAGGAAGTTATGCTGAAGTAGATACTTTAAAAATGTTTCATAGAAAGGTTGAGATGGAAACTCTGGAGTAGACAACATTATTGATTGTGGTAATGTCACAGAATACCACACAGAGGCAACAATTCACCCACACTTGAAAATAAGCAAAGCAATGGGATTTAAACATATGCTCCAACTTCAAATGCACATATAATGCCTTTAAATATTTGATGCATTCATAACTCTATATATCAGGCAGAGATTAGATATGTGAAGTAGACATCATCCGTTGCATACAGGCAGTATGTTGCATACTAAAATCTTTAAGGTCAATTTTGGCTACAGAATATCACATGCTAAAACTGAGGGTGAAAGGAAGAGATGGATTTTGCTCACCATGCACAGCTTATTCACTGTTGTCAATGAGACAGCATGGGATGGGGACCACTAGGGTGGAACACAGCATATACTTGAAGGCCACATTACTGTTCTAGAACCAGGGGTTTTTATTCTTTTTTTAATGAATGTTACTCTTGCATCCATCTCTGCTGAAAAAGCTCAGCTTATATAATAAGTTATTCCATTAATAGTCTTGGAAAAATCAATCGATTAGACAGTCACAGCCTGAGGTACTCCTCAGTATACATAAAGACTGCAGAATTTAGCTCAAAATCCTCATAAGATTTAGGATGAGATGAGGTCTCAAGGTAATATTGTTAATTCCTTTATCCCAATAGTGTACAATTTCCTGTTGTGGTTGAAAACGTCAATGAACAGACTGAAGTTCGTGAGGGGCTTTTTCCTGTTCAACTGGCAGGTGAAATTATTTGTTGTTCTCTGTTTGAAGATTTCATTTTCATACTTAGGAATGAATTTGCAAAGCATCAGCGCAAAACAGTTAAACTTTATTTTGATTCAGAAAACTTACCTTTTGAGAGAGGTTCCTATTATGACTTCTCTCTTCCTACTTTCTTTCCCTCCCACCATCCTACACAGTAAGAGCTATTTGATGATTCCTAGGTTCCCTTTTGTATTATTATTTTGACAACCCAGCCAGTAACATCAAATTTCTGTTCAGTGAAAAAAAAAAAAAACATTTTCATGGAGAATAGCAAAGTAAGAACTTCCTGGAAATTTCTGACTGTTCATTAATAAATCTGATGGCAGCAGCAGTCAGGAACAATGGGGGAAGGGGCAGAAGAGAACTGAATTCATCTCTCAAAAACTGTGAAGAACTGGCAGCCACAGCGAATGAAACTGATTGAGCTTTTTCCATTCTGCTGTACTGATACATGTCATGCAGTGTGACTCAGATGATTCAGTCTCCATACTCAATCTGTTTTGACAGAAATTAGGTTATTTAGAATCGCATGTGTTGTGCATGTATGAATGAGTGAGAATAAGAGGGGGAGGAAGAGAGACTGTGGGCATGTATGCATAGTAAATACAACTTTATCTTTCCATCATTTTTTCAATCTTATTAAATACTGGTCATACAATTAAAATTAGTTTTGTGCAGTTGCACAGCCAGTTGCAAGTCAGCTGGTGTAATGACCAGGGCTGTGGTAAGCTGGTTATACTGCACATTTGACGAGCAGCAGATATTGGGCCCTCTCTAGGCAAATATTGCAGTCATATTAATTAATAATTCTGTCTGATGGCCTTTTAAGACCAGAAACTTTGAGAGACTGTCTAATCTCACATGTGATATGAGAAACAGAATATCCTAGAAAGACGCAATATCCGACTGCTACTCCCCACAAAAAGACAAAAATAAATGTTCTTCATGTTCTGAGAGAAAAAGTACAAGCTGTGCTCTTTTAGTTTCCCAGAATTCTCCACACATAACTTTTCTTTCTTCCTTTTAGCTCTGAATCCATTTATTATTTGTAATGATTTGACCAGCAAATGTAGTTTAGTGTCTGTTTTTTTTGTGAAATAGTCATTCCTTGAATTTCTGCAAATGTTTTTTTGTGATGGTTGCTTGGTCACTGCAGTAATAAAATACTTTTATTAAAATTAATTCAATTCAATTAATTAATTAAAATCAATTCAAAATAATGAATTCGTCTACCTAATTAATAACATATTTTTATCATTATATTACTACTCATTTACAAATACAAAGACAACTTTTATGATGATCCTTCTGGTCAGGCACCTATGCATATGAATACAGGTATATAAAGCAAGCATTGATTGGTGCTCTTTTTCAAAAGTGTAATTTTTCAGTGTTTTCCTATAGGAACAATGTAAAGATGGTTTAATTTATTTAAATGGGTAGAATTATCACTAAACCCTTCCGAGATTTGATCGTTGTGTTTCTGTACAAGAAAGATGACCTTATTCTTACGTAATACTATCTTTCCAACTGTATTGTGTTTGCTTAGCAAGATTTTGGTAGTTGGAGGGCTACAAGGGTGGCATCTGTGAAGAGCTGCTAGAAGTTTCCCCTGTGTCAGACAGAGCCAATGCCAATTTCCTCCAAAACAGGCCCTCTGCTGGCCAAGTCCAACCCCATAAGTAATGGTGGTCGCACCTCTGGGATAAAAGATTTAAGAAGTGGGAAAAAAAACCCTGTGCAACAGCAACTGCATCTAGAGAGAGGACTGAGAACACGTGAGAGAAACAGCCTTAAGGATACCCAAGTTAGTGAAAAAGGAGAAAGAGGAAGTGCTCCAAAAAACAGAGCAGCCTCTAGTAAAGACTATGGTGATGCAGGCTGTTTCCCTGCAGCCTCTGGAGGTTAACAGTGAAGCATTCACCTGCAGCCCCTGGAGCAGGTGGATACCCAAAAAAGGCTGTGGCCCTGTGGGAAACCCATGTTAGAGCAGGCTTCTGGAAGGACCTGTGTACCTGTGGAGAGAGGAGCCCATGCTAGAGCAGATTTACTGATTTGTCACCCCGCAGGGTACACACACTGAAGCAGTCTATTCCTGAAGGATGCACTCCATGGAAGGGACTGATGCTAGAGCAGTTTGTGAAGAAGTGTAGCCCATAGGAATGACTCATGCTGGAGAAGTTCATGGAGGTCTGTCTGCTATGGGATGGACCCTGTGCTGGAGCACTGAAAGAGTGTGAGCAGTACTCCCCCTGAGGAGGAAAGATCAGCAGAAAAAAAAGTCAGGGTAGGAGGTCAAGAAAATCAGGAGTAAAGTTAAGCCTGGAAAGAAGGGAGGAGTGGGGGGAAGGTGTTTTTCAGATCTGGTTTTATTTCTCATTATCATACACTGATTTGACTGTTAATAAATTAAACTCATTTCACCAAGTCGAGTCTGTTTTACCCATGATTATCAGTGAGGAGTGATCTATCCCTCTCCTTATCTCAACCCACGAGCCTTTCATTATGTTATATCCCCCACATCCAGTTGAGGAGAGATAGTGATAGAGCAGATTTTGTGGCCACCTGGGATCCAGCTGGGGTCAACCCACAACACCAATTATAGTGTATTGTCTAATAGCCATGACTCTTTCAAATATAGTTTGCCTTCTGTTGATGCCAAAAAGATGAGTTATTTAAATATATTTATTGTATGCATGTAGTTACTATAATGCATCAATAACAAAATTTATGTGAGTTCTTTCCCTTGCTAAAAAAGGGTAAAACCAGATAAGTAGTAAAACTTGACATTTTTCCATTCTTTGAAATCAGTATGCCAGATTTGCAGCCCTGTGGAGGAAGACTTGGGGATACTGGTGGATGAAAAGCTGGACATGAGCCAACAACATACACTCACAGTCCAGAGGGCCAACCATATCCTGAGTGATGGTTTGAAATAAAAAGAGGGTGGCTAGATATAAGGAAGAATTTTTTTACAATGAGGGTGACGAAACACTAGAACAAGTTGCCCAGAGAGGTGGTAGATGCCCATCCCTGGAAACATTCAAGGTCTTGTTGGGCAGAGGTTTTAACAACCTATTCAAATTGAAGATGTCCCTGCTCACTACAGGGGGATAGGACTAGATGACGTTTAAAGGTCCCTTCCAATCCAGCCACTTTATGATTCTATGATTCTGTGTAATCCAAGACATGTGCTTTATCGAATTGAATCTTAAGAAAGTGTGATTTTGAAGGAGCAATATTTTTTCCCTAGAAAATTTTACTTAATGGAAAATCTGGAGGATTTTCTCTGCCTCTGGCTATTTGAAACAAAGTCTTTTCCTCACCTTCCATCTTTTCTCTGTCTTCAGAGAAAACCCAATATAAGTGCAGAGAGCAGAATGAAAGAAGCAGCAAGAATACGGTGTCATAATATCACTTAGAACTGGAATGAATGCGTACCACTCTGAAATAGAAAACAGAAAACATATGGGATATAAGGGAAAACAGTGCATAAAAAATGTGCATTTATGATTTTTTCATTGGCTCCTATTTTTTATACATTTTTCTGTTGCGAACAACTCATATTGGCTGTCATTTGTAACAAAGCCTTTTTAAGCTTTAGACTTTAGAAAAGAGGAATGGGTCTTGGAAACCTAGTAGAGAGGCATTTTGCTCAGCTGTGAACATTTTCCTGGACTTTGTAAGGCAGATTGGCCTTTTCCCATATGAACACACACACAACCTGTTGAAGCTTAAATGCTACCTGCATGATAGGTGCTAGTTAGCAGGTTGATTACAAGACATGCTATCATTTTAGACTTTTGGGTTGATTGTTTGGCGCTTTTTTCCTTTTTTGGACTTATTTTACTACGGAGCGGTAACATCTGCTTAAGAACGAAGGGTGTATTTTGGTACAGATTATACCAACATAGGAAGACAAAGATAATATTGTACCAATATCCTCCAAAAAGATCTTCAATATCTTTTGTAAGTGGCCCATAATTTTCTGAAGCCTGCCCCTTTAAGGACTTCCCACATATGCAGTTAAGCTACACTGTGGAGAAATAGTCCAGAAATGAGATCTATTTCTTTTCTCATTATGACATACTTTATGTGAGAAAGAAAGAATATCCTGCTAATGCTTGAGAGAAGGATGTACTGTTTTCTAGGTTGCTAGGTTGCAGGGATGAAGTATTGATGTGGAATAAAATGACACAAATATTATATATGTTAATAAAAAATATAATTTCTTCAGTTTTCTTAAAATAAAATTTGTGAGTCTTGCCTTTATTACACAAATACCTAGGGATAAATTCAGCTCATCAGCTGATATCATGCAATTCAGAACAGATGGAAAATGAGGGGAGGGGGAAATGAGTAAGCCAGGTAGAAGCAACATTAGTTACAAGAATATCAGAGATAATTGTCATATACAGTGTATTTTGTACCTCAATAAGATAAATATAATTGCACCATTTACAAGACATGAAAAACTTAACATATGTTATGTAATGTAACATATTTTCTCCATTCAGATGAGTAATACTCATTCTCAGTTGACAGGCTGAAAATGACATAGAAAAATACTAATAGAATGTAACTAATACTTTAAACTGTTCTATATGAAATATTTTTTAAGAGAAGAATTTATTGTGATTACAAATTTTTGAATTTAGCCACTGATGTTCTTTAAAAAAGGAGAAGTATCCTCTTTTCAAAGCATAGTTTGTAAAGTGCACATCGTCTCAAAACACAAGGCAATATGTACTGTCAGTGATAGTTTCAGGCCTTATTATACAGCACATGTTTTAAGATTCTGGAAATGAGGATCTGAGTTTTGCTAGGAGACATAGTGGAATTCCCAACCAACCAAAAGCTTTGTTTTCCAGGGTAAAAGGAATACTAGTTGATCAAAGCCCATCATATCAGCTTTAATATTAGGAAAATTTCAATAATTATCAACACTTTTCAGTTCCAGATAATGGTGTTCTATTATTTAAGCTGAAGAAGTCACTTTTCACTACCATTGAAGCAAAGAAAAGAGTTTGGATTGCTCTGGATCTACTTACTCAGTTGGGTCAGCCATGGGACTCATGCAAAGGCTCCTGAGCAGTGATTGGTGTGCACAAATATGAGAACAGTTCTTGGCTTCTGTACTTATGGCTTCAGCCATAAGAAGAAGATTTCTGTGTAAAATCTTTGGTGCCTAGAAAGTCTAAGGTGTCCAAGCAGGGTAGGAAATGTTATTTGGGGGTTTTGTTAGGCAGGCAAAAACTTAAATCTGTCTGTAATATTGAGTGAACAGGGACTGTTCTCTGGTTAACCAACTAGCTCCGCACAGATCATCTGGAGGTGTTTACATTTTGTCCTTTTTTTCTAAAAACCAACACAGACCAAAACAGTGGAGGCAGTAGGTTAACAGCTAGACACTAGCGTTTAGTGCTCAAATCTGGCTTTGACCTCATTTTTTCCTTATGTAGATGTCACTGTAAGTTCCACCTTAGCTGAACTATAAGTACTCAAGTGTTAAATTGATGCTCTTTTTTTCCATGATGTTCAATCATTCAACTACTCACACTCTTCATGCCATATTTTAGGCCTGGGAAAAATGCAGGATCTTTGTGGGAAAGAGCAGAATATTCTGTTTCTTAGGCTAGTTTTCAGAATGCCCTGAGGGTTTTACCTGCTAATTCTTGGACATATTTCAGGATTCTCCAGAAGTATATTGTCCCACAACCCTGAAGTTTCTTTTGAATAAACCAGAGCATGGGTATAGGAAGGCTGATTAAGTATCAGCATCTCACCGCAAAGTGGACAAGACCTAAATTTGTGTTCAGACAGAATTCTGAAAATCTTAGTTACTATGTGACCTCACTGGCCAAAAATGAGCAAAATTAGGACCAGCATATTAAAAATCTCTATATGGATTACTGACAGGGTTGAAAGGGGCTGCAATAAAATGATAAGGAGTAGGAGACAATTATCTGAGAAATAAATCTCGGGCAAAGGTACACTCATGTATTCTTTACAATTACAGACAAGACCTCAAGAGTTCAAGCACAATTTTGAACCATAGCTGAGGACTTGTGAATCGGAGCAGGAAGATGACATGCATAAACCTGGATTGGATAGATTAAAATGTTCACAGATGCCTATGGTTACATTATTTACTTCTGTTTTTCAATAAATGTTTATTTCCTGTCTTGCTTAAGTAGATACATGGGTTTTCTCATTTTCTTGTTATCATGCATGGTGGTGGGATTTCTTCCCACTCCACCAGCCACACAGACCACTCTACACTGCTTTGCACAACCTTTTTGATGGACTTAGAAAAACACCTTCTCTCCCTTATCTGGGCTATTATCTGATCCAGTGGAATACAGCCTTCATAGGGAGAAGAATTTCCATTGTGCGGAGGCAGTCATCTGGGGTGCCAAGACAGCCCCTCAGCCCCTCCTGTGTGCCTGGGAAAGGCCCCATCATTGCCTGAGGAAGAGACTGACCATCAGTCATGCTCCCGTTGGACACCTGATATGCGGATTGTGACCTAAGCAAGATGGTCTGATGCAACTAGTGGAAAGTTCCATTAGTACGACATCTTCCAAGTGCATTCAAAGTGAATTTTAAAACATCAAAATGAATATTCAAATATCTTATGAAAGTAAATTATCTCAAACCCCTACAAGTATGTGATTATATAGAAGGACCTTTGAGCTCTTCTGGATTGTAGCAGGCTGAAAACAGTAATCTCCCCTGAGCTGGAATGCCTCTAAGGTGTAATGCGTGATCTCATTTGCTAATGTAGCAAATGAAAAGGCCTTAGACAAAGTTATCCACTCTTGAGAGGGATCACCGCCTGCCAGAAATGCTGGTGTGTTAAATATGATCACACAATCATCACAAGAAATCATCCATGATTCCTGAGATCCAATCATTGACCATTGCGAATGCTAGTGCACTATATGTGAGTATTCTCACCAATCTCAAAAGGAAGTCTTTCAGACTAGTTTCTCTCAAACTGTCACGACTTGTACTTCTCTTATGCTTTAGTATTGATATATCTTTGTATGCATAAATACTTCTATATATCTGTGCTTCCATATACAGTTACCATACCATGTATTAAAAGGAATGAAACTCATTATTTTTTAATCTGATTAATTTGATTGCAAAACATATATTGAATATTTGAATCACTGCCAATCCATTGATAATTAAGTGTAAGTAAGAATTTTACAGTCTTACTTTAATAAATTCTAAATTGCTGATAAGCCAAAGTTTTGTAAACTCTTATCTGTGTCACCATGTATGATGTGCTGATCGATATACTCCCTATAAACTGGCATACATTTTCAAATATGACTGATAAACTATCTTACTCCTCTTAGATCTATTCTATGAAGAGAAAATGTGGATTCATACTGAACAGATCTGCAGTGTTAGTGATCAAGAAGGAACACATGTGAATATTTATCTGCTATCACAGCCAGCATTCCTGTCTCCATCCAATAGACTATGCTCACTGATTAATTAGAAACAGAAAAACAATTGCTTTATTTCTTTTATAGTTGAAAGTATCAATATAGCAAATGAAGTATTAAAAATTTGGTGGGGAATACCGTCAACACCGGGAAAACCACTTGCTGTTCAGAAGTTTACTTAAGAATAAAAAAATACACAGAAGACCTAGTCTTTCTCCTCATTAATCATTTACTGTGGGTAAGAAACCTTAATAAAAATATAAAATTGAACTTGTGGGGAAAAAAAATAGCATTCTACACAATGCAGTAGCAAAAGCTACTCTAAAGAGATAATCACAAGCCATAAATAATTGATAAAGACTTCACTTTATCACCTAGCAACCATACCCATACCTGCCACCTTTGCAAACAAACCAAGATAAAAGTTTTGTGATTCTGCGACTAATATATTGATTACATTCATATTAATTATACAATTTGAGCTGCTACTGACACTAATAAAAATTACAACTCATGAGATGAAACATACTGAAATCAAACTAAACTCTCAACTAGATTGCTCTTTTCAGGTTTTGGATCTTGAATCTTAAAAGTAAATCTTTAAAATTAAAAATTTAATCTACCTTTCTTATTTTTTGTTAAAAACAGGTCTAGGAAAAAAAAAATAATCAGCTGACTATATTGCTTTTCAGTCTGTGATAAAGGAAAGGTAGTTACTAAACTTTTCAGATGTTCTGGATGAATATGAAAAGGAAATTTCCATTATGTAACAACCTAGATAGCAAGTGTCTAGCCAGTAAATAATGTGCTTCAAAACAGATAAGTGGAAAATGAAATGGGAAACAAGAAAAGATCTCTGTGCTCAGTCACACTGGGTTTTTATCACCATTATAACCTGTTGTCCAATCTATCTTCATATGATTACATGTTAAAATTTTCTGTGTCCAAAAGGCAAGTTTAATTCTTATGACAAAAACCGTTGCTCAGAAGAGAATAGAAAAAAAAAAAAACAAAACTAAAATCAACATATTTATCTGGCTTTTCTGTTTAAATGATGATAATTGTAATAATCACAAGTCCTGCTGTCATGGCTACACACGGCATCAGATGACAGCATCATAATGTGTTTCTTTTAACTCCCAAATGTCAACATTGGTCCTCACTGTTGCAGATTTATCCCCTAGTCTTCAACTGTTGGTGTTCAGGAACCCTAATGTGTGTTTTAATATTGTGGAATGGGTAAGGTTTATTTGAAGGGAAGCAGCACCATCTATTGCAACTTTATAGCTTAGCTCTAAAGAACAGAGCTGGCCTGGACCCAGTTTTAAGCTCTTTCTTGCACTTACTTTAATGTTTTTCCGAGACCAGCTTCAAATGAGGTTAAGATCTCTGTATTTGATAAGGCACAGGTACAGGGGTATGCAGCATGTGTGCATGTGTCTATTAAAAATGCATTTCTGATAGATATACCTGTTTACAAACTGATATAAAATAGTACCATAAGCCTAGTCCTGGCTAATTCTTGTTTTTAAGTGACTTGGCTGGAGTTTTCATTTCTGAAGTAGTAGGGCAGTCAAAAGTTAACAGCATGTTTTACCCAGGTGATATTCTCTCAAAATTTGCTTGCAGAAGCAGCATTTTATGTAGGTGTGTAGTACATTCTGATAATGACGGTGCTATTGTCATCCATCTATACTTCTGGTTCTTCTCTTTTTTCCAGACTGTCTACAAAGCCTGGCTCTGTTCCCAGTATTTTGAAGTCACACAGTTTCACTGCAGCAACAGAATTCCTTGCAAGCAATACTGTTTGGAGGTTCAGACGAGGTGTCCCTTTATATTACCAGATAATGATGATGTCATCTATGGAGGACTATCAAGTTTCATCTGTACAGGTATAGTATAGAAAAGCTAATTTCACTTGTTTTCGTAAGTCCAGATGTGAAGGAGAGTGTTCATACAGTTTTTTCCATTAGCTCCAATTATGAGAGCCTGAAGGTACTCCTTATGACAAAGATTTCTTGGTGGTGCTAGGATTTGAGCCCAGATTGTAAACACTACAACTTCCCACCGTCATTAACTTTACAAAAAAAAACACTACTAGAAGAGATTTGTTCTGGTTATTTTTTTACACTTAATAACTTGGTGGAGGAGTTCTTTTGCTCTGTGTCGTGCAGTACTTGGAGAAAAGACGCTTTGTGTCATGTAATACTCAGAAAAAAAAAAAGAAAGGCAAAATCAGTTTTTAGTATATTCACCTTTGATCATCTTCATTCTTACGTTAGATAAACAAAGAATCTGAGGCAAAACTGTACAGCAACTCTTGGAAGGTAAATGTCTAAGGCAGGGATATCAAACTCACAGCCTGCAGGCCAAATCTGGCCCGGCACCTTGTTTCTACCTGGCAACAGCACCAAGCTTCTTGCCCCTACACTCCTGCCAGTGCGCTCGTCATGTGTGCAGCGTGTGACACGCGTTACACTGCAGGAGAACGGCGGGAGCTGTGAGTTTGACATCGGTCTAAGGAAAGGATTTTCACTAGTGAAGAATTTGAAGAATCATTTTTTTCCCTGTGAAGAACTGATTTTTCAGTCTCTTCTTGAGTCCTGTTACATGCTGGGAGTATTTTACTTTTAAAAGGTATTGCTAATAAAGCTCTGTGCCTCAACTGATGAAATAGTTTGTTTCCTTCTACAGTCCATTCTGCTTCAGACATTATCCCAGAATGATCCCAACAACCAAGGACCTAGTTGGCTTTTGTACGCCTCAGGTGCCTACACGACTGACTGGGAATCATCCACATAAAATTTCAGCATATATCAATGTTGCCTGCAGATTTCAAGTTTCTATAATATCATCTGAGAATCTTGAAGATATTTAGACAACTTTTCCCACTAAATCAGTAACAAGGCATTTCAACACTTCAGATGTTTAACAGTCTGATTCAAATATCTTGAAATTAGATAGCCTCCACCTTAAAGTAGGTCTGCACAGGATAGCTTGATACTAATTGAGTTGTCCTAGTCAAAACCAAAGTAAAATATAAAACATCATAAATGCTCTGTACCATCTCAGAGGTAGTCAGAGCATTTGTGGCAACTCGCTTTAATTTATACTCTGTTTGGATTTAAGGACCTTCTAATAGCAAGATATTTTCTATGCTTCTTGAAAATTAAACCTATTGCATGCAATCAAGCACTACTCATTGATATGCAAAAAACAATATAATGAAATGTAAGCTGAGTTATAATTTGGCAGTCATCAATAAGGTAATGGTGCTTAGCACTTCAATTCATTTTGTAAAAATTAATAGCCTTCCGATATGCATACACAGCGATCAAATGAACATTATTTTCCAGTTTAAGACAGAACAGTAAAAGCTGAAGTGAGAGACTGAGGACATTATTTTTACAACATGTATGCAATATGAGTGCGTGCATGTGTGTGAGTGTGTGTGTAGGTACATACATGTGTGTGCACGTTGGCACACATACACAATGGCAAAGAACAAACAAAAAAAAAAAAACTTAGCAATTACTTCAGAAAATATCTCAGAAAATACATATGCTCCTCTTCATTTTTGTAGCATAACTCCAAGTCCAAATTCATTCCTAAAACACACAAAATAGATAACTTTGCAAAGATTACTGACAGTAGATATCTCTGAGTTTGGGATGAAAGGCAGATTTAGGGGAGGATTAAACTCATTTTGCTGCAGGTATTAGTAGTGTGGGTATCTACACATAAGTTCTGTGGCTTAAGCTCTCGCTAGAGTTACTGAAAATCTGATGCAGCCAATAGAGCTGTTTAATTCAGCCTAAGTAGGCATTTGCACCTGGTGAGCTGACTAGTTCTCTACACCGATACTTGCTGCACTCCATTTGCTGTAGCAAAGTCTTACAGAGATTTAAAATCATGACTAATATTTGGTTGAACTCTTTGTCCACTTGAGTCAAAATCCACAGCACCAGCACAGCAGAGCTTGTGTTCACAGATCTGTAGAAGTCGGCATGCTGACTCGAGGCAGTTTTATGCAAGAGAAGATGCTGAGGGGAGGTGCAAAACTGCAATTGAAACTTTATCTGGAATATAGGCCCTTTGCCACCTTCTTATTAATCAGCAACACACTGTAAGATCACTTCCTGCCACTAAATAATGAAAATAAGACTAATATCTGCTGTGGGACTAAAGAATTACACTTCTGTGCAGCTTGACGAAAACAGAATTATTTTATGCAAAGAACAGTGAGTTGGACAGCAGACAAAATGCTTAGCATAGCTTGTGAGTTGACAGTAAACTTGAACTCTTTTTGCAGAAAAGGAATTGAAAGCAGATTTCCCACATCTTGAGAGACCTCTTGTACTTCACTTTCTAAGAATTCCTGTATGAGGGATATATTCTGGGATTTCTAGTTATTGATCCCGTTTTTACTGGGGTGGGCAGATTCATTGGCAAATATCAGGAGTTTCAGCTAAAAGGTATTTCTCTTTGATATTTTGGTGTTACAGCTGACTTTATGGTGTCTCCATTCAACCAAAATTCAATGTGAAGCTGGTCACTATTGAGCTCTGCTACAGGAAACGCTGTGGGAGTAAACTTTATGTTCAAGAATTCCTCATGAATGGTATTTTTCCACAACACGTCGCTCCTTTAAATTAGGCTTGCATGTCTCTGCTCCTCCTGATTCCATGGAGAGAAATGCTACAAGTCCTTCTTCTAAATTGTGGCTTACATTTTCAGGGAAATTGAGCAAGAACTGAATTAGGTCGTGCTAATATGATATTTTGTCCTCTGTGAAACTAATGAAAAGCTAGCTATCTATGAACACCGTTAATTATAAAATATTGACTAGAGAAAAAAAAAAAAAAAAGAGCCAAGAGCCCGTCTGCTTATAGGATGATTTATCTCTGAGAAACGTCAAGAATTTGTGGATCCTGATTTTCTTTAGTAATACTTTAGAAGCAATAGTTTTATGACAAGGGCTTGCCTTCCTTCTCCCCATGGTAACAGTCTTCTAAGGTCCTGTAGAAATTCAGGTTAATGGAGAGACATGTCTTTGTAACATTTCAAGATAACCATGGAAAGCAACGAACAGGGAAATGCGTACCGCCGACAGCAGTTTTTATTTGATGTCGGCTACAGCACAGAGTACAGGATGTGTATCTGTATCCATTACATGCCGATTTCCAATTGCAGCGAGATAGGAGGGCTGGGGTGGCTCCGTGTCACCGCTGTCCCCTCCGCCCCGCCCCCGCCATCCGCCTCCCGCAGCCGCGGTGAGCGGGGCCGCGGAGACACCTGCTGGAAGCTGAGTCACGGCAGCACCGGCGAGCAGGCGACCCGCAGGCTGTGGGGTTTTTTGTTTCTTTGTTTTCAGGACACGATTTTTCTCGATGTTGGATGATGGTAAAATACCTCAAACAAACAAAACCAACCAAACAAAACCCCCCAAACCCCCAAACAACAGCAAAGGTTTTATCCTTCTTTGGTAGGTCCGTGTGATGAGAATAGACCACTATATTTTTCCCTAAGAAATTTTGCAGTCTTTATTATCTTAAAATTCCTAAACAGGTACTTTTTAAAACTGTGTCTAAAATGTAAATGTAATTGTATGTAGAGTCATTCTAGAGGGCAAACTTAAGTCCACTGATCATCCTCACTCCAACAGTTCCATATCCTTCTTATGCTGGGGATTCCAGAACTGGACACAATATTCCAGGTAGAGTCTCATGAGAGTGAAGTACAGGGGTAGAATCACCTCCCTTGACCTGCTGGTACCGTTTCTTTTAATGCAGTCCAGGACACACAGTTGGTCTTCTGGGCTGTGAGTGCACGTTGCTGGCTCAAGTCAAGGTTCCAATCAACCAGCACCCACAAGTCCTTCTCTGTGGGGCTGCTCTCCATCACATCATCCCCCATCCTGTATTGAAACTGTGGATTGCCCGGACCCAGGTGTAGGACCTTGCACTTGGTCTTGTTGAACTTCATGAGGTTCACATAGGCCCACTTCTCCAGCTCGTCCAGGTCCCTCTTAACAAGAGTCACACACAGTGGTAGTGTACTTACTCTCTTGCAGTCTTTTGGTGTGAAGAAATTAAAAAAAAAACAAAACAAAAAACCTCATAAGTTTTGTTTATAGTATGGTTTAATAATGACTTCTTGGAAATTCTTACAGGACTAGTATAATGAATAGGAAGTATTCTAGCCTGAGAAAGTCTTCCTTGCTTATCTCCAATGAGAGCAGATAGTGGGAAAGGAAATAGGGATGCTATACTAGTTGCGTATTACCGGAACTGTACGAGTGAAAACTGCAGTGCAAAAGAGAGTACTTGGGAGATTAATGAAAACAATCAGAATCACAGTGTGGTTCTGATTATGAAAACATGTGGTTAGCTAGAAAGAAGTCTCTGTTCCCCTCTCCCCTCTTTCTTCTAGGAAATGGTAGGAGAGAAGTCAGTCTTTCCATCAAGTGTTGTTTGGGAACATATTGTTTTTCATATTCTTTAAAATTGAACGGTTTTCAGTTTAGACCTTTGAAGTTTATAACTACGTGAATAAAGTTTCCAGTGGTTTCATCTAATGTTTCTTTCTGCAGCTCAGATGTCTATAATTGCCTATGCAAAACAGAATCTTATTTAAGGGAGATAATAATGATGCTTAGATATACATATGCACACATGGCAGATTACAATGAATGAGTCCCATGCAAATTTCCAGGTCAGGATTTTTAATTGCAACTCTATGAAAACAGTGTGTGTGTCAGTGGGGCTGTTCTCTTTCATAAATGTATTCATCTTTTCCATTTTTCCCCAGTGTGAATGGAAGATGTGCAAGTTTTCTTTCACACATGTTATTTGAATGTGAAAAGAGAGCTGAAAGATGTGTGACTCTATGTGCAGAGCACTGGGGAGAGACTCTCGCTTTTCCTTGCCTTCCAAAGTAATGCAGTCCAGCAGCTGGCCTGGGGACTGGTTCAGCCCATGAACTGCTTCTGTTTAGCTTGCTTTCCACTTCCCAGTGGAGAGAGAGAATGCAGGATCTGTAAATGCTTTCTTCACAGCCAAATTCTCCATTCAGGCCTTCAGTTTGCTAAACTCAGAAAACATGAGTGCTTAATTTCCACTAAATGAGAAGCAGAGATATCCAAAGGAAGAGGAAAAGAGATTACCTCTCCTCTGCACACATGGACAGCAGCCAGTATATGCCTTCAACACCAACACTGCAGTTGCATCCACATTAGCAATTTAGGTTCAGGAGTGCAAATCTGTTCTAGTGCAAATCTGTTCTAGTGCAAATCTGTTCATACTCCTTGCTGTTTGACTTGCACTGAGGAGAGTTCTTGGAGTATACCAGCTAAGTTCCCTTAGACTAAATTAAACTAGGAGATGTGCTACAGGACCACATCTAGCATGTCCTAACCACTAATGCACATGTCGTCAACAGAATCCTACTTGTTAATACAGACATAACCTATTCTGTCTGCTGAGAGAACAGTCCCAGGACTGCTATCTGTGTGCCAAGCCTTGACCACTTTGAAGTGCAGAACCAGGGCTACCTGTGTTGCTAATGGCTTTCTTTGTATTGACCAACACTTATTGGTCTTTGTGCCTTGTGGCATAATAGAGCCATCACCCGGCAGCAAATATTAGGCAGGGAATCCCAGCCATGCATTTTACTCTTTAGTCATACAATACATGTCATGGAATTGAGTGGAGCACTTGAGTTCCTCTGTGAAGGAAAGGAAAAGAATGTAGTGAGCAGCAGTAAGGCAGAGATATGTTGCATTTGCTTCTTCCAAAACCAGCATGGCACCCTTTAAAAGCAATCTCGTCAGAAAGAGTCTACGGCCACCAAGAGGGGAAGCAAACTTATCTGCTCTCCCATGCAGAACACACTTCTGCTACTTTTCAGTGTTGAAGGAGAAAGTAAGGAGACAAGAAGAGGTGAGAAGACAGGTGACAGGTGCTTTGAATCACTTATACCTTTCAATTTGTTTCATATTAATTTAGGCTCCTAATTCCACGTGTTCCGATTAACTCCTCAGTGCTTGGAATGCAAGGTGTGAATATTCTCCCTTACTTCGAGTTTTGGCAAGTACCACTAACATATGCTTATGATCCATGCAAAGTAACAATTCCCATGAAACTCCTCCTCCTTTAGAGTAAAGAAGAGCATTCGCCAGAAAGAAAATTGTCACTCATGCTTCATAGCACACCTAATGTTTCTAAAGATGTTGTGAGAAATAGTACAGAGAATTTTGACCGATCTGTAGAAAGGGTTTGTTGCCTAACAAAACTCAGTAAAGATATTATGAACAGTTCTTTTAACTGCAGCTTCTTCTCAAGGCGCAGATGTGTGTCTGGGTTTCACCAGCAGGTTTAGCTATAGAGTGTCTGAATCAAAACAGATGCCCTGATTTCAGTGCAATTTGAAAGCAATTTCCTTGAGAAAATGTAATATACAGAATGCATCACAATCTTTTCTTTGTAGAACAGTTCTAGAAGAGAAAAATCTCTGAATTCAAGCCATTTTATGTTGTTTTTGGCAAACTCTAAAAAATATATATACTTGACCCAAATTCTTACTTTAAAAATAACTCATATTAATGTGTCATTTGCCTCCTGCATCCATCTCTTAGTAGGTCCTAAAATATCAAAATATTAAGCTAACAGAGAACAGGAAAAATCCCATTTATGTTTGACAAGCATGGTTTAAATCTCTACTGGCTATGGATCTGCTTACAAGGAAAATTTTACATGGTTTTGCAGTAGAAATTGTCCAGTAAATAGCTCATCTTTTTTAGTCTAGTGTTCTTCTAGTGTTGAATATTGGGGCTTTCCCATGAATGAGGTCTCATGCTAGAGTAGGTTTGTTAGCTGCAAACATTCTTCTCCTATACAAACAACCCAGGCAATTAACCTATAGATATCCTTGAACTTTCCATGGCAACGCAGTACTTATTTAGATATGTATGACTCTTTCCTATCATATCAAAGGAGTAAATCCTTTTGATCAAAAATTGTACATAATAGAAGCAAACCTAGAAGGGGGGTAGAGAAAGCCAAATGCTTGCTAGATGCAAGTTGTCTCACACTTATCCTGTACCTCAACATAGCAGAGCTAAAAAAGTGCCTTGTATAGCTTTGAGAGACACCTATTGCTTGTTTTTCTGATTTGCACCAACTCAGTCAGTTTTACTGGGACAACACTGATTTACCACATCAGGAAGAAATTTGCAATTCCTCCTGTACATATTTGACGGGGGAGGGGGGAATCCATGCATGGTGAAGAAACACAATGAATTTATCTTTAGTGTCGACACATACACCTAGGAAAATGGTCCAGAAGCAACTATCTGAAATAGTCACCCAAATATAGTCATGAAACAAAATTAAAACACAGCAACCCAGATCTCATCCAATGATCAAAATTCAGTCTGCAATGGAAATAAGTCTTTCCAAAAAAGCTAAAGAGCCTTATTCAGTTTAAGAATAGTCTATTTGAGTAAAGAATAATTTATTTATCTTTAAGCCTTCTTCTATCTTTTATTTTATTATTTTTTACAATATGAAGAGTATAAAAAGCATCTCTAAGCAGAAGCATCATAATGTGTCATAGACACAACAACTTAGAAACTGAGAAGACCATCTGGATAAGATCAAAGAGCTGGATTCCAGATCAGATGTAAGCAAGCAGTGAAATCTAGTCGTATAATATTAAATGTGTTCTTTTGCCTTCTGTAGTTGTAAAATGTTAATATTTAAAACTCCAAAATAATTCCTCACAAAGAGAAATGTCATGCAGAGTGTTGGCATTCACTGACACAATGATGTCACTGCTGGATAGATCAGTCTTGGCAGACATTATTTAATTTGTGCTTTACAATAAAATGGAATATTTGAAACTTCTGGTATACTACATTCACTTATCTGGTTTCTTCTTGTATTTCATGGTCTTTGCTTCAAGCACACAAAACTTAGTATGCCTCTCAACATAATCAGAAATCTATGGTAAAAAGGACTACAGTTTAGAGTCATACAGAAATAAAATGAAGAAAAAACAATTTATCAAAAGATCTGGTTTATTTCTGTGGCCTTCCAAAATACTCATCCAACAGCAACAACAAATATGTCAACCAGACCACTTTCCTTTGGTGGTGACTGGAAAATGTTGAATACTATGGCTCCGTAGCACTTTCTGTAGCAAAGAAACCAAGAGAGACCAGCTGCTACAGATGCAGATTCAGCAATGAGGATGACATACCCTGACAGTGTTGGAGTAAGATGTAGAAATGCAGCTACTTCTTTTTCATGCTGGTTCCTGTGCAAAGGAAATACAAATGTTCAAGCAGAAACTACACCATTCTCTGAGTTAGCTGATGATCTAGCTGATCAGAGGATCCATAGACAGTCTTTGTGATTTTAAAGCTTTTGTAACAACACATATGGTTTGCTGGTTTTCCCAAAAGCTGTTTCTCCACAAAGTGAATACAGAGCTCTTGCTGTCAGTCCTTTTTCTTTCAGTATGATTCAGCTGAGCAGGATACACAGGATTTATCTACAGTCATGACTCAATTAACATAATCTCAGTCAAATTAGTAGCTTTGGCATTAGTAACACACAGTCCCTACAGATCATCAAAATGTTTTCTGTGGATGAAAAAAATATCCAGTTACAAAGCAAAGAGATAGCTTTTCTATGTCTTTCTTGAGTGACAGCATATCTTTCTGGAGAGTGGTTTGATACCAAAAAGTATCCTGGCAGAGTCTTGATCCTTGATTAAAATCAAGGTCCAAGAACCTCTCTATGAACTAAGATTTCTTCTGATGAAATATACATGAGTGCCTGGAAAAATTGAGAAATGGAGTTTCAGAGCTGAGAATTTTAAGTGAAAATTGAAAGCAAAGTAGGTTTCAAACCAGTAACTATTGGTAAGCTAGTCTCAGAAATATAGTAACTGAACGTCAAAGTAATACAGAATAATGTCTACAAACTGAAGTGCAAAGACAGAAGAGGAAGAGAAAAGCCTTGTGACTTAGTGGTTTCCCTTATCCCAGACTCTGTGCCCATATATCATATTTTCCTAAAAGAATAAACTAGCTATTTTTCTCCTATGGTTGTCCACGGTCAATGTAGCCAGCTTTCCAGGATTTATGGTAAGTCATGAGTTTGCAACCCTCTGAATGAGTAGACTGATTGATTAGATGCTACGGACCAAAACTGATACACATAGATACAAATAAATATGTAGCGACACGCAATTGTGAAGTTTAATTACGTCAGTGCAAAATAATTGCTCTGACTGAATTTAACTAAATATTCTGCAGCTGTCATGAGTAGTGGTTCTGTAGTTAACCCATTACTGAATATGTGACTGTAAATTCTAAACCTAAATTCAATTACTAAATTGGCATGAACAGGAAATGTAATTTTGCATTAAGGAACAAGTTCAATTCAGCTTTGAATATGGAGATACTTTCAATTTATTTATAATTCAGTAAGTGCATATGAACTATTTAAATATCTTTTGATTGCCAACTTTTATACATAGGCTTTGGTTTCAAAGGAAGTCTGGGTTTTTCTGTAACAAGAAAGGCAGGAAATACACTTTGATTAGCAAACAAGCCTCAGGGAGATCAAAGCATTAACCATTCTCTTCAGTTACCACTAACAGTTTAAGCTACTGCAGCCACAGATCACATATTTACCTGCTCTGTGAGGCACTTCCTGCATTTGAAAACATGCTTATGCACACAAACACCAAACTATGAGTGTAAGAAGATATGATGTTAGCAATAAGATTGCTTTATTACACTTTCAATAAACAACAGTCCGCGCGTTCCAAAATGCAACAGAATTTCTTAAAAGACGTGAAGTACACTCAGTGATGATCTGAGAGAGAATAAATCATTTTGAAGCGTTAGTATGCTACTTTAAATATCTGCCTGTATAGGTGCAAAAGTTGCCTCATTTACTGCAGAGTAAACCCAGAAAATCAAACATGCAATTTTCTTTCGTGTTTCTTTAATCGCTTGTTTGAATCGAAAAATAGATTTGACTTTACTTAGACTCACGTATAACATAGTAGACTGTTGTGTCAGCTATACAAAGGAGTGCCAGTCTAGGTTTTATCTGAATTTTAACATGCTGAGCATACTTAATGCACTTTTGTTTACTTGCAGGTCAATATTATGGAAGTAGCAATTAAAGAGTTTTGCTTAATCCTATTTTAATGTATGCTGCTTTTCTTTACTAGTTATTCACAAAATACAGGCAATCTGGTGACTGAACCTAGAGATGTTGCACCTGTACTTGTAGGCATTGCTTTTCGAAAGTAATATTATTGTTATACTTTAAGCAAAATATAATTCTTATTCCAAAAAGCAAAGTTAATTTATAAGTTATAGCAGTTATGTAGTTGCTTTCAAAATCTTTATTCTAATATTTCAACAGATAGGGCTTTTTCTAGTAAAACCTAGCACTACCACAGAATAATTATTTACTGCAAAATTTATTCCAAGATCAGTTTAAATGGAGAAGAGGTGTTTGTGAATTGTAAGACATTCTTGCATTTGACCATTATTTAAACAGGCTAAGTTAGATTCTTTTAATTTATCAGAAAGTAAAAATATGTGAGAAATAAACATAACATGTTGTGTTAGTGTCCTGTATAGTAGTGCAGACAATACTGAAAATTTCCAAAAAGACAGTTGTGTCTTTTGGAAAAGGCAGAATTCCTCTAACTATTCAAAAATTCATAATTAGATCAGGCTGAGTAACTCGGTAAAGTTTTAAAGGTAGAAATAGCCTAGATATATACTCAGGAACCCAATTATTGCATGGCATGGAAAGGTAGTTCTCACCTTTGAGGTATGTCAAAGAAAACATCCCAGATTGAAGAATCCATTTAAGGTAGGTTAAAAAAGTCAACTCTGATCAGCTCTATTTGGAAGATATTACTGTGAGGCTGTTGGATCTGTATTGGTTTAACAGTCAATATCGTCAATATCATCAGTATATGAATTATTTGCTATTTAATGCCTGTATTTTCATGGACAGTGATATTATTGCTATGCACTCGCAGACTGAGGAAGAATTTCAAGATGCTTTCAAATTCTGAGGAAATGTACAGTTTCATTAATTGCTACTTCATCATTAGTCATCACTTCATCTCTAGTTTCTACTCCATAAAAGGGAAGAAGTCAAATATCCTGATCATTCAGATATCAATAACTACTTTTTAATACCATTTCTTTACACAACTATGCTCAGTGTCATACTTCTGTTGAATGATATCTGATGTTGCTTCTTGTTAAATGATGCATATTCCTTCAACTCTAATTATACAAAATGCAAGTGTTTTGAGGACCTCAGGCTACCCCAGCAATGCAGATTCAATAGCTTAGACTAACTGTTGACTGCTCCTTTGACCTACCAATTTCTGCCAATCTTTTTGTTTATTGATATATATTCTTTCTTCTGTTTGCTTACAGGGCTCTATGAAAACTATCCAACCAATGCAGAACCAGAATGCTGTGATGTCAGATGGGGACTATTATCAGATCATCAATCCAAAGGGACTATAAAAACAAGTGGCTCAACAATGTGTCACAGGACATCACTCACAGTTTCATCAGCATCAAGACTGTGTAACAGCAGACTTAAACTGTGTGTTCTTGTATTAATTCTCTTACATACAGTACTTACAGTCTCAGCAGCACAGAACTCAACAGGACTGGGCTTTGGAGGCATGACAACTTTGGAAGATAATTCAGCCAATGAGGAATAAAAGAAAGGGTTTATCTTATATGATAGAAACACAAGAGGCCCAAATTACTACAGTCAGAAATAACATGGACTGAGTGCTTTACCCTCAGATCTCTTCTTGAATGACCTTTTGGGTAAAATGAAAAGAATGGGCCACTACCCAAACAACAAGGACACATGAACACAGCTTTTTATTGACTAAAAAGGCTGTATGGTGACTTAAATTTCTCACACCATTTTATACACTGTGTTTTAATGTTTGGAGTTTCTTTTTTGTTTGTTTTTTGCACTTGTTAATACAGGATTTTATTTTTGGGACAGTTTCTCAAAGCTAAATTAAGTCTTTTCTCTGTCGATATATTTCTAGTCATTGTGTGTGTTCATCTGATAGTTCTGTCTTTTATGTCCTGTCAGTTTCTATTAGAGGAATGACTGCTATGATTCCATGACATAGAAAAAAAAAAAAAAAAATCACAAAAAGGAATAAAAAACCCACAAAAAACACCCGAAAAAAGAACAACAAAACAAAATTTAACAAAAAAAAAGAAAAAAAAGAATAAAAAAAGGGAAAAAAGCAATCACAAAAAAACCCAAACAAATCTAATTGTCCTTACCCATGGGAACCACTCATCGCCTTTCCCCTCCCACCTCCCATTGCAGACAACGTACATTTGCTTCTGTCTATGTAATCACAATGAATGGGTACACAGTTCCAGTGTGCCTCTGCCACTGTTGCACAAACCAGTTGACTGAGCAAACCCAAAAGGTGCATGAAGGGATTTCCTTTTCGCTGAACAAGTGCTCTCCTTATAAGGTGGGATCGGACAGTTAAAAAATGTAAACAAATATATAACAAACTGTTGCTCCAACACCTGTCTTGAAGAAGTCCAGTCCTTTCTCACTGGTCAGTTGAACAGGAGCAGCCTTTTTTAGATATGCTATGTAAAACCAGTTATGCTCAGCAAGTTGAGTGGTTGGGAAGCCTTCATATTGGAGGTGGAGGATTGGCATTCATTGTGAATTACGTTTTGAGTTCTCCTGCTGTCACATAACCAGCAGCTTTCCATAAGGACTGGTAGCAAAGAGCTTCTAATATCCAAGTCTTTGTCTCAACAAAATTACACTAGAAGCCTTTGAGAATCTATAATACAAAGTATCTCTTTGGTTTTGATTCCATTGTTTTTCTAATATCTACGTGTTGTTGAAAGATACTGTAGTTATTAAGGGTGCACAAGAATGTGTTAGCACAGATAAAGAAACTATTTTGTTTTAAACATATAGGACAACCATTTTCATAAATGTGCAATAAAAACTGTAAAGACATACTAGGATATGAGTAGTTAAGAGAGAAGATTGCAATCTGATTGCTGATTTTTCATTGTTTGGGGTGGTTTTTAATTTGTTTGCTTTTATTTTTGTGGGAACAGTTCACCTGTTGAGTGTATGAGAATTTGCTTTTTAAAAAGGCTTTTTAGAGTTTACAGTAGAATCAATGGAAGGAAAAGTTAATAAGGGCTGTTTTTAAAAACTTTACATTCCTTCCTATTCTCTAACTACACTTGGGAAGTGCACTTTAGAGATGTTTGCTGTGTAGCTGGGAGATGAAGGAAAACTATAGGAAATGTTCTCTTAGGAAATAAAATATAGTTATCTACTTTCTAGCTATGAAATACCCCTTTATAAATATTAATGTTGTAAGAACATTTTATTACTGGTGCATAATGCGTTTTCATATACACTTCATGTTCTGTTAAATTCTGAAGAAAAACAAAAAGAAGATAACCATACTGCATAAGCGGTTCAAGATGCACATGTTAAGATGTGAAAGCTCAAATGTTTTGCAAGAGTATTTGTTTTGATAGTGTTTTACAACAACCTGAACTGAGGAGCCTAAAATGATCTGTGCAAATATGACAACAACAAAAAAGCACCAGCTAATGCAAAATTCTTCAGTACTGGTTTGTTTCTATAATTCCTCCCTTCCTTTCCTTGCACATGCTATATTTTTTTTAATAAAATAAGGTGCTTTTTATTTATTTTATTTTAGAAACACATGTATTAATTATATTGAATTGATGCAAAAAGTGGGGAAAAATATAGAAATGCAATTGAAAAAGCCTTAACTAATGGTAGAATGTAGACTTTTGAAAGAACAGAGATATTATTGAAAAGTGATGGAGCAATAACTGGGCAGTGCTCTGGTACTGTACAACAACTGATGAGACATGCTACTGAGAAAGCTCTTACTAGGTGAGCTCTTGTTCAACTGACCTCTTAATTCTAGTAAGTGTACGTGGTCAGTAAACAGTTTGTTATAACCTTAATCTACCTCTGCTGTGCAAAGGCCATCCAACCTCCATTTCTGTGGTGTTCTTCATAGTTTTTTGTTCGCACCATCACTCATTGTCATCTATTTTCAGATGTACCAACATGTACCAACACAGTAGCAAGTCTGTTTCATCTGAATTGAATTGGCACATGAAGAAGAGTTATTATTTCTGGTTTTCCTCATGGTGAATTAATGTAGAGAGCTATCATAAAGGCATTTTCTTTATTCTCTCCTGCTCTTCTTTATACTCCATCCTTTATTTTCTGATAAAAATGTTTCAAGTGGTGTCAATGAAAAATACAACTCTTCCATTGCTTGGCTACACTCGGTCATGTGTCACACCGTATGAGAGAGACATGAGAAAAAACAGTGACAACATCATCACATGCACAAAGTAGCCAAATTAAGCTTGGGCAAAATGAAGCAGAAAACAATTACAGACTTTCAATTATTAGATAAGTACAAGTTGTAATAAATTCCTCTCCCTCTTCCCACCTGGAGTCAGTGCCTGCAGTTCAATGGTCTGTGAATTTTCTCTGTCATCTTTTTGAGGCCTGTTTCTTTAATTTTTGAAACAAGGAGTCACGTTGTAGAGGTGACTACTGCTGAGGTATTTGTTGCCATTTTCACTCCAGCAGTGTGGTGTGCAGCTTCTCTTGGTGGCACCTGGGACATCAGGAGTAGACAAAGACTCTTCTGTGAAGTTAAGCAACACGTAATCATGTATGATGCAAAATTCCATTCCATCCATTTCTCATTCGTAATAATTTCCCTGGCACAAACTTAAGCATGCTTGATATTGTGCACATATTACTTTTCTGCCAGAATAAATTTGCATCTTGCCACTGCTATAACTGCCATCTTGTTCCATTTCTCCTTGTACTGTATGCCTAATACATACATGATAAACAGCTGGCTTAACAAAGAAGTAATACTAAAATATTTGTGGAAATGGCTCAGAAGAGAAAGAAAAAATGAGAATAATATTTCTTTTATGTTCATATGGAATAGAGAAATTTCCCATGTCTTTTATCGTCTTGTTTTCTGCAACAGGGAAAACCCAGATTTTGTGCAATATGTTAATACTGCTAAGCCAAATGTCATATAACATTACCAGAGCTATGTTATTCCTTATTGCATTTGCATTTGGTGATACATTATATTGATGCTTTTCTTTCATTAAAGAGACAGTATCTCTTTTTTTGAAAATATAGCAGGTGAAAGCTATCCTTCCACACGCCATAATTTAAAGACAAAAACCAACAAAGCATTAGAATGAAGTTTTGGTTCTATAAAGAACGAAACCAAGCCATCAGCTGCCAAAGAATCTGTGAAACAATAGATACAAACCAAACATAGACTTTCAAGAAATTTCTTCTTGGGGGTTAAAAATATTATTACTCTAAGTGATTAAATGAGAAAGAATGAGACCTGCATTTCAAACAACAGAGACAGCAGGTTTCATATGGTACATGATGTGGTTCTCAGCCTACATAGCTATTCTCTTCTATTAAAAAGTGAGGGACAAGGACATTGTCTTCTGCTCCCTTTGTATGTTATGTTATGATAATGAATGTCCTTTTTGCAAGCATTGCCTCTCTACGCGAAAGATACCTGCTTATTGTGAGAGCTGAAGACAGCTTATGTACCTGCACACAAATTTACACAGTGAAACCTGTTTTAAGTGACTATCCAAAGCACAAGCAAAACTTACTTACAGAGTAGAGGTAGCTTTAAAAAAAGTGAAACAAATCAGCAAGTTTTGAGATACATGTAAACAGTCATCCAAGCAACAGCTCTGTGAAGGTGCCTGTCCTTACTGCAGCTTTCACTGTGTATCATTTCATCAGTGTCACAGCCCTGCAATGAGCCCTGTGCGGGTGGACTTTAGAGTTGAGCTCAGAGTCGTGCTGACTTCAGCGGGCTTTAGTACAGATACAGGCACTCGCCCAGAAAAATTTCACTGTAGCATACAGGTCTCAATTTGTTGTCCCATAGTCTTTACTCAGGAATTGCTCATGGACATAGTGCATCAACAGAGGATCGCTGGGTTCAGCCGTAGCCAACTGAGTATTAACAAGAGACTGGCAGTAATGTATTAACTATGAATGGTTCTGTTTTATTATTATTGTCTAATATATTAGTTTGATGAAAGAGCGGTTTCAAAATTAAGCTAAGAGAACAAACTTGCAGAAACGTCATCATTGCAGAGATGAAATTAAATAGACTTTCTGAGATAAAAAGAGGCACTGTTGTCTGTCAGTCACTGTCAGGAAGCAGCAGTATTTAATAAAAACTTGGGAAAATAATATGTTCAGTTCTGAATATTATAGTTCTCTTTAAAATCACAGTTTTGGATGGCAAATAGGACCGAAGTGCATACCATCAAAACTAAGGGATTTAATTTGCTAACATGTTCTGAAACAACTCTGAACAATCAAGTTTACTGATTGTAAACCTCTAAGTTTTCCAGTGTTTTCCAGCATGTTTTCAAATGTCCCTGAAAAGGGAAAAGGGAGAGAGAACTTCTTCAAATGATAAAAATTAAAAAAAAAGAATAGAGCTGGGCCAACTTGGAGAATCCATCTAAGAAACAAGCTACACTCTTCAAAGTATTAGACGCAAAAAAAAAAAAAAATCCTGTGCAGCTGTAAATTACATAGAAATGGTTCTGTTTTACAACAGAGGCACAAATACACATTCTCCACAGTTGTTACAAATACACATACTGTAGAGTAAAAATGCCAAAGAGTAAGATCTATAACATAAATAAGGCAAAATTACTGTATTTACATTCTTTGCTGTGGAGCGTGAATTTCCAGGTAGAATTTCAGAACCAGAAATATATTTTATAATAAGAAAAATCAAAAAAAATAAGGAAAAGGGGCATATTTGTTTATTTATTCCACCATCTTTTCTCCTACTATCTTAGTTATTATTCTTGCAAACTTTTCATTCAAATCCTTGACTTCTGCAAAAGTTCCCAGCACAGACCCTATACAAATGGCTCCAGTGCGTGTTACTAGCACATGAAGTCTCAGTTGAGGATCTTAAGGGAAAGGCTCTGTTATAAAGTGCTGATTCAGCACTCCAGTCCAGTCTCTAGACTCTCTTATTGTTCTAAAGCTATATTGATCTCTTGGACATGCACAGTTTGTTCAAGCTTCCTCTTCACAGGGGACTGTGCTTGCCTTGCTCACACCTTCAGTCTCAGTTAGGCACCATTATAAATGCCAGAGGTACCACTAGTGTGCTTTAAATGCAATACATGTGCTGAACTCCCCAAACAACTGAAATAGGATTAAAATTATAGACAAACTTTGTAACCAGCCCTCTGGATAAGGATGAAGAATTTACCAGCTGTGTTTTTTCAAGTCCTTTTGCTATTTTCACACCAAGGACGATCTCAGCAGAAGGTATAAGATGGTTGACAGACCATCCTCCCTTCCAACTGCCCCCCTGCATGATTTTGCCAGGATTTATTTTCTTAGAATATGATAAGCAGAAGATGTGACGTTCCATTCCAGTTCAAAATGAGATTCACCTAGGTGAAGTCCAGATTGCCAACTGGGACATCTGTAATACAAGCACACACCTTTCCGTGGAGTCTTTAGCAGTGCAGGCAATTAAAGAAAGAAAGGGAGTACCTGCTGTCAGGTACCGGGAATAAAGCAGGCAGCAAAGAGAAATAATGCCTTCATGCACCACTGCAAAATTTATTTGAACGTATCTGTAGTCAGAACAACACTGAACATTGCAGCACCAGCTTTTTCTCATGAAATACCAATGGAAGATGAAGTGATAATCCTATACCAGCTAGAACGTAGTGACTGAGCATCCTGTGAATGCACATCAGTCTTCTCTCTGATCAGCATGCTACTCTCTGCTGAAAGAGAAAGAAGTATTTTTATCTGTTTCTTTTCTGGTGTTGCTCCGTTGGACACAAATTAATCAACTCTTAATTGACCTAGTGAAAATATGCAAGATCTGGTTACTGCATACATCTGGAATGGAAATGCTCTTCTCCTCCTCTGAGCAATGTTGATAGATTATATACTAAGTAAATCAATAACCTGGTAGCATTACCTAATTTTGACAACACTTATTATAATTTGCACAGGGGATACAGGATTTCAACCAAGTGCGCTCAGTTCTAATTACTTCATGTCATGTGAAGAACATGTAGAGCTTTATAGGGCCAGAATCCTATGTGGTAGTAGTATTATCAGCTACTAATCAGCTTTCCAGGAAAACTCTGAAAATAAAGCAGAACAGCTACATCCATTGGAGGATATCAGGCATGTGAAAAATGGGAAAAAATGGTCAGTGGTTTTTACGAGTTTTGGAGAAGACTGGTAAAAACAAAGACAAAAAGAAAAAAAAAAAGTCTTCTCTTTCTCCCATTCCTTCTCTGCCTGCACCTTTCCCTTTCTCTGACAGAGTCACCTGTCTGACCTAGGACATATTTTTGCCTTAGTAGCCCTCTAGTAAATTACATGCACTTGACAAGATGTAAAACTCACCTACTTTATATTTACAACACGTGGAGAAAAAAGAATATATTTATTTTTTCATTCACAGAGAGATGTTCTCCCATCAGTTTCCTATCCATCACCAGTCCACAGGTCCACTGAATTCAATGGGACTCAGGCTTTTCATTTAGAAGGAACCAGGATTAATGTCATGGATCAAAACCTGCCAGTTTCAGTGCAAGTCCTTCCACTGACTTAAAGGAGGATTTGGAAAGCTCAAGGTCCCTTTTAGCACATAAAAACTCACATGGATAAGATAAATACACATGTGAATAGCTGAAAGATTTAATGTTCCAAAGGTTCATCCAGGCGGTTGATCAAATAATTAGCTGCAGCTCTATGCAAAAGTCATGCTGAGCCAAAGCTTTAAGCTTTGATTTGATAGACCTTTCCGTTTCTGAAAACTAATAAGTTTCATTCAGGGTTTGAATATGCAAAAACTTACACAGGGTTATAAAGACAAGAAGAAATATTGAAAAAATTGACAATATTTTCACTCCTACAAGTGAAACTTAAAGAATTTTGACAACTGCATTTTTTATTATTAACCCTTAATGTCAGTTTATTTACGTAGTTCTTCAGAAGCTGCTTGGTTTCAATTCTTTGTTTTCCTTTTTTTTTGATCAAAACCAGAATTTTGGCCTTTTGAAGATTCATATTGAACTATGCAGCTACAAATTACATGCTTACGTTAACAGATTTGCAATTACAGTGATTCTACTCTTCTGTTATTCCCAAATTGTATGATCAGAAAGCTCATGTTAAAAGCAAATTTAATTAACTGTGTTCAATCTCGTTTCCTTTTTCTTTTCCTCCTTTTTTTTTTTTTTTTCAGAGTTAAGGACTGGATTTTATTTGAAATGGGCTAAACTGGCATCAGTGTTTTTTAACTATATGGAATGACCTATGATTCTTAGCATTGAAAAGAGGGCTACGTGGTCCTGTCAGGAAAAAAAAAAAGTTGTAAATTGTAATAATATATTAAATACTGTATTATTATAGCAACTTTAGTTAAGCAACTAATACTATCTTTAATTTTTTACAGAGAACTTTGATGAAATAATTTATTACAATGACTCACAGAAAAATTTGTTTTCAAATTGACAGGAGAAACTGTTGAAGATTGTGAAAAAATACTAAAAATAATGCTCTACTAAGAATAAATTTAAAGATGCAAACAGTGAGTCTGACTTTTTGGGTACTAGGGATCTGTGAATGAAATTAAAAGGTATTTGTGTATGAAGTTAAACCCATGGTGTTGGGGGTGGGATAATGATTTTAAATAATGATTAAATTAAAAAAAAACCTTTCCTTTTTCCACCAAAGAAAAACAAACAAACAAATTAAAGAAAAATAGAAAAGAACTTGTGTTCTGACCTTGACTGCAGCTTTCATTGAGGTTGTTTCCTCATATCCAACTGGATTTCCAGACTATACTGTATAAAATAGCATCCATACTTTACAAAGGTATTAGATATTTTTGTGATCTGCTTACACAAAGATTGGTTATTCTCAAAATCGATTGGTAAGAAAACAACAATTCAAAGAGGTAAGTACAGAGATATTTACAAGTCGAGTTCAAATGTCTTAGGAATTATTTTAGTTGAGAGCAAATGATGGCAACACATCTGTGGAGATCAGTGCTAACCCTACTGATAAAATGAGCCAAATTACATGAAGTCGGCAAAAGGTACTGCAGCAAATAACAGGTGAAAATAAAATCTCGTTTGTAACAATCATCTGAGCCACAAATATAGTGAGGCAATAAGCCAAAAGTCTCACCATTTCCTCACAGCCCTGTGGTCTGAGATCTCTACTCATGCTTTTACACCCACCCACCTCTTTAACCTAACCACCTGCTCAGATAGGTAGATGAATGTAACGGTGGAATGAAGTCCACTACAACTGTTCTATTTCAGCATACAGATTTATTACAAACTCCTTTTGCACATCAGAATGGTATAAATCCAGATTTTCCCTGCCATGAATAGCTTCAGATGTTGTAAATGAGAGTAATCTAACTAATTCAGTAGATTAAAACTAGTAGATGCCAGTTCATCATTAGGCCACTAGCTATCTAGGAGGAGACATGAGGCCTCAACTGTTTTTCAAATCTATGGTCAAATTCTCCCTGAATACAACAAGATCAGGGTTTCACTATATGTATGCAACTTCATCGGGTATAAACTAAATGCTAGTTAAGTGTGGTCCCTACTTTAAGAAAACCAATTGGAACACAGAATTAAATATTTTCTCTGGATGATCAATATTCATATGGGGATGAGGAGAAGGAAACAGAGCACATCTAAACCAAAGTAAAACTCATCAAGCTTTTATATACATGTAATATTATTTCAAGAACCCTGTCTTTCTTTTTCCTTTGTAACATATTTTCCATCTTTTTCATTTTAAGGTTGATTTGTTCCACTTTTCTTAAAAACGCTTCACAAGACTGCACTAGTCTATACTTCAGGCTGAAAGTGATGACTAAGTTCTTCAAAAGCAAATGTACTTACTATACCAACCAAGCAAGATTTTTTGAGCACACGTTCATTACTTCCACCCACTTAGCTTATCCAGTCCTCTCGCATTCATTCTTGCTTACTATGGCCTCCTGCTTAATGTCTCCTGAACATTTCATAGCGTCACAGAATTATAGAATAGCTTGGGTTGGAAGGGATCTTTAGAGATCATAAAAGAAATCTCCCTGCCCTAGCCAAGGATATCTTTTACTAGGTTAGGTTGCACAAGCCTCCATCCAACCTGACCTTGAATGCTTTCAGTCATAGGGCATCCACAGCTTCTCTAGGCAACTTGTTTCAGTCTCTCCATCCTCATTTTAACAAATGCAATTCTGTCCATCTAAATTTTACCTCTTTCAGTTTAAAATCATAGAATCATAGAATGGTTTGAGTTGGAAGGGACCTCAAAGATCACCTAGTTTCAGTCCACTTGCCATGGGCAGGGACAATTTCCACTACGTCAGGTTGCTCAAAGCCTCATCCAGCCTGGTCTTGAACTCTTCCAGGGATGGGGCATCCGTGACTTCTCTGGAAAACATGTTCCAGTGTTTCACCACTCTCACTCTCTTCCTAATGTCTAATCTAAATCTACCCTCTTTGCATTCAAAATTATTACCCCTCGTCCTATCCGTGTACGCCCTGGAAAAGGATCCCTCCCCAGCTTTCCTGTAAGCCCCTCTAGGTACTGGAAGGCTGCTATAAGGTCTCCCCAGAGCTTTCTTTTCTCTAGGCTAAAAAAGCCCAGCTATCTTAGCCTGTCCTCATATGGGAGGAGCTCCAGCCCTCTGATCATCTTCATGGCTCTCCTCTAGACCCACTCCAAGAGGTTCGTGTCTTTCTTGTTCTGTCAGCCCAGAGCTGGACACATGACTCTTGGTAGGATCTCACCAGAGTGGACTAGAGAGGCAGAACCACCTCCCTCGACCTGCTGGCCAGGCTTCTTGTTAGCTCTCTGTGCTGCAAGCACATGCTGTTCGCTCATGTCCAGCTTTTCATCCACCAGTGCCTTCAAGTCCTTCTCAACAGGGCTGCTTTCAATCACTTCATCCCCCAGCCTGTATTAATACCAGGTGTTACCTTGGCTCAGGTGCTGGTTCTTGCACTTGACCTTGTTTAACTCCATATAAGTTCACAAGGCCCTCCCCTCAGGGCGGTCAGGGTCCCTCTGGATGGCATGCCTTCCCTCAAGCATACTGTACCACTCATCTTGGTCTCAGCCACAGGCTTGCTGAGGGTGCATTCAACCACCCTGTGTTGATGAAGGTATTAAGTAGATTGGTCCCCATATGGACACTTGAGGGACACCACTCATTACTGTTTTCCTTTTGGACATTGAGTCACTGACTATTAAGACTTTAGACATGGCCATTCAGCTAATTCCTTATTCATTTAACAGTTCACGCATCAAACTCATATCTCTTCAGTTTAACAAAAACAATGCTGTGTGGGACCATACCAAAGGTTATACAAAGGTCCAGATAGATGATATCCTTAGCTCTAGCCTAGTCCACCGATGCAGTCACTTCATCACAGAAGGCCACTAGATTAATTAGGCAGGATTTGCCTTTGGTGAAGTTATAGTGGTTGCCTCCAGTCACCTCCCTGTCTTCCACATATTTTGACATAAATGTCAGGAGGATCTGTTCCATGATCTTACTTGGCATGGAAGTGAGGCTGACTGGTTGGTACTTCCCAGGGCCCTTCGTTTAACACTTTTTTAAATGATTGTGACATTTCCCTTATTCCATACACTGAGGACTTCACCTGATTGCCATGACTTTTCAAATGCCATGGAGAGTGACTTAGCAGCTACATCAGCCAACGTCAGGACCCTGGGATACATTTGGTTTGGTCCCATGGACCTATGCATGTTCAGGTTCCTCAGGTGGTCTTGAATCAGATCTTCACTTGCAATGGATGGGATTTTGTTCTCCTAGTTCTTACCTTGAGATTTACGTTCTTATAAATCTTTATTTTTCCATAATGGGAGTATATCTCTTCTTGTCAAATGCATAAAAACCTTCATCTCAATATTACTTTAAACTAGCAAAGATTTAATAAAGATTTTGAGGTAATTTTTTTTTACAGAGACAATTAAACCAGAGTAATATGCTTAATTAGATACTTTACTTAAATTATTTCTCAAATACTTTAGAGAGTATTTTGGCTCCCTTGGAATATTTTAGGCTACCAGTAAAAAAAGCTGCACTCCTATGTAATGACCTCTAATGTCCTACTAAGAGGAGACTCATTTCTTCTTGCTTATGAAGATTCATAGAAAATATAAGATTTTTACAGGCTTTGTATGATCTGTATCCCAATTTTTTATGTAGTATGTAGGGTTGTAAAAAATCATTAAGCAAATATTTTATGCTTTACATTTTCTTCTATTATAGAAATCTTCTCTGGATTGTGTACGGGCTTTTGAGTAGATGCTCTGCTCCACTCCCACACCTCCCATCCCACCCACCTTAAATTAATCAGGGACTCTAAGAAAGCTTAAATTGAGTAGAATATACAGATTTCAGAAATAGCTGAAATTGCAAGTACAGCTAAAAGTAGTTCAAGGATATGTTGTTAGACACTAGGAGGACTACTAGGCATAGGCACACAGTCCTGTGCGCAATTTAATAATACAATTTGTGAGGCAATGAAAAGATAAGTGGAAGCCTGTGTCTGGCATATAGCAAGTGAGAGTCTAGAACATAAGAACAGAATTAAAAGTGGCAAATAAAGTTTCCCAAACAAAACATAAGCTGGTTAAAGAATTTAGTATTTTTTTGTCATTATGAAAATTTGGCGTTTATTGCTTCAACATTGGTGGCTTTTTTTGATTCATCATTTTAAATGCAACCTCTACAACTACTAAAACTAATTTTCCGTACTACTCTGGAAAATTGCTTGACTTTATAAAATGACCAATCCTCTTGTCTTTGATAATACACTGCTCTGAGATTACATTCCTGTTTAAAAAAAATACTGAAAAGCTGCTTATTAGCTTAGAAAAACACTATCCATGTTTCATCTCTGCAGCACATGAGTGTACAAGCCCTTTTTTTCTAAGCCAGCTAGATTTTAATATCGGGGGGGGGGAATAAAACAAACAATTCAATATATTAAATAGACTGAAGAATATAGCACAGCTACTGTAATACCACATTAAGAACTGGGTGTAGTCAGTGGCAAGGAGTCACTTTTGAATGATCCAAATTATATGATATAAGAAACACACCTTTCTTTCCAATATTAACTTTATTATATGCACTATTACACAGGGAAAAATTAGTGTCAGCTTCAAATTAAATGTCTTCTTTTTGTATCGGTTAGTGGAACATTGTGTATTCCTATTGTACCAAAATAATAAAGAACTATGTATTTTCTTCAAGATGTTTTATAATTGTGATGATGGTATAAAAATTCAAGTCTTCCACACAAAGCTCTAAAAATCAGTCTTTCAGAACAACAGAATATTAAGAACTGCATCAAAAATATCAAGTCATATATGAAAATCATGTCATGGTCAGCTTAGACTCATGTGGCTTAAAAAAACCTGGAAGTTTATCTCATGTTTTAGGAAAATGGAAAGAAACTTGCACCATGTCTGGTTTTGTACTGAAGCATGATTACAGCTCATATCTTCTAGAACTTATATCCCGTTGCACACTTACTTCCATCACCTTTAACAGAACACAATAAGATCAAAGACACTCTGACTTTTCTGCAATAAACCAATCTGGAACTTTTTACCTTCATAATTCCAATATGCAGTTCTTGTCTTCATTAATATTTTGAATTTCTTCTTGCAGTTGTAGGCAATTTTTAGTTACTCAAGAGGCCGATATACTGAGTGGAAAGAATCGTGCTATACCCAAGAAGTAGTTCCACAGCTGCTCTATGGAAGCTTTCCAGATTGCATTAGTTTCATGGGGTTTGGGGCGGATTGCTTTGCTTATCATTATTACATGATGTGTTATGGATGATAATGTTATGTCTTCCAGAAGCACAGAATTTAGGATGAAATTTACCCATAGGAAAGCAGTTATTAGTTGTTTCTTCATCTTCAGCCAGAGCACTAAGTTCAGCAGTAACACCTATCCTTCCTTTGAATTTACACATTATTTTTTTAAAGCATACATAGACATGAAACAAATGTTCCATAGGGTCTGAACAGTCTCTTTCTTACTATATGTTAGGATTTAGAAATTTGGAACTTAATTTCTTTTCCAGGCCTTGCCAAGTCTTGCTTGAATCAAAGGCCTAGGGCTGAAAAACCTACCCTTCTCTGATTTCTGGTAATCAAAATTTCCATTTAGATGTTGCTCTGTCTCATTTATAATTCATCTCATTTCACTCCTTAAGAGATGTTCTTGAACAGTCAAATTTTAAAACTGAATGAATAAATTTCTACCCTAAATAAAATGCGTTAATACATCCATTACAAGCATAATGGATTAAATAAACAAATGAATTTAATGCAAATTGAGTCTTGCAGTGCTTAGCTAACATCTTCTACCAGCTCTACAGCAAATCTCCAGCTCTGAGTTGGGTAAACAGGCTCTATAAAGTACCTGGGAAAATAAAGTTCTTCACTAAATATAAACATACTCAGAAAACTCTTTAAGGTATTCAGAGGAAATACAAATCTCCCCTATTCCTCATATCCATAAGAATTCCCTTTTTCTTAAAATAATTTCTTCCCCAGGATATCGGCACCGTACTCAACACTGCAGGTAGAATATAAGCAAGAATATCAAATGCAATTCCTCTCCTTACATGAGGTAGCTTTTATTTCTCTCCATATACCCAAGGACTGAATTGAAGTGAGGGAGAGGAGAAGCAGCAATCTTTAGGGTACCAGGGGAGGGAATTGAATTCCTTTCTCTTTCTCGTTTTCTTTCCTCTTGACCTGCCTGTATTACTTCACATTCTCGTATTTTTTCCAATAAAGCAGTTTAAATACATGTGTGTGGTTGAAGGTGGTTCAGCTTCTTCCTGAGTCTGAGATCCACCTACTTCATGCAAGTGCCCTCATTGTCAGGTGAGTGGGCACTGTCCCCTTCCTCTTTTTTCTCTTTGCCACCATGTGTGACATGGTTCCATCTCCAAATCAATGGGGATGGAAAAAGAGAGCCCATAAATAAGAATGGCATACTCAAAAAGGTGGATAAATTTTCTTGCTTCATATCCCTTTTTTTCTCCAAGTCTCGACATCTTTCTGTAATACATTTCACATCATCCGTCACATCCAGCGACTTCATGACTCATTACCTTGTCTTTCCAAAAGGCGATCCTCCAGGGATGTGTCTGCTCAGGACACCTGGCCCAGACAAAAGGAAGGCAGAGTCAGACTTTCCATCCACCACGAGGCACACGAGTTCCAAATCTCAAGATTTTACTTTGCATTTACAACTTTTATTTTATTCACAGCTGTTTTCAAATGGCTCAGTGATCCCAGAATTGTGAATGTAGTTTTCTGTTAGTTCAGGTACTACTAGCCTGTTATTTGAAACAGTTGGCCATTTGCTGGTGACTTAATAAGGCAATTTTCTTTTGTTTTTCATTAATGTAAGCCTGAAATGTCAATGATACTGCGTTCATCATAAATCAGAAGGGAGATTTGAAATTCATCATTTTAAATCTTGAAAAACAATGCTCTTTACTAGCTCTAATTGTTGTTTCCAGAACAGAAATTGCCCTAGAATATAATTGTAAATGTAGGACAATCAATAAACTCAGGAAATGAGCTTTGCAGGCATTTTGTTGTGTTTTTTCATTTTTTCTAAACAGTACTACTGTATATGAATAAGTTTCACTCCTAACAAATTCCAGCTCTTAAGAAAATAACCTCTGTGTATGTTGATGGAAGGTAGCTCAGGGAACCCCTCATAAATGATGTATTCACTGAATTTCAGCTCGTGTATTTCATGTGTTGGTTTCTCTTTTAACATCTAAATATTCTTTTAAAAAATGAAATGTGAGACAAAAAAATTAATTAAAATAATGTCTGCATAATTTCAGCTCACTTTTACACAAGATATCAACTGCATCTCCAGAAATACTTTTTTTTTTTTTTTTGCACTAAAACATCTTCAGTACTGCTATTCCTTAGTAATCCTGAAGACTCCAAAATCTAATTGATAATTGATTTTCTTTAGTAGCCACCAGGTGGCAATCATGAACTTAGCCTGCTCCATCAACTCTTCTGAAGCAGCTACTGCAGGCTGAGAATAAAGCCTCAAGCAGAAAAAGGTATCTCCATGGTGACTGTTATACTGTGTTGTTTGTCATTGGTGAAACTAGGTGAAATCATGTTCATGATTCTAGATTATGTATTTCATCTCATTAAGTCCCAAGCAGCTAACCTTGACAGAATATGTTCTGCTGAAAGATTTGCTTTGTCTCACAAAGAGCCTGTAGATAGCTTATTATCCATGTGGTATTTTGAGCCTTCTGGACAGTGACCATAGTGAACATTCTTGCAAAAAAGCTCTATGGATTTTTGAACTGCATTTTCTACCCAAATAAAATACCTATTTTAATAATAACTCAGCCTAAAGTACTTGTTTTTCTCCATCTTCTATTGCGACTTTGAGTGAGGCATCGCAGAGCTATATCAGGCAGAGAAAAGGATTCTGTGCTTTCCCTCTCATGTCATTTGGCTTTTAAAGAGCTGAGAGCCCTGTAACACCAGCTTGGCTTTCAACATCATCATAACACTCTGAAAACTAAAGATGGAAAGCTTTGGTCCATACATGTGCTTCATTTTGAACATGCCTGTTGAGATACAGCTAAAAATCAGCAGACTTTTTTTTAAAAAAACCCCATATTTTAAGATCCTAAACCCCACTGACTTTTAGGAGGAGAAGCTCTTTGGACTAAAAGAAAAACTCCACTTGCTTTTACTTAGTTTTGCTTTTCTTCCAGGTCTATTGCCTCTAGATCTTTTCCTGTATATTTCAGTCCTAGCTCTTATCCCTTCGGATTCACTTGAAACTGTATTATGTTTATTTCCATTAGAGATAACTGCAGAATGAAACAACAACACAAGATTGTGAAGGATACATTGATTTTACGTAATCCGCTGGATTTCTGTATTTCGATAATGCCACAATATTTTTCTCCAAAGAAAAAGAAATGGCAGAAAGCATAAAGATTTAAAATCAGATGGTGAAATTAACACATTGTGGCTTATGTGTTAGAGCCACAATAAGAATGTCTGGAAAAGAAAAAGTGACTAATTCAAAATAATAAGGAAACTCACAGAAAAGGAAAAAAAAAAAAAAGCAAAGTAAGAATTGTTGGAAGCTCTTTGTATCAGGTATAGGAAAAAATTCCACCCTCCAAAAAGCATGAAGGGCATCAGGTTTAGATCATGGAAATAAGAAACTCCTGTAGTAAGTGTCACGTTTATTGGTGAAAGTCACTTTAAGAAGCAGCACTGTTAACAGGACATGAAAAAATAATGGTGAGACCATCTCCATCTATGTGAGGTAGCATAAAGATAAGACAGATTGATACCATCTGCAAGTCAGTTATTTACCGTTTTCTATTTTAAGTGTTCTACAATATCCTTCTGGAACATTTGTTAGGCACGAGGTATCAAACTGATAGTCCAATTGTGTGATTTGATGTAGAAATTCCCGTGCTCATGCAGTCTGTTGTTTCCTTCGGCTTTTCACTGCCCTCCAGCATACACACTGTCTTGTATCTTGTCCCTGGGCAAAGCCAGATTTCCAGTCAAGTTTATTTCTTTTAATTTCCCTCAGCCATTCAAAGATAAATTAAATTTCACTGCTCACAATGAAATTCAGAACAAGTACAGAGGTTTAATATTACTCTTAAAAATAAAAATCAGGTAATTACTGATTTTAAAAATATATATAAACAGACTACCTTCATGCAGTCACCATGGAAAACAGGACTCTAGATTAGTGAATCTGAGGCATTTTCCTCTGCTTATAGCTTGTAATTCTGTGCACAGTCGGTTAGATGGCAGTGTTGTTACACTTTTCGAAGCAACAATCTTTTTAATTCTGGTTTTGTCAGAAACCATCATTTCAATCTAACACTACAAAGTCAAAGCGTTAATTACCACTAAATGCTCCCCTTCTCTTGAGCAATGCCATCAGGGTATATCCTGCAAATGAATGGAAACTGTTAATTATAATTATATTAGACACCCATATTGTACGTTGCAGCAGTGCTGGTGTCGTCTTTGGATCTTTGTTTATCACTAGGCAGGAGATATTAAAGTGAAAGGATGAAGACCGAAGAGACAACACTCCTTTATATTATAAAAATTATGCATCCTATTTCACTAGCAGTTCAGTCTAATAATTTGAAAATGCTTGTAACTGGATTATTTTGTACCCATATTTTACATGCACATCACAAAAAAAGAAAAGAATGTTTAATTAATTTTATTTTTCTTTTAGATTGTTTGCAATCTAATTAACATGTTTTCTTTCACTTACATAGCAGTAATATTTCATATTCGTTTTACCTTGAAAATTATACCTCCATTTTCAACCCTGCCTCTGGGGAATTAGTTCAAATAGAGTCATAAAAAGTGTACTGCACAAAATCTTGTCTCTTAAGAAATTGAAGAATAGCATGTACTTTCTTAGCTGCTCATTCTCTCTTCTTCACACCAATTTTCCCAGCTTTGTTTCCCTCTTCACAAAAGCCATAGTTTATTCTTAGCTTCCTGACCTTTCCAGAAAAGACCTGTCATCTTTCGCTTAGCATTTTATTTAGCCAATCTTCCAGAATCTGTCTGGTGCATCTCCCTGAAATTTTTCAGCCACACTTGCTACTGATTGCTACACTGACTCTGCAGATGTGTTACTTTATTCAAACTTCTGCTGATTCTTCCCAGAACTTGTCTGAATTCAGCATCAGGAAAATACCACTTTGCCCACAAACATATTCATTTGTACTACTTTAACTCTGTTGGTTTGACTAAATGACTATAACGCCACCCTCTACAGCAGTGATGCAATGGTACTGGTATAAAAGACCTCCTGGTGATTGTAAATGTACATTATCTTCCAGGTGCAGTAAGGCTGAGTAAGCTGTTACCACCTGAAGCAGATCCTTACTTAGGTCCTAGCAACCATCTCTACCAATTTTGTCTCCATCTGAGGAGTCAGCTGTGAAGCTCATCCAATTACAAAAATGTTTCATTCAAAATGAACCAAACCTGCCATGAATTGCTCATCAGTTCAAGCCGATTAAACTACTAAGCATGCAACTTTTCCCTAATCAGACCACAAGCATAAACTGGTAAAGAGCCATCTCACAAAAGTGTAAAATATAGGTGCCAGGACTCAGCTTTTGCCTCATTGTAACCAATACAATGTCTCTGTTCAAAAATCCTTTTATCATTCTGAATCATGCTGCTAAATAATTGCCCACCATTACCCACTTCAGAAGGCCATCTGAGCAGGACGCAGATATTCTCCTTGAAAGGCAATTCCTGGGTATCATTCTTTTAGGCAAAATACAGTTTGCTTAATTTTTTTTTCTAGTACAACTTTCCAACCTTCCTCAATTCCAAGCAGGCGTACTGCCAGGATTTTTCTCTGTAGTTTGGAAGCTCTAGTAGCTGCAAGGCAAGCGGAGGTCCTCAGGGCTCCCAGTGGACTGGGAGCAGAGAACAGCAGGGAATCTGGAAGCCTTGGCCTCCCCGTGTTACCAGCACTGCAAAGCTTGCCATAGGGAGTACCAAGAAATCAGAAAGGTAGCTGTTAATCAAATAGATTTTTCCTGAGAAATCTTCCTGGATCCAATTGGGAAATTAGAAGAATTTGACAAGTTTTGGTGGAACATTTGAAATGTTGTTGAATGTGCATTTCCCAGTGGAAGGTTTCCAGACAGCTGTCATAATTCAGGTCAAGAGAGATAAACAAACAAACTGAAGGAACTATAACTATTCTCTTCTCTTCTTTGCATTACTGCCTCAGAAGCTTATTTGCAATAAAATCCTTTGAGTGCATTCACTTTATCTGAACTCAGAAACAACTATGTTGTCATTATGCTGCTCTTCAGATAAAAAATATCTTCCAGAAGAACTGATAGAGAATCTTCATGAATACATGATGAATATCACTTAGTTCATCTGCAATGCCCAGGGAGATAATATCTGTTCTTCACCTGAGAAATTACTCATAAGCAATTATTAAATCAACGTTCACATTGCTGAATAGATTAAGCTCCCACATCCTCATTCTGTCTCAGAGGCATATACATATAGATCTTCATGTATGACACTCTTGAGAGAGCTAATTAGAGAACAGAAATGACAGTGGTATATTTATCACAGTATCACAGTGTCACAGTATCATAAGGTTGGAAAGGACCTCTGAGATCATCAAGTCCAACCTATAACCCAACACTAACACCAACACCAACACTAACACCAACCGCGATCTAAACCAAGGCACTCAGTGCCTCATCCAGTCTCCCCTTAAACACCTCCAGGGTCGGTGACTCCACCACCTCCCTGGGCAGGGCATTCCAATGGCCAATCACCCTTTCAGTGAAGAACTTTTTCCTAACATCAAGCCTAAACTTTCCCTGATGAAGCTTGAGTCCATGCCCTCTAGTACTGTCACTGGTCACCCGAGAGAAGAGACCAACCCCTGCCCGACTACAACCAATGCAATGGTTGCAATGAGGTCTCCCCTGAGCCTCCTCTTCTTTAGACTAAACAGACCCAATTCCCTCAGTCGCTCCTCGTAGGGCTTATGCTCCAGCCCCTTCACCATCTTCGTTGCCCTCCTCTGAACACATTCCAGTATCCTAACATCTTTCCCAAACTGGAGGACCCAGAACTGTACACAATATTCAAGATGAGGTCTGACCAGTGCCAAGTACAGGGGGACGATAACTTCTCTGGTCCTGCTTGCCACACTATTCCTGATGCAGGCCAGAATGCCATTGGCCTTCTTGGCCACCTGGGCACACTGCTGGCTCATGTTGAGCTTCCTGTCCACCAGCACTCCCAGGTCCTTTTCTGCCTGACTACTCTCCAGCCACTCTGTCCCCAGTCTGTAGCTCTGCATGGGATTGTTGTGTCCAAAATGAAGTACCCGACATTTGGACTTATTAAACATCACCCCATTAGAATCAGCCCATCTCTCCAATCTGTCCAGGTCCTTCTGTAGGGCCATCCTACCCTCTAGTAGATCAACCCTTTCTCCCAGCTTGGTATCATCTGCAAACTTGATGATGATGGACTCAATCCCCTCATCGAGATCATCAATAAAGATATTAAACAGGACGGGACCCAATACCGATCCCTGGGGGACACCACTGGTGACCGGCTGCCAACTGGATGAAACACCATTCACCACCACTCTCTGGGCTTGGCCATCCAGCCAATTCCTAACCCAGCACAGAGTGTTCCCATCTAAGCCATGGGCTGCCGGCTTCTCTAGGAGTCTACTGTGGGAGACAGTGTCAAAGGCCTTGCTAAAGTCCAGGTATACCACATCCACAGCCTTCCTCTCATCCACCAGGCAAGTAACATGGTCATAAAAGGAGATCAGGTTGGTCAGGCAGGACCTACCCCTCCTAAACCCATGCTGGCTGGGCCTGATCTCTTGGCCGTTCTGCAGGTGGTGCATGATTGCACCCAGGATTATCTGCTCCATGATTTTACCTGGGACCGAGGTCAGGCTGACAGGTTTGTAATTACCTGGATCATCCTTACGGCCCTTCTTGTAGATGGGTGTCACATTGGCCAACTTCCAGTCTTCCGGGACCTCTCCTGTGAGCCAGGACTGCTGAAAGATGATGGAGAGTGGCTTAGCAAGCTCATCCGCCAGCTCTCTCAACACCCTAGGATGGATCCCATCCGGCCCCATAGACTTATGAGGGTCCAAGTGGCTTAGCAGGTCTCTAACCTCCTCCTCATGGATTGCAGGAGGGCCATATTTCACCCTGCCCCCATCAACCACTTCAGAGGGCCAACTGTCAAGCAAGCTGACATCCTTGCTGTTGAAAACTGACTGTTCATTGTGGAGGATCTTACTCTGACTTCTTAAAGGTAGGTATCATGGGTTGGAATAGTAATCCAAAGTTCCCTCTGCAGAGAACTAGAAATTTCAGTGACTCACCTCACCCTAATATTCCTGAGGTAGGAACATCTAAAAGAGGTCAGACAAACTGCCATCTAAGAATGCCTTTTACTCTTTGCTGACTATAAACAAATCTTGAATGAGTAGGTCAAACCCGGACATCGTAAAAGTTTCTCTGTCATACAAAAGCATTTCATTCAAGCTATTAGGAGAACCTGCTGGCTATATCTGAGCTTGTCAAACATAATGTTGGTATTGACCTCTTTGACCTCAAACTGACCGCTTTATCAAAAACTAGTAACATAATGTCCCATGAACATATTATTTCACAAATCCATTCTGCACTTGTTCACATTTAAAGTCAGGTTTCAGTTCAAAGGGTTTTGTTCCCTTATTCAAAGCTGTCCAGAAAAGAGTGACCTAAGGCATTTGCATTTAATTAGGGTGACTATTTCTTACCTGACCGTCAAAACCTTAGTCAGTAGGGAGACAATTGAAATTAAGAAATAGGTTCACACTGAAGTCATCACTGAAAAGTTACCATATCTGTACGGTATCTTGATGGCCAGGTCAGGAGGTTATTTGAGCTTCCAGTCAATCCCACAGGTCCATATACCTTTGCTCCAACATTTTATCTGACTCAGTGGTATGTACGCATAGACTAGACATAAGTATTTAAATGTCAAGGTAGAAACGTATACACACACATCTTAAGGTTTTATTATTCCCAGTAAGTTCATACATTGAAAAACAGGTATTCAAAATTTTTATTTATTTCAACACACAAAGAATTTTAAAATAATCCATATCTGTCTTCAGTTGTATAGGAACCAGAGAGACTATTATACGCCTGCTAAAATCCTGTGGTCTTTTCAGATGATAGGGTGCATGAGGTTGAGTGGGAAAAGAGAAACAAAGAAAGAGAAAGAGAGAGAGCAAGCATGCAATATTGTAATTTTATTTTTAAGAAAAATAGCAGCAGGAAAAACATAAATTAATGGGCTGTCATCACTCCAAGGAATTAAAGCACAGAAAGCCACATGCAAGCACACTGCAAATAATTTGATGGGCATCTGCTTAGATGTGATCTGTATTTAGGTCATATGATTTCTCGAGCATAATCCAACAGAAAAAGGATTCCATATAAAAGACCTAGGGCAAGTAGATGCGATGCCATCAAAGATCTTGAAACTGAAGAGCTGAATTTGGAGTGTTTATTAGGTATTTTTTCTATGTGTTTCTTTACCGCATTATTTTGTTTCATGCATTTCTTCCATCATTTTAAAATGGGAAAATACAATATATTTTTTTTTTATTTAACAATGCATTTTTAAAGGCAGAATAATAAAGCAGAAAAATATACTTCTTATTTTCTTTATTCAGAATGTTCTCAGAATTTCCTTATTTTACTTTATGCCCTAGATATTCCCCTACAACGCCGCTGCAAATCTGTTGTAAAGAGACATATTTCACTCTGTCAAAATAAGAGCCTAAACTCAGAGAAAGCAGACATTTAAGGTACTCCAGATTTCTCATCTGGGAAGTTAATACAGGGTCCTACTAAAAAAGACACAATTGTTAATCTCATTGTGATGTATACAAGGACAGAGATCTGCCAGAGGCAGTCAAGCATGCCTTAGTCCCGCTTCAGCTCTAATATCCTACAGTTACAGGGGTGATCCAATTGAAAATATGCTGAAATATCCCACTTCCCCTACAAATGGTGCATTTTGAGCTCGTCAGCTCTAGTCAGCTCAGTGTGATCTGACTAGTATTACATAAATAATTTGCATACTGAACCTGAATGCCAAAATTCTGCTAGATACTGTACAAGTCAGGTGCTCCAACTTAGAACAATCTAACTACTGAGTTTTTTCTGTGCATCTAGTCCTACGTATCTAAGAGGAATGAAACAAAAGAAGTCTTACAGATCAGCAAGAAAGCCAAATGGAGACTGGCTCATGAAAGAGGTTTCAAGTTTCTTTGGAGATTGGTTGAGATTAGGCAAACCAAGAGTGCATGAGTATTTGTGAGTTTAATTAGCAGGCGGTACCGCAGTTTAAAACTGCTGTTCAAGTAGATTCTATCACTACTGTGAACAAGAGCAAGGATGAATATGCTAAACACATTTGTATAAAGCTGCTGTCTCTCCTTGTTCCAAAGTATCTCTTTTTCCTCAGGAGTCTTCCATTCCTCCTAGTTTCTAATTTGCCCATGGCTGCTACTGTTGATCAGCCTCTCTAGTCTAGATTACTTCTACTGCTGCAAGACCTCTCAAGAAACCCTCTTTTCTACCGCCCATGCATTTGTATTAAACAATATAATGAGGTATATTGTAGTAAACAATATAACCAGAATAACAGAGTAATTGGGGATGGAGTTAGGAGAAAAGCTTGCTTTAGTGCTTTCACATTTTAAACAGACAGGGTTTGGGGTTTGTTTTGTTGTGGTTTTTTTTTATCACTTCCCTGAATTTCTAAAGCCTTATTCCCTTCATCTGATCAGCTGGGTAATTTAATTTACTGGTGAAAAAAAATTCAACTGGATGCTGCTTTGTTCACCTGATTGTATTTTTCAATGCAAAATGAAACCAACCCACTGAAGAGCTGTGGGAGAGAGTCTATGGCAGGCAGAATGCAGAAGTTTAAAAGCTGCCTTTATTTTTTTGTTCTTCCACTTCAAACACTAAGTAGTTCCCAGTTGCTTTTGTCAAGATAAAATAAAACTGACAAGATGGCAGGGTGAAGGAAATAAGGCTGTACATATGTGAATAAGACAGAGTCATCAGAAAAAGAATTCAGAATGGACAAAAAAAGTGTTCATGGAACAGAAAGGGACTTATTCCCTTATAGTATAAAATAAAAATTTAAAATCCCTGCCTTACAAATGCATTAGACTTTGCATATTAATGTTAAGTAAAACTGTCTCAAGACTAAAACTCAGAGTCAAAGATTCTGCAGAATCTTTTGTGTTGCTAGTACCAGCTGATTTCAGAATTTGAACTTCAGGTTTATGGACTCTACATTAATGAAGAAAATCATGCAAATATAAATCACAAATTTCATTTTTTTAAACCAACAGACAAATCAAATGGCAATATCCATCCAAACATACAGGTACAGGCAGAGACTGCAGATCAACCTACAGACAACAACAAATACTCGCGGTGTGTTAGGTTTGGTTTAGTGTCTAAGTGGGGTGCTTCTTCATCACCAGCTAAATGGAAGTAGCTGATGTTAGAGAGTGAGGAGTAGTGAAGACCAGTTGCCTAACCATCAAATTTAGGCTCTTATTTAGGCTGTAATATTGGTCAACTCAGCCTGACAAGCTCTGAGCCTAAAGTCATTCAGGAAGAGAGGCTGAGGCTTCTGCACCTATAACAAGCCTGACAGTTTGAAAGGGAGGTAAATTGACTCCTTATGAAAGTGCACTGCCTAACAGAAATGTACTTGATCACACAACAGAGCTGTGAAGCAAGCAGTTGTGCATGTTAACCAGTGTTGCTGCAAAATTTGCTTAAACCAAATGCTAGAACATAGAGTTTTCTTGGATGGAATAGGGTGGCAAGAAAGAACTGATGTGCCAAATGACTAGCACTACAGCTGTGTAGGAAAGGATGTTTTCCCTTTGCTTATTTAACATGAACCTAGTATTTTTACTGCTGTTAAGCAAGGAAAGTTGCTATTTATTTCCTGACTTCAGCTAGTGCTGTGTGCACTCTTCTGGGAGCAAGAAATAGCAAGTAACTTTGTCCTGTGTTGCAAACTCTTCCCACAAAAGCAAGGAGACCCCAGTAATTTCTGGAAAACCTGTCTGTCTTGAAAATTCCTTTAGCACAAATTGCCAAAGTGGACAATGCAAACAAAGGCAACAACACCTCATAGCTTCCTTAGTCTTTCTGCTCTTGGCAAGTCAGAGACTAAATTCTGGCCTTCCTGAAATTTTGAGCTGATTTCAGATGTCCAGCCTCATATATTCATATGATAGCTCAAGTCTCAAGACGATGTGACACTAGGAATGTTCTCAATAGCTTCACAGTTGTCCTTACTCTTGCCTTAATATTATGATTCTTAATTGAGCTAGTCAGACAATCAAGTGTTCCACCTCTAGAGAAATTGCTTATGGGAATACAGAATTTTAAAAACTATTCCTTGAAATGCAGAAATAAAATATCGAGTAGGAATATTTATAATAACTGTCTCATGGAACCTTAATTATAGGATGACAGAATGGTAGGGGTTGGAAGGGATCTCTGGAAGTCATCTGGTCCAACCCCTCTGCTAAAGCAGGTTCATCTACAGCAGGTTGCACAGGAATGCATCCAGGCAGGTTTTGAATATCCTCAGAGGAGATTCCTCAGCCTTTATGGGCAGCCTCTTCCAGTGCTCTGTCTCCCTCAAAATAAAGAAACTTTTCCTCATATTCAGATGCAACTTCCTGTGTTCCAGTTTTTGCCTTTTGCCTCTTGTCCTGTCACAGGGCACCATTGAGAAGTGTCTGGTCCCATCCTCTTGGCACTTACCCTTTAGATATTTATATTAATCGATAAGATCCCCTCTTAGTCTTCTCTCCTCCAGACTGAACAGACCCAGGTTTCTAGCCTTTCCTCATAAGAGAGATGCTCCAGTCCTCTCCTCATCTTTGTGGCCCCCCACTAGACTCTCTCCAGCAGTTCCTTTTTTTTCTTGGACTGAGGAGCCCAGAACTGGACACAGTACTCCAGAAGCAACCTCACTAGGGCAGAGTAGGGGGGGAGGTTAACCTACCTCGACCCGCGTGCTACAGTTCTCTTAAGGCACTCCAGATTATCACTGTCCTTCTTGCCACAAGGGCACTTTTCTAAATAGTTGTCCTTTGGAGTTTTTTCATGTAATTACCTCCACAGTGGAGACTGTCACTTCTTAACAATTAAGTTATCTTAAAACATGCATATGTCCACTGATCCGCAAGGAAGATTCAGATTCAATCACTGTCGCTGTTTGTCTGAAAAGGCATATTTTATTCCTCTGCTGTTTATTAGAGTAATGAGTTCTTCCAGAAAAAAAGAAAGAAGCAGCATAAATACAAATTTTGCAACACTATAATTTGTGAAATAATACTTCCAGAAAGGAACCCCAAAATTTGCATTCTGGCAAGTATAAAGATAACACACAACTATTAGAGCAGTGCAGAAGATAGGTATTTCTTGTGAACGGATATGAATACTGAGTAACACCACTTGTTGCGTCCCTAAGCAATGTTCAGTATCTAATTGAGCATTGTTTCTCATTTTACATGATGCTGCAATGTCCTTAGTTAGCTTCATCAGATTATAAGAATTAAGCACATGTAAATAAATACAGGAGGTTCCAAAACTAATTTCTTAACCTCTTGTAACACACATTTATATTCCAGATGAAGAATTCTCCATTAGTCATAAGAAGTAATAGACTTATAAATTCATTAATTTTAGATAGACCTTTTTTTCCTAGCAAGTTAATAAACAGTTTTCAATTAGTCTCCTGTCTTTCTTTAAGCAGATAGGAAAGAGCTGGTTCCATTACATTTTGTCTCAGTTTAATCCCTCGCTGTTATAAGAAGTGGAAAATGCAATTAAATGCACTTCTGAAACCTCTCCCTAGAGTGCTGTTTACAATATTGCCTGCATTAAGCAGTCCAAGTGAGATGATGCATCTGTTCTTCCATGCCCATGCTAGCCTTAAGAAACTTCTAAAAAATTTTTTTTGGTCAAAGAAAAGAAATATCTGCCACCCCCCAAGAAACAATAAAAATGGCCTCTCATTCTTAGTATAAAAAGATGTTTATCGAAGTGGTAATGTTATACATGGATTCCTGACAGGTTTACAAGCACATCATAGTCAAATGAGCCAGAATTTTCGTTCTTTTTTTTTTTTTTCTCTTCCACATTTCGAAGAGGGTTGTAAACTTCCAAAAGGCTTTAGTTGACCCCATACAAATTTCATGTGCTTGCAGTTTTTCCTATCTGTTTATTCAGTCCAAACAAGAAGAAAACTGATAGCTATGACAGTAGATATGCCCCAAATACGTTATCTCCTCAAGCAAACTACCTCTAGATAAGCAGGGTGGGATATATCTGTATGCCTCTACATGCTTGTAGGCTTGTACATCCAAGGCCATCATCTAAACTCTCTTTTTAGTTAGTGGAGAAGAAGAAAGGGATCTTTAATGATTGACTCATCTGACCTGTTCTAAGACTTGTACCTTAAGATGAGAAGAGTTACAGCTATTTATTGAAGAGTTACCCTCCTAAATTACCCTCTGTTTGCAACCATCTGTTAAAGGCTCCAAAATGACTAGATGTTTTTGAAAATCTCTATCTTCTAATTAAATAATGACAGAAAACACAGGTTTGGCCTCCTGTTGAGTTAAATAACAGTCACTAAAATAACTTTTCTAGCATCAGAGGATGATCACTAATAATGAAGGACTAAAGGACTATACGCAATTAATAAGGTTAAAAAAATCAAAATTTTAAAACCCTCAACAGGAAAGCATCAAAACTGATCTAGTATATTGCTGTTAACTTTCTAGAAGCATCTTCATTAAAGGGTCTTTAAAAAGAAAAATTTCTTTTTTTTCTAGCATAAAAAGTGCTCCTACAGACTGGTAAGGGATCTATAAGTAGGAAACAAAGGACAAGAATACACTTCCAATTCCCAGAACAATGGCATATATATATAATCAGCTGTACTCTGAAGTTGGTCTAACATCTCTACAATCTGAAATAATAATAAATACTCTGGAAAAAATACTTATAAAAGTTGCAAATGAAAAGAGATCAATTCCGAAACTTGATGATGAATTTACAATGAAAAGTCCAAGAAGGTTCTGTAATATATGAGGATGTGGGTAGCAAAATAACACCTGAAACTCAGCTTGAGTAAGCAGAAAGTGTCTTATGTGGAAAAGTATAATTATAAAATCAACTGCATAATTCATAGAATCATAGAATACCAGGTAGGAATCAGGGATCATCTGGTCCAACTTTTCATGGTAAAAGCACACTCAAGACAAGACTACTCAGTACCCTCTTCAGCTGAATATAAAATAAGTGTCAAATGCTGGGGATCCACCAGTTCCCTAGGGAGATTATTCCAATGTCTGATTGATCTCTCTTGTATCCAATTGGAATTTCCCCACGAGTAACTAGTACCCATTATCCCTCCTTATCTTTTCTGTGTGACTCAATGTAAAAAGGGAGTCTCCATCTTCTTTGTTGCCTGCTTTTAAATACTGGAACACGGTGATAAGGTCTCTCCTAAGCCTTCTTTTCTCAAGGCTGAACAAACTCAGTTCTCTCAACCTTTCCTCATATGTCCGGCTTCCCAGTCCTTTGATCACCTTTGTGACCCATCTCCAGACTGTCTCCAGCCTATCCACATCTCTTTTATACAGCAGGGACCAAAACTGAACACAGTACTCCAGGTGCAGCCTGACAAGCGCCAAGTCAGATAATGATTTCCTTTCTCTCTACTGGTGATGTCCTCGTTGATGCAACCCAGCTTTCTTTGCAACAGCAAAACACTGTTCACTTTTTTATGGAGCTTATTTTCCACCAGGACCCCCATGTCCATTTCCGTGAAACTACTCCCCAGCTGGGTAGATCCCAGCCTGTGCTACAGTCCTGCACTATATTTTCAGGTACAAGGCCTGACACTTGTCCTTATTGAACTTCATAAAGTTCTTGCTAGCCCGCTCTTGCAGTCTATCCAAGTCTTCTTGCAGGGCGGCTCTCCCTGCCAATACGCCCACTTCCCCACTCACTTTGGTGTCATCAGCAAACTTTGTCAGGGTGCACTTCATCCCATAATCTAGGTTACTTACGAAAATATTGAGCAATATTGAGCCCAATGTCTATCCATGGGGCAGCCAACTGTGCTGGTAAATGCAGAGGTGAAGAAAGTATAGAGAACTTCTGCCTTTTCCTTTGTTTCTGCTTGTTATTTACATGCTTGAAGAACTCTTTGTTGTAGTTTTTGACATCTCTGGCCAATTTCACTTCAAGCTGAGCTTTTTCTTTTCTAACAGCATCTTTGCATGCCCTGGTAGTGCAATTTCAAAGTTTGATATTACTATTCAGAAAAACATAACAGTTTTACGGTGTATCACTCCCGAAAATATGAACACTCCCAAAAAACGACAAAACAGAAAGAATTATGAAGGAAAGAACTGAAAACAAAGCAGAACTTTTACTGCCATTATGCTATTGTATAAATCTATGTCCCCATCAGTGAATACTGCATGAAATTCTTATTTCTGTCTCTCAAGAAATTACAGAGAAACTGTAAAAGATATAGTTAATGAAGACAACATATTGACAGAGGTTAGGAAGTGTATGTGTCTTCTACACAGAAAAAAACAATACAGAATGATAGGGTAGATATCATTTAAATCATTCACAGCAAGGAAAAGTTATTAAAGAATGGCTATTCACTGTTCGTTTACATAAAAAAACTCGGAGAGCACCTGCTGGTATCATTATGCAGAGTTTAACAAAAAAAAAAAAAAGAAACAAACTTTCACAGAGTGGACCATTAAGCTATAGAGCTTATTTTGGGAGAGGGTGGTATAAGTCCTAGTGTAAGAGCTTGCCGAACAAGAATGAGTACACAGGGGAAGGACCAAAAATAGTGGTCAAAACTCAATTTCTGACTTCATCTCTGATTTTATCTGGAAAGAACAGAAATACACAAAGGAGGAATATTTTGTGTTTTCTTACATATTTTTCCCAAATATCTACTCCTGTCCATTACTGGAGTTAAGGTACTGGGTTTTCCAGACTCAGGTCCCACACAGCACAGTCATTCTCATGTCCTTCAGAATAAATCTAAAATATTTAGAATTTAAGTGACAACAAACTATAGTTAAGATCAACAGCTAAGGACTGATGGATTATTTAACAGTTACACTGCCAGTCTCCTTACCCAAGTGAAGTTTCTGCCTCATTCTGGTTAGTTGACTAGGGAAAATTCACTCCTAGAAAAAAAATGGTCATATCTTATGAATCAAAAATTTATTTTTGTACTGGAAAGGAAGTACTTTCTTGAAAAATATATATTTACTCTAAAATGTCAGAACTACGTTTTTTACAATATTTCTTTACTCCAACCTTTAAATTGTTAGCAGCAATATGTTTCTCTGACTACAGCTTGTTTTGTAACCAGAATGGAATGGAGAAAATGTAGAAAATGTAAAAGTATTCATATTTTGTACAGCATGTTTCTAGTTATGGTGACAAAATCTGAAATTTGGATGTTCTATCTAGATAATGATAACTTGGTTCGCTAAAGCTATAACTGTAGGTCTATGTCAGTGTCCTTGCTGTGTTGCACTCCCTCTGACATAAATTTGAATTAAATATTATAGATTTTTAAACTTAAATGAAGTCAGATTGTAATCATGTGGGATCTCATACTTGCCTCTAGCAAGAGTGCTAGTGATTATACTCTTTTTTGATTTGTTTTGTTGTTTGGATTCCTTTTTCTTTCTGCAGTATAGAAATACACATGCCTCGTCTCCCAGACATTTATTATCTGCTCCTATTTAGCCTTGATCCTTGTTTGGGGTAGGTTGCCAAGCAAATTGTATAGTCTACCTGATAGACTTTTTATAGATGCAGGGTCACAGAGATATTTAATCCCTGTTACAAGAAGTGGATAAAAACTATTAAATTTATTTCTGATGTCTTCCATACCTTTTTTGAAGAGATGGAGTATTTTTTAAATAGTCTGAGAGAGTGAAGCTTCTGATCTTGAAGTAGGAATATATGAAATAAAGGAAAAATCATGCTGTACATATTTTTTCCCCGAAGGGACCCATATGCACAAAATTTCTTCTTAGAAATAGCTGTCTAAAGAGCATTTTTCCTCTCTTTTCTGGCATATAATGTCCTTTGATCCATGAAATGTAACAGGAAAATAGGAAGACTGTTCAAGAGGAGAGCTTCTGTGAACACTTAAATGTATTTGTTTATTTTCAGGTTTTTCTCCTTTTCAACCTAGGCTTCTTATATGTGTGACTGACAGGACAATGCCAATAAGTTTAAGTATTTTTTGTCTTCTCCTAAGTTTCAAATGTCCTTTCTTGTTATAAATGTTTTCAATTATTTGAGAGAGGTTGGAATACAAGCCTTTGCAACAAGAAGTTATCTTAAACTGGATGGGAAATGGCACTTTGAAAGACACCCCCACAAGGAAAAGGAAACTGTACAATTTTAAGCTATCATCACAAGTATAAGATCAGTAGGAGGTTTTCAGGAAAAATAAATTTGGGTGGGTAGAAAATGCAGGCACAGCAGGGTCATCTGTCCTCCTGGCATTTGAGAAAAACCTTGCAATATACAGTTCAATTCCCTTGCAATTGTTCAGCTGTCTATATCATTAACCCTGCAGCCAAGAAAGTAAACAGAACTGCATTTCTAAGACTGTCATTCAGTGCCATGAGGAATTCAGGCTCATGTCCCTACAATTATCTCCACTGCTAATGATTTGGAAGAGGAATGTTTTCACAAGTTTATGTTGCTAGGACTTGAAAGGGGGAGAATAGCTGGTCTATAGCTTTTTTGTTTCTTCATTTGCTTATAACTCTTGCATCTACATTTGATAGGTTTGATTTTTGGTTGGTTTTTTTTTTAGCAAACTAAAAGGAAGCAGTTCGATTTGCTTCTGTTTCTGTGTGTCTTTGTGCATTGCACCTTTTGAGGTTCTTTGGTTTCCCTGTTTTTATCACAAGGTAACACAGTGGTAAGAATGTGCTGATTGCTGTAGAGAGAAAGGAAGCCTGTAACGTAGCTTTTTCTACAGGAAACATTGTTTAAATAAGGATTAATCGACTCAATCTGTCAACATTTTGGCAAGTTAAAAAAATATTTGAAGAACACCTCATCGTTCCTATATAATGCAACCAAAGAGACTTGTTTGTTTGGGATCATGAGATCCGGGATACAGGTATTTATTTTGTAGTTTGCAGTTGCCTATTAAACAAGAAATCATACACAATTGTTTCACATCCTGTTTTGGAATTATTCCTACAAGATTAAATACGTTCTAGGGATATTTATCATATTATCACCTTGTTACGCTATACATATTATTCAAGCTACTGTTAACAAATGAATTCTTTGTATGGCTAACGCAAAATCATGAAAAGATTAGGGAGGAGGTAAGAACAAAAAAAAACAACAAACCAACTTCTTGCTTTGCTTGCTACATTTTCCTTGGTGTGTGGACATTTCCTCCTCCCTCTGCTGCATTAGCCTGAAGCCTGACTGTTACGGCAGTTTCCTGAAGCATGAAAGTGTCAGGCTTCATATCAACTCTTTCTCCATTCCACGGGACTATTGTAACCCCTTGGTACTTAAAATGAGGATAATCAAACTTTACTGATGATACTTTAAAAAACTGTGGCAACTGCAAACATATTCTGTACAGAACTCCATCTCACACACATACAGCAGTCATTTCCAGAAAAGCCCCACAAGGGCATTCAGGCAGAAAGGTATCTTGTTTCTAAATTCCTGTCTTAGGCAGGTGTTACAAATGCAAACACATACAGTAGTTCCCTACCCTGAGCATTTTACTGTAAAAAGTAAGGTACCTCTATAGTTAGTCAGAGACCGAACCAGATTTTGCAGGATCTGCAGTCAGAGTTTAAAGTTTAGATTCAATACAGCTAACATTGGTTGCTTAAGTTGTTGGCATTTAGTTTCCACAATCATTGGTAAAGGTAGTTAAGCCCCTCCAGAAAAACAATTAATTTAATTCTAAATTAACCGCAATAAATTATTTTTCTGGAAGCACTTATTCTGGAAGCACTTCAGTAGCTAGAGGGGAAGCCATCATAGGTCAGCTTAGAAGCCTTGCTCTTAGATGGCTAAAATTCAGAGAGAGGAGACCCACCCCAGAAAATGAAGTTCTTTCGATTGGACTTGAGCCAGTAAAGTACGTGTTTTATCAGTATATATTATCAAGTACATAAACTTGATAAGAACATGAAAATTGTCACCATCTCAACATTTTGTGGGTTTGAGGATTTCTTGTAAATTGTGCTCATTTTATTCTGTGAGCATCTAATGCAGATCAAAAGTTTAGATCTGGAAATACAGTCAAAAATCAAATTCCTATTGAAATTTTAGCCTAAGTAAAAAAAAAAGAAGGCAATTTTCCAATCTATTTAGACTTTTGTTGACAGTTGTATTTCTGTTTTTGTAGGTTAAGAGCTAAACTTTTTACATGAGCAGGTTGCATAGTTATTGAATGTAATTTCTGACTGTGGAGAAGTTCGTCAGTGTGCAGGTTCTCTTAAAAGTATTTTTTTCCATTCAAGTGATGGGAGAAGCAGGGTTTTGTGCCTGACTGATGTGCGTTGTTGTACACCTGGAGGTCTTGATTCAGTGTGTGTTAAAGCTTCCTTGCCAGCAAATCACTCTGGATTTATCCTCTGTCACAATCAGGCCACGTGGAAATTGTTGGAAAGAAAAACGCTCACAAAATATTTCACCTCAAATGGCACATACATGTGCATAAAGGGCTTTATAGGCATGCCTGTGTGAATACGAGAGTTTAGATACAGCTGTTAAATATCATGAGGGATATTTCCATCTTATTTTCCAATTTTTAAGTATGTGTTTCACTAAACATCATCCTTCATAATAGCTTTTCTTCTTACTCAAGCATTTTTATAAGCTGTTGCCCTCTACAGAGGCTACTAAACAGACAGTATTGTTATCAGGTGGCAGAAAATTGAGGAACAATGTGAAACACACAGAATCCATTATTTTATACTGCTCATGACTTTCCAGAGATCTTGACTTCATCTTCAACTAACAAAAATGCAGTGATTAGTCTTGTTTCTGTTTTACAGAAGCAGAATTTCTGTGCCTCTGTAGCATGTTTTCTTGACTAAGCTATCACACACCTTTAAAAAAACAATTTACTCCCTGTCTGAGTAGTACTCAGGATTATTATGAGGATATAATTTTGACATAGATCAGTTAATTTTCACTACCTTTTCAAATTACCCACTATAGATTGCAAGACATAAGAAGCTACTTCCTATTTGAAGTCACTTTGAGGTAAGTAGTCATTGCAAGTATATGTTCCATATTTATATTCTTGGTAGTGAATTTGGTTAACAATGTAGCACAACTCACACACTAAGGCAAATCTGGGAAAACAAACAAACAAACAAACAAAAAGACAAAGGGGAAAAGAGTTAAGAAATGTGTATGAATGAGAATGAAAATATAGACATTCCACATCTTGCAGTACCTGATTTTTGGGTGTGTTATGAAATCTAACCTCGTCTCTCACACTGATCTTCATTCAGCCAAGTGCAGGTGGACAAAGGCAATGCAATTTCACGGTTGATTTAAGTCAGTGTAAGAGCAAGTAGACACCTTCTTGTCCTTGGTTATATCTTCTGACTTCTTTTCTTATCCTTACACTCACAAGACTACACTGTTAGCTAGCTGAACAGGCATGTGGTCCACTGGCAGACACATTTGGTGGGGATAATCTTCAGCTGGATCAGTTTTCTTATCTGACTGACCACTTCAGTACAGAGGGCTCGCTTAAGAAAAAGATCAAGAATGATGAAGCAGAAGGATCCCCCCCCCCTTGACTGTCACAGGACAGAAGTGAACATTACACAGTTATTCCACAAATAAATAACAATAATAAATATCATTGCTGGCTACCTTGATACATACTCCTGTATGATCTTCGAGTACTGAACCCTGTGAAGTACGTGGTCATTTAGATAGTTAAATTGGCAACCTATGGCTCAGAGTAAAAATGTGACACTGCTCTTTCTTCTTACTTGCCAGGTTCATTAATGTTCTTTGTCACTATTATTATCATAATTTTTGAGGAACAGTGGAAGTTTCGTCTTCAAACAATGCACAAAAAAAGTGGCAGCAAGGTAGAAATTGCCTTAAAGATCTCTTGTTTCAGTCAAAGGACTGCTATTCCTTTAATGTGCCTTTTAGAAAATAAGAAAAAGAGAAGATCTTTGCATAAAAACCATCTTAATGAACAAATTATGCATTTCTGGGAATGAGTGGTATGCCACATTAACACTAAAAGATAATTCAGGACATCATCAGTAATAGAAGTAATTTTTTTTCCCCCACATGATTAATTAAACTCATTGTTCTTCTCAGGAATGAGCTTTTATACTTAGAAAAAAATCCTATCAGAAATGCAAATGTATGTCCATGTACATGTACATAGACACACATGCATATGAGTTTTCAGTTCAATCAACTTAGCTAAAAGACAATGTCTATCAGCCTTCAGTTCAAACATGGAATTATTCCCAGACTGGGTCAGTTTGAAAATGGGGCAAGAAGCAGTGCCTTTTTATTTCACTATATTTCTTTGTCCATTGGTAAGTATTCCAATACTTGCCACCTAAAACCTTAACTTTTCTTTACAGAACATGCTGTAAGGTCTGTAATTTATTACAGTATTATTTTCTATACACAGTAAGTTATATTAGTCATCTCATTCACCTGTGAAAGATCGTTCAGGAGGTGAAAGACCTTAGAGATATGGGAAGCATTATTCTAACAAATGGTGATGAACAGCACAGTATAAATCATGTTTGTGGGCTGAATGAAATGTTCAGTGGTGAGTCTAAACACCATATATCAGAAGGGAAATCTTGTGAAAACCAAACTTCACTCCATAGGCAAAGTTTTTCAGACAGCCTTTTGTGCCAAGTCTTGTAACTAACTATCTATTCTTGGCCAAAGTAATATCTTGGTCTTAACCAAATTTGCACATTAAATTATTTACAACTTTCTGTATACATACTTTATTTGCCAAGCCCTGATGCTTTCGAGTTTTGCTGTTTAGTGATTATTGCCATAAAAATAACAAAATAAGATGTTGCATTATTATGACAAGCAGAAGGGTTGATTGTCTGTGACTTCATGGCTTCTGGTCACTTTCGGGAAAGAGTATTCTTTTACAATAAGCTTATGCACATAGTATGAATTTTCCATATTGATGTATTGTATATATGAATATCCTATATTCTTCATATAATATGTATATTATATAATATTCTGTATATTAATGTAAACTCTGGTGGAAATACAACTCCACTAAAATCAATAACCAGTTCAGATATGCATTTAGGGTCATATTTATTAGCAATGACTCAATAGCCTATGCAAAATAAACATCAAATGCAACAGAGAGATGTCTGTGTAGCAGCTGTGTCGTATTGCCCCTATCCTGGTTCTTTGTTTGTGGATGTTTCTGACATAATTTAACTCCACACTATTTTAGTTATCATCCGGAGAATTCCCAATTTCATAATAGTAATTTAAAATGTAAATATATTTTTCTCATAAATTTATCTATATACATCAGGCTGAAGTCAAAAGTGAATAACTGCCAGAAGGAAGTATTTTTTTTACTTAATGTTTCTTTTGGTGTCAGACCTAGCTCTGATATTTCTATTTCATCATGTGTTCTGTGGAAACAACCACAGATATTTAACTTCTTTCTAATTGTGTCTAAAGGCTTCAATACCTGAGAAGTATTGTTTGTTATGTACACTGTAAAATAATTTTATTCTCTGTGGAGAATTCTAATTTTTTGATAGGAATTTAAAAAGTGAAAATCTTTATCTCTGAAACAAACGCTTGCTTTTAAATGTGATGTTGTAGGTTTATAGGCCTGGTAGCGTGGAGTTGCATGCTTTACTGCCTAGGAGAAGACTGCCTTCACTATGATGAAATAGGGTCTTCTTGAATAACGTGTGTGTTGAAAGAATTGGTTGCCAGGCATAGAATTCTGTCAGATAGAAGTGTGATTCTCAACTAGTTTTCAAGTGATGTCAAAATATACAGTTTTGGAGATGTGGCTTTTTCACGTTATCTGGGAACAAGTCAGTATTTTTCCCATAAAATATATTACTTTATGAATAATGGAATTTTACCTGAACTACAATTGCTACTCAGAATGCCACCATTTTTATGTGGTGAAGAAGACAGTTTCTTTCTTAACTTTGGTGAGATCTATTGACGAAAAGTAGAATATAAAAAGGAGAGGGAAGGAAGGCAAGAGGAACCATTCTGAAGAAAATTTTGTTTCTTCACAAATCTATGCTAGAAGAGTATAAGCACTAGATCTAATGAAATCTGTTTTTCTATGGTTTCATGTCTCTTGATTGATGCCTAAAAAGGTGCTAGCTCTGATGAAAATCTTTCCCTTTGTTGCAGCATTTATAAAGTCTCTCTTCCAACTCCTGACGTGATCTATACTCTTGGGTATCCAATACGTGTGCTCATGCTGCCATTTTTCCCTTGGCTGAGGTACCTTCATTGTTACCAGTCTGTTTGCAGAAAGCTTGACGTAATGAACTTGCACGTTAAATTTGACTGAAAAGAACTCTTGAGAGAGGGGGAAAGAAGCTCTCACACGCACTTAAACGGGGACATAAATCTCACTTCCATAGGTAATCAAACAAGGAATATTACTAATAAAATGTGTTTTTATAAGGCAGCTCCACTGCAAAATTCTGTGACCAAAAGATATATGGAGTGGAAAAGGGGCCCTTAAGAACTGCTCCTATTTACTGAAAATTTATCAACCCTCATTTCCAACAATTTCAAAAGAATCCCTACAGTATTGTTTTTCTTTACCTGCAACCACATACTTTAGAGGATAAGGAGAGACAGGATCAAGGAAGTTCACATCTGTAGTGCCTGTATCTGTTGTTGAAACTTACTCATGTTTGTCATTCCTTCTCCTCCAGTGCTGAAGAGATCAAAAGACTTTATAGCTGCATTACCTTGCTAACGAACTTGTCAAGCTTATTATTTACAAAGACTGACTGTGTATTTTTGCTTATCTTGCTTTTACTACTTGCAAAAAGCTTGATATCATAGGGAAAACCCCTAATAATAATATATTACTGAAGTGAAAGATTTCTGTGTAGGGATTTTCCTCTTAGATGTTATTATGCTGTCATTCAATCACATCCTTCATTTAATTTAATTTAATTTCATTTCATTTCACTTCATTTTATTTCATTTCATTCATTAAAAAGTATAATAGAAGCAAATGTAAAATGCATTCTGCATGTTTATAGTATTAGGCTGATTCTATGAAATCCTGAAGGTCTATTTCATGATCTGTGATATGTACCTACTGATTAACTTGATTCAACTTACTTTCAAAGCAATCCTTCCTCACTCGGTAGAGCTTTCACTCTACAACTTTGTAACACTCGAGTAAATTATTTCCTCACTGTGCTGTTGTGCTTCAAGCATCCTGAACTCTGCTTCCACACAGAACCTGTGTTCAGTGAATGCCTACTGTTTGAAAGAGCTGAATCTTTTGTTCTTTTTTATCATTCACGTACAGGCACAGACGGTCTTTCCTGATGAAGCAGTTTCTTCAATGCTGAGGCTTAGTTGAGATAACCCACGCATTCAAGGCTATGCCCTTTGGAGAAGTCCTTCAGACTGTTTAATGAAGCAAAGAACTGGGAAGTACTTTGTTCTTGCAGCTTCTTATCCATTCTTCAAAACCACAGTGTTGAACAACACACTAATGAATCCAGTTTATTGAATGAAAATACAGTACTCTTCATTACAGATGCTTTAACAAATAGTATCCATCAACAGAATGTTAAAGCAACTCAGGAGTGTGAGAAAATGATTTCCAATTACAAAATTGCACTTGTGCAACTGCCTATTGGATGTTGATAAGTGTGTTGCGATAACCTTTAAAGGGAAATTCTACACTGGATATCCGTCTGTATTAAAATGGCAGCTGTTAAGTGAACTGAGTGTTTGCTGAGTGCAAACAATGAAATACAAATTAATGCATATTGCTTTTCAGAACCCAGACTGAATTTTTCCAAGGGTGGTATTTAGAAAGTATTTTTTTCACTTTATTCTTGTTGTATAAATACAAAAATACAGTCACATATGTATATATGTGGAAATTACAGATTCATAATAATTTCAGATTCTCTCCATTTTATTTGAAATTTAAACTCTTTATTTGAAATTTTACTTTAAAGTTAAACTAACTGGAAACAATTACAAATTTATCTGAAAGGTTAAAGACTTGGAGATTGTTAGTCTTAAAGTGATATAGTTGATGCATTTTGGAAGAAAAGCAGCTTTGACATGGATAAAACAGAATAGAGACATTATGAATGCATTTGAAAATTCTAGCATGAGCAAAAAAAACATAAAGTTGTCCAGACAAATATTTCTTTTTTCAATATTTGGAAGAGGTTGTGAAGAAAAACAGTAGTCAAGTGAAAATACAGCAGTTAGATTCTTTTCTATACCCAGCATATTTAGTATATAATATTAGTAGTTGTTGATTTTTTCACTTCAGGAGTTCACTCTGACCATGTGTTTTTAGGAAAATGGAAGTATCATAAAAAAAAATCTCTTTTATGTACATATTAATAGTATGGTATTTGTATTTATAAACCACAGTTTTATTTCAGTACTTGGCAGGGCTTCTATTTGATGATACTTGAAGTCATTTGAGTACCTATACATGTGTGTGTAACTGTGCATACACATCAGATCTTTCTCGGCAGACTTCAGCAGCCTCTTTACTGTCTCTGGCTGTTGGTCTATTTGGCTATTATTCTCTATTTCTCTTGTTCATCCACTTCTTATCTACAACTGATATGCAAGAAGATGACTTTGAGGTGTTAATCAATAACTGTGAAATGATTAAATATATCTTGTGGGCCTTTTTTTTTCCAAATGGAAATACCATAACTTAGTCACTAGGAAGGAAATTTACAGTGTGTGATAGTCTATCCAGAATAGTATCTTCTCTCTGATCATCAGAAATCTGCAGAAAGGTTACAATATTATTTGAATACAATTTATTTGAAGGGTCATTTCTTCTTATGACCTAGTACCTAGGTTATTTGTCAAGCCTCATGTAGAATTGTCTGCTGTAATGCATATCCAAATGAAGGATCACATTTTCTTTCTTAACAGGTGTTTGGATTAAATTATATCATACAGTAATAAGTTCTGCATGTTGTTTATTGAAAAGAAAGCAGTAAAAGTTACTACAACTTTTTTTAAAAAATTGCATTACAGTATAAAATATGCAAACATATATCTAATTAAATATAAACTTTATATTTCAACTGTTTTAAAAGAAAAGAATAATGCTGACTACACTTTGAAAGAGCAGTTTCTGAAAAAGACAAAAGTACAGCACACTCCACTTCTTTGGTATCTTCTGTTTATATACCTCATTTTCAGGCTGACTATACAAATTTGATCCAAAGAGCAAATAATGTACTAACTAACTAGAAAATCTTAAATGCTGTTAAATCTTAACAGCTTAAATGCTGTTCTCTTTCTCAAGATTGCTTTTATGCTTTTCTTTATGAAAGTTTTACAAAGACAGCGAGGCCATATAGCTACCTTTTATACTTCTCAGTCTACCATATAAGCCAGCCTAAGATTTGTCCATGGCTAAACAGTTTGTCACTTAAGGATAGAGTAAAGCAGACATAATCCTCTGTGCCTGGACGCAGATCTTCTGCTTTAAAACTGCCCAGACTAGCAAAGAATTCTTTTGGTTTAGTTTGAAAGGTGGGAATCGTCTCAGTTCAAAAAGTAAAATAAAATGCAACTTTATGTCAGTAGGATTTTGTCTATTTTTCCTGGGGTAACTATGTTGTTCTCAGTGTTGGATTGCTACAACCCCACATATATGAATGCTTTCTGCCACTACAGATAGGCTAGACAGATACTGTATTCAACACTCATGTAAATCTGTTGCCTGCTTTTTAGAGGACATTAAAATTCCTTACCAGTACCTTTTAAGAGCTCCTGAAATGTTAACCTTCACCTTATTGAATAATAATAATTAATTCCAGCTCTTTGTTTTCCTCTTCTTAGCTAGCTTCTGATCCGTGACTGTTTTTTACTTCTCATCAAATGAGTACTTGATTCTTCAAAAAAATCTCAGAGGAAACTTTGCCATCATTGTTAGAAATTCTAAATCAATTATCAGTGTAGTATTTTACCTCAGTGTGTCTGACTAATTTTTGTGCGGATACATTTTAAGAAGTTAAAAAGCTGGTAATATTCTTCCATTAGCAATGACAAACAAAAAACTACAACAAAATCAAAATTCATCAGGCATTACCCTAGCACCAGTATAATGTCAACAAGAGCTGACAAGAGCTTCTGGCCTTTCTAAAGTATAAATACACTCTTTGAAGTTAAGAAGCTGTATTTTCATTTCCCCTCTTCCTGGGTCTTTATGAAAATCTATTGTCCTCGTCCATGTGGTTTTGTCTTTATTTCAATTTATGTCTGGCTTCAGGTGCCTTTTAAATAGTCTGCAAACTGTAAACGGAGAATGAAGCCTACTGGAGGAACGTTATTTCCTTCTGGAAGATATCCATGGAAGTTACTGTATAGTCTTGGTGAACTGTAGACAATGACTGCATAAAGCTCAGCTAGATGTCATTGTAGAAATTGTAGCCCATGAACCTGCACAGCTTTATTTTCTATTTTCAAGATTTTTAGATTACTGAATCATTGAAGACTTGATTCTTCTTGCCAAGCCTCATATAGCTAAAATATAGACAGATACTTCTGAACTAGTGTCCCAGGCTCTCTCTATGGCTGATGGAGGAAAAAAGAAAAAAGGCTACTTTGAGAGAGAGAACTGTTCATCTAATTTCAAAGTAAATATTTAAAATACATCACATAAATCATGTCCTAAAAAAAGGAACTTCATTTTCTTTTGCTGTAGTAGAGGTTCATGCAACTAGCTTAGGTGTAGACATTTAAACAGTAGATCCCTACAAATATAATAAATTAAATCCTCACTAGAAGTCTTGTAACACTGGAGAGTGGCCAAATCATTTGTTTTCTCCATGGGGCAATTCTGAGAAAATAGACACCAGTATGCAAGAAAATAAAGCTTATTTTAGTTAAAGTGGATTCGGGTTCTGAAACAACCATCAAAAAAAAAATTACCGATGGAATATGACATATCCATGTAACCAGTTTTCTATATGTAACATAAAACGAAATAAGAAAATGAAAAATTCAGATGAGCATTCTATATATTATTACTGTCTGCCCTAAATCTTTTCAACTCTCATACTGAAAAATGCTGCTTTCAGTTAAAGTAAGTTTTACTCAGCGTACAGTAAACACACATATCTGATCTTTAGTCTGAGACATTCATTCAGTAGCATGTATTTTATGGAGTTTGTTTCAGAAAAAACACTGTGCACACAGAATCAGTGACATACACAGTCTGCACAAAAGGGCCAAGGAGTTAGGACAGTTTGTACATCTTTACATCCACTAATTCAATTCATTTCATGTAGTCACCTGTCATAACTTAGATTGGAACTTCTTATATTTCTGGGTTTTTTTCACATAATTGCTAACTTTATGCTTTAATTTTCTCTTAGCATTTTTTCTTATGTGATACTTTATGACTGTCATGTTCTAGGGTACCTTTCAACATCATCAAGTGGACAGAGAGCTGTACAAATATCAGAGCATCAGAAATGTTCTTCCACCCTGATAATACCTCTTTGACTGATTTAGAGCACAATCCTCTCTAAAAGCCTGTAATCATGTCACGGAGTCATAACTTAAGCATTCCTTCTTTTCTCATTTTCACTAACTAAATAAGTAAAATAATTTCTTTGTCTTTTTATTAATTTTTTTTCATTTTCTTTTATTTTCTGAGCTTTTGTAAAGCTAGAAAATGTTTCTTTCCACAGAAGTGTGTTGAGGTACGATTAGAGCTAGCAGATACATCACCTCCATCTGCCACAAGTGGGGCATTTGATTCAAGGTGGTAATCAAAGCTCGTTTTGTGCTGGTTGAGGTAGAAATTACTTCCCAACCTAGTTTCACACCAGCCATCTCAGGCACTTGTTATTGGATAGGGTAAATCTTTCACCTGGAAGTGCCACTATCTCTGTTGATGACAAAGCTGTCAAGTTCAGACTTCAGAAAATTCATACTGATGATTCCCACTATATGCAATTATTTAAACGGTACTTTAAACAAAAGATATCTGTTACTTTCTCATACCTTTTCCCTTTGTTTCTTGTTTATTGTTCCAAACTGATAGAGTATTTATTCCTTTACCATCAGATATAAGCCTGTGTCCCTGATAACTATGCAATGCAAATCTATTTATTTAAGCACAAAAATTACAAAATACTTAAATAAAAAATATTTTAGACTAAACTGTGCATTCCAGTAGTAATGAGATTTTAGCCACCTTTTCAATATCTTTTACTTAATTTTTGGTCAACTTAGTTTTCATCTTTTTCCTCAGTGGATCATAAATGTTTAATAAGTAAGAGCAAAGTTAAATTGTACTAAGAAACTATTAAGATATTTTAACAATCACCTCACAAATGTAATAGTGTTATATCATTTAAGAAAAATTATTGGGCTTTTTTATTTTTCACAGTATCACAGTATCACAGTATCACAAGGTTGGAAAGGACCTCTGAGATCATAAAGTCCAACCTATAACCTAACACTAACACCAACACTAACACCAACCATCATCTAAACCATGGCACTCAGTGCCTCATCCAGTCTCCCTTTAAACACCTCCAGGGTAGGTGACTCCACCACCTCCCTGGGCAGCCCATTCCAATGGCCAATCACCCTTTCAGTGAAGAATTTTTTCCTCATATCAAGTCTAAACTTTCCCTGATGAAGCTTAAGTCCATGCCCTCTGGTTCTGCCACTGGTCACCTGAGAGAAGAGACCAACCCCTGTCCGACTACAACCTCCTTTTAGGTAGTTTTAGAGAGCAATGAGGTCTCCCCTGAGCCTCCTCTTCTTTAGACTAAACAGACCCAACTCCCTCAGTCGCTCCTCATAGGGCTTGTGCTCCATTCCCTTCACCATCTTCGTTGCCCTCCTCTGAACACATTCCAGTATACTAACATCCTTCCCAAATTGGGGGGCCCAGAACTGGACACAGTATTCAAGGTGAGGCCTGACCAGTGCCGAGTACAGGGGGACAATAACTTCTCTGGTCCTGCTTACTACACTATTCCTGACGCAGGCCAGGATGCCATTGGCCTTCTTGGCCACCTGGGCACACTGCTGGCTCATGTTGAGCTTCCTGTCAACCAGCACTCCTAGGTCCTTTTCTGCCTGACTACTCTCCAGCCACTCTGTCCCCAGTCTGTAGCTCTGCATGGGATTGTTGTGTCCAAAATGAAGTACCCGACATTTGGACTTATTAAACATCACCCCATTAGAATCAGCCCATCTCTCCAATCTGTCCAGGTCCTTCTGTAGGGCCATCCTACCCTCTAGCAGATCAACCCTTCCTCTCAGCTTGGTATCATCTGCAAATTTGCTGATGATAGACTCAATCCCCTCATCCAAATCGTCAATAAAGATATTAAACAGGACGGGACCCAATACCGATCCCTGGGGGACACCACTGGTGACCGGTCGCCAACTGGATGAAACACCATTCACCACCACTCTCTGGGCTTGGCCATCCAGCCAATTCCTAACCCGGCACAGAGTGCTCCCATCTAGGCCACGGGCTGCCAGCTTCCCTAGGAGTCTACTGTGGGAGACAGTGTCAAAGGCCTTACTGAAGTCCAGGTATACCACATCCACAGCCTTCCTCTCATCCACCAGGCGAGTCACATGGTTGTAAAAGGAGATCAGGTTGTTCAGGTAGGACCTACCCCTCCTAAATCCATGCTGGCTGGGCCTGATTTCTTGACTGTTCTGCAGGTGGTGCATGATTTCACCCAGGATTATCTGCTCCATGATTTTACCTGGGACCGAGGTCAGGCTGACAGGTCTGTAATTACCTGGATCATCCTTACGGCCCTTCTTATGGATGGGCATCACATTAGCCAACTTCCAGTCTTCCAGGACCTCTCCAGTGAGCCAGGACTGCTGAAAGATGATGGAGAGCGGCATAGCAAGCTCATCCGCCAGCTCTCTCAACACCCTAGGATGGATCCCATCCGGCCCCATAGACTTATGAGGGTCCAAGTGGCTCAGCAGGTCTCTAACCTCCTCCTCATGGATTGCAGGAGGGCCATATTTCACCCTGCCCCCATCAACCACTTCAGAGGGCCAACTGTCAAGCAAGCTGACATCCTTGCTGTTAAAAACTGAGGCAAAGAAGGCATTAAGTACCTCAGCCTTCTCTGCATCTTTGGTTACTATATTTCCCCCCACATCCAACAAGGAGTGGAGGTCGCTGCCGCCCTTCTTTCTGCCATTGATGTATTTATAAAAACTCTTCTTATTGTCCTTAACAGAAGTGGCCAATTTGAGCTCCAGCTGGGCTTTTGCTTCCCTGATTTTCCTCCTACACGACATAACAACATCCTTGAACATGACCTGACTTACATCCCCTTCTTTCCAACGATCATACATCCTCTTTTTCTTACTTAGTTCCTTCAGAATTTCCCTACTCATCCAGGCTGGCCATCTGCCCCTACGACTCTTCTTACAACACACAGGGACAGCCCGCTCCTGCGCCTGCAAAATTTCATTCTTGAAGTGTATCCAAGCTTCCTGGACCCCCTTGCCACTAAGAGCTATTTCCCAGGGTACTTTCCTGACCAGTTCCTTAAATAATCCAAAATCTGCCCACCGAAAGTCCAGCATCGATGTTCTGTTCCTGGCTTTTCTTATTACATTGTTCAGAGAGAACTCAATTATCTCATGATCACTACACCCCAGACAGCCTCCGACAACAATATCACTCACCAGCCCTTCTTTGTTTGTAAACAGCAAGTCAAGCAGAGCCTCACCCCTAGTGGGCTCACTCACCAGCTGTGACAAAAAGCAGTCCTCAATACACTCTAAGAACCTCCTGGACTGCCTCCTCTCAGCAGTGTTAAGTTTCCAGCAGATATCTGGAAGGTTAAAGTCTCCTAAAAGAACAAGGGCAGCTGATCTAGAGGCAGCCTCCAGCTGCTTAAACAACAGAAGATCCAAATCCTCCTCCTGGTCGGGCGGTCTGTAACACACTCCAACCAGGAGGTCAGACTTGACTGTCCCTCTGACTCTTACCCATAGACACTCAACCCGGTCATCACCGATCTCAGCTTCAACAGCATCCAGGGTTTCCCTAGTGTAGAGGGCCACCCCTCCACCCCTCTTCTCACGCCTGTCTCTCCTGAAGAGCCTGTAGCCTTCCATGGCAGCACTCTAGTTATGACAGTCGTTCCACCACGTTTCCGTGATAGCAACTATATCATAGCTCTCCCGCTGGACCAGGACTTCTGGCTCCTCCTGCTTGTTTCCCATACTGCGTGCATTTGTGTACATGCACTTCAGTTGGGTTACTGAGGACACCCTTTGTGAGGGCTCATCCTTCACAGGAACATCTTTGGTGAGCCTAGTAACTCCCCCCTCCCCCTTCATGCCTAGTTTAAAGCCCTCTCGACAAGCCCTGCCAGCTCCTGAGCTAGAATCCTCTTACCCTTCAGAGTTAGACGAGACCCATCTGGGTCAAACAGGCCAGGTGCCGTAAAGGTTTCCCCATGATCAAAGAACCCAAAATTCCTCTGCCGGCACCAGCCCCTAAGCCATTTATTAACTGCATATATTCTCTTATTCCTGTCTGTATCCATCCCTGCCACCGGGGGAACTGAACAGAACACCACCTGTGCTCTTGCCCTATCTATCGACCGTCCCAGCTCCTGGAGTTCCTTTTTAACTACCCTTGACCCTCTTTTCGCTAGTTGATCACTACCAGCCTGTACCACCAGAAGCGGGTAATAATCAGAGGGTTTAATTAGGTCTGGGAGTCTCTTGGCAATGTCGTGTACCCGGGCTTGGGGAAGGCAGCAGACTTCCCTATGGGTTGGGTCCATCCTACAAATAGGGCCCTCCGTCCCTTTCAGAAGGGAGTCTCCCACTACAATGACCCTCCTTTTCTTTTTCTTACTTGAGGTCCTGACCCGTCTGATGGTCAATGTGAGGTCAGCCTCTTCAGGTGAGCTCTCTGTCATACTATCCTCCACCTGAACATCAAATTCCAACTCCCCAAACCTGTTTTGTAGGGACAGCTGGAAAGGTGGCATTTGAAAGGGAGGTCTATAACCCCCACGAGAGCAGACCTGCTCCCAGTCCTCCTCACCAGTCAGGTCACTCTCCTTACCCTGTTGATGAGGAATATGGCATTCCTCAGCCTCCTGGGGAGGATTACTGGGAGGAGAGAGGGTTCTACTCCACCAGTCAATCTCCCTTTCACTTTCGCGAATACTTCTCAACGTCTCCACCTGATCCTTGAGATCTGCAACCATAAGGAGCAGATCCTGAATCTGTTCACACCTCAGACAAGTATTTTTTGTATTTTTGTTATGGTCCTCAGGAGCCACCAGTAGGCTCAGACACTCCCTACAGTCTCGAGTCTGGGTAGCTGTTTCTCATAATACTGCTTCCGTTTGGATGCCTACACTCCTGGTGGCAGAGGCTTTACCCCGCCCGATCACCATCGCTGCAGGGGGGTGGGAAGCCAACCACCTGTCAGAGAGCGCCTGCTTGCCCTGCCTGCGCGAACTGCCGCGCGAACTGCCCATACCGTGACCCCGTATACCGTGACCCCGTTCGCCGGCGCTCCCAGGGAGATGCTTAAATGCCCCGCGGCTTCTCCCGGGAGCGCCCCCCTACCACGCGGTCGGCCCACGTGACAGTTGCCGCTTCTGGGGTTCAGAGAGAGTCCCCCTGCCGGGGTCCTCTCCTGAGCTTTTGCCTCTCCCAGGAACTCTCCACCCGCCCAGATTGAGCACCCGGCTGCAGTACTTACCGTTCCTGCCGCCGGTCACGCCGAAGCTGAATTCGTACCATTTCACAATGCTGTTGTTAAGTGATTGCTTCTAAAATATATGTTTTGACAAAAGTAATTAAAGTATGGACATTTTTGAGTTATTCTGATATTTGAAACTAAATATTGTTTACATTATTACTTCTCATCCATCAATTGTTTCTTACGCAGTGACCTTAAAATTACTCCAGCATAGAAACCATGAAGGTGAATTCTAAAACTTTGATTAGCAGCAACCTGTGCTCTTTTTTTTTTTTTTTCCCCTCTGCTGGTTCTTTTGGCAGGAAAACTAACAGGGAGACATCACTCTTCTAGAAGCTATTAGAAGAAGCTGGAAGATATTTGATTCGTTAATGGAAGGGAACATCCCTGAAGGGCAGAAAGCAAATAAAATATAAAAAAAAATGCTAGATTTTGTTAGAAAACAGCACCCAGATGAATTCTCAAGCAGAAAAATATTTTAGACTAACAAAAATCTGAGTACTAAGTCTACCTTTCTCCAGCCATATTGCATATTAACTACCTATTTTTACGTCATTTTCTCATTTGTTCATCAAAATATCATCCAAGCGCCAAACATTTAGTTATTATTTGGCATTATAAATATGCAGAGACCTCCTTTTTCCTTTCTGTTGCAATGTCTTAGACTTTTTTCTTGAGTTCTGTTTGGTTTTGCTTCATAATGAGAAAGTCATCTAAAAAAAAGTACATTTCGTATTTTTATTCAGGCAAGTTAAGGATGTGAACTAATTTATTCCTGTGGGAACTAATTCACAGAATTACAGAATCATTTAGGTTGGAAGAGACCTTTAAGATCATCGAGCACAACCATAAGCCTACCACTGCCAAGTCCACCAGTCCACCATTACACTTGTACCTAAGTGCCACGACTACACGCCTTCTAAATGCCTCCAGGGACAGAGACTCAACCATTTCCTGGGAAACCCGTTCCAATTCTTGACAACCTTTCAGTGATGTAATATCTCAGAATATCCAGTTTAAACCTTCCCTGTGCAACTTGAGAACATTTTCTTTTCTCCTTGTTATTTGGGCAGTTGTAAAGAGAGATAAGGTCTCCCCTCATCCTCCTTTTCTCCAGGTTAAATAGACACAGTTCATCAAGCCACTCCTCATAAGACTTGTGCTCCAGACCCTTCTCCATCTTTGTTGCCCTTTTTTGAACACACTCCAGCTTTGGCAGGAAGGTTTTTCTTACAGTGAGGGGCTCAAAACTGAACACAATATTTGAGGTGTAGCCTCACCAGTGCCAAGTACAGGGTGATGATAAGTTCTGTAATGCTGCTGGCCACATTATTTCTGACATAAGCCAGAATGTACTGGCCACCTGAGCATACCGCTGGCTCACATTGAGCCAACTGTCCATAAGCATCCCCAGGTCCTTTTCCATCGGGCAGCTTTCCAGCCGCTCATCCCCAAGCCTGTTGTGTTTCATGGAGTTGTTATGGCCCAAGTGTAAGGATCTGACACTTAGCCTTTTTGAACATCATACAGCTGGTGTTGGCTCATTGATCCAGCCTGTGCAGACATCTCTGTAGAGCCTTCCTTCCTTCAAGCAGATCAACACTTCCATAAAACTTGGTGTCATCTGTAAACTTACTGAGGGTGCACTCAATTCCCGTATCCCAATCACTGATAAAAATATTAAACAGAACTGGTTCCAACACTGAGCCCTGAGGAACAACACTTGTGACTAGCCATCAACTGGATTTAGCTCTGTTCACCACAACTCTTTGGGCCTTACCATCTAGACAGTTTTTAGCCAGTGAAGAGCATTCCCATCCACGTCATGAGCAGCCAGTTTTTCCAGGAGGATGCTGTGGGAAATGGTGTCAAATTGTTTACTAAAATCTAGATGGACAATTGAGACCTTGCTGTAGAAAACTATCGGGCACTTTTCCTCACCTGAACTGTCAAATTAACCTGAAGCTAGCAAAGATCTTCAGGTTCCTCTTGACAGCATAGCCCTTATGGGTTCTTGGCAAAGATTAATTCTTTTATGAATGAAAAGCTTATGAAAAGTGCAAAATGGCTGTTAACAAATGTATTAACATTTTTCCCTACTTTTTAGCATCCTACAGTTTACACAAATGGCGTAGATTTCAGCAGCTCAACTTGGAGTAACTAGAGGATGAATCCACCTAAATCTTCACTAGGGATTCTTCCTTCAGTTTAGTCTTCCCTCCAGACCTATGTGTATATAATTTCCACTGCTTGCAATGTCTTGGGGAGGAAGTTATGCTGACACGGTCATTTTTGTTAAAACAAGTGGAAATCTGTGTATTGGAGGACATGCTGTAAACCATTAGCTTGAATGGAAATGCATATAGATATAGTCCATATGAGGAAAGTACATTTAGCTCACTGTTAGTAAGAAAATCATTGCACTGAAATTTATGCCTCCTGTTATTTTTTACTGAAGAGGTTCTGAAATTATGTCTAATTGTAATGTAGGTATATGACATTTCAGATAAAATAGATCCCTCTGTTAATATACATCTATGTAACAAAAGGCAAAACTTAATGAAACCAGTATATTTTCACATTTTTAATTAAAATGTCATTAAAGATAAAATTTTGGGAAAACATGAAGAAAAAGAAGTATAACACATCTTGGAAGAAAGTTTTGTTCTGTCTTTGTGAAGTCATAGATTAATGGGGTGAAAAAACAAGTTTCCTTCTCAGATAGCTCATACACTAAACTTAAGATTGCTTTATTTAATAAATTTGAAATAGGATGTATCATGATGATTGAAAAGTCTGAAATGATGCTTTTAGACTGAAAAGATAATTTTCCAAGATTTGAGTTGCATAACACAGTTTCTGAGAAAAATCTGTGGTATTTATAATTTAAAAACTCCTTCTTCTAGAGATTGTGTTTTCGTTTGTTGACTTTGACAGCCTATGACCTTGAAAGATGCTTGTCTTATCCTCCATCGTGCTATTTCTGTTCCAAGAGTTCTCTTATAAAATGATATGTTCTTTCTGAATGAAATGCAATTCTAAGCACTTCACATCTTTAACAGAGATTTGGTATTTTGTCATTCTAGCATGTCACATTGTTAAGCTACCTAATGCAATGGATCAAAATGATTCAACACTAGCTTCTGGTCTTACATTTATTCTACAATGCACTAAAGATAAATGACAATTAAAACAAGACTCTAGCTATACTTCTTGCTAATGATTATAAATATGAATATATGTCTCAGTTATCTAGGGATGGGTTATCTGTGCATTGTATCAAGAGAGCAATAGATGTTGGCAATGCAAATTGGTTCAGCTTTGACAAGGCCTATTGGTAGCGCACCAGGCAAATCTAGTTAGGTTTCTTCCAAGTGGGTTTGTACCTTAATGAAGCATAGCCATTCTTTGCAAAGCAAGCTTGAGCATTTGTGCGAGTCTGGAACTGGGAAAGCTGAGAACAGCACAATTTCCTGATAGGAGGAAATGAAGGTGATGAAGCTAGACTCTACTCAGTAGTATCTTACGACAGGAGAAGAGGCAAATGACACAAATTAAAGCACATGGAATTCAATCTGAATGCAAGAAAACACATTTTTACTGTGTTTTTACCTACAGCAACAGGTTGTACAGAGTGGTTGTAGAATCTGCATCTTTGGAGATACTCAAAGTCTGACTGGCCATGGTCTTTGGCAGCCTCCTGTGACTGACCCTGCTTGTGCAGGGCGGGGGAATGCAAATTTCATGATTTCAGGAGTTCCTTCTACCTAAGCCATTCTGTGTTTCTGTCATTCTGTGTAAACAATTCAAAAGGTGGCATTTTAGTAGAGTCAGGAGAGGTTCGGGTTAGAAATTGGGAAAAAGGTTTTTCACTCAGAGTGTGGTGGAGTGCTGAAACAGGCTCTGAAGGGATGTAGTCATGGCACCAAGCCTAACAACATTTATGAAACATTTGGACAACACCCTCAGACACACGGTGTGAATTTGAGAGTTGTCCTATGCAGAGACAGGAGTTGGACTCGATGATTCTCGTGGGTCCCCTCCAATTCAGGACATTCTGTGATTCTGTGAATCTTAGAGGTGACAACAGAGCTGAGCTGAGCTGAGTTGAGCTGAGCTTAGCTGAGCTGGTTTGAGTTAACAGTCTTATTCCTCATCTCCAACAGAACTCAGTAGACTCTAGTTTATAAACAGAAGTACCTGCTCATAACAGCTTCATTTTTCCTAGAAACCTTATTGTCAAGGTGTCTCCAATACTGATAATCTCCCAGACTTTCTGTTACCACAATAAAATGAGAGTCAATTCTGAGCACATTATATGCATGATGGCGTTGATTAGTGTTTAAGGATCTGCCAACTTACAGGAAAATCTCTCTTTCTCTTTAGGTCATCTGTTCATACCTGTATTCTCTGGCAATACTCAAAGTAAGGCTGATTGACTGCCCTCTTTTCCCTGGGGGACCATAGCTCAGAATTCACATGTATCCACCTGGTTCAGTAATTTCTTGAGAACTGCTAACCAGTTTACCAATTAGACAGCAAGGTATTATTTACATTAATGTAAAAGCCTTGTTTAACTGTAGTTTCTTACTATACATTTCTAAGGATGTCTAAGCTATTTCTAGATACATTCCTTAAGGCCTCTGGTGCCCTGTAAGTCTATGTTCTGGTCTGAAGTTTTTATAATACCTTTTAACATTTTAAGGAAATTTCTCACATACCTTCTCATACACATTCTGATCGAACCTTCCAAAAATGCCAGTTTCTAAATACACTTTTTAAATATCCAGGGAGCAGAACTAAAATTACTCACGCAACTTGTATTGTTCAATATTACTCTTATGTGTGTGCATTTCCAGTGTGCAACGGCTGTGTGTTTTCTTTCTCTGTTAGCTTTTATAGAATCAAATACAAGCAAATAAATTTCATGCCTTCTGAGCAAAGATTCGTTTATTTATTTAAGTTTTTATATATGAGAGATTTTTTTAGTCAGGGTTTCCCTTGAATTGTATGTCTACAGACATATTCACACCATAAACTGATGTCCCACAGCTGGGCTTAGGGAAGTCATGGAGAACTAATTGACTAACGAAGTATTCCTAAAAAATGCCATGGCTTTTTACCTCCTTCTTTCTTAGAATAGTTCATATCAACTCTACATACCTCCATGTAAACTAGAATAGACTGAATAATTATTGTAAAGTAAGTGCATTTGTTGTCAGCTCTCTGAAAGGTTCATCTGCAGATTTGAATCCCAGAAATGAGAGGATTGCTAGCAACATCTCCTTTTAGCTGACTGCACATGAAGGCATGTGGGGAGAGGTACAAGGAGATGCTACTGTGAACAGCTACAATAGTATGTCAGCTTGCAGACTGATTTGGGCAAATAGTGATACATAAAGCAGATACAACAGTGGGAAAGGACTGAATGAAGCAGATAGATGGCATTTCTGCATTGATTCATCATAGGTGTCTTTGTAGCTATTCCTCTACCTGTGGGACGTGAGATGATCCCTTATTTACCTTCCCACCCCAGTGAGAAGGGAACAACACGTTATCAGGTCCTCTGGTCTACGAACACAGAAGCTTTCGTATAGAAAGATTATTTCATAACGTAGACGTAGCTTGCTAATGAAGAGATGGTTAGAAATAGATAGACAGCATGGATATGCGGGCTCTAATGTCAGTGGGATACTGGCTTTTCATCATGCTTCTTTCAGTCTTCCCTTAGAGGCATCACACTACTTCTTCCATCGATTTGAAGCGATCTACAAATTTAGAAATTATTTATTTAGGCTTTTGATTTTACATCATTCATAAACAAAGTGTAATGAAGTCCTGGTGTATTATTAGCTTGTTAGGTTTTATAGGTATATCTTTAAACTTCAAAACTATTTTTATTTATTGGTCATTCTGTGTGTACCTAACTACATCATCAATACATAATTTGTCAAAAATGCTAGCCGAGATGTGGTACAGTTAAAGATAAAACAAAGAATTTGAATGCATACTTAGAACACATTCATGCCTTACTAAAACCCATTCATACTGTGAAATTATAAGCTTCAAGAAAAAATGTTCAGTGTGTTTAGTCTTCTTTTGTTATCTTTAGGAATTTATTGTTTTGTGGTTAAAACATAACAGTTTTAATATCATAGTTTGTGATCATAGTATTTACTTAGAATATATTTTTAAAGATTATAGCAACATTAGACTGTAATTTTTCTTTATTTAGAAACTTATAATATTACAAGAATTATTCCTTTACAGTAGTATTTCACAAGTGACAATACTTAGAATCACTTACATAAAAAAAAGGTTACACTCCAGAAAACATCCTTCATTTTGCTCGTATATGGCTTGACCTAATCTATTCTTTAGTAGATGGGAGTTCTTCCAGCATGTACTGCCAAGAAGCTCCAAAGAGAAAAATTCCAAATTAAAATAGAGCAAATAACTTTAATGTTAGATGTGTCTACTAGCATGGAGTATGAAGTGAGCAGGTGTCTCGTGCTTCATTTTTTTATAACCACCAGGGTCTTCCATAGTAACCATTATGCAAATATTTAAAATATTAGTTGGTTGATTTCTTAAGTCAAAATTTAACACACAATAATTTCCAGTTTCAATAAGCTAATGTTAATTCATGATGTTCTAATAGTAATATTTTTTCAATCATATGATAGCCTGTTGAAAAAGGCTGTGGACAGTAAGGCTTATCACTAGGACTCTGGATTGAAGACTACAAGCTTCAAGACAACCTCTCAAGAGGTCAAATAGTTTGAATCTTCAAACTTAGGGAAATTCAGGTTATTATTGAACAGATAAGCCATTTATTTATGGTGCAGCCTCTAAAATGGGATAAGGAATTTCACTGAGTGAAAGGTATAGAAAAACATTGGGTTTGATTCTGTGGTCTGTATCAAAAGAAGATGTACAAAACAATGAAAATATTTTCTTACTTGTGTTTAATATCTTATCTGTAATACAATGATTTTACACGGTAGAAACAGATACTGAATATTAAACTGACTTTATTGATTATACTGGTGTACTGATTGCAAAGTTCAAGGCTATGCTACAGTAATTCTAGTATAGCAAACAAAATGCTTCCAGATGCAGGTTTGAGAGAGCAGTCATATACAGCCTCCACATGTAGAACAAAGAGACAGTTACGCCAGATGTGGTATTCAAGAGGCAAACCAGGGAGGAAACCATGACCAGAATTCTTTCAAAGACCCTAGAAACTGGACTGCAGACTTAAGCTGAGCTCTAAGTTGCCTTTTCTAAAACTTATGAAATAACTATATCTCTGAAAAAGCCTAAGTAAAATTCAGAGAAAACTTCTGAGAACACAAAACCTGATTTATTCTGCCTATTCTCTCTATTCAGACACTTTTGCCCTCCTCCTGAAGGTGCTTCTGGGTTTCTAGATTTTAGACAGCATCTCTCTAGGTGTCAAAACCAAATTTCTTGTTCAGATATTTTCTGTTGATATATTTCAGGAAGGAAAAATTTCCTTAGGTACTCTCTAACTTCAAACTAAACAATTTGGCCTTGGCCTGAAAACACCAGCTGTGGGCCAGAACTGCAATTCATCAAACATCTGTCATTCTATTCCAATGAAACCACAGACAGGCCACAAAACCTCCAGTAGCAATCCCAGACGCCTACTAAGCCCTCTGCAGTACTCTGGACTGTGACTTGAGTTGCTGATTGGAGAAAAGGTACGAAGGCCCTAAAAATAATCTACACTAAGCTGATACAGGGAAGTTCAACTTCATCTTACATCCCACCATTGATGATGATGTCAATCATCTATCTGTGACCTATGGAAATGCATCTGACTCCATCATACTACCAGAAAAGAATCCTAACTTCTTGCTGCTCTTCTTCCTTACTTCGCCATTTTACAACGCTGGTGACGAGCTTTGGCATGAATAAATGTTAGTATGTGTTTTTTGCAAGACAAGTTAAGGCCTTCTTCATTGGCAATGTGACCTTTTTAAGGCCAGACAAAATCATATCTGTGCATCAACAAATTTCATACCCCCATCCAGCTGATAAGTGATATCATATGCAGCAAAGGAAAATCAAATGCATATTACCTAGCCATGTGCAATCCTTTTCATTTATGAATATATTTGAAGGGATACTCCAAGATAAGACACATATAGACACATGTATGCCTCAATTATAGATTAAATTAACTACAGTTTTCTGAGCCAAGCAGTTTACACTTCAGCTGAGTGTTTTTATTTATAAAAAGCATTAAAATAATAATTACAAGAGTCAGAGTACAGGCAAACAGAGACATGTCCTGAAAAGCTATGTCAATCTACCTCCACCAATTTGGGAGTTTCCTAGTGACTCTGGAAAATGAACTGTTACTCTATAATCCCAGTGAGCTGGTTTGAGCTATCTTTCTCAAGCTCTCCATCTGCTTAGTCTGCCTCGCTCCCAAAACTTCCCCCCTTTCAAAGGAAAAAACTATAGAAAACCCAAAATCACACTATATATATATATATATATTTCTATATTTTTCTAAATACAAAGAACTACATCTCAAGGATGTGCAAAGTAGCAAGGGGAGAGGGGAAGAAAATGGGAAAAAGGACAAAAAGGATCTATGTAACACCTGGCATACAACTGTAACACCCAGTAACTAACAAAGTAAAGAACTAATGAAGTCTCACCACTTCCCTTGAGGAAAGCAGAACACCTAAATCTGACCCAGGACTCTCCCCCAGCGCCTGGGCAGACAACAGCAGCTAGCACAGGCCTCAGCTCCAGACAGGACCAGCAGCAAGGAGCCTCCTGCTCTCCAGCTTGCTGGAAGAAGAAGAGAATGTACTCTCTTATCTACGCCTTATTTATACATTGTGTTACGTTAAAGGAAGATATGGAATACTTCCGTGGATCCTGATCTCCGTTGTTAAGGAAGACCTGTAAAGGCCATTTTTTTTTTTTTAAGGAAGATCTGAAAAATCCAAAAGTCAATCCACTACATCTAGTCAAGTAAACTGAAGAAGGTTGTTGGATATCCTAACTCCCCTCTTTAAGTGGTCAACAGATGCTTTATAAATTACGTTCATTGCCTTTGAATATCTGAAAAATAGTTTTCAAGGTAAGCAACAATTTTCTTCGTGATACAGAGAAGCAAGTGGTAAAAAATATTTTAATTAACACCATCCGTTCTGCCAACTGTAGCTTCCATCCATTCCATCTTTAACCACTAAAATAAGAAAACTTGAAAAACTTATTGAAAAATGTCTCTGCAGTCAAGAAAGAATAATTTGTCCTTGAAAGGGTTTACTGTGATACTCTTCAACTATCTTCAGCATGTCAGCACTTTCTTTCTATGCTTTCCCAGTATGTTTAGGTTCTCATAATCCCACCTGTGTGTACACTCTTCTATTTTCAGTTCCTTAATACATTAAAGGAGGTTGTTCTGCCATCTATAGTTCTTTACAAATCCAGCTGACTCCAGCTTTCTCCTATAACCACTTTTCTTAGAAAGATTGTGTCCATGAGTTCCACAGTTTACCAGATGCAGGTCTTTAACAACGACAATCTTAAGAAGTAATAAAAAGCAGATACGTTTATGTCCTGTAAAAGAACACAGAAAATAACCAACAGGTTTGACTTTGTCAACTCTCATTTCATCTGTGTGTAGAATTCTTTCTGAATTTTTTCACGTTCTGAAAATGTCTTTGACTTTTCTAACAGTCTTAGAGAGAAAAAAAATAGTTTTCCAACTTTGCCAGTCCAAAACCCTGTCTCTTGTTACACAAGTTTACTTGGCTCAAGCAACAGTTAACAACTCCATAGGTTAACAGCACATAAATACCTTCTATCTAAAATGATCAAATGTCTGATTCACTCAAAAACATGTAGAAGAACCTCCTTATGCAGTTGGAATATCTCAAATCTTCATATTTTCTTTTTTAAATAAATGTCAACATATAAATATAAGGTAAATGTTAGTCTATTGGTCACAATAGTTAAATAAAATCTTTATTAAAAAAGTAAAAACCCAAACTCACTGCTGACAAACTGTCAGTAACAAGGGAAAAACTTCCTCCTTCAAGCATGCAATATAAAAAGTAATAAAAAAAGCTCTTTTTAATGTGCAGATTTGGTGCAATTCGCAGCACATCCCATTCCTGTGCTGCAATTACCCAGACCAGCTAGAGAGCATTCAGGCTACCTCCTTGCCTACAAAGCTGACACATGAAACTCAAGCACAGACAATTTCTTTTCCAGGTCCCACAGTTTATAGAGGCATGCAGTTTTGCTTCACACATCAATGATCTGATGCCTCTGAAAGAAATATAATCTAAATTACAGGCAGCCAAAAAATTTAAGTAGATGTAAAGAGAGGCTTAGGAAAAGTTATGGACATTAGGCCCATCAGTAGCAGTTAAACATAATGAATGAAACGAAATCTGCCTCAGCAAGTTCCAGGGAACTGGGAGATTTTAAGGGGAAAAGAACTTTTCTACACCTGTTCTTACATTTTTTCCTTCAGCACAAGTAAGTGGAAAGTATTTGAGGCATGAATGGACATTTGAATTGATCGATTAGAGAAATTTACGTATGTTACACATACACCATTTCTCAAAGCCCCATAATAAATACCACATGGCATAAAATGAAACAAAAGATCCCCTGAACCCCCAAAAGGAGTACTATATTGTGTCTTGGTTCCTCTGGATCTTAATTTTTTTCCCGCCAGAAAATGAAACACTATCTATAGAAGTCTCCATCAGGATAGGAAGGATGTTCAAATGTGTCCCATGTGATTCAAAGTCTTGCCAGCAGATTCCTGAGTACCCATGTTCAGGAATCCACCAGAAGTTGTCCTGCTCCAATTTGGAGCACCGCAATTTCCCATTTCCCTCTTATTCTAACTAACACACTCCCAAACTTGTCTTACTGATTTACAATCAGTCCTCTAAAGATACCCAATGGTATCTTGACCTTCTTGATAGCTTGAACTAGAATCCAGGTTGTTAAACTTTAAATATTGTTTCACAAGTAACACCACGTATTACCTTTGTTTTCAAGGCAGCACTCAGTAATTCAGATCTTTAGGTGACATTTCTGTGTGATTTCCTCAGGGAAGGAATGTGTTTTCCACAGAAACTACATTTGTCTTTATTCCATGTCTGCCTATATTCATGAAGTGAAAATACTTAGGTAAGTATTCAGAGGAAACAATATCTGTCTTTGTCTCCCTAGTTTCCCCAGTCCATCATTGCCTCACAGGAACTTAAACACAGTTTCAAAGCAAGAAAGAAATAAAAGAGCATAAATAGTAATACTTAAAGTAATACACAATCCATTACTCATGTACAGTTTTGTATATAGGAAGAATCTATGTTCTGAGAGCTAGCCAAGGTGAAGTTGCAGATCTAAATTTTTATTTGAATAGCATTTTAGTTAATAAATAGATGCTTAGTAGTGGGAATGTAATATAACTTGGAGGTTCTAGGAAACTATTTGGTAATTCTACTGTGTTCAAAAACTAATAAAACAGATCTCTAGATGGGCAGTGATCTTGAAGAAAGGCTGTTTGGGTCCAAAATGTTATTAACCTGTGTTTATAGATTTCTGTAAGTGCACATTATGCTATTAAGCTTCTGAAAAACTGGTATGAAGGGAATTTATTTTGTGAAAAATGAATGCATTTTATCAGCCACCTGTTCGCACATTGAAAAAAATATGCAGCAATTGCCTTCAGAAATTCAGGTCATATGGTCAGCCTCTGAATTAATTATCTGATCAAGACTGATTGGGGTGAGACCAAATAATTACTCATTAGCATTCAACACCACTGTCAGGCTGCATTTTACATGCTGCAGTGTATGCTGCCCTTTTTCATTTTACTTGGTCTCCATTTTGGGTTACACCACATTGTTCTGCATGACTGGGAAATGAAATTGGAAACAGAAAAAGAGAAGTCTGAAGAATAAAACAGGCATGACTTTGTATAAAAAAATGTGCCTTATACAGTTTTATTTATTGAACGATCAAACTATCTATGAACTATTTCTATAAATCTGCCACATATTGGGCTCTCTAGAAAGCCAGTAGGAATTCTGGGCATAGAGTGCAGCATTACACATTAATTTGTTCAAATTCTTCAAAACTGCTGGTCTATGTTTAGGGAATCCAGTTTGTAAGTGGTTGACCTGTTAAGTAATATTTCCTTTTACCCTTTAGGCTTGTAACATTTTTTTGTCTGAGCACCTCACTATTCTGTTTGAGTAGTCAAGTTATCTAGCATTGCTGGGTGCAGGGTTTGCATTCTTGGACACATGAAAGAGCAACAGACAGCTCTCGCTGCCTCAAATCTGTTTTGCACACCACAGTTCTTAATGCCGTGTTATGCTACACTATAACAAGCACAATGGCATCTTAGAAAGGTGATAGAATCTGCTTCAAGGTCCTGTATTTTATGTAGAAAATAATCTAAACTTAAGCTGCAATGTCCTCCAAACCTCTGCCCATATGTCTATGCCCAAACTCGTAAATTGAGTATATCTGAGACTTCTGTCTCACAATGAGGCCAAATGGAGCAGAACAGCTTCATCTATGTTATTAAACTACTTGCTTTCCAAAACAGTGTGTCCGCACTGGAAATGTGTCTAATGGCACATTAGTCCTCTGTCCTATGATAACTCCAAACCTCTACTGGAGATCTGTTTTGAAGAATAGTGACTGGCATGAGCCACAATAATGCCAAGGGTCATTCAAAAAAACTTATCTATATAGACATTTGAATTCCAGAGCCTGAGTATGTTAGCTGATCCTGATTGAATAACATAGACAACTGCGTTTTCCTGCAATAAGGAACCAGAAAATAGTAACTGTAAATCAACTAAATTATCAGGAATAGCAATAAAATTTTGCCCCATTTGACTTCCAAAAAAACTTCTTTGCCCATCAAAGTAGCTTTGTAATAAAGTTCTTCCTTCTATAATCTATCTCAGATGCCAAGACATCACAGCTTCACTGTTTTTTTTTTTAAACTCTGGTTGCAAAACTTTACTTGTTTTCATACAGATTCCAAAACAACCTTTAAAAGGATCTTACTTATGCATTTATGCTTCCAAAAGTGAAACAGAAAATCCTCTATATCTTTAATTTCTTAACAGATCTCTTGCTTGATCAGAAAGGCAGCAATCTTCACACTTGAACGCAGCTTGTAAGGCAGAATCCAAATAATTTGAAATCATTGAGATTGTTTTACAAGTCAAATGATAAAATAGAATGTTTTCTTTTAGACAAGATTCGTTAAAGTATCTGGCTGAGTTTTTCTTCTTGGAAACCACCACTGGTCTGGGGGATCCACTGTTAAATTCACCAGTGGAATTTCAATCCAATTTCAATCACCAGTTGAATGTCAACCCTCTGAACTTTAAAAACCCTTCAACATTCCCTGCTTCTGGGATTCTAGATGTTTTTTATATCTTGTTCTTTTGATATAAATTATGATTTTTAAGAAAATTTCCTAGTCATCCTCACTTCTTTTTCTTCAGTTTGCAATGTGGGACAGTATTAGAGCACATGAACTATATATGTACCAGGCAGTGCTAAGATAGAAATGGTCCTCCAGGAGCTCACTTAATAGCCTCCGTCTGATCAGTCTGTGGTCACACTAGAGCCAATAAAAAGAAACAAAAGCTCTTAAATAAGAATCACAATAACATCAGATTGTCAGCACCAATTATTTCAACTCTGAGCCTGCTCTTATTTGTGCAATGAGAGGATGAGAGGAAATGACCTCAGGTTGCGCCAGGAGAGGTTCAGATTAGATAGCAAGAAAAAATTGTTCATTGAAAGCGTTATCAGGCACTGGAAAAGACTGCTCAGGGAAGTGGTTGAGTCCCCTTTTCTAAAGTTATTTAAAAGATGGGTAGACGATATTCTCTGGGATATGGTTTAGTAGTGGACAGGTACGGTTGGACTTAATGATCTCAAAGGTCTTTTCTAAGTGAACGAGTCTACAAACCTTACTTACTACTAGGCATAGTCTTTATTAGCCTTTGATTATTTTCTCTTTTTAAGTGTGGAAACCTGTTTTCTTGTTATTTAGAATTTGGCAAATTGGATAAACAGGTCAGATTTCTCTGGTAGCTTTCCCAGGTTACCGTCAATGGTAGACAACTTTGAGTTTATAGTTTTATTTTTCATGAAGTTCATGAACAACATAAGCCAACAGACCTGCACATATTAGGGTACATTGTCCTTGAAGCTTCTTAGCCCAATACTCATCTTTGTTTACAAGAACATGAAGTACATATGCAAGATCAAAATAATAAAATCTACTTGTGTTCCTCTGCCTCTATTCTTTAGTTAATTTGAAGTACCATAGGTCTGAGGAGCCCTGCTTTCTGGAAAGAATCACCAGCCTCCACTTTGCATTCCTCCACAACACAGGCTTCTGTATCAGTTTGTCTTCTTTGGTCTTACATACAAATCTATCTTTCCTGCCTTTGCTACAGAAGTCTGCTGATCTACCATAAAATGCTACTGTGCTTAATATGTACTGATAAGCCTCTCACTGTTTACATCTCTGTCATAGATTTCATTGGATCTGTAGATTTTGTTCATTTTCTGTTCTTTTGCAACTTTGCAGGCAAGATTTGTTGTCAGAAATCACAGGTGAGAAGTACGTGCAGGATTCTCTATTGGTCATTACAGACTGTCCATCAATTTAGCCAATGTCTTGTCATCCCCAGCTCTGGATGGGGTTAACAAGGTAGACTCCTGCGAATTCTGCCTCAGAATCAGACAAACAGAATTGCCGTGCCTGTGGCCTGGCTGGAGATGTGGAGCCCAAAATGCATTGCAAAGCTTCCAGTCTCTGAGTACTTAATTTTGGAGTGCTAGCACTTCTCACCTCAACTGGGTTTTGTATTGTCTTCCAGAAAACCTGCTGGTTTATAGGCCATCGTTTTTAATAATAAACCCAGGAAATTCCAGAGGAGCAGATGAATACTAATGCAGAAGCAATGTCTTTGGATTTGCCTGACCAACTAGAGCTCAGTCATTCTGGAGGCAGCCCAATTTAAGTAGTGAGAGGAAAAAATCTTTTAATCTTAGCTTGTACAAATTAAGACAAGATGTATTAATAATAGCTGTCAACATAATTTTAAGAAAAATAGGCCCTGAGTCTTGGTATTAGTTTTTAGTGAGATTAAAAGTTTGAGACATGAAGTTAGATGTATGGATGCAATATACTTAATTTTGAAAAATATTTCATACAACCTGAGATATCATGCTTCACAAAATAACCTGACTAAAAATAGTGATATGTAAATTGACTAAGTAGTATATGTCATAAAGTAGCTAGAAATAGTAAGCTATCATCAAATCAAGAAGGTATTATATTGCACATGTACCTGGTAGCAAACTTCATGCTTTGCTCTATTTTCTTCAGAAGCTTTAGCAGTATGTCTCATTTCCTTTTCTTCTTGTGAACTATCAATCTGATTCATGAGAAGTGTCATCAACCCCAAATGGATTCCGAATGATAGGTTAAAGGATGTAAAATTTAAACTGCTCAAATGTCTAAATACAAATACATGATTAAGAGTTTTGCAGAACTGGAGGCCTGCACACTTTTATCTTGGAGCATTTGTATCTGGATGCCATGAATAAAATATTCTGACTAAACATGTTATTCTTTGATAATTCACTACAACCTTCCAGTCAGCTGAATATCTTTTTCCCCTTGACAAGTCTCCTGGGAAACTGAGATGAAGCAAGTCTTTTATCTTTATCTCAAGTTTATCTTTCAAAATGCTTTTATTATAGTGATTTTGGAAGCAAGCATATCAAGGCAAAGATATTACAGAATTGTTGTACAAAATGATATTGTCAAATACCATGTAAGTGAATTGAGTTCTTATCACAAATATCACAGAGATAATTTAAGACTAAATAAAAAGAAGTAAATCAGTTCTTGAGCCCTAAGGCACCTTTCAATAGTAATAGTAATAAATCAGAGTGATAGCCTAAAACAACCACTGATTTTCCCTCTTAATCAAACAAGATCAGAACCAAGTCATCATTCCAATAGAAAAAGCAAAATTTAATTAGCTTATCTAACAGTGTCATTTAGTGAATCAAAAGCTTTGAAAGGTCAATGAATTTTGCCCTTATCATCTCATTATCTTCCATCACTAACAAGATATCATTAAGCAACTTTATGAGAGCAGTTAATGTAGCAACAGCCAGCAGCACTGCTGTAATTTAAAGGGAAATTCCCATCTGTTTTTAAATATCAGTTTTTATTACATTTTTCATTCATAGAAATCTTCTACAGGCCATTGGAATAAGGAAAACAAATAGAGTCTTTTACATTATTTCCGTATTTATTTATATTTCTGAAAAAATCAGTAGAGCATTTTTTATCATCCTTGTTCAGATTAACACACACCACAAAATACATCTGCAAGAACATAAACAATACAACTGAAATGCTTCATTTTAATACCACTAATATGAGTATAACCATCGTATAATATCCAAGATTATGAGCTGTCTCTCAGCAAAACTGTTTTCGGAGTCCTTGTCCCACCCTTCCAGACGCAAGTTCATCTTCCACTATGCATTACCTTCCCATACAGCATTACCTGGTCTGTTCTATAAATGGGACCAGTGAAAACAGCTGGGTTCAAAAAAACAACTACTATGCACAACAAAAGTCTTTTCAACAGTCTGATTTAGACCGCAGATACACAAAGGGCTGAATAAGTACATCTGTGAGGACAGCAACTTGCAGTGGGGAAAAAATACTCTCGCTACAGATTTGCCTTCGGAGCAATTCTAACTAGGAACTGCACCCTGGAAAGTAATTTTGTGAAGTTATGGAAGTGAGGTTGAACATGGCTCTGAGGAAAATAGTAGTGCATTAGTTTAAATAATTTGTTTACATTCCCTAAAATCAATGAAAATTTAAGATTTTCTCTTCGAAAAGCACAGAGGGAAGGCAAATAAAATAACTTGCTGAGGTTATCTACATCAGATTGTGATCATTTTAACATGTCAGATCCAGAGCCTAAACTACCTCCTGCCATCCTACTGAGAGGCTGTCACAGTTTCCGAAAATACATGCTCTTAGCTGAAAAACCACATATGCTCTCAGCTGAGATGCGTTTCTCCCACCCTTTATTTATTGAGCCTATCTGGTTTAAATTGATTTTGCTATCTTTTTGTTCATAGAAGGCTAAAAAAAGAGCTAAGGGAATTCACATATCTTATACTATGCTGCAGCAGAGTTTATATGACCATCCTTCATTGTGAAAGGATGCAGGCTTTACAAAATCAGAAGTCTTAGGTACAATGGACATTATCTCTTAGAAAAACAAGATTAGCAGTTTTAGACTAGATAAGGCCTTCTTAGATATGAAACCACATAACCTGGTTGGTAGCAGCAAATGTCTGAGACAGGTGATGAGACAGGGCAGAGTGAGTAAACTTTCCTCCTGATCTTCTTCCCTGCAGTTGCTGCCACAGCCATCTCTGCTCACTTCCCATGTCCATTCTTCCGGCAGGTTTCTCCTCTTAAGCAACCTTTCACACCTCCACCACCCTCCAAATAATGAGAAATATGCCTGTTTCTGCAAGTGTGGGAGCAAGTGCCTTTTTGCTGGCTTTGTGCTCTAGCAACCACTGCCTGCTGTTCCTCTTTCATGTCTCCAAGCAGCTGTGAGTAAAGCTGCTGCATAGAGTTCATATTCCAAGTTTTTCTTAGCAACTACTAAGGCTAAAAAAGGCAATCTTTTCATGAAAACAGATTCTGCAGTCACTACATCAGCACTAGGTGTATGCCTATTGGCATTAATTGGACTTACCCAAGGGCCTACCCGAACCACAGTCAAGGTAAACTAAGTGAGAGGAAAAAGAGTTGATTAGGAATTTTTCAGCAAAGTAGACCTGTTGGTGCTGTTGAGAAATATTGATTTGCTGAAACTGAAAGGCAAGATTTCATGGGGAGGTAAGGAGCCTACTCACTGCAGCTGGATGCCAGCTGGGAATCTGAGCAACATAAGGATTCAGTTCTTTTGCTACAAAGCAGCCTGGGAGATGTGGCACTCTTAGCTACTCTTCAGTCCGTCAGTTTCTCACCCCAGCTACTTATCACTACAATACTAACAGGAATAGGCAAGAATGTAAGTTATGGGGGTTTATGAGGTGAGATTTAGCTATTTTATTACCTACAGGCCAGAAATAGCTGAATGCCACTGGACTACAGCAAGGACTTTTCTAATAGTTAAACATTAAAAGGTTAATCTCAAGACTAAAAATCCATACAATCTGGGTTGATAACTTTAGGAATTTTAATAGAGGAAATTGTGTGAGAAAGTGTGTTTAAAGGTACTCATTACTGGTATGCACAAAAGAAGAGCAATATGTTGCAGTTTTTTTCATGAATGTTTTAACCATCTCTGCCACACAAAATAATGGCAACTGTGTTTGTAAAGTATAGGAGTCTCAGGGCCATACTTTCAAGCCAGAACACATATTTTTGCCTATGTCTTTTTGTGCATAAACTCATAAATAACAGAAGTGAATGCTGAAATCCCATTTTACTAGGATGAATATAAATTGTCCTTTGAACGCACGGATTTGTTTGTTTGCATAAGCAATTGATGATGCAGCAAAAGAAACAAATGAGAATGCAAGTCATTGAACAAAAGAATAAGAGTCTAGAATATCCTGTAAGAGAAATATCCCTCAAATATGTGAGTTCCTTTGACAAAACAGATGAAAAGGCTTATATCAATAATCTGCCAATTAGCACTCACTGAATATATGTTAACGGGATAGATCACAGCAGCCCCGAAGGAAATGTAATGATAATTGTAGCAATAATCCATAAATTAAAGATCTCTAATAGTATGCATTCACTTGATAGACTACTACAGTTTTGAAAGAATGTTACATTCTATCATGCCAATGATCCATGGATTAAGGGCTCACATTTCTATAGCACACTATAATGGTTTTGAGGGAGTAATTAAGGTCTATCATGTCAATGATCCATAAATAATGAGAGTTGTTGGAAAAGTATCTTTTAGTCCACGCTGCAGTGCTTCAAGGATGTATCAACATGGCTTAAGGTTTAGCAAGAGTAATATATTCTAAGTAGCACTTCTTACACTTGTATTTACGCAATGAATAGTCAGAGTATAGAAAGAATATAAAGGTAAAAGGAAGAAGTTCTGTTTAAAGGGGAAAATAATATTTTGTTTTCCTTCAATGTCTGAGTTCAGATTCTGGCAGCAATGATCTCTTATTCCTTACTTACTACTAATAATTCACATGGTGTTCTTAATATGACTATAATCAACACCATGCAGACTATAGGCAGCCTTTACAGCATGATAGTAATGTCAATAAGGTGTAATCATGAGACGTGAGGTAGTCTCCTAATAATTACTTAAACAGGGATTGTCCAGTGTTATGTGATATCCATTCTCTTTTAGTTTGATAGCACTTGATGATCATATGGATATGCGCAACTGTCAGTGTGACAAACTTTCTGACCAAGTCTTCACAAAAACATCATGTCTGCACAAAGATTTAAAAGTCATAATTAGCTTTATAATTAATCTTGATAAAATATGAGCTCTTCCAATACGTGTCTAAATCTTGGCAAAATCCAAAGGTCAGCATTTTGAGCATGGCTGAAAGAATGTTGAAATAAGTGGTTTATACATCAAGAACATTTTCTGAAAATGTCTATTCTAATGTGATTCAACACACAGTTTATGAAGATTCTTGTCTTAAAATTCTTCCATCCATTACAAGCTGCCTCTTCCCTAGAAATTCCCTCCTCCTGTCTAGGACCTCCTCAAAGACCAAGTGAACTCTTGTCCCAGAGAACACATAAAGGGGGAGGAGGGTGACATGTCCTGCCCATGCACACCTTGGTAACATCATCCTCCTGCCACATTTCTCAGTGACTGCCTATTTGAATGCCTATGGATGCTCTTAGGAAAGAAGGGACATCTTTTCTGCAGGACACAGGTGTTGTGAGGAAAATGAACAGGAGGAAGGAGCTGCAAGCAGTATTCCTATCCCAGTTTGTTGCCACATCCAACACTTTTGGCAGGAAGAGAACAAGAGGAAACATTTCCTGCTGTGGCTAATGTCTTTACAGGCTACTGCAGTCTGGCTGCAGTCATGTAGTCCGTTGGATCACAATTCTGGGAGCCAGTCACTACAGCTGCTGTGTTTGGAGTAGATTTGAAGGTAACTTCTTCAGACAGTGTATAAGGAAATTTGAGTAGAGATTAAACAAGATGTAATGTGAGTATTGGCAAATTCACCAGCACAGCATGTAGAGACTTCTGCAGTCATTGAGTCTTAGTTCAAGCTCCATTCAGAGTACCGGAAATCCTTCTGCTCTCATCAGATTTTTTTCCAGACGCAAAGTTATAGCTACAGCTCCAGAAGAGCTCAGCCTGTTTTTCAGTCAGGAGTGGGAAAGAGGAGATAATTTCAGCCAGTCTTTCTGGTGTACATCCCATGTACTCTCCGCAAATAAGTGCAAACCCTAAAATTGTACCTCCAGCTAGTCAACTGCCTTACTTTTCTCCCTTGTCTTTGTAGCTTGATTTCTTATTCCCTCCTAGGTAGATGGACCAGATGTAGCAGCGTCACTATATGCTCTAAAGGTAATGAACTGCACACAGGCACGGGAAGTTGGCCAGGTGACAGGGCCCCATACAAGAATTTGCTTTTCCTCCACCCACAACACACTATTTTCGTTCTTTTTCCTACACAAAAGGAAAGGCATCACTGCCAGTGCCTTGAAATTCTATTAAAATAAACCCTACTTTAGAGCTACTCAGAATAATTCAAATTAAGTGTATGATTGTTTATGGTTTAAAGGAATAGAAAGAATTAAATAATTTCCCAGTGTTTAGAATGCCTTTTTTGCTCTCGTTTCACATATCCATTTCTATTTTTCAAATTATTTCTGCTGAAATGCAACCTTTTCAGTCCTTGTTTGCTTTGCCAGTTTGATCTCAAGTAAAGCCATGACACTGAATTTGCACTACTACAGATTGTTTCCATGGTTAGGACTGTGAAGTCATAAATACAGGACTGAGAATTCATCACACTATCAAGCCGAGATGTGGGGTAATGAGGGAGAACAATCCTACTTAGACACAAATATTTTCAGCAATATCTAGTGCAATAGTGACTATTACAAGAAGAGAAAATTTCTTTTTGCACAAGTATTCTTTTTTTTTTTCAAAGAAACCCATTTAATACCTATAATAACACTATATATGAATTGCAGAAAACCTTAAAAAAGAATACTTTATCTTTAGCTACTGCCATCAGCTTGAGGTTACACTCCAAAATACAAGGAACATGTGCATAAAGTGCAATTTCGAATGTGGTAAGAGTAAAGGAAGAGGGAGTTCAGAAAAACCTCAGCCAGCATCATCATCTATCACCTGACCTCTCAGTTCAAGAGTACAAGCTAGAACCAGCGACAAAGCTGGGCTTTTTAAAAAGCATGGGCTCAAATATGTTTTTAAGTTACAGGGTGGGAAGCTTGAAATTTGTGTCAGATGTGCAGGTTTCCTTGTAAATTCAGAAGAGAATCCAAAGTGACTTCTTGACATGAGCACCTAAAATGAAAATATGACTGAATGAAATACAGAAACAGTCCACAGAGAAGAAAGTGGCATTAGGTCCTCTATTTTTCTATTGAAGGGTCCTTACAGCTTGGCTGGAATTAGATATCATACATTTTCTGCAGATAATTCAAAGGTAGAAATTTATTTTTTTTTCCAGAAGTCAGGGGGATTTTGCTGAAGAGAGGGAATTCCAAGACAAAATTCCTTGACACTGAAAAGGAGTTGAAGCTAGGTTGCCTACAGCTTGGGTCAGTGTGCTGTGTTGTGCTGCTGTGGAAAAGTTAAAAGGGGTATGAAATTTATCCTGCAAATGACCTGCTCCTATGGTCATGCTCAGAGCATGACAAATGAATCAGGGGATTTAGGTAGAGAAATAGTTTCCGGATCTTGACTAAGCTTAGTCAACAGAATATTTGTACTGAAGTTTTGTCTGTATGTTTGAATACCAGACTGCATGTGTCTGGAAGATTTAAAGTTCAAAGATACTTATCTAGTGAGACTAGACAGCAAGAAAGCTTGAGGTATGAGGATCATTTATTTAGATTCAGACGTGTTGGTATTTCACAAGTGATGAAACTGAGTCAGTTCCTGGATCCTCTTTAACATTCCATCTTTCTAGATCTTGATTTTTTCTAGAAAATGATGGTACAAGTACATTCTTGGTTTTTAAGTAGAAAATCTTGAAAATTATTCGGAGAAAAAATAAGCTCAACTACTCATCAGACAGAAATCTAAGTCCTTGTTGAGAAAGACTAAAAAGCCAAACAAATGGTAAAAGATATCTTAAAAGTAATATAAAAGAAAGGAAAATTCAAAGAATACAGCACAAGGATATTCATTATTATTTTAATGAAAGAAAATATTGATAAACATAGAAATATGTCTTGTATAGTGATACAGATCCACCAACATACCTATTGAGAGCTATTATTATTCAATTTATTTTAAAAGGTTAATTTTACATAACTGCCATTCCACATTAACATTTGAACAGCTTATGAACATATACTGTTCTAACAGCATATTTCAGGTAGATTTTTGGCAGAAATAAGATAAAATACCTGTGTAAATCATTGTGAAACAATGGGTTTACCTAAACCCAGAGAACAGGAAGTTATTGTGGAATGTTCACAGTGGTCAAAGCATGGAAGATGTCATTCATGTCAGCTCTTTATCACTTCCCCTGCCTTGCAATTCCCTCTATTTCAGTTCTGAGATGTGAAAATGTGCCATCAGAATCTCACAAAGGATGTATATGTGAGTCCGTACGTGGTGGGGTTGTGAGCAGAAGTGCTTGGTCAGAGCACTGTACCTTGGTTTCTTACCTCTGAAGTTTTACTGTTTCATCTGTAGTTACTATGGAAAACTAAAAGTAACAGGAACTAAACATTTGTTTGTAGATAAGCAATATATAATAATAAATAGAGTACTGACTCAACTTAAGATAAGTATTTGGTTTTGTTATATTAAAAGGGAAAACTGACTCTACTTAATTCTTCACAAACAGCGAGGAGGCACTAGCAGTCATTTCTGCCCAGGTTTGCTGCAGAAGAATCTGAGGCTAACAGCCTTTCTCCTATTCAATGAAAATGAAGGGCTGCAGAGGCACAGCTAACAAAGAGGATGCATTCCTTTCTTTAGATGTTCATGTCCAGAAGGTGGCCTATGGGCAGTGGCTATATGTTATCAGAATTTCACGTGCCACAGTTTGTAACTTCTGTTCTTTCTAATGAAGCCCAGTATGCAGATAGGGTTTCCAACTTCCTAATAAGCACGCTGGACTTTAAAATGATGATTTGAAAGAATTTCTACCAGGCTTGGCTAAAATAGAACAAAATATAATAGGTGACAGTTGGGAAAAAACTTGATTTATTTGAGATTGTTTCAAACTAAAAAGTTGTAATTGGGATAGGAGAGAAACTTGCTTTCTCAATTGAAATAGACAACAGATGTGATAGTTTTGTTCCAAAATTGTTTTTTCTTTTCTTATTTTTACTGCAAAGTTTTTTTCCAACTGGACTTGAAATTTCTTGGTTTAATTTCCTAGTTGCATGAGTTTTCTTTTGATATTTACCAGAAAAATACATCTGTTGGAAACACAAATATTATGTGGGTGTACAAGCATTGTATAACAATGTAGCATTTTAGCATTTCTATTATAGAATATTCTTTTCATTATTTTAAGTGTCTACAATATTATTGGTTTGCAATGATATAAAAAAAATCTGGGAAGTTTAATAAATAGTTGGAATTGAAAATTTTAAAATACTATGCATGCAGATTCTGGCTGATCTTCCATTGAAATTTCTTTTAGTTTATGATCAGTTAATGTTCCATAAAAATTAAAGATAACCCAACAATAACAGTATTATGGCTCATTGCATAGAAAAATGAACAGGGAGTACAGTTTCTTGATTAGTTAATAACAGCAAAACATTAACTTTCCCAAGGTCCTTGTCAGCTCTGAAAGTACCTCCTATTGTATAATATCCATTTATAAAAATGTTCTTTCAATATGAATTCTGAAAGAAAGAATATACAAAATGTGGATTTCCTGCTTCAACAAGGCTACTGAAAGATCAGTTGCACTGACACTGTGTAGCATTCCTCCTTTGTATTAAGTTCAACAAGTAAAAGACAAACAGAGTCAAACTTGGCAGCTATTGCTCAAGTGTGCAATCCCTTTTCCTGAAGGAAGTTCAGTGGCATATAACTCCAAAGGATAACTTTTTTAAAAACTAAACATTCCCTTGCGTGAATGTTGTAGAGGAGTTCATGTTGCCTTGAAGCTCTTCATCTGCAAATAGTTTGAGTAGTAAGTTAATGGGCATAAAGCTCTCAAAGTAACAATACAATCTGTCTGAGCCTGGTATTTTGGAGAATTAAGGATTCTGAGGGGACTAACTTTTTTAGTAAGACAGTACCATAATAGATCTCTTTTTCCTTTTGTTTCCTTCAGATGTCAGATGAACATGAAAATATCTGCAGATTATATAGTTTTATTGATAAAAAGGCATTTTGTGGCTTCACTGAAATTACTAACAAATGGGATCTTAGCATACTGAAGAGTTTCAGGTGGAAAATAAATACTGATCTGCAAAATTGAACAGAAGGTAGTGAAGGCCACTCCTTAGTACCCCTGCTACCCTAAATGGACTGCTAGTGACAGATTCATGCAAGACATGGATAGCTATAGGCTTGTTTATGACAACAGTCTTTCTGAAAAGATGCTTACATGTTAAGTGAATCCGTTACTGAAAGGAACATATCCTACTTTCATTATATCTTTATATTATTGAATAATTCTTCATTTCTCCATAGGTTAATTGCTATGCTATTTACATGTTCTTCAGGTGAGCTAACGAAGCAGTAGTCATTACTCCTCCTCTCCTTGGGGAGAAAAAAAAATGATGAGAATGAAATGAGATAATAATAATTACAATGCAAGAGGGAAAAAGAAAACAAGAGAGAACAAAGGAAGAAACACTATCGAAGAAGAAGATTTTGATTCAATGCTTTATTTTAATGGCTAATTTGTATGCTTTTATAATCACGCATTTTCAGTTTTCATAAGTATGGCTTTATCTTTTCTGCAATGTATTACCTTCTTAGCCAAGCTCATCACCATGACAGGAGATTACTTCAGATGGCTTAAAGGTGACAGGGTACAAGGAAGAGATGATTGTGATGAGCTGTCACATATCCAGCACAAGTTTCTCTCTGCTAAGTGTCAGCCTGCCCAACTGTGAGTGCTTAGAAAACAGTGGGCACCATTTCGAAAGAAAAGAACAACTCCTCCAGGATTCTTTTACTGCACATGATGGGGAACTCTGCCACTACAGATCATAATGTCCTTTTTTTAATGCTGCACAGATATACCTGAACGTAGGCCTAATGATAAAGAATTTGCGTTAGATAAAGGTTTGAATATTCTGGATATCTAAGCATCCTGAACAATTTAATACTCTGAAATCTAAACTTTGACTTTTATTTTGTTTAAACACGATATAACACTGTGATGTTCAAGGATAGACCAGGGCCCCAGTTCACAGTTATTATTTCTCAGTAATCTGTGTCAGAGGTTTCAATAAGTGAACAAAAAAAATGATATGTTACAGGTAATTTTGATATGAATATCCTACAATGGAAATGTATCTGTGAAAAGTAAGACATCTTCTTTATTTTTAAATTAACAAAGATCTGTACAGAAAAGTTTTGATGCAAGAGAGTGTTTCTTCAGGTAAAATTTAATTTGGATTATTATGGATAGTAATGCATGAGCAACAAGCAAATACATTAATTTTTCTGTGCACCAATAGGGAAAAAGATCACAGCAGACCGGTAAATATAAAGCCCGGAGGTGAGAAAGAAGTGTATCAACCATGAAATTGTGTTAATTCAATAATTAAAGTGAGTCTCAGTTCCAGTGTAGGCTCTAGTTGTGCAGCAAAGATGTGACAAAACAATTGGGAATGGCAGCCAGTTACACTCTTATTAACTGTCAGAAGAAAAGGGTTCCAGTAAATCGAACATTTTATGAACACTGCAGCATATTAAGTCCTGGACCTGATACCATCTCATTAATCAAAGCAGCACACAGGGAGCAAAGTTTCCACCTGAGTTTAGTATTGAGAAAGAGGCAGTGAGAAGAGGGAGCATCTTGTCTTTGTTCCCAGACACTACAGAAGAGCCAGGGTTTGTAGTTCTCTTCCTAGCAAGAACGAAAACAGTGCTGTAGGGGGAAATTAATTATTATCAGGGACATTCCAGCTGGAAAGTTGTGTAGCTGCAAAACAAACACATTTCAAGGAGTTGAGTGCTTTATGCTGATCATATTAGTTTCCCTGGTGCTTTAATGGTTTCAGAACTCCATGTAAAAGCAAGATTCTGTTAAGACTGGTGAAGAATTTAGTATTCGAATTTGCATTTTTAAATTTTTATTAGTTTTCCATGTGTAATTCCAGAGACATGCAAGAAAGAGAGAGACTCCCAGATAAAATCAGTGGCCCAGCAACATCATTTACTATCACTTATGAAAAATCACCAATGGATGCTTTTGAGATATATTAGAGTAACCATCAGAGATACTGTTAATGTTGTGCAATTAAATATGTTGCAATGGAGGAAAAGTAGACAGTGAACATCCCAAGAGAGTGCTTTGTCCATTTGGCTGCACTTAATTAGCATTCCTTGTCAACATAAATTTTTTCCTCACCTGAGAAGGCATCCAAATAGAAGATTTTTAGTCTTCACAATTCATAGATACTCTGATTAAGCAAATGTCTCATTAAGAAACTCTCAGCCAGTCCCTGTTTCTAGTGTTCTCAGACAAAATCCTTCAAAATGTAATCGGCAGTAAGATTAGACCTGTGACTGCCTTACTATAAGAATATTAAAGACTGTGCACACATGTCACTTTTTCCTCTGTCTCTCAACAACCATTTTCATTATCAGCCACAAAATCTAGTTATCTGGTATATGTGGAGGAGTGCCTTATGATCATTATTTCCATTCGTTGTAAAAAATCAAAATAAATACAGCTTTTAAAAAATGGAAGAAAACATATGGCCTTACAATTCTACACAGTTCAAAATTTTTGTGGCTTCCTTTAAAAGCTCCTTCAATATTTTTATACAGCACCAGCCTCACAATTTACACAGTATCATCCAATACGAATGTAGATCTGTCTTAATTTCACAACAACGTTCCTGAGAAATAAAAGCTGTACCACAGAAGGGAAAACTGAGGCATTGATACACAGAAATTTGGCCTGGACAATCAATGACACTTATACTGTAGACCCAGAAGAACAGTTCTTCGTTTCCTGATACTGTGCTTCCATGAATGGTTATAAGCAGTTTTATTCTTATTACATTTTAAAGCTTAGATTCATGAATACTTGCACTATTTACACACACTCATTCTTGAATATTTTGGAAAGCAGAATTTTTTTTTAGAAATACAACTAAAACAATAGCTCATGAAATGTATTTTTTGGCTGACAATGAGTCAGATATTTTGACCAACCTAATAACTACTTAATTAATTATTGAAAATATCTCCTTATCAAACCCTATGGCTGTGAAATAATTTTCTGTTAAGAGTTAAATCAAACTTGCATTAACTAGATAAATATACTGTTTCAGATCACAAATAATTTTCTCTGCTTTCTCCCACCATACACAAATTTTCTTAGTGATTTTGGAATAAATTTTCTCAGAAGCTGATAATAAGTAGATAATGAAAACATAACAAACCACAGTAAATTATCAGTTACACACTTGGATGTGCTAATTTAGAGCAAGTTGCTATGCTGAAAATGCAACATCATATTTAAATAGTTCATAATTTTCTCTAGACAGTTTCTAACACTTGAGGTTTTTCTTTGTTTACATATTTCTTGGGAAAAATTGATAGGGCATAGGTATCTAAAACCAATTCTACAGAGTTAATGATGTCAGCAGGAATCTATTTTTCTTTAAATATCATTTGTTAGTGGCTTGACATTTCTTTTCTTTCTCTGCTTTCCCAGGACCAAACACACAGCAAGTAAGTTGCTATTTGGTTTTGGTTTATTGAAAATATGCAGCATCAAACAACTTTATCTCACTTCTCAGAAATAAAAAAAAAATATTTAGTGTAAGGTGTTTCAGTCTCTAATATGGGGCCTTCAGAATGCCTGGAGGCCGTGAAGTACCGTATATTACATTCTGCCATTATCTCCTTGTTCTCCACTGAGAACAATAGTTTTGAAAGGAGTAGAAAAGGTTAAACAAAAAGTCAGTTAAACAGTATGGTTGCACTTTTTGAAAAACAAAATGTTCCTAGCACCATCAGGAAGTTGCCCCTTGCAATTTCTGATAAAACCTGATTTTAATCAAAATTACATTTTTATCACTAAATTACTTTTCACGACAAAATGAAAGCATTATGGCAAGTCAATATCAGCATTTCATCATTAGGAACAACTAACAATTACAAAGTACCTCCCTAACAACTTTTCCTATAATTATACAAACATTTTTGTGCTTCATAGGGCCGTTTTACTGTAATGAATAGGAATTCACAGATCTAGTTAATTCACTGGAGATGTTAACCTTTTGAAAAAAATTTAAAATATCAAGTATCAAAATTTTTTTTTTGAAACAATTTTACTAACAAAGTATGAAATAGCAAGATATACTCCACATATAGAAAATGGCTAGAACATAACTGACATTGTAGGACACTGTGAGCATTAATTTTCTGTGGTTTATACTGGCCGTAATTTACATTTTTTGTTCCAAAACAGCTGGAGGAAGGGTCCTAGAAAATCACAGATTACTAGCAACTACTCCAACAGTGCATGTGGTACTTCCTCAGACATACATATCTGCCAGTTAGTAACATTACAGAAGTTTTATTTTCAATATTTTCATTACTATTTTTCTACCAACTGCAAGGACTGGAAAGCAAGTTTCTCATTCAAAAGCTTAAGATGAGGTCAGATAAGATGAGATATGAGATATCATGAGTGGTGTAGGCATCGAGGAAACACTTGAAAATCACTCCTGTAGGCAAATCTTGTGTGCGATGAAGCTCCATAGGGCAACTAGAATATAATAGAGTTCTGCGCCTTTCAGTTGGATGTCGCTCATGTGCAGAGGCTGCCAGTAAACTCTGAGCCACTTTTTCATTTGGCAAGCACTTGTGCTTTTAGCTAGGCTCAAGCTGGGGCTGCTATGGACTATTGCCCTCTCTAACTGTTACAATCACTGTACAGCAAATTGCATTTAACTGCAGGCACAAGCTATAACGCTCGGCTTAAGGCTTCTTGCAAGTCAGAAATGCCAGTCTTTCTGCTTAACATTTGAGAGAAAAGCAAGCCAAAATGTCTTGCCTATTGTGCTTATTGTCAATATACACAAAGCAAATGTAATTTAGTGATTTCAGTTCCCTCATGAGAATGCAAGATTTCAACCCTAGGCATGACAGAAATTAGTAGGCTCAGTCACATTAAAACGTATTTTTATAAATATCTGTGAGACAAAATGTATCATGTGAAGCAATATTATCTCATTTCAAGAATTAATTTCATATACTATTGCCAACCATTATGACTGGAGGAGTAAAGTATATTTCAGAATGCCTCTTCCTTCCAGAAGATGCAAAATGGGAGGTGAAGGAGAGAAAAAAAAGTCTAGTTCTTCTTAAATCAAATGTGGATGAGCATTTTTAATCTTTTTTGTCTGAGTACACTGTTTATACAAAAGGCTTGAACTCTGTGACTCTTGATATGGAGGACACACTTTCCATATCTTTTCATTTTACTAACCTGTGGAAGATGTATTTTGTGGTTGAAGTAGTACTTTTCAGAAGAGACACACTACTCTTGGCTCTTGTGAAAAGTTTTGTCATGCTTAACTAGTGCATCTCTTTCTTTATTGTACGTACTTGTACGTACAACAGCTGTGTCCAAAAACTGTAACCAGATAGTAACCTAACAGATGATAAACACCAAACAAAATAACAGGAGGCTTAGCCTAGTTCTGTGCACTATTGTTTGTATACTCCTAGCTTTGAAAATTATTTCTCATCCTGACTACTTCAGTCTGGCATGTCTCTGTCATGTTTTATGTTAAATAGGGAAGATGTGGGTTATTTGAGCAAGTTACATATACATATATGTATTAATGAATGTATGTATATTTCCCCAACATAAGAAGGATATGGAACTGTTCGAGTGGGTCCAGAGGAAGGCTGCAAATATGATCAAAGGGCTGAAGCACCTCTGCAATGACAGGCTGAGAGAGCTCAGCTTATTCAGCCTGGAGAAGAGAAGGTTCTAGGGGCACTTCATAGCAGACTTCCAGTACCTGAAGGGGCCTACAGGAAGGCTGGTGGGGGGGGATTTGTTACAAGGGCTTGTAGTGATAGGACGAGAGAAATGGCTTTAAATTATAAGGGGAAAGATTTAGATTAGGCATTAGGAGGAAAAACTTCACAATGAGGGTGGTGAGACACTGGCACAGGCTGACCAGCGAAGCTGTGGATGCCCCCTCCCTGAAAGTGTTTCAGGCCAGATTGGATGGGGCCTTGAGCAGCCTGGTCTGGTGGGAGGTGTCCCTGCCTATGACAGGTGGGTTGGAACTAGATGATCTTTAAGGTCCCTTCCAACCCAAACCATTATATGATTCTATGACTCCGTGTTTTGTGTTTGGCCCTCCAAATGCAGTTTCTCCAGTGCATACCCACCTATTCCAGAAACATAGTATGTAATAAACCACTCCCCTAAGCTGCTGTGCAAATTTTGCATATTTTTTTTGCAGTTCCTGTGGAGTATTTTATACCTGTACATTTTGTAAGATTCAGTACAACAATTATGAAAATCTTTCAACATGTGAAAAAAAATGCTTTAACTGTGTAGTAACACATGACAGGCTTTCCCTCTGCATTTAAACCAATGTTTGATTTCACAAAAGATAAATTCCATCAGTCAACCTCAACTTGTTGTCAAAAAAGTTTAAGATTTAATTCTGTAAGTAGTAATCATAAAATAAAAATTAACTAATTAAATTAAGAAACAAGGAAAAATACACCAGCTTAAGATTTTCCCCATACAAAACAGTGAGAAGTTAATATTGTGTGTGGATATAATTTTAAAGAACACAAAAACCACAAAAGCCTAAAAGTATGTAGGATTAAAATCTGACAAAAAAATTTATTCATGCAACAATCATATCTAAAGATTCCTAGAATTTTTAAGGGGTACTTTTAACTGGTAATTTTCAAAAATAGCATGGAACAAATTAAACCTTCGTAGATTTTCCAAGATTTGTACTTCCATAAATCCAGACCAAATTTATGTTTGAAGCTTGGTTTTATGAAATTCTTTTAGACTAGAAACCAATAATGAGAACCAATGATTCATGGTGTGATCCCTCACGGTACATTTTTTCATTTCAATTTACACCAGCAAGACTGAAAAAAAAGATTTGGAAAGAAGAAATCTGCCTGAGAAAACAAAGAAAAACAAGAGAATGAAATTTGCATACATTTCTGCACCTGCAGTCACTCTCTTCTTGAAAGGAAAAACAAAAAGAAAGGGCAAGAGAAAGAGGGGAAAAAAAGAAAGGGAGCTGGAGAGCAAGAGGCAAATGTGTAAGAGGGGGTGAGATTAAGGGAAAAGGGAATGAAAAGTGGAAAGAGAGGGAAAGGGAAGGGGAAGAGGAAGGGGAAGGGGAAGGGGAAGGGGAAGGGGAAGGGGGGAAAAAAATTTCTAGCAAACCTTGTGAAGCTCTCAGTATGCCTGAACCAAGTATATAGTAAAGACGCTACATCTTAGAAGTATAATTTGAATATTAAATCTCAGGAGAGGTGAACATTCCAGCACTATCAGTGAGAGTTTATACATGAAATACCAGACAAATGTTACACAACATCTCGTAGCAGCACCCTGTGTCAGCTGAGATAAAGATAGTCATAGTATCCTGTTTAAGACTTACTTCAGGTCAATTTAAAATTCTTTCTGAATATTTCCCATCTCATTTTTAAAACCGGCAAGTTTCAGTTGTGCTTCATTGGACATGAGACAGCACAAAGGACTGGAAGATACAGATCTCTTTTAATGAAGAATTAATATTTATTGAATATTTGGCTATAATTTTATCAGAACATTTTAGTGAATAAAACTAAACGATGGAGAAAAAATCATGGAGGGGAAAGTGAATATAGAGCAGCATTAACCTCCAAATAGTCACGCTCATTCACATTAGCAGTGACTTTCGCTATGTAATTTCCCATAGGACACCCTTGAGCACATTCTCTGATGTGGGTGGCCTCTTCTCAGGTAGAAGGATGCACTTGGCTTGCTGCATCTTCTGTCTGGCAACACACTGGAGACCTGCTGGGTCTGTCTGCATGGTCTGTCATGTCGCCTGGCTTAAGCAAAGCTGCACTAAAATGTTGGAGGCTCTGTATTTGTTGACCATCAGAGTTCAGCTAGGAGACAATTTATCTTCCTTAAATACTTGTTATCTTTGTTGGCTAACTCATCATTATTTGGGCCACTTAGGTCTATACACATGAAGGGCACAACAGCTAGCGCTGTCATGTGGACTTTGAAATGATCCATGAAGGAGAAAATACGGCCACTGCTTCATAATCAGATACTAGAAGTGATTTACCTTTCAACACTTTTCACATCCATAAAGCTCAAGTGCTGTCAGTTCGAAATATTGTAGTTGTGTCCCCAGGGACACTCAATTTAGATCCTATATCTCCTCTGCAGAGCAGGTCTCCTTTACCTGCCTTTGCAGCTGGTTTGACTGAGGTCAAGTGAGTCATCTAAGGTCACATAGTGAATGAATGACCCAGAAAGATGCTGAAACCAGGCCAGGACCTTTTCAAGTTCCTTGCTGCAACTACTGAAGCACACTGTTTACCCTGAATAATTCTACCTCTTGATCCCCACTGAACATATATTCTTCCTAGTGCCACAGGAAATAAAAGTTTACATTCACGTTGCTGTAATAAAGAGCATATATGCAGTGGGGAAAACCCCCACTTTTTAGTGTTTGAACAACAACGTTACTTCCATTCCTTTACTTAAGGTTATCTTTATGTCCTGAGAAAATACAGGACAGGATACATGTCCAAATACATCCAGCTTCACACCACAATTCAAGATCCCATCTTTGTGCTTCTCAGAAGTTTGCCTTTTCTTTAAATCGATTAAATTTGAAAATTTCAAGGTTTTCCACAGCCACAACAGTTTAAGACACTTTCATTTTCTTCAAAGAGAAGATGTAGCTGTGTTTGTAACAATCGCAATGAGTCTTGCTGAACAACACACAGATAACTCTTTAACCCAAAGACAGCAAGCCCAGTGTCAAACGTGTGATTCCACAAATTTCAGACGAAAAAGTGTAATTTGAAATTAATTTGGCTACTTCTGTTAAGGCTAACAAAAAGTGCTTCTATAATACGTTAATAACAAAAGGAGGGGCAAGGAAAACCTCCATTCTTTGTTGGACCTGGGGAGAACATTGTTACCAGGGATGAGGAGAAGGCTGAGGTACTCAACACCTACTTTGCCTCAGTCTTCACCAGTAGGAGAGGTGGCCCTGGCCTCTGGAGCTCACAGATAGAGACAGGAAACCAATTGGCTCCCCTGTGTTCCAGGAGGAAACAGTCTATGAAATACTGAGCCACCTGGATCCACACAAGTCAATGGGACCTGATGTATTCCATCCTAGGGTGATGAGGGAGTTGGCAGAAGAGCTTGTCGAGCCACTCTCCATCATCTACCAACAGTCCTGGCTCTCTGGGGAGGTCCCAGATGATTGGTAGTTGGCAAATATCACGCCAATCCACAAAAAGGTCTGGAAGGAGGACCCGGGAAGTCAACCTGATGTCAGTGCCTGGCAAGGTTATGGAACAGATCATCCTGAATGCAATCACACAGCACCTTCAGGATGGACATGGGATCCGACCCAGCCAGCATGGCTTTGTGAGGGGCAAGTCTTGTCTGACCAACCCGACTTCCTTTTATGATCAGGTAACCCCCCTGGTGGATGAAGGGAAGCCTGTGGATGTAGTCTATCTGGACTTCAGCAAAGCCTTTGACACTGTCTCCCATGGCATACTCCTGGACAAACTGGTAGCCCATGGCTTGGACAGGTGCACTCTCAGCTGGATTAAGAACTGGCTGGATGGCTGGGCCCAGAGAGTGCTGGTGAATGGGGCTGCGTCCAGCTGGAGGCCGGTCACCAGTGGTGTCCTTCAGGGATCAGTGTTCGGTTCAGTTCTGTTTAATATCTTCATTGATGATTTAGATCAGGGATTGAGTCCATCATGAGTAAATTTGCGGATTACACCAAGTTGGGAGGGAGTGTCAACCTGCCGGGAAGGCAGGAGGGCTCTGCAGAGGGACCTTGATAGGCTGGAGAGATGGGCTGAGTCCAACGGGATGAAGTTCAACAAGGCCAAGTGCCAGGTCCTTCACTTCAGCCACAACAACCCCATGCAGTGCTACAAGCTGGGGACAGAGTGGCTGCAGAGCGGTCAGGTGGAAAGGGATCTGGGGGTACTGATTGAGAGGAGGCTAAATATGAGCCAGCAGTGTGCCTAGGTGGCCAAGAAGGCCAATGGCATCCTGGCCTGTATCAAGAATAGTGTGGGCAGCAGGGCAAGGGAGGTGATCCTTCCCCTGTACTTGGCGTTGGTGAGGCCACACCGTGAATATTGTGTTCTGTTCTGGCCCCCTCAGTTCAAGAAAGATATTGAGGTGCTGGAGCGGGTCCAGAGAAGAGCAACAAAACTGGTGAAGGGACTTGAGTACAAGTCCTATGAAGAGAGGCTGAGGGAGCTGGGGTTGTTTAGCCTGGAGAAGAGGAGGCTCAGGGGTGATCTCTCTACAGCTATCGGAAAGCAGGTTGTAGACAGGTGGGGGTCGGTCTCTTCTCCCAGGCAGCCAGCAGCAAAACAAGAGGGCACGAGCTTAGACTCTGCCAGGGAAGGTTTAGGCTGGATATCAGGAAAAAAGTTCTTCACAGAGCGAGTAATCAGGCATTGGAATGGCCTGCCCAGAGAGGTGGTGGATTCACCATCCCTGGAGGTTTTTAAAATAAGACTGGATGTGGCACTTAGTGCCATGATCTAGTAATCAGGATAGTGTTGGATTAAGGGTTGGACTTGATGATCTTGGAGGTCTCTTCCAACCCAGATAATTCTATGATTCTATAATTCTATGATTCTATGATTCTACAAAGATTTCACAAGAAAAAGCCAGCCTGGAGTCAGGTGGAATGTCCTGTACTTGTTACACACCTTTCATACTGAAATTTTGGGGTAAATAACATACAGAAACGGCCCAGTCACTAGGCCCTATACAGCCTCCTTGAATGAAAGGCACAAAAAAGGTTGAAACTACCTACTTGACTAAAATGGGACAATCTGTATGTCCCATCTCTGTAAGGAGTAAATTTACTTGTACTTAAATAAATAATTTTATATGTACACTAAGAAGGAAGAGAAATAAACTAAAAATGGATTTAAAAAGCAAAGTTTCAAGCATTTAGACCTTTACTTTTCAAAAACCCATCTCCCAGCCTCACTTTTTAATTTTCTTTCCTCCATAGACAGTGACTCCAGATGCTTAACTGGTATATAAGTATGGCCAGTAGTGTTTTCCTTCTACCTGTGGGGAGTCAATATGGTTCACATTCCATCACTTAAACACAGAACTAGTTCATCAGTTAAAATAATAACAATGGTCCTGCAGGAGCAGCAAGGGTCAAGTTTAAAAAAGGCCTGTGTACCAACCATACCTTAAGGTTTGCACTCAGCTTGAGGCAAGTGACTTTCTCACCTCTCATCTCAGTCTGTATTTTTGTTCTGGTTCTCCTTGCATATTGTGTCCTGCTTAACTCGATATTCTGTGAATCTTGATTGCTGGTAGCAAGTACTTCCAGACATCTGCTCTAAATTTACTTTTCAAATTATATCTATATGTATGTGGCTTTCTGTAATGTTGGGCTTAGGCTGAAACTGGCAGTCTGCAGGAGGCAGGGAAAGACAGCACCATTTCTAATAATAACAGCTATTTACAGGCCCAGAGACCTCAGCAGGTACCACTTTCCTTCCCAGTGACATGCCACTATCTCAGATCAGACTACCACAGTCAGTTTGAACAAGTAAAGCTGTGCAACAGTTTTAAACAAAGGAAATGAAACGTGTATTTATGTATGGCTAAAACTACAGGGGCAATTCCAAGGATGCAGAACAGAATTCACCTGGAACTGAGCCAGAATGTGAAGACCAACTTCTTGCCCTGGGAAAGAGGTGACGTGAACCCTTCCGTGATCACAGGTCATCAGGGCTTCAGCTTTATGCCCAGCATAGGGGCCTACAAATATGGCATAGTTCAAATTTCACACTGAAGAAAACAATTAGAAGAAGTTATACAGCTGCACTCTAAAATAAAATAAAATTTTCTGTATGATTTAGAGCACGATGAATCACCAGTTGTTTTTTTAACACCCTGCTTTATCCTTGGGGCTCAAGTCACCTTCTTTTTAGTTATTAGATCTGATGGGATTTCAGCCTAAGATGTACGGCTATGATCTTACGTCCTATAATTCAAGCTACTCCAGAAAACTTCTGTTTATTGAGTGATGAATAATAGAATCGTTTTACAGCTTCTTTTAGCTTTCAGAAAACACAGTTCTCTATGCACTGATTCAAATATTTTCCTTTGTTTTCCCATGGGGATTTATTCCTAAAAAAAAAAAATCTCACTGAGAAGTACAGTAGTTAATACAGTCAGTTTCAAGTTGCCTAGAGCTGTTGACTGATATATGCAAAACCTTGCCATTATGTTTTCAAAGCAGCAACAAATAGTATTAGGAGTGCAATTCCTTTGATGATACTTTGAAATTTTTTTTTAACTACCTTCCATTATTGTCTGTGCTTGATCCTTTTCCCTCAGAAAATAGTGGGAGTTCTGCCATTGACTTCAGGGGAAGGAGAATTGGGTTGTTTTCAGCACAGATTTAAAAACAAAGGCTTAAAATTGGCAGGAACAAAACACTCTGCCATGAATCGAGACAGCAGGTTGCCAGATGGCAGTTTTCAGAGTTATGCAAACAAATTTGGTTTATTCAATATAAATATTTGAAGTAAATAAAAAGAAGAGGATAATTCTCACTTGCAAAAGAGTCACATTTGAGTCTTTTAAATTTTAACTTATTTACAAGAAAAAAAGAATCTCTACCAAGAGTGTTAAATTATTGGTCTAGAAAACACCTGAGTCTGGCTTTCTGTGACTGCTTATACTACTATAAATACAGTTTTGGATGAAAATAAGAATATTAGAGGAAGAAGGGATTTCCACTGTTACTTGAGGAATGCAATTTGGGAATAATTGGTAGACTTCCAGTTGAGGAACACAACCCAAATTATCTATAATTATCTATACAACCCAAAGAGAGAAGGAGACACCTTGAGAGGGCATATACTTGAAGTTAGGCACAATGAGTAGCCTTATAATTTGCAAGTGAAATCCTCAACATAGGGCTAACCATCCAGATCCACATACCAGGTGACAGCCTAGAAAATAGATAAGTCAAGAACTCCAGAATCGCACCATTATTGGGCTTTTTGGTGTATTTTGCTTTGTTTTGTTTTAAATCGAGTAGCACTCAGAAAAGATAGGAAGTGAATACAGTATAAAAACTGAAGGATTATTTATTTTCTTGAAAAATAACTGTGGATGTGCTTAGAAGAATGACCTAAGAGCCGTAAGAATTTAATATTACTGTACTCAAAAGTCTTGATTTTTATTCTATTGAGTGAAAAGGTTAAATATGAGGTATGTATACAGGGAGAGTTCTAAGAAGTTTACTGCACTGTCACAATCTTTTTCTCAACTACATGTAGCATGAAAAAACCAAAACCAACAAACCACATCTACCCTGAATTCACTCTGCATACAATTTCCTTCTGCCTGTGGTGAGGGGTGTGTTTTTGGAATGACAGAAGGCTTCATCTTTTAACAAATAATGAAATTCACATTCCAGTCAAATATGATCATCCTTACCAGTGCAGAAGGATATTTTTATTGTTCATGTTTGCTTTCAGAGTGCCACTGCACATTACTAAGCATTTGGGCTTTTTGCCACCTCTATATTAAGCTGTTCAAAAATCTGGGAACTGAAGAAATACTTGCCTTTGCTTTCTAAGGGAAAAAATATTATTAAAGTAAGCAAATATTTTAAATAACTTAGACTAGAAAATGTATGTGTTCTTAGATGGACACGCTTATTTTAGTAAGACAGAATTGACTATATCTTTGAATTAACCTCTTGTCCCTTATACCCACTCATATGCACTGTACGACCACATGGGAAAGAAAATCGAATCAACTGTAAATTGCCTGAACAGATTTGTCTGAACTCATGGAGCAGTAAATCTTAAGTTGTCATTACTTACTCAAGACAAGTTAGACTTTCCACACCTTCTACTCAAAAGGTCATGGAAAATTCTTTATACTCACTAAAAAAAAAAAATATCAGTGGGACATAAACTTGAATTAATACCCTGTGCGTGATTCCTAGAGCACAGAGAAAGGGAGAAGAGAATACATGACTAGTAGAAACGATCAGAGGAGTGAGGCTATAAAGATGGAAGGAATATTTTCAGGTTCGGATGAAATAGTTTCATTTCAAATGGATCCTTCTCTCAGTTTACTTCAGGGACTGGCATATGGCATACGCTACAGATGGATAGGCAGTTGCTGTATGTACAGCTGTAAGGTTCTGGAACTCCTGGTCCTGGCCCATGCTGCCAGCTGGCCAGCAGAAAGAAGGTTTGCAGGGTGATTTGATTTTCCACAGCTGTTGTACAAAGCATGAGGTCAAGAGAGGTGAGGAGAAGAAGATGTTGGAAAGAGGGATGGTTTCGTGGCTGACTGATTCCTGCTTACAGCACAGCAGGGTCTGAACTCAATCCTGACTATGATATCCCAGGCAGCAACTTCCTCTGTGTGTGAGCCCTTCATTTAAATTATGTGCTAATGTAAGGTTTAAGTCTTGATTGGACTGGGCAAGTCTGGAACAGCCTACTGACACACACTGAGTACTGTACAAAATAATTGAAATACCATGCAAGATGGGTGATTCTTGTTTAACTTTCAGCAAATATACAAAGTAGGATGGAGTACACTTTTGTGAACTAAGAACATGTTTTGTTGGTATATTAGGGAAAAATTCACTCTAACACTACTTTATGTGTTGACAACAAATATTTTTTTTAATAGTAAGATAAATAAAACCCCTTTGGTGCTGGAACTAAAGTCAAATGTAAGGTGCTCTGCACACTTCCAAAAAGTTCACGTTTTGGCTAGTGTGGTTTGAATTATAATTCACTGTTATTTTCCTAGAAGCTTTTAGGTAAACTTGTAGGTCACTTGTGGCACACAGACCAAAAAATCACTATACTCATTTTAATAGGCTGACTTATTAGAAATACATAATTTCATGCTATCAGTTTTAATGAATTTAGATACTTATTTATTATTTGTATAGTTTCAAAAAAAAGACAGGTTTATTATTATGAAAAATTATGTCAAGCTATTTGAACAAAAAGTTTAATGTGAAATAACCTGGTAAGACTACTTTATTCAGACAGTGAGAACCAGGTTGGAGCTTGAGTTATTTCAGATTAATAGGGCTGAGTAACTGGGTAACAAAATGTCAGCTGAATATCAATAGGAAAAATTTCTCTTATGAATAAAGGCTGAGAGAGCTGGGTTGTTCCATCTGCGAAGGCTCTGGGCAAATGTTATTGAGGCCTTCCAATATTAAAGAGGGCTTATAAGCAAGATGGAAAGAGACTTTTTACCAAAGCCTATAGTGACAGGACAAGGAGCAATGTTTTTAAACTGGAAGAGGGAAGATTTAGATTGGGTATAATGAAGAAAATCTTTATGAAGAGGATACTGAAACACTGGAACAGGTTGCCCAGAGAACTTATGGATCTTCCATCATTGGAAATGTTCAAGGTCGGGTCAAATGGGTCTTTGAGCAACCTGACCCAGTAAAAGATGTCCTTGGCCATGGCAGGAGGGTTGCACCAGATGATCTTTAAAGGTCCTTTCCAACCCAAATCATGCTATGATGCTATAATTCTATGAAATGGAGAACATGAGGTAAAAAAACTTCTCTACCTTCACATAAACAAGATGAGGTCCTAGCTGTCCATGCCTCTGTAGGAACAAGACCTTGAGGGCATGATAAGTAGTTCCACGTAAGCATCAACTTAGTATTCAGAGACAGTTAAAAAAGAAATGAAAATACTAAACATTATTAGGAAAGAAATAGAGAATAAATGAGAAAATATTATTCTAAAATATATATATTATTCACTCTGACTTTTATTCTAGTCACCTCACCTCAGAAATAGTGTGTATCAACAAGGTTCAAAGATTACTGGGATGGTTGGATGGAAGTCATATCTTACAAGGCATGACTTAATAGGCTCACATCTTCAGCTCAGAAGAGATGGTTTAGGATCACAAGACAAAGCTCTGCAGAACCACAGATGGCAAGTGGTCTACAGAAACAGAGCTAGTCAGAGACTCATTACTGTTCTTCTAGTGCAGTTGCTGGCAAAAGAAGTTAGTAGAAGCTGGATTCAAAGAATAAAGAAAAACGCAGTTTTTCATGCAACATGAAGTGAACTTGTATAACAATCTGCCAAAGGACCTGGTCAATAGCAGAGGTATATATGGTCTCAAGGGAAGACTGACCAACCGTTTGAAAGAAAGGTTCATAGAAGGTTACTAAATAGACAAACCACAGATGCTGAAGGAAATACTTGAGCGGAAAATAGCTGCAGACTGGGAAAGCTTTCAGAAGCATCACATGCCTTTTCTCTTTTTTCCTTCTCTCTAAGTGTACACGTAAAGGCCAATGTTGTTGAACTAGATGAATCTGAAATGTGTGGCTGCTCATTTATTGCTATTACAAATCTCTTACATTATGAATTGTATCATGACTGCCTGAACAATTCTCCAGCAATGAAATAAAAACTTATGTTCACGATTATTAATAAAGGTATTCGTCTGGAATACAGGCCTACAAGTTCTCAAATATGTCTTTCACAGCATGTGCAAACAGCTTTTTGTCTCTTTTACATTAAGTTTTCAGAAGGCCACAGAGGCAGAGGATGAAAGGGACTCTGAATTTCAGGAAATCAGAGATTTGCAGCATAGTTGTTATGCTGCTAGATATTTCTTTATTCATTCAGTAAATAAATGTGCAAGCAGACTCAGTAAGCAAGGCTGAAAATGTCTCCTTCAAAATGGACCCTAATGAGCAGAAAGCAAGCAGGTTAAAATTTCACTTTCCAAAAGAATATGAAGAATGATTTAGGAGCTTCTGGTCATTATACTTTGTGTTAATTTTTTTTTCCCTTCACTAAAATGGTGTTGGTTTTTCACAAGGGCAACCTCTTACTTCCTTTTCTGGCTATATTTTAAGAGAACTTAGGCTTCTGAGCTTTCACTCAGGTCTGCATGTCTTGTAATAAGTAAGTAATTAGTCCTGCAAGTATCTTTCTGATACAGTGATGCCTACAGGGAGAGCTACACTCAGCGTATGCTGATACAAAGTTCCGGGGCTGCTCACATGTCAACTATCACTTTTAATGTTTAGCTGTAAGTACATTCCCTGGTATAAATTTGATCCATGTCAACTAACCTTTTTTCAAACAATAAAGGCAAAAAATCAGGATACGTCTTATCCAGAGAGTTTCCTACAGACAGTATGGGGTTTTAGCCACTCTAGTTCGAGGGAAGAAATAATATGGACATAAATGTCTAAGTCTGCATCAGTTTGCCTCTGGACCAGATAAGATTCTGTGGTGTTTTTTGTTTACTAATGTAGATGAGCCTTGGGAAACTACCCTGCCACGGTAGCTGAGTTCCCCTGGAAGCTCTGGGAGGTATCACACAGGTGGGGTGCAGAGCAGGCTCCAGCGTCCCCAACTAATACAGGACACAAAGGATGTGCAGCTGCAGCATGTGCATAACTTGGAAAGCTTAATTAGTCAACAATGCTAGGGGATTAACCAGCCCTGTGCTTTTTTTTTTGGTTTATTTTTTTGGCGTGCACATTGCTGATAGTGACTGTGCTTTTTATTTGAGTAAGGATAACCCCTTGTGATGTGTATCTTTTCAGGTTTACTTGTGTTGTTTTCTTCTTATTCCCTTTCTTCAAGAAAGAAAATGTTCTGGTCTTCTGTGAACACCAATGAATCCCAGAAACCATTTATTTTTCTGTGTGTATAATGCACTTGTGTATAGTTCTTTTGGAGTAAAACAACAATAAATGATTCCTCTGTCCTTGGAAAGGAAGACAAAACTTCTTGATGAACACCATTAACTGCTGTTAAAACTTGACTGCCTGTAAAATAAAATATTTGAAAAGGATTAGCTTAGTTCAAATATCTTCTAAACTGCATGTGATATCTGTTGAGAATTCTTGAGATGTTATTTCTCTAAGAATTATGAAGGGGTAGACTTTTCCCTTCTAAAACAAATCTACAACGGCTTGTGCCATCTGAGAAAAAATTTTGATGATACATTAGCGTGGCCCTGACCCAGCTGATTGGCATGCACTGTCACTCCAAAATTCCATTAATAGGGTGCCTGAGGACATGAACTTAGTTTGACTTGAAAGCTTCATGTGTTTCAATTAAAAATGCATTTATTTAATTAATGTAGACATTAGAGAGAATGTTGCTTTAAAAAGGAAGACTGTATTTGATAGACAAACTTCGTCCTCTTTTTCTAAGACATCTGGGAAATGTTGCTTTTTTTGAAAGGGTAAGATATAGGAAAGGGAGGAATTGAAATCTTGCAAATTAATAGATAGGAGGCACTAAGGCACTTTCAGGCCTATTGGACTCAAAATTACTATGTTTATAACTTGATAATTCTCATTTTCTTTTTTTACAGTTGATGATATAATATTAATTTATTTAATTTGAAGATACTAGAAACAAGAGGGGTTTTGGCCACAATGGAAGAAATGTTTACTGACATCATTTCAAGTGCAGAATCAATGTTTTCAGTAATACAATAAATGGCACAAAATTCTACCCTTGCCTACATTTGAGCAATTTCATTGAAAGAGGAATGTGAAGAGATGAAGGAAAAATTAGCAAAGTAAAAATTCACCAGGGATGATTCTATTGTACCTAGTCATTGTGGACCCTATTTTCAATTTTAACAAAATGTTCTGTTACCCTGACCAACTTAGCTCACTTTAAAGATTATTTGCACTTCACAGTAGAGCTAAGGGCCTTATTAAAATAAGATTCTCCCTCCAAGCACAATTTCTCGTTCATAACTCCCGGAGGATCTCACGAAGAAGATGCCACTTCAGTCTTGCTTTTATGGGCACAGTTTTCTGATGCAGTAATAGCAAAGTTCATTTTAAATAATTAGCTGTCATGTGGATTGCAACCACAAATGGGTACATCATTCCTGAGACACTCTGTATGGTATCCATTCTTATCAACCTAATGTAAACAGAGCTTTAGTTACCCAGAGACACACCACATAGATCTTATCTAACATAGGAATACCAAATTAGCACTGACTGATTCTTAGGTAGCTAACAGCTAGCTGGCAGCTGTGATTTTTCATATCCAGTACATCTGTTCAATACCGTATGCCAATGCTAGATCTAGGGATTTTGGCACCTTGCTCTAGTCGGACAAGATCTTTGACATGTTTTCTCCTCGATGTGATACTAAACAATGAATAACTTCAATTGCATTTGCACTTAGTATTGTCCAGATTGTTTATTTACTTTGAGTAGTTATACAAATGGGACAATTCTGCAATCTGATAAAAAGAGGGGAGCTTTGATACCTATCACAGAATAATGATGTGTCAGAGAGTGGACACACAAGTATTGCTCTTTTGAGCTGCTGTCACAAGGCTTAAACTGGCTTTAAAAAAAAGAAAGTTAGCAGACTATGAAGAAGATTTTTTGGCCCATTCAAAGAGATTCAAAATCCTACGAACATAATAAACATACAGAAACTTTAAGATATCATGCAAATAGAGCCATAATATCCCACGGTTATCCTGACTTTTTGCAGTAAAGCAACAGAACAGATCAGTCATTTTAATTTCGCATATGTCACTCTTGCTTGTATCATTCACAAATCCATTCCAGCACCAGGGACATCATTCTCTCTCCCCTTTTCTCCACTGCTTTCTCGCTTCCAACCTTTCCAACTCCAGAGTTTGCGGGGATGCACAGTAGCTCAGGGAAAGTACTGATCCAGCTAAACTACTCTTGGGGAGGGGAAGGAGAGCAGGAAGCTTATTTTCAGAGAAGTCTGTTCCCTAAAGGTTTCATTATATGGTGGCTCAGTGGCTAAATCTGTCACTACAGAAGATATAGTGACAAGCATTGATGACAAACCACAAAGAAGGGCAGAACAATGCCTTTTGGTAGTACTGTGTTTTTTTCCACATTAAAAAGGCCAGGTAACACTAGTCAAAATGAGTTTAAGCAATAGCCACTAGAACATCTCTTTCTGAGGGACAAAAATTAAATTAATTTAAAACAAAGAAAGAAATGCAGTCCTATTTTTACTGGCTTTTCATCTACAAGTCTTCACCTTCACTGGAAACGTTAAATGGAAATTCCAATATTAACAGATTGAAAGCCACATTTCTGGTTGATGGTCTCAGCCATGGTTCTGAGTGCGCTTACAACACAGCAGATCTTGTGTTAGAGACCAGTCAGCCTGCCAGCACCTGTGTGGGGTCACAAACATAAAAAAATCTTCTTTTGATTAAACATAAAGCTCCCCAAAAAGCCCACTACTCCAACTTGCTAATGCAGCCAAAAATTGTACCTTTTGATGACCTGATTACAAGCACACTACAGGTACAAGATAGACACTTCTGGACTGAACTTGCTGAACAGCAGCTGCCTTTACACACACTGCAGTCTTGGATGGAGATATTAATGAATGGCAAAGCTAGGTAAAGTATATGAATATGAATGAGGGCTTTTTGAAGTTTGTTCTCCACCTCTAGAATGATCATCAAAATTTAGCAAACACCAATCAGGTCACTCCATTTTTTTCCGTAAGCCAATATTGCAAGAAACATAAAACAAAGCAAGCATGAGCAGAACCCCTTGGCCCTGGGAGCACTGAATTTTCTTTCCTATAAGAATATATACCTCAGGAAAACTGCATGCTAAAGATTACAGATATTACTGGACACATTTCTTTTTCTTCCATGTTTTGAGAGGATGAAATAGCACATGGCTTTTATCTTTTTAAAACTATAGCTCTTTTTATTTATAAAGACTTCACCTTGGAAAGCTGTTAAAAGTAATAAACCACATCTTTCTGAGAATACAATTCCATTATTTAATCATGCCCAGAGGCAGCAAAGACACTGAGAAATAATTGTCTTTTTGTCACTCAAGCATGAAATGCCCAGCATTGTTTGAAACCTAATTCTAACAAACCTTTAATATTCTAGTTCAGAAATCCCTTGACCATGGGAAAGTACAATCTCATTTCTCAGTCCTTTAAAACAGTTTGATGAAGTATCCCAGAATGCATAAGTTGTATTTTCTTCTCTAAATTATTTTTTTTCCAGTCTGTAAGGTTTTACTTTTTACATGCGCTTACCAAATCACAATTTCATTAATATGTTAGTATCTCCATAAAATATTCATTCATACAATTTCTTCAACCTAAAAATTCCACTTTTAATTTTGGGAAAAACCCCTATGAAACAGAACATGGGGAACAATGCATCCAGAGCTACTGTACTTAAATAAATATAGGAAGACTGCTATTGCAGTGGCATTGTTTTGACACAAGTGGCCTTTCTTATACTAATGCCAGTATTTCTACTAATTAGTAAGCATTTGCAAACTGTTTTAGTACACTTTTTCACACTATAATGAACAGATTTGTCATATATGACAAAATCACAAGATACTCAGGTATAAATTAGCTGGTTAATGTTAATATTGTATTTCTTCATTAACAGGCCCAGAAAGTGAAGACACACACTAAGATGATGCTGTTATAGGACCAGAGGTCTCATTCTGACTCCATAAGCAGAGTAAAATAAAATATAAATGCTAGATATAGGGGATTGCTTTTTGGTACAGTAGTAGACTTAGATTCAAATTCAGAACTAATGAGAACAGTTTCACTCTTAGAACAATAATAAAAATATTAATAATAATCTCCTTTGATGTACTAATCTTGTCACTAACATGTCAGGATAAAGACAGCAGTAGACTAGGAAGAGGAAGATGGTATTGGGCACAAAAAAAAGAAAAGAAAATGAAGAATTCGTCAACATTTGATATAATAACAAAGCTCATATAACGGACCGATCTTTCCATTGTCATCTAATATGAATACAAAAAAAAGTCTAACCCTTGATCTTACTCATATTTTTTAATAAAAAGAATGAAGACACTACAAGATACCTGCAAACCATTTGAAAACTAAATAACACATATATAAGTACATACTTCCAGTGGAATTTCTCCACATGTGATAACACTTATAAGATGTTTCAAGTGTATCAATTAAAATGCTATTGAATAGTAAATAGATAAAAAATACCAAACTTTGGAATATAGGCTACATTTGGTGTGAGCTACTCCTTTTTTGCAGAGCTCCCGCAAGGTAACTGAGCTGTTTCAAAATGCAACTGAAAAGATCAGGGCCTAAAATAGTGCAGATGGAACAGGGAATTCAAAATTACTTCTAACTCCTGTAAATACATGCACAGTACCTAAATCAATCAATAAACCAGGTCATTTAATGCAGAAAAGAAAATGAAAAAAAGACATGCTGAAGAGCAGAGAATAGCCAGATCTTATACTGCAGTAGTAAGACAAGAGTAATGCAGGAAAAAATCAAGAGACAATTTATAGTCAAGATTTTAAAAGTAAGGGGAAAGGTTTATTTCAAGCTAGTGAGAAATAAATTGTTCCTGATCTTCAGCCGAAAATGTGGTGCAGTGTAGCATGTGAGCAGGGGGTCAGATATCTCATCATACATGGATCTTTCTAAAAGAGAAAAGAGGTAAGCGCATCAAACAGCTTTTCAAAAGCATTGTTACTTTTTTTTATAAACTAGAGCAAATACAAAAGAGGCACTTAAAATTTTTGTATGTTTGTGCATATTATCTTTTATTATATTCATTAAAAAGTCAACCTCTCTCGTACTGATTGGAACCTAGGGAATACACATTGCTTTGCACTTAATTCCAGGCTTTTATTTAGAAATCTCTAAACAATGTCCCTAATTATTTCTCTTTGGAAGCTGTTCAGGTTTACTTTGATTATGTATGGTTTTGTGTATAGTCATATATACCTCTCAATATGTTATGGTTTTAGCAGAAAAAAAAAGATATTACTGTAAACTTGCGTTTTTCACAAAGATTATGCCAAATAACATTAAAGACTAACAAGGTAGTACACAGCACAGAGAATAGCTAAACCCTCTCTCCTCTGTCCTCTTGGTATGCGATTTACCTTGCCAAATATGCAGTAGAACTCTCATAAATGAACTCAATGAGTGGATTTTAAAGTATCCGACAATTTGAACTTTGAATGATCACTGTTTTGTGACTGTTTGGGAAACATGACTGCTGGATTTAGAGATGAATAAAGAGAAAAAACTATTCTCCTCTGACAAACAATTCTTCTAAAGAAATTGAATTGTGGTGTTTTTTCTTCCTCAGCAGAGAAATGATACTTAATCCATCGAGATGTAAAAACTCTATAAAAGAGACTCTTTGCAGGAACACTTAGGTCACCAGGTTAAAGAAAGTGAATGGTATTCCTAATGGAAGATAAACGGTTGCCCTGTGGGGTTTTATCTGTCATACTAATCTCAAAAAGCATCTCATATAAAACTAGAGTTAAAAAGACTGTTAAAGCAAGCTTCCCCAATGCAGTAAACTAATACCTGTGGCTTACCGCCTCTGCCCTACACATGTGAAATGTTTAAAATGTTTGGCAGGAAGCTTTTTCCCACATTTGGATAGGCATACTCAGTGAACCCAATGTGAGATAATCCAAAACAATTCAGGTTCAACAAAGGTTGCGAAAATATTATAGTGGACATAAAGCTTTGATGGAAAGCTTCTTTGATCTTGAGATTATAAAATACACAATTTCTAATCTGACAAATTTTTAGCTGCAAAGCAGAATATCTAAACATTCCTCTTTTGTCATAACAGTTTAATCCCTTAAGAATGTGATTTGAACCATTAAGGAGCAAAGGTTACGACAAGATTTGTATGAAAGGGGAAACCTGCCTCAGACACCTAGATAAAAAAATGTGAAGGCCATTAAATTATATAACTAATTACTATCTGCAGATTGGCACTGTCAGGTTACTCCCAGTTCAAGCTGTGTCAAATATCTGTTGTTCCAAACACTTGTTCACTGAATGAATATACTGAAGTAGTGAAAACTATTTTAAACTTCTGATTTGAGTTTGAAATTACACACTTTGTCTTGCACAAAAAATAGCACCCATGCTAATGCTAATAAGAGTTTAGGTACCAAGAGCTGGGAAGGTGGGAGGGGGACACCGAGCATTTTTAATGTATTTATTACTTTCATAAAAGACATTCTGCTTCTTATTAATCTTGCTTAGGCCTATAGACTGTGAAAATTCTACTAATTTTAAAATAATTATTTTAAAACTTAAACTATCCTTATAAAACATTAGACACATTAATTATTGTGAGGAAACATGATCAGCAAAAGCAAATACTGTAAGTCACATGCATAAACCCATGAGCTGGAGTTTATAAAATTATGGGGTTTGTGTTGATAAAATACATATAATTAGTTTCAGTACCAAATCTAACAGAATGCTAAACAGCTTCTAACAGGTTTAAGTCAGCCGGATCAGTTCTCAACTTTTCTACTTTAAAACAAAACAATAAAACTCTTTTCTCCCTTAAGTTGAAAGCAAAGTTCATCCTTTTTACTTGAAAAGTCAACAAGCAGAAATTTAATTCCGTGGTGACTTGATCACCATTGATCTGCACATTAGTGTTTGTCACTAATGTTTATAGCTAAATATCTTTACCCAAACTCCATTCAGTTTTCAGCTTTTTAAACAAATTGTTCCCTACCCTATAATCACGCCTGATAAAGAGAAAAAGTCTGGGTGAAGGAGACAGGGTCTGAAATAATGACTAGAATAGGCGGTTTACAGCCATTATATAAATGAATATAAATAGTGATGATGAACACATGGAATGCCAATTTAGAAAGCATAACTCAGTACAATGTACTACAAATTGAAAAAAACATTGATATTTGTGGTAGGTTTTTTTTTACAAAATAATGAGCTTTTGCTTATACTATGCTCCCGTTTGAGAGGACAGAAAACTTCCCATTCAGTGGGGAAAAATTATTCATAATGCTGAATCTCCATAATCTCAAAATTAGAAGACATCCTACCAGATACAGTAGAAATATCAGTTCCTAAGACAGCATTATTTCTCACGTTTCTTGGAAATACATCAATGAAAACTGTCTTTGTTTCTTTCTCATCAAAACATGCAACTACCTTTTTTAATTGCTCAAAAATTTTAACAAAAATTAATTTTAAAATATCATAAGTTTTGGTCTATTCTTGTGTTATATGTAGGGAAAACTATCTAATACATGCAAAAGTTCCTAAGGAGAGTATGTTGGTGTCCTAGTTTAGCACAATACACTACTGCATGCTGCCCTGGCCAGGTCAGTGGCTAAACTGGGCAGCTTTCAGTCCCAATCCCCTCCTTACAGGAAAGGGAGAAAGGAAATAGGAGGAAAAAAGAGACTTGAGGGCTGGAACTTAACACTAGAACAGCTTTAATGAAACAATAATCATAAAGGAAGTTAATAAAAATTCTAAGTGAATAATAAAATACATACAAATATGCAAACCCAATTCAAACTCTCTGGATGACGTTATGTCACCACTGGCACTGCAGGACAGGGATTCAGAAAATTGTACCAAGAACTAGATTCAGGAATTCATGGGTGGGTCCAGGGGCAGACAGGCAGATGACGTTTTCTCTGAACATTAGCCATCGATCATGAGGGATGACCCTCATGATTTATAAGCTTTTATACTGAGTGTAACGCTTATGGCATGGGCTACTTCATCGGTCAGTTGTCTGCTCCTCCCAGCAGGTGCTGGCCCCTTTCACCACCAGCTCTGGGATGGCCTTAATTTGCATAGGAACAGGTGTGAGAAGCGGCCTCTCTGCATACCAAGCCCCATTAATTTGGTGATAATTGTCAGGCAGTTTTGAAAGAGGCTTAGCTGAACAATCAGAGAATATGTTTTGTCTTAATCCAAACCAGAATACTTTGGAAGGCAGACATATAATCTAATTGCACAAACCTCCTTCCTTTTGGAAAAAAAAGTAAATATTTATTTAGCTCTAATATTAAAAAAAAAATAGTTGAACACTTACTAAACTTTCTGCTATCACAGCTGATCTTCTGCACATGCCTTCCAACCACAAAATGGGGTCTTTGACCCAGTGTAAGGAGTACATGGCTTCTTATCCACAAAGGATGAACTAAAGGACTGGGTGTTCCTTGAACTCCCTAGAATTTGCAGGATGTGACTTTGCCTGGCTGTTTACCTGCTCAGACACAGATTACGGCCAGGAACTATCAGGTCTTTTTCAAATTATTTCCCTAGGGTTCTTTCTGTTTCTTTGTAGTGTATAGTTCTGGCAATAAAACTGCATAGACTCCTACATAAAGCTAGGAGCATGTTATAACAGACACAATCCATTTCAGAGGGCAGAACATTGACCACTAAATCCTCCCTCATCATCTTCTATGTCTCTGAAATGTTTTCTGTATTTCATGATTACATGGAGTTCTTCATCAGAACAATTTCAGACGTGCATTTGTGCGCTGATATAGCACAGTAAAAAAATCCCACAACATTAAAAAATGCTTTCAGTGCATTTCCTTCACTATCTATATCTATAGCTGAATAGAATGCTTTCATCTAAGAAAATAGAAAGATTTTTCTATACAATATATCCATTATGTTTACAACTTCATTTCAGCCACAAAAATTATTTGCAGAGGTTTCATAAAGTATTTACACAGTGTATTCATTAAATATGCTATTATTCTTACCCATCAGAGACACTGGGGAAAACCTGTGAGAGGGAAACAGGGAACAGAGAGAACTGAGATCTGAAACAAGCTACATACACCCATGTGACTAACTCAGAAACAATTCAATTGTTGCCAGTACAGCTGTCTTTGAAGTCAGCCAAACAGCCATAATCTCCTGCCAAAAAAAAAAAAAAAAAAACCAAACCCCAACTTCATAAGTTGGCATTGGGGTTATGCAATTAGTTTGTTACAGTTTCAGAGTAGTTATTTTAATTTTTGAAGTGATGCTTCTCTAAGTTTCAGTTCTTTATCTTATCTAACACAGTGCCTATTGCTTCCCTGACAGAAACCTCTTCTCTATGAATCTCCCTTCAACTTTCTTTTGCCATCTGCAGTTTCTGCTGTCCTACGTGGATGTGTTTCATTGTCCAAATTTCATCTTTGCTCTCAGGATAGAAAAATAAAACAAAGCCAAACCCCTTTATTTGTTAAATTTTGTCCTAACTGCAGTCTCACAGGTCTTGAAAGATCCCACAAAGTCCTATCATTTTGCTTGTGTTTGTTTGATATTTTCAGGTTTGACTGAATTTCTGCTGAGTATGTCAGTACAAGTACAAGGTCATGAAATTTTCCTTCTTGCAGGACATGCCTTTTTACTCTCAAACACAGATGATTATTCCCTTCATTTGAGAACTTGCTATACTCCTAAAGTACATAACAACTTTTAATGACCACCTCCTTCCTCCATCCCAAATCTTTCCTGTCTGTTGATCTGCTGTGTAGCTATAAATCATCACTAGGTTTTATCTTTACTTTTACTTTCTTACACTTGAAGGTTTTCATTTTGTCTTACTTTCCTTCCAGTTTTCTATCCCTTTGTTTGTAGTTTCCTAGTTTGTTTTCTCACTGGGGTATTGACTTTTGAACCCAAACTAGTTCATACCATCAAGTGAAAATAAACTGCCTCATTCGCTTTCTGACCAATACCTGTGCAGTATTACAAATAGTCTTCTTTGATGTTAAGTTCTCTAAGAAGTATCTCCTTTTCTGGTTTATTGTATCTCTCTTGGTTCATCTGTCCTCATCCAGTCCACCAATTTTATGTCCTTGCTGTAGAGCTGGTCTCAGAAATATTAGACATCTTACTTAGGCAGCATTTCTTGCACTATAACATTTCAGCTCCTTATAAGGGTCCAAAACCTTTTGCACGGGACTGATAGAAATGATACAGCATCTCTGAAAGACTCATGCCAGGAGAAATTCCTGTATGCCTGAAACTGCCCTTAATTATTGTTATATTCCTTTCATTTGAAGTTTAAAATGAAAACTTTAACCTTCTGTCTAGCTCATGGCTACCTCTAACTAGCGTCACAAATCTCAAAGAAAAGAGATGTGATTTCAGGAGCAATCACAGAATCTCTGTTCTTGGATTTCCTCACTTTGAGTCTGTGTTAGAAATGAGAATGAACTCTAATGCTCACAATATTGCAGACTGAAGAAAGATTAGATTCATTAAAAAAAAATCACAAAAATAAAGGTGTTTGAGATATAACTTAAACAAAGCAAAACATGTTCACATTCCCCAGTTCACTCTGGGAAGGCTGACAGGAAGCTCTAAGGAAACAGCATTGAATTATTACTCTTTTTTTTTTTTTTTAATATAGAGTGTTAAATGAAGTCAACAACATTAGCTAGAGGTCAAGAAAGCCTGAATTTTGATTTGATGAGTTTGACATTCAATCAGCTGAAAGACCAATATTGCAGACCTTTGACTGCCCTGTTGCAGGGAGAATCAGTAAGTAAAAGGCTGAGTGTCACACTTTCCCATTGACTTAAAATGGAAATACATGATTGTACCTCAACTACCAAGCACGTTTCAGGAGAAGAACTTCATTTAAGAGAAAAAATAAAACGAAAGCTATGAGAGAAGCAGGCTAGATATAAGCAAATTTGACCAGGCAATAGAATACTAGGAAACAGATTATTTCCACTAGAAAGTACCTCTGTGGAGACCAGGACTTTCAGGAATCCCCGAATATGGTTTCCTTTATGTAATTATATAATGATTGAATTGCACCATCTACTATACATAATGATTTAAGTGGAGAATAAGATTCCTGGAATGTGAGAGTAAAGATATTATTTCATCTGTTGTAAGGACTTCAGACTGTCTCAGGATGATTATAACAGCATGTATGCTCTAGCAGAAAAAAAGCTCATTTTGGGGAAGTTAGGAAGTGGCTGAGTCTTTGTTGAGGTATTTAAAAACAAGGAGAGTTTGTAACTATGATTACTGGGAATGTGAGGGACGCAATAATCCTATACTATTTAGCTGTGATTTAAATGTTCTCTTTCAGTCTTATTTTTAACATATGTACAAATACTTACTTGGTTGGAATGCACACACAGATCAGGCCAAAGCAAAACCTTTTTTTGGCTGGAAATGTCCTTCACACTTGTTTTCCTTCTTTGCAGATGACAGTATCAGTGAAATTTTCCAGAGAAACCCGTAGCAATGATACTGAATTAAAATCTGAGATGAAGTGCCTCGCCTAAAAAAAACAGCCTAAGGTTGGAAGAGGTTGGTCTTGGAGCTAGGCATGAGGGACATGAACAGAAGAAAGCAGCTGAGTAGTATAGAAACTTCATCTGGAAGGGACAAAGGAATTATTTTGGAATTAGAACAAAAACAGGTAAGAAACAGACTACACAGAACTACTTAAAAATACTAATGGCAGAAAATTAGAAACTAATTTGATTAAATAAGGCCAAGTAAGCATTGTTCATGAAGAGAAAGGCAAGAATTCAAATCTGCACAATGGAGATGAAAATGGCATGAAAATTAAGACAGATAAACAAATAACATGGTCAGAACAAAAGATGAAAGGAAAATGTACAAAAAGATCTGACAATTACCTGCATGTCTCTTTGGTAAAGACAGGGCCCCTCCTGCTCAAGCTGGATGTGCCAAGAAGTTTAACAAAAATTCCTTCTGTTGAGCATTCAAGTTCCTGGGGCTTTAGTCTCATCCTGCTAAAGCTATTAATGAAATATGTCTATCGTTGACTTCTGACAGTATTTCCAACTGGAACCAGACACAAGGACGAAGAAATAAAAAAAAAAAAAAAGAATCCCACCTTTGGAAAACAGTCAACATTGGCTCAAACAATCCACAAGTTTAAAGAACCACAATTACTAAAGTGTATATGCAAAGCCCAATCCTAAAATTAAGATAGTCTTATTTAAATCAGAATAAAACCCTATCCTATCCAAAAACAGTGGGGGGAAATTGTGATTTCTGCTCAAGTATCCACTTCAAAGCACTGCAAAATTTTATCTCAAATCTAAAATATTGGCCCTTTCTCTTGGACAGAGTGAAGAAGGTGACACCTGGAGAAGCTTCTGACCATTAGGAGGACAAAATTAACATATTTTTAAGCATTTGAATTAAAAGATAATAATTAATGATAAAACCCTTATTTCTCCTTTTACCAAATCCTAAATTCCCATTAAATTTATCTTCACCAATACTGCTATTCTCAGAGTAGTTTCTAGAAAGTCTTTTCTAGTCTTTACTGTTTTTTGCTAGAAGTGAGCTGATTGTTGTAGTTCCTCATGTAAGAGATTCCATGAGCTGGCAGGAAACCTAAGAGAGACACTGTAGTTTTGCATGCAAGTTTGTTCAGGGAATCCAGTCTTTGGCTCTTTATCCTCTTCTTGCACTACTGATCCAGAGAATTTAAATTGCTTTTTAGAAGTAATTTAATGAACTAATAATGTTTTAGTTCAACTTGATATGCACTTGGTCAGTTTACTTGGGATACAGTTACCAAACATGACTCACCCTAGGATGATTATGTTTCGGTTTCAGCCAGGTGCAGCTTAGACTTGGCAACCATCATCCTGAGGCTGGTGTCTGTGCTAATTCTGCACTTGATGACCTTCATGATGTGGTTGTTTGGAATGATTCCATTGGCACAAACACAAATTCTCTCATACAACCATCTGTTCCTGGTGGAGAGGAATTTTCAACAGGTATCATCTGTTTCATCTACAGTATTCAGTTTTCAGCACATCTCCCGTCTTCACTGCCTTGAAGAAAGTAGAGTCAGTAGTAATATTTAGAGATGGAATCCTTTATCAATTTTAAATGTCAGGGGAATTTGCTGAGCACCTCCTCATGACACTTCAAATCAGTCTCAAGTCTAAACACCCAAAGGCTGATCTTCAACCCCGTGCTCCTTATTATTCTCATTCTCCTATCACATCACTCCACTTTCTCGAATCAGTTCTTCTTCTGTTCCTCATCATGCCCCACGACTGCCTGCCTTGGCTGTGGCTGGAGAATGACTAGTACACAGCAAATTGATGGCAAAGAGTGTTGTCTAACCTAGGTTTAACATAGTGTGCCTAATGATAGCCCTGGCTGAGCCTTTTTGATACCTTTGACTTAAGGAACAGAAGTTATTCACAGAAATAGGTATATTTCTTTTCCTTAATTTGACCTACATCACACAATCAGGGCTGGAAAAAAAGGGTTTCAGTTTTCCCATTTAACTACTAAGCCTACAACTACTTCTTAACATAAATCTTAGAGGACTTTTGTCCTACTGGGAGAAAAGCGAGCATTTGTGAGGCATCGGTTTTAAAAAAGATATGACAGCATAAAATGACATTTTTACTTGCTATATTCAAGTTATTTTCTTTGAGGTTGTTATTGGTTTTGTATAATCTTTGGAGAATATTTCGTCAGAAATTCCAGTGTAGTTTATCTACCACTTAACTGCAATAAAAGAGAAGAACAACATTTTGTAAATAGGACAAAGGTTTTGCAATCTTTGTATTAAAAAAAACAACTATAAAAAATATAGAACTCTCATTTGAATATTTGAAATTAAGAGTTTTGCCTCCAATAACAGATGTACTAACCCATTATGAGGCAAAGATTTGTGTACAGAAAACAAATAGAGGTCTTATATGGATGCCCAGAGTTACAAATTATATGACAATGATTCTGAAGCAAATATTGTCATTACTTTGTAGTAATGACTTACTTCATAGTAAGATTTAGTGACTACAGCAATTTCTCTTTTGGTACTTGTAAGAGATCTTTTATTTTAGGAATTTATTTGTTAGGGATAAATAGATCATTCATTTTAATCTTTCCCAAGTTTCCAAGGTTAAATCAAGCTTTACTGAGGGGAGAACAGAGTCTTATAGACATGGCATATTTTTCAAATAAATCTAGTGCTCCTCATGGAAATATTTTGAACATTTATTTCAAATTACTGTATCTCATTTTAACTTGTGTCTCAGGGTTGCAACTCTCCAGTTTAGTGTGATACACTCTATACAATGACATAAAGTTTTAGAGTTCCATTCAATGTGACCATTAATGTCAACTTCTGCTGCTGTCAGGCCACTTGCAGGTGTTCAGTGTTCTGCAGAAACACGGTATCACAGGCATTTGGTACAGAATCTCTGCATTCTTCTGCTTTTTCAACTTAAATTTCACAGAATCAGATCACAGCATCATTCAGGTTGGAAAAGACTTCAGGTTGGAAAAGTCCAATGATTAACTTAACCCTGCCGTGTCCACCATTGAAACATGTCCCTAAGCATTGCATCCACATATCTTTTACATACCTCCAAGAATAGTGACTCAACTACTTCAACAGCCTGTTCCAATGCTTGACAACCTGTTTGGTGAAGAAATTTTTCCTAATGTCCATCTTAAACTTCACCTGGTGCAACTTGAGGCCATTTCCTGTTGTCCTAAATTTCTTTGTTATTCATATCCCATTGAAAATGTGCTGCCCTATGTGTAGTTTTTCGTGTATTAATTTCTCATTCAATCTTTGTAGTGGTTAATTCCTGTAATGTATATTTTTTTTGAGACAGCTGGCATAAAGAATGACAAACAACAGGAGTTTAAGTCAGGGAAGACTTTCTAAGCAGCCCATGTTATTTTTTTAGTTAGACAGCAGTTCTCCATACTTCTCCAAACCAGTTGGATGCAGGCCAGTTTCAAACAAAAAGCTACGCAACTATGTCAAATATACCATTATAGTCAAACTATCAAAGCTTTTCATAGTGTGTAGCCTATTCAGGTTTTCCTATTTTCTTATATTACTTAATTGGTTAGCATAAGCAGAGGTTTTAGAGCCAGAAATGTAGGGAATCAAAATCATCATGAGCTGCAGACCTGAGCAACTAATAATATGTGTGTTCCTTAGGTTCATAGCACTTTGTTCTGAGTGAAACAGTTTGACAAAATTGTACTGACAATATCTTGTGCAAAGTAGTGTTTCATCAAAATTCTACAGTGCCGGAATGTATTCTGCAAGTGGTACTCTACCAGCTTAGATAGCTGCGAGGTCACTGATGCACTCCACTTGAAAGCTTTTTGAAAGCATCAGCCTAAGCTGTTCCTCTGCTAGATACTAAAACAAATGCTATGTCCTGACTGTTTATGTTTGAGTTTATTTCTTTTAGTGTTTAACTTTGCCTTCTAATGGCATCATGTTTGTTGCAGAGAGGCAGAGGAGGTCCTTTCTCTTTTATTGTTTTGGTCTCAAGAGAAAATGATACTGCAGGGAACTGAATGACGGGTGAGCGAACTGGTACTGATTTTCTCTGTCTCAGTCTTGATCATATGAAGGAGGCACTCCTAGGGTAACTACTATAAAGCCAGAAGAGTCATGGCACCTCCCTCATATTCCACAAATCTGCTCGTCCTTTTGTTTAAGATTTTCCTGTCTATTTACTTTTTAGCCATACTGCTGCTTTTCAGTTCTTCTCCTCCATTCTTTTAGCTTATTTATCTCCATTAAAGGATTTAAGATGAATATAAGTGGGGACAGTAACATAAATCATCAATACACAAAACAGAGACCCAGAGGCTAGTGTCTTTCCCGAGGTACACCACTGCGCTTGTTACAGTTGGACACCCTGTTCTGAGCACTTGCACCTCTGAATCTTACAGCTGTAGAAGTGAGAGTGGAAGATGAATCCATGGTAAGCTAGCAAAAAGGAGAAGGAGAGAAATTGTCTATAAAAAATCCAAACTAACCAATAAATAATTAAATATATATATATCCAAGTAAGACAAAAGTATTACTTGGGAACGATGTGCAAAACCCAGAACACAAAGAAAAGTTAAACATACTACGGTCTAGAAATATATAAAAGAAGAGTTGTACCCTTCATAATTTCCCTTGCTGCAGTACCGTTATTTTTGAAGTCTAATCTGTTTAGTAGAAATCACTATAATATGGGTGGCTCCAGCCTAGATGGGAAGCTTCCCATAGCATAATCAAGGAGATCAGGGAGACTGGAGGAGGCAACCAGAGATATTTTATCCCACTTAAACTGTAAGACTGCAACTATAAACTCTGTAAGCTAGATAACCTATCAATGTGATCCTGGTCTATACATGGTTCAGGACAAACTCTGAGACAAAATAAAATCAATTCAGGTAAACTGGCAAGAGCTGATTACAAACAGATTGCATGTTCTGAATTTTCACAATACAAACATGAACTCGTAACATAAAGACATGGAATTACAATGGAAAGGAAAAAAAATGTTGCCGTTACAGTAACTAATAATCTTGAAAAGTCTACTAAAGACATCGAAGTTTAGACACCTATCTCCTGATGTGCATAATTGATACTGTTGATCTATTCATCTCATCTATGCACATATTCAAACATGTCTGCCCACAGAACCACAGACAGCAGAGGTGTCACTGTCTAGCAATTTGTCAAGATACAGGAAGGAAGAAATCTAGGTCATTTTGATAATTATAATTTGAATAATCGTTATCATTCATGACAACTCAGTCTGTTGCCTCAGGCATCTAAGCAATTTCACCCAGTCACCTTGGCACTATGAAGTACAGAAATGCATTTTGTGAACTTAACAGAACTTAGAGAAAAAAGAAGTGTGGAAAAGAGTGGTTTGGATTCTAGATATTCTAAATATTTCATACACTTTCAGAACATACAGAAGTTTTATAGAAATGTCCTTCCAGTCATTACCCTTATGATTAGTAATAGCTAATAACCTTGCTGGAGATCCCATAGTGTTAAACACAGCCAGATAATTATAGAAGGAACTGCCTGAAAAAGAGAATGACACAAATAATATGCAAGTTTTCAACCAAGAGGCTATCATCTTTCTAAGCTCACTAGCACAAGAGACATAAGTTAAAAGAGAGGATAGGAAGAAAGAAAAGAAACAAAACCACAAAGATCAGCAGAAGAGCGAACAGGAAGACATTCAAAAAAAGAAGCAAGTTTCTTAGACATGTTTAAAACCTATCTGAGCAGGAGGTAACTGGCAGTGGACAAAAAGAGAAAACTGGGCTTCATGACAAAGCAATGATGAAGCACCTAGCACCTTGGTCAATATATTTCTGAATCTGCAGAAGGTGCCAGGTGAAAAAAGAAAAAAGCTCATCCAGCTTTCTGTTTCTTTAGATGGTAAACTTCCCATGATATACACTTTCACTAAATTTTGTGACAGAGAAGAAATGCAACCACTCATCAAGGTTGCTAGACAGACAATTAGCTGGGTTTGTTTTGATTTAAAACACATACAAATGTATGCCAATAAAAAAGAAAATATAAAAAAAAAAAGAATTTGCCAATTAAATTTCTTTCTCGAGTATGCTTAGTTAAAAATAATTCTGGCACATGAGGCAGCCTGAAGCCAGCTAGTACATCCTCGCTGTGCTTAGAGGTGAGAACTTAGAAAACAATATCTTCTTCAGGCTGACCAGGAGCTAACTAAACGCCTGTCTTTTTATTAAGGGAGACATAGGTATTATGGTGTTCTTGTCATGGGAGCCATACATTAGACAAAACAATAGTCTGACTGCAATAGGAGCAGAAATGGATAAATGGAAAGCTGTGTTCTGTTGGGTTTTGGCAGCAGGGAGTTATTAGCAAATATAAAAAAATCAGTTCAATTTTGAAAGAATTTTTATTGACTAGTCACAAGTCTGGCATGAACACTACAGTTTAATCAATCTATAACATTTGACCATGAACTTTGCCAAAGTTTGTGTTACCCACATAGCATACTAGGTCTCAATAATATTTCCAGATATATTCTTTTGGTAATCACTTTTAAAAAGACCCAGCTACTGAATTTTTAATACTTATTTATTTCATGTGAAATAAAATTTATTGCTCTGGAACTGCTACTGCAGGTATGATGACTGATGACTGAAAGCACCATGCGTTTTATAGAATCACAGCATGGCAGAGGTGGGAAGAAACCTCTGGAGATCGTGTAGTCCAATCCATCTGCTCAGAGTTGCTCAGGGCCGTTTCCAGTCAGATTTTTAATATTTCGATGGACAGAGACTCCACAATCTCTCCAAGCAACCTGTTCCAGTGTTTGATCACCCTCACAGAAAAAAAAAAAAAAAAGTGTTTTCATGTTTTTAAATACTATTTCCTATGTGACAGTTTGTGCAATTCTTACAGTGTTCCTTGCCAAAATGTGAGAAAACCAAAGAAAACACTAGGACAACTGCAGCATGTTAGGCAGAGCTGAGTGTACTCAAACCAACAACAGATTTCCCAGAGTCTGAGCTGGAATCAGGATGCTTTAGAAACAGCAAACCCTTGCATGCAGTGTGGCCTTATAAGGTCAGGAACTGGAACCAGCCAAAATTTGATTCAGTCAACCCTGACTTAAAAAAAACAAAGCAACCTGAGCAGTGCTTTCTGAGGTAAAGCAGTGACTAACCACCAGGACCAAGGGAGGAGGGTAGCCTCAGCGCTATTGTGCAGCACATCCGGGACAGCTAGGAGGTAGGGTGGAGAGGGGGGGCACAGGAGAAGGGAGTGAAGAGGAAAAGCACTACGAAAGGGTGATGACATAGTTTAATAGAATTGATTTATGAATCACTGACTTTTTGAAGTTAATTCTATATTCACTTTTCCCTCCACTGCTTCCCCACTCTCAACAAAGTTGTCTCTGTTCTAAACTCTTGAACTCATTGTTTGTGAATAGGGAAGTATTGCTCATAAGGGAGACACAGACAATGTTCATTTAATTTCCCAGCTTTCCCAGGAGACTCTTGTGGGTATTATTTAAGGAGTGTTTTCAAAGGAACATATGTATACTGGCCCTCTTTACTACCCACAGCACCTCCACCTTGACAGCTCAATACATCAGTCAACATTTGGAAGCCATCAGTTAATCAACAGTGAGGAAAGGTAAATTGAAATTAAATACTCTAACTGAATAATTTAATTAGCTTTGCTCTAATACAAACAGATGCCCTTAGAGATACATATTCTCACTGGAGACCAGTAAGAACAGTGTTAAGTACATGAAAAGAAAGTGATGCAGTTGTGAAAGCGCACACACAGGTAAAATTTTCCCAAAGGCTGTGTGGGAGAGGGTGAAGCAGGAGCAAACACCAATCAGCTACTGCGTGTGCTACCGTAGATTCAAGGAAGGAAGTCTCCAAATGGTGGATTTAACATGACTCTCCACAGCCACATCACAAAGCACTGGGGAGTGGCTTGTCCCTCCTGGCTCCTGCGGGAATCAATCTGAGGAAGCCTGATGCTATAGAGCTGTTTCCTGTATATTGTGTGGGAAACTCAACTAAGTGCAAACTACTGGCAACAATGAGACAATAAATTATAATAAACAGGAAAAAAAGCATTGGCTCCTGAAACCAATGGCTGGAGCACATGAAACTTTCACAGCATTGATAAATGAATAAATATAACAAAAAAGCATTGGGTTCTGAAAGAATGGGTGTTTTTATCTGCACTGAAAAGCTCCTTTTCTGTTAACTAAATATATGTCAAAAATAAACATCACTAAGGGACTTTGGCTGAGATTTTCAGCACTGGAGAGGTGATTTAGAAAGCTGCACAGAACTCCAGAGTCTGATTCCTTTGTTTAACTCTGAAAATGGCAGCACAATCTGGACAAACAGCCACCTTCTAGCAGCCCCATCGCATCATCTATCCACATCTGCTACTCAAGGCTACCGGAAAATTATCACATCTGAAACATAAGCCAGCCCCCTTCTGAAAAACATATAATAGAACAGCAACAAAAAAAGACATAAAACCTGCTGGAAGCAGCCTACTGTCCAGTGAAGAAGACCTGGAATACTCTGAGGATTAAATATTTTTCATCTTATGCACATATGATATCTTACTGAATTCTAAGAAGAGAGCAGTAAGTGCTAAAAATGGAAGGAAGTCGAGAGTGTGCAGTACTTTAGAGGAGACGCTGAAATACTCTGCAAGCCCTAGGGAACTGCCCAATATCCAGGCTCTGCTAAAGAGCTTAAGAAAATACTTAACTTCAGCTCAAGACAGCAATGCCTCCTGAGGCAAAATTAAGTCCATCTCCAGACAATGTCTAGAAGGCTCAGGACTTTGTGGGGCCAAGCTCTGATGGACAATACCTAGCTGGGATAAGCAGCAAGCTTTAGCCTGCATTAGAGGTCTCTGTTCTTCAACAATGAAAGATATGAGAGAATTCCACCAAAAATTTTTGAGGGCAATTAAGCAAACTGTGTAGAGTGAAAAGTTACTCTTTCAGTATCTTTGGGAATAAAGAAAAAAAAAAGAAAAAAAAAAAGAAAGAAAAAGCAGCAGTGTATAAATATACTCCAATTGTTCCTGAGTCAATTAATTTCAATTAGTTTCAGCTGAAACATGTATCAATAGAAAACCATGACACAGGAGCAATAAGGTGCGGAGGTTTAGAAAGAATTTGTATTTTGCAAAATGATCTGGATTGATTGTTTTCTAGTATTCCAGAACGTACGGTTGAAGAGAACGCAAGAAAAGTGATAAATTAGGATCTTAGTGCAGTACTTGAGATTTTACCTCCTGCAGTCTGTGATGAAGTAGTAGTTAATCGTATTCTTGATCACAAAACTGCTTGGTTTAACAGAAACTGACTAACACATAGAAAGCAATGCTAGATGGCAATAACTTGGCTATTGAATAGCTTCTTGTGTGAAGGTACTCAACACTATGAAGCCATTCAGCTATGTGGCCAGTTTAAGTGGTGATTGGAAGGGGAATACTCATTGTGTCGGTTAAATTTAAAAAATAAGAAACTGTAGGCAATAGTGTAAGAAGGGGCATAAAGTTTAGTTTCACAGAGAGGCAGTCTTCAATGAGAAGAGAAAGTATTCTCACTAAAAGAAGCACGAAAAACAGTTAAGAATGTACAATGATTTAAAAAAAACCCAAACCACAAGGTTAAGCATGTCTAAGCCTAGCTAAAGCAGTAGAACACAATAGCAACCCCTAAATGTTTGAACAACAAAGAAAGCGAGAACAGCAACAAGAGAAACAACCATATTTACTAAAGATACAGAAAAGTATTCTTGCAGAAAGATCGATTAATGCCTTGACTACCAATGATTGAAAGCCTGTCAGCAAGCACATTAAAAGTTAGATTGAACAAAATGGTAGTGAAAGTATAATAAATAGTTATTCTGTGCTAACAGCTTGATCCTCTTGATGCCTTAAGGTTTCCCATCCCTTTCAAAGCAGTTAAACATCAGAACAAACAAAATACATCACCTACCTTTTACCTTATGACTAGAAAATTTATTAAATCATTAAAATATTTCTTTAAATTCTTCCTTTCAGCATAAACCCTCTTCACTTGTTCACTGTTTATTAAATAAGTTGCTGTAATGGAAAAGGTATGTTAATAGTCCAACAAATAACCTGAAAAGCTGCTGATCTGCATGCCAGCTTTATATTGACCACTATCCTAAATAGGCCATACATCTCTAAATGCCTCCTATATTAAACCAAACGAAGCAGATACAGCACCGTGCGAACAACATCTAACTGCAAATACAAAGGTAACCATTGCGGCTGGGAGACAGAGCAGTAGAGGGCAGCATAGACTAGGAGTAACGGCATCTTTAGACGGTCCAGAAAACACCATGGATTTGTAAGAGGTGGGTAAGAGGATCTTTAAGACTAAAAGCATGCTGATCTCTCTTACGTGTGATGATGCCCAGTATATTTGAAACCACAGGAAGTTGTTACCAGCCCTTCATCAAAGAGTCCCCCCAGCCTCTGTCACGGCCAGTCTGCGCTGTATTCCTTTTCCCAGGTGACCTCACCTGGCTTTACAGATAACGTTTGCACTGCAAGGATTTTAGCACGTACTTCATAGCTTCTCAGGTCACCTTCATTCCCATCCCAATCCTTTCCCCCATCCTCTGCCTGATCTTAATCTTCAGACAAAATTATCATAGGCAAGATTTTAAGGGGTAAAATCTGATTTTTTTTTTTTTTTTTTTTTTTTTTTTGTGTAAAAGGGCCAGGAAAAAAGTAGAATTGGATGAAAAAAAACAGGTTTATTTGCTAACGGTCTAATGCGGCTGAATTTTTTTATGTATTCCTTCCTTCTGTTCCTTCAAGTCTTTCCACCGACTAAAGACATAGGATCTAAAAAATGTCCCTTCTGGAACTACATTAAATCTTACTTTAGTGGCTGTATCATCTTGCCACTCTTCTGATATCTTTTATTGACTGCCTGGGCCTGATTTTTGTCCAGCTTTTGTTTTATCCTCTGTAATGCTTTTGGCTCAGAAGACAGTCTGTGTTGTACAGTCTTCAACTTTTTTCTTCCCACTCTATCTGGCTAGGTTGCAGTAATTTGCAGATTTCACTTTATAATACTTTTCTTTCCCTTGTAAAGTTAGAGTAAACATAGGTTTTAAGACAGAATTATTTCTAAAAGCATTTCTGCAACCCTATATCCTAAACTTCATTCTTCTATTGTTGTGCTATGCTCTGTACATATACATGCAGGACCATGCACAGCTACAATGAAAGTGCTTAATGTAAACATTTTCCTAATGTTACAGGATGAAAGTGATCTCCGGCTGACCACTTATTTTCTGTGAATTTAGTTATGTTCAGAAACCATAGACACAGAGAAAAAAAAATTATTCCTATTATTATTGTTTGCACTAATACATCAGCTGGAACTCTTTGTCATGAATCGGAACTGTACTGTACTAGACCTTTAAAAGAATAGACAATCTAAAAAAAGAAAAAAAAAGAGTAAAGCAAAACACTAAGTGAATTTTTTTTTTTGCATTTTTGTAAGGTAAAAGTGAAAATGTCTCTGCTGTGAACCTCATACACTCTAAATAAACAGAGAAAACAAGAAACCCAAAGGCATAACGAAATAACATAAAAGATGTCAGCTACACAGGAATAGAAAGCAGCTCTCTCTGCTCCAAGTCCAGTATTCAATAAGACTGCTTCTTTGCACATTGTGCAATGTCATCTGTTTAGAGATAATTTAAAAAAGTGAGCTTTAGTAGTCACCTATATTGGCTGTGGCACATAGGATAGGAAAAAATCTTCTGTTTTTGTTTTTTCCTGTACCTGTAACCACTGTGCACGTTCAGATATGAGTGAAAGGCAAATTTTAGTCAGTGTAACTTATTTAGCAATATTGTTCCAGACACTTGAACTGTTAACCAGTCATAATTAAGTCTAATATTTCTGCAAAACTTGGACTTATCAGTATTAATTCATTCAATAACCCTAGTACAAGTACATAAAATTGCCTTTTTAAGAAAGGAAGCTCACACAGCCCAAAACTGTTTGAAGACAGAAGTCTTAGACATAATAAGCCTGACATTTTACTTATTGAAGATTCAACGCCAGTCTTTTTATCCTGATACCTCAGGAGGAACCAGAAAGGTATCAAACCAGTATCAAAGCAAGAAAAGTGCCCACAGCCACCTTTGAAGCAAGGATTCATCACATATTTTTTGTCTCATGATGAAAGGATGAAAACTTGTCTGCAAATGGAGTGTTAACACGTATTTGTTGCAAAGCTGAGGAAAATCTTTGCCTCTTTCTTTCAGCAGAAGTAAGAACGATCAATCACATGAGTATCTATGTGTACACATGCAAGGGAAAAGTGCAAAAGAGGTCTACCACCCTCTTTCCTCCTACAGTACTGCTCTGCTGTGATCCAAGCTAACTTGCAGGACATGTATTCAATCTGCAGAACCTTCTTAAGTAATAAGTGCACATCACTGGCAATTCAAAGATTGCTGAGAAGAGCACACACCACTGTCTGTAAAATTTTGAAGACTGGCAGAACTCTGTTGATCCAGATTACCTGGCAGCTTACAGGACAAAAAGGCAATACTGAAGAAGTTTAGAGTTCAACTAGATACTTGGCAGGAAGAGTGTAACTAGTCACCGTGGGTACGAAGATGTTTCTCAAACACAGATAGTGAACCTGCTGTGACATGAAAGCTTCACCTCCCCCTCAGGATCTCGAGGAACAGTGTCAAGCAGAGCTCAGATGTTTATTTCTGCCACTTCCCGTGACTAAAGCTAAACGTAGCTTATCTACCACTCAGCACTTGAAGAAAAGAGGTCTCCTGTTGCCCAAGGATGTTTGGGCAGATGATGTGGAAGCCTTTCTAATACCTTCAAAGTTTTCTGGCTGAGCTAGCATTTAGGTAAGGGAAGGGTTATGACGAAGCATTACATCCAGTTACTTTCCCTTCTTCCCAAAACTATGCTTTGGTCTGAGTTTTAGTGGGTACTGGTGTTTATCTGATGGTCAGTTGCCCTTAAGGGTCAGAAGCCTGAAGACGCTGTCCAGGACTGACAGGTATTAGGATCCCGGACTGTTCCACTAGGGAAGAGTCTGGGGATACATAAATTAATTACCTCGAGTAAGTAATTTTCACTTTTTGTCACTGCGTAAGAATATTCAGCTGGAAATATAAGCCAGGTGTCAATTTCTCCTAGATTACTTTGGCTATTCAAAATGGCCTAGAATCTCAGCTAAAGCTGATGCTGTCATGAATAGGACTACAAAGCCTCAAAAGAGGAAAAGCTAAAACCCAAGGAAAAGACTGCTAATAAGCTCCACTTCCAGCTGAAATTATTCCACTTACCTACCATCCTTTCAGCATGACACTTAAGAAAATTAACACCACCTAAACTTTGATTATGGAAGGACAATCAAACACCACTGTAGATGCTATAACAGGGTCTTCAATGATTGATAAATACAGCCAAGAGCTATTTGTCTGACGGTTTGGACTGTGAACACAAGTAATTCTAACAAACATACATATAGCACAGAAATGCCATAGATCCCAGAACACATCTTTGAGGCAAAGAGATGACACTGAAGATGCCAGAGATCAAAGCAGTAAATGTTACAAAATAAGAAAAGGAGTGCAATTATAAGCATTGGTCAAAAGAGTCAAATGCCACATGGAAGATCAAAAGCAACAGGCAAATGTAATAATAATCCTGCTGTGTATGAGTCTACATACCGATTATCTGGATGGCCTTCAGAGAAAGAGAAAAATTAAGTTCAAAATTATATTTGCAGTTTATCTGCAAAGCTGTTTGCACTAACCTTTGACTGCAATGACAGTGTGTGGGAAATATTCTTGATTTTCAATGGACATTACTTTTGCTGACATGATTCACTCCTACATCCTCCATTTTTCTTAAAAGATAAAAACTATTTCCCACATTCATTTGACTAGAAAAGTAGATGTGATGATCAGATAGACAATTAGAAGGTAGAAAACTGAAAAAAAGAAAATCGTGGAACAGACAAAACAAGACAATATGTTTGATATAATCAAACCACACTGTTATTTTGCCAGTTACTCCTCCACTTTCCCTGTCCTTCATCTGTGAATGTCATTTTAGCTTATAAAATCTTTACCAAAGGAAATTTGTTTTCATACTTGTCCAAAATGTCAGTACGTATTCTGAACTGAGTGTAACAGACAAACATCAGCTTTATGAATGTCTTGAGGTGCACCAAAACATTTGAAATTTTCAAACAACTAGCTGGCAAATACAAAGAAATTTCCAATAAATCAGAGTTTGTAAAATTCAAGTTCAAATGCATTACAATATTAACATTTTATTAAGAGATACAAATATGGTGAGCAGCAGTGAAGATCGTAGTTCTGAAGCATAACTACAGAAACTTTCAGAATTCAGTTAACCCATACTTACAATGGCCAGGTTTGTTCAGGGACTGCAAATGCACGGTAATTATAGAGACTGTTATTATGTCATTAAACTCTCTTGGGATTTTGAATTTTGCCCAGCAGTGGAACAAACTAGACCTTTCAAAGTATCTACACAGACAGACAAAAAATCTTCAAGATAGCTGTTTGCTCAACAAAGACTTGTCACATGCCTTTAACCAGAGAGAACTTGAGTCTGTATCTCAGCACTTCCTGGGTGTGGGAGCCCCAGATTTAAGACTCTGTCCCAACTTGTACGAAACAGAGAGCCAACTCTGAATCTCTCGCATCTCAGTGGTGGCAGTGTCTCTCCACCAGACAATCTGTCCAGAACATGAGAAATTCTTGTCATTGAATTTTTTGTGGATAAAAAAATCATGTTTTTACAGCACGGTTTTGGGGTGGAAATTCAGAATTTTTATGATAAAATGACCAGTTAAATTAAACTCCAAAATGCAGAATAAAACTATTCCATGATTACCTTCTAATTACTATATGACAAAATGTGATTAAATGTTAACAATGCTAGCACTGAACACAGAGTATTTCAATTTAGGGTAAAGAGAAATAACAGATGGAACAGAGATATATGCAGAGATCTTACATTCATATATTCATCTACTTATGAATATATTAGCATCTGACTCACAAATAAAGCATGTTGAAATAGTCACAGCGGCATTATCTACCAAAAAAGTCAATCGTGAAATTTTTAACCTGCTACCGTTTATAAATGTAAGCTCATTTAAAGACCAGTGTCTTTTTTAGAAAATTATTGATTCTTCCTGTGCAATTAGGAAAAAGAAAATACTTTTCTGGTTAATAGAATTAGTCCTGCACCAATACCATCAATAGGACTCTTGCCATCAACTTCGATGGGAAAAGAATTATACCCTGTGTTAGCTTTCAGCCATTACATTGACATTATCAGTGATTTACTGAGCGGTATTTCAAACATGATGCCATATGTCAGCTGATACCAAGCAAGTCTGAGTGGTAAAGTTCTGATCATAACCACTTGGTTAATAAATATCACAGCTATTGAACCTCTAGAGCGTTTAAGCTCTGACAGAGAGGGCATCATCATTAAAAAAACCCTAGGAGACTCAGCTCTGAGTTCAAATGACTTCCTCTTAAGCCTTCTACTTCACAAGTTGATTAAGATTCAGTACATAGGTCTGATTTGAAATTGACCAGTTCAGCTAAGAGGGAGGCTTGAAATTTTCTCTTGTTGATAGGCAGAAGTGGTTAATAATATTGCTGACACCTTGTGATGGTTTTCAGCCTTTTTGGGTATGCAAACATCTTTATGGATTTAGGCTGCTGAAATACATATGCTTTTCTGAGTTACATTTTGGAGACTGTTTAGAACTGCCTAACAGATGCAAGAGGGTCTTGTAGGTTGCCTGTTTTAAATCATTACTGTCTAAATGATAGTTTAAAAATACACAAAAAGAGCTTTGTTCAACACAATTAAACTGCATCTTTTAAAACAGCTGTGTCATTTTTATCCTGTATTGGTCCAAAGAATCACCAGGGAATTAATTTTTCCTCCTGCTTTTACATCAATGACATTGATCCCTGTTAAGTTATATTTAATTTCAACATATCTAAGAGCAGAATCGGGCCATTTGTGCTTTAAAGAACATGTTTTGTTTTCTTCTCTTGCTTTACTTTAGTTGCAAATTATGAACATCTAAATTTACTCATATGGAGTTCGTTTACAGACAGACCTCTGAGGCTGTTCAACATTGTAAGAGGTCTAGAGATTTGGGGTTTTCCCCATCTCTACATTTATTTCCCAAAGATTTTAACTCTCTGCTGATTCCCAAGAATTCTCTTGCATTTTGACACTTTTTCCAGTATCTAAAGGTGTAATAACTTTTTCTCAGTCAGAAAAGCAAACTAAAAAACTTCAATGTCCCTGTTTCTTTTAAATTTAATTTTTTTTATCCAAATTCTACAAATACAAAATCAAGCTGGGAACAGAAAAAAAAAAGTTAAAAATATAAGAGGAAAACAATACTAAAGGAAAACTTAGAGAGTGTCATATTACTGGTAGCACACAAATAATACTAGGCATTAACTTTCATTTTTAAGAAGCTTTTCTGAGTTAAAGGTCTTTCAATACATAGGATTTCAAACACATTTTGTTAGAAAAGGCTGTTTAGATAAGAACAACAACAAAAAATGAACAAACTACTCAACCTACAGAGTAGTTTAAATCGTTATATTGTCTGTTTTGAATGATGTTCACGAAGAAGCACATCATTAAGGAAAGGGCAAGGTAAATAATGAGTAGCTGACTATCAGCTGCAGAGAAATAAAAAAAGCAGAATTCTATAAGCCAGAGCCTTGTGCTGCATCATTCAGTTAATGGTCTACGAGAGTCTGAATTAACGTTAAAGCTCTGCACTGAGAGACTGGAAATGTGAGAGAAAGAGAAACTAGAACATCCATGGTAAATTCAGCTGCTGTATATACAGGCCAGAGGATGTTATTTGGCTGTAGGGGAACTGGTGTGGGTCATCAGTTTGTACCTCAGCCCATTAGCCTCGCGCTGGTTAACTGCATTTTTTCAGCTGGGAAGTATTTAAGGCCACATGTTAAAGCTATTTTTGTTCCCTCTCTACCAGACTTACAAGGAGGAACAGGAAGAAATTTGAAGTAAATTAGGAGTAATAGCTAGGTATTGACTTGCTAAACTAAGTTATTGAAGTCTTTTAGATCATATGAGGCTCGAAATCAGAGGGGCAGGAAAGGAAATGAGAGACAATGTGCTGAAAATGAAAGATCAACTCAGAACATGAAAAATTTGCAAGGATTTTGAAGACAACAATAAAACCTGTTAAGAAGAGCAGGTGTTGCTTTCTGATTTAACTATGGGAGGAGATACCTGGAGCCAAGTCATGAAATCTCCATCAAGATTCACTTGTGATCAGAAGGAGTCAGTGCCTGGCAGAGAATGAAGGTGTGGATGAGCAATACAGCTGTGTTAGCCCTTGCCAGCTGTTGCTGAAGGATGACTCCTTCCCACTGCCCTCTCCTCACTTTTGCATCGACTCTAACATTTGTCTGATCTGGCAGTGAGATAAATCAAAGAGCTAAATGGGCAGAATATTAACACTCCCTTTCCCTACAGCATGAATTATTTTGAAAAGAAACAATCACTGTATTGCAAGAATTTTGAAAGCTACATGTGGGCAGTAATGACATTTTTTAAATATGCCTCCCACCACCACTTGGAGCATACAAGTGTCCGAACTTCCTTACAAAACAGCTTGCCATCCTACATTTTCAGCCCAAACCCTCCGTGTTGCTGTAGCGGGAAGCTGGAGTGTGTGGATAGTATGTGGAAAGCTGCTGAGCTGTGGGTGTGGGTGACCATGTTGTTTAATTTTGCATGCCCTTCTGCTGGTTGATCACCCTCCCAAACCTCATCCCTAGCCGTTTAGCCATGCTGTAATCTGGGTAGCAGGGAGAACTACGCTTTCCTTTATGATTCCCTTTTCTCATTTACAGCTGCTATAAAAAAAATCCTCATCCCCGAAAAACATAACACTGAACTGGTGCAGACAGAGCCTGTTTGGAAGGAATCCAGCATTTTCTATAAACAGTTCAGTTTATATGAAACAGTTCAGTTCAGCCTCTAAATAATGGTAGTATTTTGCTTTCAAATATTATTTTGGCCTTTGACCAATGTTCCATTTTATGCCCACTCTCTGTTACAATGGTTTTGACCTGTTATGTACTGATCTTTATTTCAGAAGAGATAAAATTCTAAAAATAGCTCTTTATCTTCCCAAGACTCATTTATAATTTTGCAGTAGATTAAAATTTCACTGATGAATGGGGAACTGCAGATGGAGCTGAGCCAACACTAAAATATCCAATCTCACTTTGGTATCTTCCAAGCATTTTCTTCTTCGGCACAATGATCTGATATTATTTCTGCTCAATGACCTCCATGTCATGATTCTACAGTAAAAGACAATGAAATATCCAACAGTTGCATGTAACTGAGGTCAAGTGGATGCCTGATACGTCTTTTGGGAATTGAAGACTGAATGTGATGTGGAAAAAGGAAAGAAGAAAAGAAAAAAAGCCCAAAAATGCATGCCAAAATTCTGGCTTGTGAGCAAATTGTCAGTTCAGACAGATTTGAACTGAACACTGAATGATCTTCTCAAGGTGTGTCAGAGGGGTAATAGTTTCCCCCTAGGAATTTAATAGTAACTTTGTAGTAAAGGCTCTAGATTGTAATTACATTTACACTACTGTTTGCTTGCAGCAAACACTATTGTTATGAGTACAGAGTCTTCCTTTCCCCACAGACATCTTTACTGGTTCTGCATGTTCATTTCTATTTACAGGCACTTGTCTGCCACAAAAAGTCCTGCTTAATTAGAGGTTAATTTATATGCACTTGGTAACAATTTAACAGTACTGGTCTAGAAAAATATGAGTATCAAATGAATAAATTACTAAAGGGTAAGCAAGGGTGTAAAGACAAATAACATTGGTTATTTTGACTTGGTATCTATCTGCCTGGCTGTCTTTCTGCACCTCACCTCCAGTAAAACAGTGTGACAGAGAAAAAACTAAATAAGGAGAGTTACAGCAGAAGAAATGATGCGGTGTAAGTGCAGTGCTAGTTCACCCTCTGGCAACATGTCTGCTTGCGTAATTACAACAATACAACTCACTTCTCTTACTCATTCTGTGAAAACTATCTGGGTTGACTCATCATTTGAAAAATGGAAAGGTTTTTTTTAACTCAGTTCATTTTGATTGCACTGAGACAGGAGCCAGTAACATGAACATCACAATCAACAGAGTTGACTGGGAAGCTGCACATGGTGAGAGAAAGGCAAGAAGCAGTGGAGGTGAGGAAAACGTCTTCAGCTAGGCCAGCTGCAGAAAAAATTATTAAGGACCTCAATCATAAACTCATGAAAAGTTTCAGGAGAAATTTATCTTGATGTAGGAGAAAACTACATTCATTTGCTTAGTACCATCTTTTCTCAAAAGTTGAATAGTCATTCATTTACTGCACTCAAAGTAAGTCTTCTCTTATTCTTTTCCTTATCCACTCATGCTCAGAGAGGCAAATCCTTGCCTATGGCCTCAAAACCATGCTCTACACCATGGCCCTGAAAGTACTTACTAATCAAGCAGCACAGCTTTGCCTGAATGCCTGAAATCTTTCGCTAATTGAGTGTACCATATTTCCAGCCTCTCTTCCAAGCCCCTATAAAACACTTCCTTGAGACAGAATGCAGAAATGAATGACTCTCTTGTAAACTGAAAACCTCTATTACCAAGCAAGGAGAGTTTATCAAATTCCTGCTGCCTGTAACTTGACCAGCCCTGGCTAAGCTCAAGACTCCACAGGTGAAACCTAACTGTGTTTATGCACTGAACGATCTGTCTCCTAGAAACTGTATATGTATAAAACATCTATAGACCATACGTACAGGGTTGAGAGAGAATATTGTGAACCATATGCTCATTTGGTTTGGGCAGGGAAACATCTATTGAATCCATTAGAACTAAATCTACTTACTTCAAGGTATTTCTATTGTATTTCAAACTCTACGAGAGTCAAGGTCCTGTATCTGTCACAGCGTCACTGTGGAACAATAATTTTCTTTTCGCCCATTTAAATAACTTAGCAACCATTTTTCACCCTACAATAGATACTTTTTCTCTCTTAGTGACTGAAAAACTTCCAACGTCATCTACTTCTCATTCTGAATTGAAACATTTTGATTGGAATTTATTGCTTATTTTTTCTCCAGAAAAATATGCACTCCTCTCTTACCACGGTAAAAAAAATGTGCATTTTACAGGCAGTTATTTAAAGGACTGATTTTCAAGAAATATAAAAGAAAAAAAGAAATAAATGTTATTCAAATGCTTATTTTGGAGAATCTTTCATCAAATTATAAAATCTGTTGCCAAGAATATTGCCATGTTCCCATCTCCCTGCCTAGACTGATAGAAATGCCTGAAGATAATTGATTTCTAAAAGGTAAGAAGGTACTTGAAACTCCATCTACTGCCAGCAGAGGTAGATCCTTCAGGTAGCTAGAGAGGCTTTGCTAATGAGATCCTAGTTCAATCATTTACATTTCTTTGGTGGTTATTTTCTTATGCAAATTAACAGACTTTTCACTACACAGAAACAGGCAACAACTGACTGTTAAATGAAATGCCTCTCAATGAAAACACGCAGCTTCTTCTTTCTTAGGAGTTTACAGAAGGCTATTTGTTTGGATTATTATAATCCACACTACTTTGATGTTCACACCACACTGGGGCTTAGAAAACAACCCTATTATCTGTAATTGCAACTGCAAAGTTCCTCCCTTCAGAGAAATACTACTTTGTTTTAATCAAAGGATGTAAAGACAAATATGTTATATACAACATAATGAAGGCAGCCTAGGCTATCCATTTTTTTCTTTTTTTTCTTTTCTTTTTTTTTTAATAGGGAAGAAAACCACCATGATTTTCTTTATAGAATTTCAATGGATGGAGGTAGGAAGTGTCTAACAAAATTAAAAGAGGAACTGTTTATGCATTTTCTATCATTCAATTAACATTATAACGGGGTATAACCCTCAAAGCAGTTAAGTGAAAGGGATGGGCAAACAGTATTGTAAACTCTATGTTTCTTTTTCTTTAACAGGAAGCAGGCCTTCAACCTGGGGAGGTGGTGATTGAGGGAATAAGGCAAAGAAGTTAGATTGGTGAGGAGCTTTCACCATCTCTCCTGGATTAAACACAGGAAGGAAAATAATACCCTTAATTCCCTTCTGCATTTTGCAAGAATCACAGACAGCGAAGGACTGTGAGGTAACTATGATTTGGTAAAAGCAAATGGTAACTGCAAGCAAATGCAGTGTTAAACCTTAATTTGCAGCTTTGTTTCTGGTCTCACACTATGAAAGCTGTTGCTGCTGCTACCAGGCATTAGGAACATGATCCTATTTTGTCTGATGTCACAAAAGATCAAGCTGAACTTTCCTTAGCCTCTAGCTATGCTGAATTTTGTAATGAAGAGTTAATCTATGTACAACCCAAAGGTTGAATTTATGCTTTCTTCTGTTCTCAGTAAAGGTGTAAATCCTTGCAGATATTCTGGACCCTCTTGGGAAATCCTTCCTCATAAGACGTCGTAGTCTGCTGGGGATTATTTTTGATTTTTTTTTAAAGCAAAGCTCATCAGAACTCTGCAAATATTTACAGGTTAAAGCTTGAACAGAAGACATCAAAAGCTTGAAGAGGGTAATTATTTCCCCTCAATCATAAGGTGCTCACATATCTATAAAAATAATTTTACTTGTTTTGTTGAAGTTTATTCATCATTTACTAATAACAATTTCATGTGGTACTTGTAACAACACCGAGCGGGACCAGTTCCTGTTATATTATGCACTGCATATTAGAAGTTAGCCTCCAGTCACAAGGATATTTCAAACACTGTGCTGCAGAATCTCATGCATTTTTATCTGACACTGTTCATGCTTTCATAGCTTGAGTATGTTTTTAAATGTCTCTTCCACTTTATCATCTCTCAACTTTTATTAAAGAGTGCTAAATATGCCTCTAAAATGCTACTATGCACACATCCTCATCAGCTGAAGTAATGTAACTAATCACGTTGCTCTACTAACAGGAGGGATATAGCACAATGTGTCAAACTTGACTCCATTTTCAGATATTCGCTTTACTTATTATTTACATGCTTAATTAAGATGGAAAACTTCTATATATTATGGTCATTTTCTCCAAGAAAGAGTAATTGAGTCGTTGGGGTTTTTTAAATCTGAAAATAGATATGAAGACATTTGAAAGTAAAATTCTGCATCGGTAGCAAAGAAAAAATCCTGAAAATACCATCTAAGAAGTATTCTTTAAGAATATTTACGTTAATTCCTTCCAGCTGTAGTTGCTAACTTTCCATGACAAGAAATTAAAACATTTCATGAATATTTCCACCCCAGTTTGTCTGTATTACTGAACGAGATCTTTTCCACAGCCAGGAGGGAGTACTTTATCTGTTCTCTCTGTTAACAATAGAGCACGAATAAGGAGCAAACAGATAACTATTTCTGTGATGGGAAAAGCTGTGGTTTTATATCACAATCATTAGTTTGTACTAGTCTTGTGGAGTCTTGTGACTTGTCCTATGTGAGAAACCTAACATTAACCCTAACTAACAATGAACACAAACTCTTTTTTTCCATTAGGATTATAAGCAAATAAGTCAAATTAGTTAGCAGCTTTTAAAAAGTGAGATGCAGTGGAAACAGTGTGAAATCTGCACTACAATAATGGGCAGATATTGGAGAATTAATGGAAAAGGTCAGTTTTGGACATTGATTATCACAATGGAGTTCACAGTCACTGGGTTCCATCCAAACACCAGCAATAAATAAAAACAATAATGAAAAGATTCATTAAGATACATATCTGTCTTTATCTGAACCTCTTGAACTCATTAAACTCTCATCAAATAACAGTAAGACTTCATCTCATCTATTTCTTTCTTCTCATTGAACTGAAATACTTATGAAATTAGTTTTTCACAGGAGTTTAGACAGATCTCTTTTCAGTACTGCCTATAACCTAGAAGTGAAAAAAATCTCTCTAAAGTATCAATAAAATTTAAGTCAAGACAAATTATAAATTAAAAGATTAAATATAGGTGCAGCTCAGAATCTGAACAAAATTTTTAATTAGATTTTATGCCTTGATGGACTTTGATCTGGAGTCAGAAAACGATCAGTGAGAATGACCAAAATTTTTTCAGAACACCTAAAATACAGATATACATACAGCTTCACAAGTTGCTTCCATTTAGTGCATTTTTAAATAAAGTACCCTTACAGGATAAGTTTCATGCAAATCAAAGTACTATTTTACTGCTGATGCTGAGGGAAACCCCTTGCCCAGGAAGAATTTCAGCTTCAGTTAATTTTCAGATCATCGATTTATAGTGTAATACTTCCGTACAGATGTACACTGTACATGTATTATATTCATGAACTAGTATTTATGAAACAGCTGTTAAAATGCATGAGGCAAATTACATAAAAAATTAGAGGTTTTCTGCTCTGCCACCATAGCACAAGTGTCATTGCTGCACTGCATATAGAAAACTATCGCAGTACATGGCACTACTCATAAAATAAGAAATTACTGAATGTAATAGAGTTACAGTGTTTCTGGTTCTATATGCATTCCCTTGTGCAGGAAAACTACACAAATATCTGCCTCCACTCTACTCATGAGTGTTAAAGTCTGATGTAGAACTGCATTCCCTGCTTTTCCCTGAAATGCTTTAACCCTTAAATGCTGGCGTCATAACTCAAAGCTGCCAATGGCCTGGTACATATCTAGGTATTTTGTTGCCCTGCCAAAGAAGGTGGAAGCAGCCTAGTTTCATGTAACTTGTCATATGAATGCTCAGGGTGCTTTGAGTCTTCCCAGGATTATCTTTCCCCGTCCAGGTGTAGGTCATGAACCTCTCTAACTGTCAGGGCCTGATAGGAGCTTAAGACAAGAGAATTGAAACACAGCTGGAGAATGTGGGTTTCTGCATGTTGGTGCAAAGATCTTGAATTTCCAAGAAATAATGATGGTGGGACGAAAATACCAGGCATATTGACTGCTGATAGAAGGCACATTTGTGCCAAAACCAAGAAAAAATAGTCAAGAGCAGGCATTCTTCTGAAGATGTTACCCCTGTAATACTGCCAGCTGAAAGGGAATGTGTGATACATAGGATACTGTAAAGCAGTGTCTGTATGGCACACAGCTTTCAGCAAATGAACCATCTTCAGTTTAGGCTATCTGTATGCTATATAATGCATATTTTTCCTCAGTCCACTCTCTTTCACAATTTGTATATTACGTTCTCCTCCATCTCTGCAATTTAATAGTTTCATGTTGTGGGTGTTCATATATGTGGCAGACAAAAACAAAGATAAATAAAGGAATGCTGTGGTTTGTTTCCCAGGGGAAAAAAAACAAACAAAACCCAACAAACGATTAATTAATTTATCGAAGTAGGACTTTATGGATACACAATGATTCATCATGTTAACAAAATAACAGAGGCAGATTTTCAGACTGTGTCTGTATTCACCCATGGAGAAATATAATGTGTTGACAAAAAAACCCCAAACTGCATTATATGATTTACATTTATGCAGACACGTTTCTTGCCTTCTCTCTTATCAACTATGCACAGTTTTCTAAAATTTTACTGTTTTAATCTGATATTATTGCTGAATATATAAGACATAATGCTCATATTAATGAACAAACTCTCAGAAAAATCACAACGATTCCAAAATGTAGATAAGTGCTAAAAAAACCCCAGACTGGGAGGGAGAAAAAAGAGAGAAAATGAGAAGAAGGAATGAATGATTATCCAAACTAGCATATGCAAAAGAAACATATGGTTGAGCCTGCTTATTCCACAAGCTATATACTCATTCAGGATGACTCATAAACACATGAAGTATAATGCTTAGTACAATCTAAAATAACGAAAACTAGCCCATAATAAAGACTTAAATGTAAGATGTTTATACTAAAAAAATGACCAAAATCTTAAAGTCATTTGTCTTAAGCATAAGTTATATATTATACAAAAATGCTGGCCCTTTTTCCTTCTTTCTTTTGTAAGGAAAATAAGCAGTAGCCACAACCACACTGCAATATAAGAACTCCTCTCTAGCCTGTGGAAACTCTGAGTTACTTTTTTGAATAAATGCTAAATTTAAAATAAGTTCTTTCACAAATTCACAAAATTGAAAGAATTTTATATTGATAAAATAAGCATAATTGATTCTGAAGAATATCAAAGATATATGTGGAGTTCTTTAATCTATAAAAATATCAAAACATCATGAAATTCTTCAGTGAAAGAGTAGATTTTTCAAAATCTTTCCCTCTTTCAGAAAATACAAGAATCTGAAGTCTCTGGTCCATAACTGCCATATAATTTCAACAATACATAGGATATTAACCACTGGATTTTAGCCAATAACTGTCATTGTAACATAATGTCAGGGCATGGTCAGGCCCTAAACCCAAAACTTGGCATCAGGAAATTTTTTCTAGGCCTGACAATGTAGACTTAAGCTTATGCTTAAGTCATCTGGAAACTCCCCAAAACAGAGTGTGAAAGATAACAATTTCCACGTTGTGATGAAAAGCACCGGTTCCCCAGAAGTGGCCAGAGGTTGCCTCCTGATTTCCAAATGATACCTGGACCTTGGCCAGGTCCTTCTCTCTGTGGAACAAGTAAATGAAGTCCATCAGATGGACTCTTTGGGGGATGAACAGACTTTGGAGAACATCTGCTTTCGAGTCTTGAACTGCTCACCTCCCCATGGCCAAGGTGGAGGGGGCTGGGACAACATCAGCTGTTCTCCCATCATTTGGCAGACACAGAGGGCATTCAGCTGGTTCTATTGTGTTTGCTGATCAAGCAGCCATTCCTCATTTTCTCCAGGTGGAGTTGTCCCCTGGGTTACATCTGGCCTATCAACTATAATTGGACTATCTTCTTGTTTGCATAATCTAATTAGCCACTCTTTTCATCTTCCCTGCTAAGGAGAGCAAAGACCTCTGCTTAACCTTCCACTTTCACAATTTAACTCATTATTAAAATACAATGCACGATGACTCCTCTACCCTTCCCAGTCTTTTTTCTCCCTCCTCAAATCTTAATTTTATTCCATAATTGTTTTTATCTATTCTTGCCCTGGAAGCTAAAAAGAATGCAATGTCATTGACCATTTGTCGCACTACCAGGAGCTGCACAGAGATAAAGGGAAAGATTAACAGAATAAACCTGTAGGAGAAAAACATGTACTCCTCTGCCAGATAAGAGATTTAAAGCATTTATGTGGGTAAAGTTCAACATGTAATATCTTTAGAATTGAGGTGAAATGCCAGGAATTCAAAATTCTTAGAAAAATATATTTGAGTATGATTGTATTCAAACTAAATACAAATTATGGCTATTCTACACGTTATATTAGAAACCAATTCCAGGGATTTGAAATGTTTATCACAAGACAGTGATGGTCCTTTTGATGCCCCTTTCAAATAACAGAATTAGAGATCTGGGGACACAGTGTAGCCTTTCAAAGAGAAAAAGATTCAAAATTGCTATTTTGTTCTAACTGCAAAGAAACCTTAGACCCAATTTTCACCAAAGGCTGTAATAAAGGGAATAGGACTGCAACACAGGTGGGCTGAAACTACACTCTTATGACAAAACCATGCAGTCCTGTCTCTGCAGTGAACAAAGAGCATAAAGAGGATAGTGCTTGATAGGACACGGCAAAATCTCCCATTCATGAAGCAAACTGAAGTGTAGATAGCACAATGCAGTGGTTTAAGAAAGACTGAACTACGTTACATGTTCTGGTTTAGCCTTATAGAGATTAATGCAAATTAGTTGTTTTTTTTGTTCAGTGCTTTATGAAACTGAGCAGAATAAAATATGAATAATATTGTTATTATTAAATTAATATAGCAAAGCATTTAACAACTCAACAGTACTAACTATTTTTGTGATTAGAAATGGGAAGTTCATTGAAATGTCTTAATAATAAATAATGTCTTTTACAGACCTTGAAATGTGTATGAAATGTCTTAAGCTACTGGCAAACAACGAAAGGCTATAGGGCCAAATTCTCCATTTATTTGCAGCAACTGTAGGTCATTATTTTCTGCAAAAATGGAGAGTTGACCCCTCTGCAGTTTGATTACTTTTTTTTTAATCTCATGTCTGTCTGGCACATACAGAAAATATAATTATTTTTTAAATCTTGACTTGATTGGCTGGCAGACTTAGGAGAACATAAACAAATTAAAAATGCTTTTAATAAAAAAAATATTCTCCTAGACAGTTCTGGATTTTGGAAGAAGGCAGATGAGCATGAGAAACAAATTTATCCAGGTTGCCTTAAGGGTTATCTGTTGTTTATTTTACTATTTGATCTTCCATAAGTTGCTGACTTCTATTTTACTTTTTCCAAGCTATGGAAAGGTTACGTTAAATATAGTTACACAGATCCCTTTGTGTATAAAAAAAATGCTCTCTTCCTCTTTCTTTCCCCATCTGCCATTTGTCTTCTTATGAAGTAGAAAAAGGAACCAATTTTTCTCAGCATATCTCCTAAGTAAGTCTTTATTTTTGCACCCAGGAGTAAGTGAAGACTGTTAGTATTCTGTAACAGAGATGTTAATAAGTCTCTTGCAGCAATCTAGATTTGTGGGACTTAATTTTGCTTCTGTGTTGGCACTTAAAAATACTTATGGCAGGCTGGCAGCTGCTTGATTTGGCCAATAACCAAACTGCTGTCATTTGTAATATCAGAATAAAGCAATGTTTGCAATTCCTGTCAAGGTCACTGAAGCTCTACAGGATTGATAGAGAGCACCCTTCATATACCTACATTAATCTTAAGGTTTACCAAGTGTAAGGCTGCTCAGCTGCTTACAAAACATGCCAAGAGGAAAGGGCAAAGGAGGGTCCATAATGAGATCTACAGGAAAAACATGCTGTTGCTAACATGTCTGTTGGCCTTTATTGGCCCTGTAATTTGTTAAAAACAAGTTTATCTCTGGTCCTCTGTAGGTACATGATTGTGCCTAAGCAACAAACTAGAAGATGGGAAAACATTTCCTTCATGCTTGGGTCCATGCATTCTTTTCCACCAGCTGTAAAATTTGAAGTGTTAATGTCATCATGAACTGGACAAGGGACAGTAGGAAGTAGAATGGAGCATGGCATTACCCTCTCAGCTGGCAAGCCACAGAAGAGACTGGGACTCCTGCTGCCCTGGACACTGAAGAGCTTGTGGGTGGTGGGTACATTAAGACACCCAGCACCTATCCAGCTCCTTACAAAGCCAGGAGGTAGCTCTACATGCCATACAGAGTTTTTGTTGAAAAGCGCAATCTTCCCCCTTTTTTACATTCTTGACATTTTCTCAAGAAACACTAAACAATAAACTCTGTGAATTACAGACACATCCAGAATCATGCCAAAAGGAAAGAGAATCCCAAGCCTGTTTCCTCTGGCTCACAAATCTGTGCACAAATAATGAACACCTCTGGTGCTACAAGGCACTTACCTCTACCTACTGTGCCCCCTGCTATTAGACTATTTCCTAAATATTCCAAAATAAAAAAAAAAAGAGCCAGTCTTTCACTCTCTTTCTCCCATCTTCTTGCAGCAGGCAATGAGAGGAATGGCTTGTTAGCAGAAATGTTTCTTGGTGTAGTGTAGTAGTGGGTCAATACATACACCCATAAGATGTATTTATAGATATAAATATTAATACATATATATTTTATATATATAGGTAAGTAGTTACGTATATATATATGGATGTTACAAATAGATATAGGTATAGATAGAAAATATACAAGTCTGGAGAAAATAATTTTTTTAAAAAAGGTATTATCAAGGTATATAAATCGATTACAAAAGTTTGAATTGGTTCTGCATAAGGTATGCATAGGACAAAGCAGTACTATGTGCATGTACATGTATATAAATACACACATATATACACATGCATGCTATGTGAATGTACATACAAGGCTGGTAGTGCTGGTAGTGAAATTGTGCAGGGATGCAAGCCTGGGTTTGAGAAACAACACAGTGAATTTATTGCAGCAATTTTCCTAAGCTGACCTGGCTATGAGTCACAGGAACTCCTGTTCCAGTGGTAGATGTCATGAGCCAGCTAGACTTTTCCAAGCCTGAACTGGTTTTGCGTGGACGTATGCAATTACCTACAGAAGTACTGGAGTCTGCAGACATTTTTGTATGGTTTACAAGCAAAATTGGAAGGCTAGCTCAGGTAAATGTTCTGGCGTTTGTGGTTAACACTGGTGATGCTGAAGCATACCAGTGGCAGGAAGTTGTGGTGTTGCAAGGATTGCTTCTTGTCTGCGGCAAATCTGCAGGTGAGGTAGGACCTATGCCACATCTTTCTAGCTCAGTGTCTGCTCTAAAGAAGTTTGAAAGACACTAATCTGTCTTTTTATCTTTATTCTTAAATAGGAGTTTCACGACAGTGCTAGCTGAATGGAGTCTTAGGAGTATATGGCAATTATAGGCACTTTCTGAATACAAATAAGATTTCTAATAGCAATAAGGCTGCAAGTGAGAGTAAAGGAATACAAAAGAGAAAGGAAAGTGTGGACAAATAGCTGAAAAACTTCCTGCTTTTGAAGAACCAAATGTATGATATGACTATTTTTTTAGACATCTTCCTAATTTAAAACTATACAAAAAATACTGCTGATGAGGGAGTATGCTAGCTTGAAGACACTTTCTGACTTGAATAAATTTATATCACTTTATCTGTTTGCTGTATTGAATATAAATATATGTTGTCTCATTGTCTTGCCTGTGGTAAGAGTTCAGTCATCTTGAGTTCTTAGCCCAAACATTAGTAGGATATTGATGTTCCTCTTACTTCCAAGTGAACTCAGATTTCTCTGGCTCATCTGAATTGATATCAATTTGAGAAGTGTTAACACTAAAAAAAAGAGAGAGAAAAGAAAAGAAAGGAAAATAAATTAACTGCCCTAGGCACTGTTTGGTTTACATTTCTGGATGAATTTATACAATCCTGGCAGGGGCTAAACAGTCATCTTCCATCATCTTCACTTAGTAAATCAGACTTGTATCTGATCCTGAAACACAGTTGTTCTGACTGCACATTGCGTGGTGTTTCTAATGCATGATTGAATGTTTGCTTTGTTCATCTTTTCCCTGGTAGCAGCCTGTTTCCTTGTTAACCCTTTCTCAATAAGATATGTGTCAAGTCCTACCCTGGAGGTAAGGATGAAGTCAACCAGATAGTTATTCTAGTTACAGTTCAGTCACATTTAGGCGTTCAACACCTTGTTGACTCAGTTGCAGTAGTATAGATTTTCCCACAGTGTTTACTTGACACTTGTGAGCCCAGCCTATACCAACTTCTATTGTATTAAGCAAACACTCCTCCTGCACTAAAATTCCACTCATTGTTAGCACTAAAGCAACAGGATTTTCTCCAGTTCGCAGACAGCAGAACCTATTGTTATAAGAAAACTCTCTCAAGATGGAATCTGAAAAGAATCATATGACCCAGAAAAGGATTAGCCTTCAGGAAGCCTTTGGGCTTTACCATTTTGTGAAAGCATCCCCAGAGAGAGCAGAAAATAATAAAGTAAAACATGTTTCTGGACTGAAGCCTGTTCCAAAATAGATTATAGGCACTTTCAATTGTGTGAGAAAAAAAAAACGTAATGGTTACTAAATGAGACTATGACTTAGGCAAGGGAGATTGTGGTGATTTAACACAAGTGAGGTCAATAAACTTTAATAAAAGAACATTTTTACTAAAAGGAGGAAACAAAATCATCTGTGAAAGTAACTGCAGCTTTTAAAATACAAGGCAACTACATCACATACTGCTGCACACATAACCTCTACTGCCTAAATAGTATTCAGTGGTTCCTTCTTAAAAGAGATTTGTTGTAAGTTAGTTTGCATTTTCTTCAGCATATAAAATGAATGTATTGTCATTCATTGTTTTGGAGTCCTGCTTATGAATTTAAAGTCCTTTTGAAGTATTTAGACTCTGCTAATAAAACAAACCTGAGATTTCTTTACACTGTAAGGAGATATGACTGCTTTTTTCTCACTGATAGAGCTCAATGCTGTAAGTTAAACAGCTTTGTTGAGTAATTTATTTTAAATATAAATTATAAATATCAATAAACCAAGGTCTATCAGCAGTTGTGGATAAAGAAACATATATCTTTATATAAAAGAAAACATACTTTTTCTTGGGTAGAGAGAAAAGAATCACATGTATCTACAATAAGGAACATCTCTTGTACCACCAATATAATTAACTGTCCATCAACATGAGTCCTTTCTGGAAACAGCTACTGGTACAAAAGAGCAGACTGCTGTAGGAAGCGTGAAAGTAAAAGCTGTGGCATCCCGTCATTTTCCTGAGCTAGAGATATTGGATGGAGCATGCTGCCTCGGAGTCAAGCCTGGAGACCAGACCCCAGCCTCCTTCACTGTCATCCCAGCAGGCAGCCCTCCCCACCATGCAGATGTGAGCTGAGAAGAGGTAAGGCAGCACCAGGAGTTTATAGTAAAAGTCTGATCATCCAGAGCTCCAGCATCTGCAGACAGCTCTTCACCTGGTTTTGTGCCATGTTCCCATGCCGGCCAGTCCTCCCTGAGCAGGTGATACAGTGACAGGGCCTTGGTCACTCTTCTAATAAGGCCTGGAAGAAGGGACCATGCAGGGCTCCTCAGCACCATGAAATTGTATTTTACTGTCCTAGTGAGGTTGTCAAAAAAGCTCAAAGAAACCAAGTCAAGCTCAGTGGGGGACCTAGGAGCGCAGCCCTTTCCCTGCTGCTGGTGCAATCTTCCACCCGCATGGCTTTTCTTACGGAAGGTACCTTGCCAAAAGCCACTCCTCAAGAAGCACTGGAAGCAGAGAGATAGACAGGCAGCAGAAGTATTGTTATGGCTCTCCTTCATGGTTGTACTAAGCTAACACAAGCAAAGTTAAAATTACTTCAGGGAGGAGACAATAGCAGCTGACATTCTCTTCTACTCTCCCACTTTCCTAGTTTTAATGCTGACCTCCAACATTGTGCGTATACAGTAAGACCTTACAGTGGGAAAAGATTTTTCAATCTTTTTTTTTTTTTTTTTGTCCCCTGATAGTCTACTTACAGAGCCTATTAACATAGGCCACAGAGAAAGCTGCTGCGCTTGTAAGCGTGCTCCCGCTTACCCGGTTGCTGATGGCCTGGCGCACCCTCAATTTCTGGTCAACTTTTCGGGCAGAAGTGATGTGTGGTGTGGAGCCCTCAGGCCCCACATGGCCCAAGCGTGCAGCCTTCATTTCTTTCCACTGGCCAAGGAAGGAGGAGGACACACTTTGTGCACACCAGTTAGAACAGCTTTGGTTGGTATTTAAGCTTCTATATATAAACTATATTTTTGTTTTTATTCTTCGAAATCCTGCCCAAAGCATAAAGTCTATCTTAGGGAACAGTGTTCATTTTTAACCTTATAAATAATGTTATATTACTCACTGAAAGGTAAGAATCCAATTTTATTATAACACTATTTTGAAGGTACTCAAAGTGATTCATATTATAAATCTCATTGAACGATACATGCCTGTGGTGTAGTAAGGATACACAGGAGTCAGGAGGGTTAGAGAAATGTGGCTAAAATAAGCACATGGTTGGACAGATGGGCATGAGCAGAAGAAATAATATTAATCTGCAAAACAGATAATAAAATTCCTAAGAAGAAAAAAGTGAAAACAAAAAAGTGACGGTCAAAATATAAAGAATGGGAAGCTTATTAATTAAGCTAGCAGGGATTCAAGTTTTTTGAGGCAGTGAAAAAGCAGGGAGGGGGGATCTGGATCGTCATTTGAGTTGTTACTCAAATTTGTTTAAGTACATTTTAAGAACATTTTTCCAGGCTACAATACTCAGTTGTGAATGGATATGTTTGTGCTTGTTAAGAATAAGAAAAATCTTTCTGATATTGATGGAATGCTTTGACTTCTGTAGGCTTAGGTTTATCTCTTTAAAGGATTGAGACATAGAACTCGGCGGGCCTAGGGCAGGGGCGGGGGGCAGTCATATATTCAACAGCTGTAAAAGTCACATGATTTATTATAGTGCCCTGATGTGAAAAATAGGCCCCCTGTCCATATAGCGCAGGGGGTATATCCAACCAGGATTTGCAGGTCTCTATAGGTATGATCTTAACTCTTTCTGTGGAAGCTCACCTGCCAGATTTGATGCCCCTAAAGGATCAGTTAAATTTAGCTTAAGAATTTGAGAGTAGCTATAGTTCTTCTATAAGAAGACATTAAATATAGTCTAAGAGTATGTAATCAAAGTAAGTTTTTACGGGAAAGAGATTCATTGTTCATCCCTTTCAATACAGTGCTGGGTAAAGAAAGAAATCTCCGCAGAAACATGGGATTTATGAAAAAAGGTGGATATTTTATGTATTATGTAGAGTTACTTTAAATTAAAAATACATTCATAACTCTAATCTAATTTTCACATTTGCTGGGAAAAGAAATTCAAGGACTTTTTGAAATCAGTGTATAAAATGTATTTAAAACAGAACAGACTCACCTACAACTGGAAATAAATTTGGGAAGCTCTTGGGATCTCTGAAAGAATGTAATAACTGGGTCTGTTTTTACCTGATTCTATTATTCATGTTTTATGGTATGGTTATGCAAGACAACTAATAATCTAAAATCACCAACACTAATAAATGGTGTGGTTAAATGAAGCCAGACAAAACCCTTACCTCACCCAAACACATCTAAGAAATTTGAACAATGCAGAATATTGCTAGACTCATGTCTGTACAGTCTTCTGTTTAAATCACAGAGGACATGGATGTTATGGCCAAGGTAGCATTTAGCAAGCTTGCATATGTCATTAGTGCTTTGCTGAGCCATGGCTTACTAAGTACTTGCCTTAATATTACTGATGCTTTACCTTCAAATTATCTCCTCTAATAATGGATATAAAGAGGAGTAGCTCTTTTACATGACAGTACTAATCATGTTGCTGCATTTACTCTCATTTCATATTTAATATTAATAAAACTGACAGGAATTTGCCTTATTTTTCTCCCTTCAAGCAGGACAAAGTATATGAGTGGAGTTAAGTACGCATATTCTAGATAAAGTAAGTGAACTAAACATACACAGGGAATATGGTGAATAAAATTTTGTACTCAGTTAAGTAACTTTTTTAAAGTTGTTTAGACATAGGAGAGAGCTTTTGCCTGAACACTTGCCTATTTTTTCCAATTACATCATTTTATTTAACAGAAGATATTGCCTCTCCATAAGCCTTTCCCAGACAGTGTTCATGGCTGCATTGACCTCCTCCTTTCTGATGCAAAATTGTTTTAACCATACAGCCTTAATTGGAACATACATGTCCAAAGAAAAATGTGTCATAACAAGAACTATGTCACTGTTTCCAGGAGACAAGAGTCTCAACTCATCTACCTGCCATGAGAAACTCACGATAGGGCAGCAGTGAGCCCACATAAAACCTTCCCAAGTCCCGTATCACACAGTAAACCAAGAGCCTTCATCCAAATTCACTCCTGAAATGCTCAGTTGCAGCTAAAATTTATGTCTTAATTTTAGGTCACAAAGTTCCTAATGCTCCTCAACATGATCAGAAACAAAGTGGACTAGAGACAAAAACAAAATCCCTAAGCTATGCTGTAAAACAGACCTGTACAGAAAAGCACCTGTAAAATGACCTTACAATATAGATACGGGCTTATATTCATTCACTCACATAACATTAAGTTCATTTGATTGTGATGTCTTTTGTACATTATCTTTGTAATTTCAGCATTCATCCAGATAAAGGGTAAACAACTTGAAAAAAATTTGAGCATGCATCCCAGCATATTATTCAAACCAAGAACAGTGAAGTATTCCGTGCGAGAGCAAACTAGTATATCTTCACAACTTTTGTGTAAGCAACCTGTAGAATTGCTGTTACATATGGAAAAAATTATCCGATCTTTTGAAAAATCCTGATTCTGTGCACATGTTTCTAAATGAACATCCTGCTGAAGAAAAATAATTAGTGTTAGAATTAATGAAACAACGAAAAAAAGCACTGAAGATTAATTTGCTGCACAATCTCTCATATTTTGGATGTTCTACTGAAATGAGAATAGAATACAAACCAGTTTATGGTTTTGCAAGGCTGATCTCTGCTCTGTTTACCATGTAAGATCATGACCTTGCAAAAAAAGGGGTCTGCACACTTACTATTAGTTCCATAAATGTCAAAGAGTTTATTCATAGTGTGCATAGATATGCAAATACATAGTCCTTTTCAGGCTCAGGGACTGAGCATTCATGGTTATCTCTGTGCTTATTTTTGCATTTTACTTACCTTTTTAAAAACTTTTTTATTTCTTTTTTTTTAAATAATTCTGAATCAGATAATTTCCATCTGTCTTGGCAGATGTACAGATCTGTCAGGTTTTACCAAGAAGCTCAAGGGAGATTTCAATAGAGCTCAAAGGAAGTTGAGGAGAGATAGACTGGCTTTTTTCATTCCCCCATTTTAAATTCCTCACAGTTTCTTCTTTTGCTTTTTCTGAACGTCTTCTTTCTCTTTCCATTCTTTCAGTCCCTGCTTGTGAAACTTGATGTCTTCACTTTCTCAGTCACCTCTGTCCTTCTATGCAATCAGCACTCTCTAGTGTCTCTATGGCATACGGGTAGAGACATGCATTTGGTGCACTCTCTGCATAAGATGCACTCTCAAGGAAACAGTTATATGAGAGAGGCGCTAAAGAAGAATAAAGAAGAATTCATTGCTAAGCTTGTATCTTATTGTTTCAAAAGTAAGAGGAATGGGCCAGTAGAAAATTACCTAATAAATTAATTTGTTGAGGTGTGCTATGAAAATAAGACTCGATTGGGAGAGATAAATAGACTGCAGGTGAGACAAGGAACAGTGCTCCCTTTAAACAGGCACACGGAGATATTTTGTTTTGAAAGACCAAACTCAATATGAGAGAAATCCAAAATGTGGTTGATTGGTACTCCAGGTAAGATTTGACAATATGAAGTATATCTTGAGAAAACTTTCCCTTTAAATTGCTTTCCTTTTTTCATTTTCAAAAATCTACACTGGCACAAATAGCGGCCTGAGCTACAATTTCCCTCAAGTTTAGCTTCCTTAAGCCTAAATAATCTGGCTTAGTTCTGGACCGTTCATAGTAAAACACAAGAACCAATAGGTCCGTACTCCCCAAAAAATAATCACTAAAGTGATGAAGAGACAACATAATGGATGTAACGTATAAGTATACATTATAATCATACCATGGGTTTTAAAATTTTAACTGTAGCACTATAAAATTGTATCCTCAGTAATGACAGTTGTGTAAAACTTATGCCAGCCATCCTGCCATTAAAGCAATTATTTTCTCAAAAATGGCTGCAAAAAACAAAGCTCAATTTTTACTTACTCTATCAGACAACAACTTTCATCACTTCATAGTACTATTTACAATTACACATTTTTACTAATATATAGAATTTATAGATATATGATTTACACAAAGGCAGATATTTCCTCATTCCTTCAGTGGACCCACCTACCTACAGATATATAGACTTTACATTACTGAACACCTCTGAAAATCTCATATTTATGTGACCATTTCACTACAATATAGGATAATGGTATGTTGTTCATGTGATTTTACACTTCTGATTTAGAGATAAGGAACACGTTGCTGTATAGATTTCACAATCAAGAGTAATCTCCTCTGCTTGAATCATTTCTCTACTCAAAATAGTGGGTCTTTTTCCATTCTATTGTGAGACTTTTTTCAATGTAGTTCAGCTTTAAGTATTTCAAAATAGCAATCCAGAGATTGACACAGACAGCAAGTCTTTTCTTAAAACTAAAATAATTCAAATTGACTATTCTCTCAGTGACCCTGCCATTTCTCTTTTGTTACCATTTGGACGAGAGATGTCAAATTCTTGTTCCTTTAATGTCCATCACTGGATCGAAAAAGACACCTTTCATGTTTATTTAGGGTCTGCTATTTATGTTTACTGTAAATCTATGGAGCACTAACTACTGCAAAGATCAGAAGTACGTGCCACAGACTGATGTTCACTGCCTGGATATAACGCATCCAGCGAGTGAGGTGTATGCAAAGAATAACTCCATGCTAATAGCTGTCAAACTGCTAAACAATGAGATCTAACAGAAATCTGCTTTTAAGTCTTTTATAGCTCATGAATTTGATCTATGTCATGGGTGGAAATATCTACACCTATACCTGAAAGACATTATTTCTCATCTGATTATAAGTGTGGTTAATGATGGTATAAAGTCAAAGGTAGCTTTCTTTCTGGAATAACTTTTCTGGGTGAAGGAGGCAATATGAATGACAGAGGAGATCAGTTGTTTCTGTTACTTTTCACACATAGTTTATTAGGAAATTTAGAAAGGGTTAAAGAAACCTATACACCGATAGGAATATAGTTGAGTAAAAAAGCAATCAGCTCGGGGAAAAACTTCCACATTATAGACAAATCCTTAACTGTTTAGAAGAGTATCAGCTGGAAAGTATATAGTTTAAAATGCTATTAAAAGAAACATCTTTTTGTCATAAAAGAACCTTCATTAGGAACTATTCCATTGATATTACCAATATGTTCCATATTTTAATGAGATTAGCAGGAACTTCTATATGTAGAAATATGTCTATATATTTTTACTGTAACAACTGTTATAGTTGATTGTCACACTTTTCCAAAGGATCTTCAAAGGTTTTCACAAGGTATGTGTTTAAAATGGGATTTCATTCAATGTTCTGTTAAAGTTGTCCCTCCTTGAACAGATGTTTCAGTAGCAATGGAGTACTCTCAGAGTCGCAGAGGAAACTTTCAGAAGCATTGATACACTTGTGAGGATGAGCATACATTTCCTACACTTATTGATTTCTCAGAGTCACCTATATGTGACTTCAGTTATTAGGTAACCGATTAGCAATAGGAAATTTTATTTCCAAAAATATTCTTTTATGCCTGTGGGACATTTCTGAATTTTGCTCCAGATGTACTTTTCACAACACTGAAATTCAGAAGAATACAGATATTGGTAATGTCAGTAACATGCTAAGGAATAATTATATTTTTCAGGTATCTGTTTTTGAAAGCTTCTTTACCACACAGATAATGCTAGCTGGAAGACTGATCCAGTAGAATGGCTGCATTCTGTCCGCTAATCCAACAAAATGTTTAATCGTAATGACTTAATTTGATTTGCCAACAAAGATCATCTTAGCTGCTGATCCCACAAAACAAGTCTCTGCAGAACCTTGAGTTCTTGAAAAGCCTTATTGTGGAAAAGCAATGGTTACGTGACAATCAAAGTGGATCAGATCAAGACTGCTGGACACATTGGAAAATTAACTTAATAATTGACTAGTAAAATTATCAGTATCTACACCTGATCATTTTACAAATAGAGCGCTCAATTACAGGAGCAAGAGATTTTAGAACACACGCCCATTCCAAAATAAATCCAATCAATACATATATTTCTAAGGTGACCAAACCAGCTTTCAAACGAACTATAATATGTATTTATTGCAGCATTTTTGAATAAGAAAATACGAGCAGCCAAACTAAATCATATCAGTGGTTTAGGTAACAAAAATACTCTGTCTACACTTATGACCACCTGTAGATAAGCCTGTGTTCAAGAAAATACAATTCTTACCCTGGCATTTCATCCCGATTTCTACTAATCCAAGGGTTAGGAATTTCTTGAGGCAGAGTTTCTACAGAGTTGGGACTGGCAGCATTTGATGTTTAGGGTTTTTTAATGAATTTATTTTTATTAACTTTTAATATATTAACTTTTGACAGCTGCATTGATATTGTCATCGACACAGTTCAGGAAAACTCTATTTTCATACTGATTAACAAAACCCTTCAAAAAAAATGAAGTATAGCAATACTGTAATTTCAGGTTGGATGTGCAAAATGTAGTGCATAGACCTTCCTTTGAGGTAGCTTCATAAATTTGCATTGTTATTTAATTCTTTTGTAGATAATGGGAAAAAGATAAGAGAGCTGATTGCCAAATAAAAATTTCTTTCAAGGAAAGAGAGTGTTTTGACACTTTGATATGAGAATGTCACACCTGAAAGGATTATGTGTGGTATCTCAATCCAGCTACTTGTCTTTTTTCCCTGCATCTCTGTAATTCTTTCTTCCACCCTGCCATTTGCAGTCCAAAACATCATCATATCACACCTTGATATCTGCAGAACCACGACCTCCTTAAGGCAGATATTTCTCGACTCAGTTCACACAAACTGGGAGCAATTTATCAGCTGACAGCACACTCTTGGAAGGTTGACATGGTTTTCTTCTTCCCGCTACACCAGACTAATACTGTTAAAATGCACTATCCAAAGCTTGTACAATTTTACCTCTCCCTACTGATCTACCTTTGCCTTATTCTTCTCCACCACACCGTCAGTGATAACAACCTCATGTCATCACTACCCTGTTTTCTGGATGTGTCAAGTCTACCTTACTTGCCACTCAGCAAAGATGATCTCCAGAGCTGAGGCAGAAATTTGCTTCACAGCTAGACGTCTCCATATTTAAACTCCTGTTGAAGACCCCAAGGTAATCTAATATCCCTGAATAGAACTGATTAAGAGAGTTCTCTATGCTAGAGGACTAGCTAAAACAGAATTCACAAATCTGGTAGTAAATATGTATTTTGTTTCCCTTTTACCCTGCACTCTGTATGCACGTTGTGTGTTCACACATCTATGCCACCTCCTTATCTCATTCCAGAGTTTTCATAAGTGGTCTAGAAATAATAAAAAAGACCTTGCGACAGTATACAGAACCTGAAACAAACAGAACAGGAGACATGACAGACTTGCATTTTAGTCTTCAGATCACAGTATCACAGTAACACAGTATCATAAGGTTGGAAAGGACCTCTGAGATCGTCAAGTCCAACCTATAACCCAACATTAACACCAACACCAACACCAACACTAACACCAACCATCATCTAAACCATGGCACTCAGTGCCTCATCCAGTCTCCCCTTAAACACCTCCAGGGTCGGCGACTCCACCACCTCCCTGGGCAGCGCATTCCAATGGCCAATCACCCTTTCAGTGAAGAGCTTTTTCCTCACATCAAGCCTAAACTTTCCCTGACGAAGCTTGAGTCCATGCCCTCTAGTTCTGTCACTGGTCACCCGAGAGAAGAGACCAACCCCTGCCTGACTACAACCTCCTTTTAGGTAGTTGTAGAGAGCAATGAGGTCTCCCCTGAGCCTCCTCTTCTTTAGACTAAACAGACCCAACTCCCTCAGTCGCTCCTCATAGGGCTTGTGCTCCATTCCCTTCACCATCTTCGTTGCCCTCCTCTGAACACATTCCAGTATCCTAACATCTTTCCCAAATTGGGGGGCCCAGAACTGTACACAATATTCAAGATGAGGCCTGACCAGTGCCGAGTACAGGGGGATGATAACTTCTCTGGTGCTGCTCACTACACTATTCCTGATGCAGGCCAGGATTCCATTGGCCTTCTTGGCCACCTGGGCACACTGCTGGCTCATGTTGAGCTTCCTGTCCACCAGCACTCCCAGGTCCTTTTCTGCCTGACTACTCTCCAGCCACTCTGTCCCCAGTCTGTAGCTCTGCATGGGATTGTTGTGTCCAAAATGAAGTACCCGACATTTGGACTTATTAAACATCATCCCATTAGAATCAGCCCATCTCTCCAATCTGTACAGGTCCTTCTGTAGGGCCATCCTACCCTCTAGCAGATCAACCCTTTCTCCCAGCTTGGTATCATCTGCAAACTTACTGATGATGGACTCAATCCCCTCATCGAGATCATCAATAAAGATATTAAACAGGACGGGACCCAACACCGATCCCTGGGGGACACCACTGGTGACCGACCGCCAACTGGATGAAACACCATTCACCACCATTCTTTGGGCTCGGCCATCCAGCCAATTCCTAACCCAGCACAGAGTGCTCCCATCTAAGCCACGGGCTGCCAGCTTCTCTAGGAGTCTACTGTGGGAGACAGTGTCAAAGGCCTTGCTAAAGTCCAGGTATACCACATCCACAGCCTTCCTCTCATCCACCAGGCGAGTAACATGATCATAAAAAGAGATCAGGTTGGTCGGGCAGGACCTACCCCTCCTAAATCCATGCTGGCTGGGCCTGGTCTCTTGGCCGTTCTGCAGGTGCCACATGATTTCACCCAAGATTATCTGCTCCATGATTTTACCTAGGACCGAGGTCAGGCTGACAGGTCTGTAATTACCTGGATCATCCTTACGGCCCTTCTTATGGATGGGCATCACATTGGCCAACTTCCAGTCTTCCGGGACCTCTCCAGTGAGCCAGGACCGCTGAAAGATGATGGAGAGCGGCTTAGCAAGCTCATCCGCCAGCTCTCTCAGCACCCTAGGATGGATCCCATCCGGCCCCATAGATTTATGAGGGTCCAAGCGGCTCAGCAGGTCTCTAACCTCCTCCTCATGGATTGCAGGAGGGCCATATTTCACCCTGCCCCCATCAACCACTTCAGAGAGCCAACTGTCAAGCGAGCTGACATCCTTGCTGTTAAAAACTGAGGCAAAGAAGGCATTAAGTACCTCAGCCTTCTCTGCATCTTTGGTTACTATATTTCCCCCCACATCCAACAAGGAGTGGAGGTCGCTGCCGCCCTTCTTTCTGCCATTGATGTATTTATAAAAACTCTTCTTATTGTCCTTAACAGAAGTGGCCAATTTGAGCTCCAGCTGGGCTTTTGCTTCCCTGATTTTCCTCCTACACGACTTAACAACATCTTTGAACATGACGTGGCTTACGTCCCCTTCTTTCCAACGACGATACATCCTCTTTTTCTTACTTAGTTCCTTCAGAAGCTCCCTACTCATCCAGGCCGGCCGTCTGGCCCTACGACTCTTCTTACAACACACAGGGACAGCCCGCTCCTGCGCCTTCAAGATTTCATTCTTGAAGTGCATCCAGCCTTCCTGGACCCCCTTGCCACTAAGAACTATTTCCCAGGGTACTTTCCTGACCAGTTCCTTAAATAATCCAAAATCTGCCCGCTGAAAGTCCAGCATCAATGTTCTGTTCCTGGCTTTTCTTGTTACATTCTTTAGAGAGAAGTCAATTATCTCATGATCACTACACCCCAGACAGCCTCCGACAACAACATCACCCACCAGCCCTTCTTTGTTTGTAAAGAGCAGGTCAAGAAGAGCCTCACCCCTGGTGGGCTCACTCACCAGCTGTGACAGAAAGCAGTCCTCAATACACTCTAAGAACCTCCTGGACTGCCTCCTCTCAGCAGTGTTAAGTTTCCAGAAGATATCCAGAAGGTTAAAGTCTCCTAAAAGAACAAGGGCAGCCAATCTAGAGGCAGCCTCCAGCTGTTTAAACAATAGAAGATCCAAGTCCTCCTCCTGGTCGGGCGGTCTGTAACACACTCCAACCAGGAGGTCAGACCTGACTGCCCCTCTGACTCTTACCCATAGGCACTCAACCTGGTCATCACCAATCTCGACTTCAACAGCATCCAGGGTTTCCCTAGTATAGAGGGCCACCCCTCCACCCCTCTTCTCACGCCTGTCTCTCCTGAAGAGCCTGCAGCCTTCCATGGCAGCACTCCAGTTATGAGAGTCGTTTCACCGCGTTTCCGTGATAGCAACTATATCATAGCTCTCCTGATGGACCAGGACTTCCAGATCCTCCTGTTTGTTCCCCATACAGCGTGCGTTTGTGTACATGCACTTCAGTTGGGTTACTGAGGACACCCTTTGTGAGGGCTCATCCTTCACAGGAACATCATTGGTGAGCCTAGTAACTCCCCCCTCCCCGTTCATGCCTAGTTTAAAGCCCTCTCAACAAGCCCTGCCAGCTCCTGGGCTAGGATCCTCTTACCCTTCGGAGTTAGACAAGACCCATCTGGGTCAAGCAGGCCAGGTGCCGTAAAGGTTTCCCCATGATCAAAGAACCTAAAATTCCTCTGCCGGCACCAGCCCCTAAGCCATTTATTAACTGCATGTATTCTCTTGTTCCTATCTGTATACATCCCTGCCACCGGAGGAACCGAGCAGAACACCACCTGTGCTCCTGCCCTGTCTATTGACCGTCCCAGCTCCTGGAATTCCTTTTTTAACTACCCTTGACCCTCTTTTCGCTAGCTCATGATTCCTCCTGTGGTAGATCTCTAGAGATATTCTTTCCAAAGGCTGTTCATATACTTAAACCAAGAAATACTGAGAGTTTAAAAATATCTGAAAAAAAATACTCTTGGTCAAAAGCATGGAAATTACAGCCTCATCACTCTCCTAAACATTTTATTTTCATTTCTAAAAATCAAAACAATAAGATGTTTTCCAATTATTTTTTAATGAAAAATGTGAAAATTTTTAATCTAAAAGCAAAGCAATGCTAAACAAAAACATTTCAGAACTATCAGAAGAAGTGAAGCTTTCTTACGAGAGGTATTAAAAGTTACAGAGAGGGTCAGAAAGAAAGGAAATTCAGTCTATCTGTGTCAGGGGTATAACAGTGCCATCCAAAGGTTGCAGGAAACATTTGTTGGAATAGAGCTAATATCAGTCAGTTAAGAAACATCTAATGTATGTCTTTTAAAAGCTACGTCTAATCTCTCAATACCATGTCTGCTTGCTTTGGAGGTGAAAGGCCAGAGGATAATCTGTTGTACTGTGCCCTGGTTTGAGTTTCTGAAAACATCTTAAAGTCTTGGCAGGATTATCTCTGTTTAGCCCTAACCCTACCCCATGAGGAACACTGCTTTGTAGAGGCCTCAGCAAAACTCATGTGATGAGGCCTACGAAGCTTCCTTGGATCTCAACCAGTTGTTGAAAAAGTACTGGGTTTGCTAATATGTTATATTATATCATCCTGTAATAATAGCAATATTGGAGCAAGTCTTTTGTTAAATAAATCACTGCTGACCAAATAGAACTGTATTATCCAAATAAAAAATGTGACCCATGTTACATTTTCTCTACATGTTTTTCCTAGTAATTAAGTAGTCAAGTAAGTATGTAAGTAATGCCATTCCCTTGCTTACCACAGCATCCACTTTAATAACTGCTTTCATCAGGGTTCCTGCCTAGTTCCTCCTGCCAGTTGTATCAGAGACTGTTTCTGACATAGTATTTTTTAAAAGTAGCTTTCAAAAAGCTTTTAAAAAATAATAGCAGAAATAGTTAACATTGAGAAAACCTTACATCAGGCATGTTTTCACTGAAAACAACAATCTAGTAGTAGGTCTATCACAAGAACTAGGTGTCTCATAAATGTATGTGTTTTCAATATGCTTACAACAGTGACAACAATAAGAGACAATGGATTTAGCACTGGCACCTTTGTCCTCTTAGAAGAGATACTTTGCTATCATCTCTTCTGTGTTTCAGGTTAGCAAATTCTATTGACAAGGCTTTCTATTTGGATGGGTTGTTTGCATTAAAAGGGGAGACAACTGTCAAAGGAGTCTTAACTGATACACAAAACTAAAAAAAAAAGCTTATCATGGATTAAACTTTGTATCACTTTGTCTGATGTAAAGAGGAGATAACAGGAGACATGGGGATATATGCAATGAAGAGAAACAATACAGGGGGGTTAATCCAGGTCTGCAGTTGAATACAATGGAGTTAATCTGACCAGAAGAGGCTTTAGGCTAAATTCTAGGGGAAAACTTGTCACTTTATGATCCAGTTGTACTAAATGAAAGGCTCTGTTTACAAAGAAGATTTTGGATCTGGGATCCATTGGGGCAGAAGTTACCTTCATGATTTCTTCCTTGTTCAACACACCAGGGGTCTTGTAGTCTGATAAATGATTTTTCAGAGATCTTCATTGTTACCTTCTTGCTTCTTTCTAAAAAAGAACAAGTGTTACAAAAAACATACTTAAGAAAGCACACAACTTTGACCTAAGGGCAAGAAGTCTTTGATGATAAAGGCTTTGCAGTTTTTGTCAGATTTTGCACTAAAAAACCGTAATTTTCTTTTTTATTTCTACAACTGAAGACAGATTAAAATGATAAATTTTCATAAAATGATAATTACACTTTTAGTAGATACTGCTTTTATTGTCTCTCCAAAATGAAAATGTGGTTTGCAGATATTTTAGCTACAAAATCTAAAATATAAATTAAAGACTAAAAAAATGTAACTAAAGTTTCCCCACAATCTTGTCATTAGAGACTCTCTTATATAGTATTTTAAACTCAGTTGTATCTGAAGAGTCATCAGAATTAACATATATCCTCGCTAATTAAGAATAAGAATAAAGAAATATAGTCGCATAGTATTTTTTATCATGGTAATTATTAAAATTTTAATTTGTTGTAATTTTTTAATATAACATTACAGAGATGGAAATACAAACCTACAGCTATGACACTTTGAGAAAAGGTTTTAAAGAGGTATTAGTTCCAGAAATACTTTTTATCCTGTATATAACTAACAAAAAAGAAAGAACTGAGATTTCACTGACTCATAAAATATGAATTCCAGAGACTGTAATCTCTGATTTTGTAAAAAAGCTTGAAAAGTGTAAAGGACTTCAAAAGAACAAATGGTTGATTATTCTTGAACTAAATATGCATAATTGATTAACACATCCTTCCCAATTTGGGCAGTAATTGTCACACTCATAAACACTTCTGTGTTTCAGAATTACTTTTGAATATACATGTGTCAAAGTATATTTGTTAACTACAAGGCAGGATTTTGTCTTCTACAACATAAAACCCAACTTTTTTAAGGAAACGAAAATCTGAAGAAAAAATTGTATAATATTTAGGTCAAGACCAGCATCCAGGTATGTACTAAAAAGCAAAGGCTTGATCTTGCCTACATGTCAGTGTTTGGGGTATTTTCTCTTGCAGGAAATCAGAACCCATTTTTTCTTTACAAAGAGACGTAGGTTACACAACTTATCATAGAATTAAATGTGTCACAGTCACTGGCAGGATCATCCATAATTCAGAAAGAGGAAGGGAAAAACCCTTCTTGTGACAGCTCTGTACCAATGTTTCAGGCAACCTTCATCTTCTTAGCTCATGATTTCTCTTTTTTGGGACAAGGACAGACAATAAAGGGTGAGAACTACAGTATGACTGTGACTGTGCTGTTTCTTGTAATTAATGAACTTCCCTTTCTCTAGACCAGCTGAATAAATGATCTGAACTGTGTTTTGCACCCATTAGTAAATGGGATACCAGGCATGGACATTAACACTGATACAATCTCTAAACACAAAGGTAGTAAACTGATCTATATCAATCACTTTAAATAATTCACCTTGGGTATCCAGCTCCAGCGGTAAGTTCATAGTTCATAGTTCATAGTTCAAGAGCCTAGTGGAATGGGAGTGGAGAGCGAGGATTGAAATCTATTTCTGTTGGGAAGATCAATTCCTAAAGCCATAAAAAAATTAGTTTTTTCCTTGCACAACCTTCCACCAGAAGACAAGGTTTCACTGCATCTGCAATTGCAGTGTGACTGAAGAAAAGGTATGTACAAAATTACTTTGTGAATTAATAAGTGGTCAAAACAATTGCTTCACTTGTTAATTATGTCCTCCATTTAGCTCTGTGCTCAGATAGCTAATTCTGACCCCTTCTTGCGTGCTTGTTTATACCCGTTTACTTGATAGACACCTATGTGAACAGCTCAACCAGATATGTGAGGTCTGATAATTCCACTAAGATGTTAAATGAGGTTAAACTTTGTTCTGCCATTAGACAAACATCTAAATAATTTGGGAAATCCTTATCTGTTCCTCAGCTTTAAGACAAAGAGAACATTAAGGAAGATCTGTAGAGTAAGGATTGAGGCATTTGGAGCCCACAGTATTGAAGACTGCAGCACTATTATAGATTTAATGCTACTGTATAACCATAATATTTTACCACTTCTGATTACTTCTGACGCCGGCATTACTGGAAGAGAGACAGTAGTGTAATGCAATGAAAGACAAATAAACAACAAAACCAAAACTGCATGAGACGCTGCTGTTTTGTTTACATGCAGAAGACATAAAAGACTTTCTATAACAACCATGGGTAAAATACAGTTTGTTGTGAAATTTGGTGTCTCATTTTCTCTCTTTATTATCCTTTTCCTCTCCAGATCTCTTTCATGACATCACTGCATTTATTCAGCATTCCTTGTAAACACTATTCCGAAGAGAACCTGGACTCTGTATGGGGAGAATGGTCATGGTGTAGCAAGAGGTGTGGCAGCATATCTTCCAGGATAGTGCAATGTCTAGTTGAATGGAGGTGGAGAATGATGTGAAAGAGAATTAGGGAAGTGGCAGAAGGAACAGAAGAGCAGTGTGCGCCAGCATCAGGTCTATGTAACATGGTAACAGTTCCATTAGGGAATTAAGATCCATGTCTGCCTTCTAGTCAGAGAACACACACTGCCAGTCTGAGGTAGCTGGTGCAGCAGATCACTTGCATGGCAGACCACTAGCACAGCCAAGGAAAAGGAAAAGCAGACTGTGTGAATAGAAAAAGCTCAAAAAACCTGGGACGTGTACATACATCGAATAAAGACACATTTTGTGGCTCTGGAGATCTTCCTGACTGCCTACTTTTTCTCATGCCTCACACAGATACCAACCCTGAACTTCTCCTCCTCTTGGAAGACTCATGCTGGTGCCCAAGGAAGAACAGTAAGCTGGGACAGTAATGGAGAGATGGGCTAGATGATGGTAGAGGCCATGAATTGCCTGCTAGTCAGCTAGGGGTAGAAAAGCATCTGGGATTGAGAACACACTTTCTGATTTTAAGGAACATGTCTAGCAACAGCCTTTGATTATGGTACCTAGGTGATATTTAGAAAGATCATCCAGTTACTCGGTGACTCAGGAAGTTTTGTTCCAACCATATGAAATCACGCCTAGGGAAATCATCCGAATATGAAGGACACAGTCTTTAAAGTGACCATAAGTTTCTGTGGTGACACAACCAATGGCAAGACAGATAAATAGGTTCATTTCATAGTCTAATTCACAAAGCTTACTAGAATACCTTGGAGGCTTATGATCAAGCTACATGGAGCCAACCTGATCGCTGTCATGTCCACACAAGGTAAAGGGAAAATTTAAATATCAACTTTCTTTCAACTTACAATCTGAGTGTGAACTTGAGTCTAAGCTAACAGAAAGAACCTCATACCTCACATCACCATAAATCTTACAATGTCTACAATAACAGATGCCATCATGTCTGTTCAACTACTTCTTCACCAAACAATATCTCCTTCAGTAGTGTATGACCCACCAGAAAAGATGCTGACTGAGCATGCCATGTTACTTCAAGGGATAAATAAAATCTGAAACATCTTAGCATTTCATGGAGTGCCTTTGGTTTGATTCCTTGATGCTTTACATTTTGGTAAAGGTATTTACAGATATGCATAAAAGGAGAGATGGGCAGCAAACTGACTGGTGAAGTATTGCATTCACTTCACTGACATATAAATAATGTGAGGCAAAGAAGAATCATGTCCCCTAGAAGTCAGAAAGATCCCAATACAGGCTCTGAAAGTGCCAACAGTAAGAAATGCATTTTGTTTAGGGATTCTGGAAAGTTGTTGATAGCAGTTAAAAAAAAAAGAATAATGCTTTTATACCTTCTGTCATACAGAGAGCTTTTATCCATCACATTCTAATAGCCTCCAGTATCTCCAAAAAGGCTTCCTTAGAAAGTTTTTTTTCTGGTAGAGACGTAAGACTATGATACAAAAGATACAAAGACTTGATTCTCTTTTCCCTGCTAACTTTACTGAATGACAAATGAATTACCCCAGTTTGCATCAGTGTATGAGGAGGTAGAATCAGCCAAAGAATTCTGATCCAACTAGGAGTTGATCATCAGGACAAAAGTATACAAAGTGAAAACATAGAAGCAGGCGTACAGGTATAGACCAAAGTGATCCATATCTTAAAACACATAGAATTCCCATTTGGAGGCTTTTTGTGTTTTGCGAGCCTTTTTAGCAATGGATGAGCGAGCAAACCAAAAACCTTGATGGGCAGATAAAAGTTTAAATGGAAAAGGACAGTAACGTTAAGATGAGTTAAAAGCTCTTTTTGACCCTATCCTTAACACCATCTCCCCAAAGGCTGCCCCTGTGAACTTTTTGTGTTGTATTCAGTTTACTGAAATAGGGGATAGAGAGGCCAAGTCAAGGATCTATCCCGCTTCATTGAGTAAAGCTAGCCTACCAGAGAAGGTGATGGGTTAGAAGTTAATACAAATGACAGTTCTAAGACAAAGTTAGCCAGTGCCTTCCTGTGGAGCCCACTGCCAAGAAGGAGACCCCCTGCTGGTCTCACTTCTTTACATTTCCTTTTGCTCTCCTTCCCCTTATCTGCAGGTCCTGCCGTGCCAGGCCAGGGGATCCTTATTAAAATACAATGTACTGTCACTAATAGAAGTGAGCAAAGCCTCATTAGCACAAGGGCTAGAAGAGGACTAGCTCTAATTACAGCTCACTTAGAAGAGACAATCAAATGAATAGATAAACCCTTTGAGAGAGAAGTCAATTTTTTTCTTGCATTTGGCTAAGAATGGATCTCTTTTATATACTCCTTAAAAGGAATCAAATCCATCTATTGACAGTTTTTTTCCTATAGAAATTCTTTCATCATATAGTTTCTGCCAAAGGACATTTAACTTCGCTGGGTGGGTGGCTGAGGTTCTGCTTGTGTTATTCGTGCCTGTGTTGGCCAGCAAAGGCACACTCTACAGCGCTTGCTACCTCCCATCAAAGACAGAGCTGGGGAGGGGTAGGCTGTTCATTCAGATCAGTCACGTAAAAACTCTTCTTTCAGTGAGCACACAACTGGTAATCAAATGGTCCATTGCAATGTTTGGAGCGCAGTTGTCACAAAGCAGGCAGATTATTACTTCTCCTCTGGGCAGACATACCAGGAATATAATATAGAAATGTAATGAGCATCGTTAGTACAAAACGTCCCTTAAACCTAGGGATTGTAATTTTTACATTTTTGTTTTCACCTTCTAGTCTTCCTGAAAGGCAGGAGAGAGGAGCACAGTGGTTAGGAATGAAAAATCTCTTGAGTTAAGATAATTTTTTCATAATTTTGGTGGGAATTCCTCAGATTTTGTAAAGCTCTACAGAATTTTCCTATTTTGCCACGCACTATTTTAGTCCAAATCTATATTTTTTTTTATCAGTAAAATCCCCCCCATCCAAATTGAGGAACGTCCAGATTCTCCCAAGTTCTGCCTCTGAAGATTTTTCCTTGTGCTTGCAAGCTCTCACTCTCATCCCCACAGAAATATTCATCTGTATAATTGCCATAAGATATATATGTGGAAAATATTTTTCAGACTCACAGTTTGTTACTTTGCTATGAGTCATGTTAGTTATCAATCTTATTTAAAGTATTTACAATTTAAGCAATTTGCAGGAATATGCAGGTTTTATGTCCTGCCATCAATAGGTGAATGAACCAGAACAGATATTTCAAAGTTGCTATTTTAGAGTTGCATTACATCTTTTTTTGGAAGCTTCTGGATCGAACCGGTGGTTCTTCTAACCCAGCTCTTTGTCTCTGTTAGTCCACTTTACTGATTGTAAATGCAAAATACAAGGGGACTTTTTTTTGTGTTATCCATTACTTGGCTGTTGGTTTATGCTGTGCTATCACAGAGTGCACAGAGTCAGACTACCGTCTTACATCTAATTCAGGAAGACTACAGAGTGGTTTGCCAAAGAACAGCTACAAAAAAGCATGTAGCGAAGAGAGTGAAAATACAATGGCCACGGTCCCCTTTCACTTATTTATAAACTGCTTGCTACAAGAGAGGAAGGGGACTCTTTTCCTTTTGCAGTCCTGTTTTGACATATAAATGTTCCCCATCTTTCTGCTCCACCACTGCATCAGTAGCAGCCACTAACTTTACTGTATAATTTTTTTCTGTAACAAGAATTGTGAGAGGTGGGGAGTTTGGTCTTTATTTTTTCTATTCCTAACGTGAAATGTTATGAGGCTTTCTTCCCAAGAGGATGACCCTCTGAAGGAGACTCAAATATTCTAAGTGTTCATCTAAGACAAATAATATTCTTGCCTAAAATTGCACCGTTTTTACAGAAAAAAGGTGTTTTTTTTTTAATAAGCATGCTACAAACACTAATTGTAGTTATAGAATATTTTATGGATATTAATAGTGTTTTCATTAGCAAGGTTGTCTTTTAGACTATTCTGGTCTTCAAGGTCTTCAGTGGCTCTCAAAGTCAGTGGGTACAACACATCTAAATGTTTGAATCTGAGGCAAAACATAAAACTGAACATAAAATTTATTATCCATGCTTATCAAGCAACATCTTATTAATAAATAGAATTATCTATATGATTAAATGGTTGCAATGGAGCATTCATCAACTAGTCTAACACTGTTTCTAAACAAAATAGATGGCAGCCATGAAAGCAACGTGCCATATATCCTTTCATGAACTGAAGTCACCAGCACATTCTAGATCTAGATCCAGTTGTTGCTTAGGCAGAAGAGTTCCTTGCAGTGTCATCAAGAACACTTCCTGAAATCTGGCTATAAGCTATTTAATCAAAATATCCTCTCAAACTTTATAAAAATTATTGACTTTTTTAATATGCTAATTTAGATATTTATTATAAGACGGTCATAATTTATAGGGCTTTTCCCCCTTTGTTATTTTGTGTGTTCATAGTGAATTTTTTCTTTTCACTAGGACTTAATGAAAAAAAACCCAAAACTAAATCCATGGAAGTTAAGCTTACTACAATAAATGATCAATACTGGGTGAATATAAAATCTCAGATAACTGCATCAGCTGGAACATTTAGATGGCAAAATGTTCATAATGAAAGAGTCTAAAATTAAATTGTTTTCCTTTAATTATAGTTATATTAAATTCTACTGTATGGTATACCAACCAAATCAAATTAATTATGTCTGAAAACCAGAGTCTGAACACAACTGGTCTTGACAAAAGAAAGAGAGAAATCAAAAAAAAAGATTCATTCTTGTTCAAGTAATGAGAATCTTCTTTTAAGTGCTTATCAATATGGAAGTTAATTTGCAAGCATATTATCTATCAAAACTCAGAATATGATTCAAACAAAGAGATTTATCTTTAAACAATAGACTATTAAACATTGTTCTGTGGAAATCTCAATTTTGCAGTGGGTAGGGTTTTTTTTAACTTCAGGAGAGATTCTCAGCTGGTGCATATTAGCCTCATACCATTGATATGAGAGGATCTAAGATGGTTTTCACAGCTTTGAAGAAGAGACTGATCCCTACATCTAGTTGAAACAGTTGATATTTTTCATTATAACATTCACATAACATTCATGTACTACTTCGTATATTAATTTTAAAAAGTCTGATTTTTTTCTGTAACTTTCCCCAAGTCTCCCTGATACTTTTGCTGCCATAAAGAATAAAGATCTGGAGCAGAATGTTAGCACTTCTGAATCAGTATCACTGTACAGAGATTTTTAAAGACATAAAGAACAGAGCTTAAAGCACCTTAAACTCAACTAAAATCCAATAAGAATTTGGAAACTTTCAAAATACTACAACGGAATCAGACTGCAGAACCTGAACTGAAATTCGAAAGCTTTGTCTCTGTTATTTATTTTGTATTAATATTATTATTACTATCTTTTAGAGACACTAAAATGATTTCCACTCTTTCCAAACTGCAGTAGTGTCACACATTTGAATTTATAGTTGCATCAAGCATAATGCAGAAAGCAGAACAAATTACCCCTTTTTACTTTTATAAGAATCTCGTGACATCTCTGCTAAGCTATGATGCGCCCATATCTTACTATTTTTTTCTTTGCATTGCTATCAAAACAGATAACTGCAGAAATAAGTTGACCTTATCTTGCAGAAAAGATTAAAAATGTGAGTGAACAATATCAAAACTCTTTGTCACACAGTCTAAAACATCAGATCTGAGCCACAGGAACCATGGCACAGGAAGAAAGCCAGCAGTTCAGACCCTAAATATATCTTTCCTCTTCCACTTTGCTGTGATCCTATTATAGCTTAAGCAACACTCACTGTATTTTTTTCTCTATAACCTTTAGCTGTCTGTAAAGACTTCCTTTAAACGCAAATATACTCTTTACAGTAAAGTCATGACCCTATACTATATTACACACTGTAAATCCAGAAGAAAGCTGTCAAAACCTAAAAAAAAAAAGTCTCTAAAAAGCTCTCTTTAGTCTATAAAACGCCTCTATATAGTAAACAAAAGAAAAATCTGGCCCAGTGTATTAGTAAGCTGAGCAATATTTTAACAGCTTACATTATGTGCTATTAATAATGTGGTGTTCACAAAAAACAAAGGTGTTTTTATTTTTCAGTGAATTCTTAGAAGTTTTCTCAGGTTACTGCAGTCTCCTTGGGAAAGAAAATTTATTTCTTTCTGATTTTATTTGTCACTAGAGATACGTGATAGAAACTACGAAGTTTTATAAAACACCTCAATTTTCAGGGGATCTGAAAGTATAACTGAAATAATTAGCCTGTCCTGTACTTATGAAAGTGTAAGAACCTGCTTTATTGTGCAATTCTGTAACATGCTTGCAAACTGCCTTGCATGCAGAGGTAAATAACACCATAAACAATGTACATATGGAAGTATCCACACAGGTATCCATAGCTAGATGTAGCTAGTGGGTACATTTGAAAGGGACACATGACTTGGATAAAGGAGTATCCTGTCCTTCCCTAGTTGTCAGCAGCCTGTAGTTTTGCTAGCATGCAGCAAAAATGTAAATGTACCTTTATTCTAGACATAGAAGTGGAATGTTGCAAAGGTTATAATTTCTTGTGCTACGCATGCCATTATCCAGTTACATTAAAACCTACTCAGCTGTCATTAACTGTTTGTCCAGGGTTGACTCATGCTGAGAAAGAAGCCAGGATAAGTGAAAGCACAAGAGCAAGTACAATTTAAACTAGGTATAAGAAAGATAAGTCGGACTACTGTACCTCAGCAGTACTAGTATGAAAAACATTCTCCTTATTATAGTGGTTTTCTGACAGTCCCAAATAAATGGAGGCTTTAATTTGGGTTTTCAAGCCTTAGGTGCAGAGAAAGGGATTAGGCCATAAATATTCCTTTCGGGGGTGGAAAAATATCGTACATGCATAGGGAAATACAGAATGGACAATTTTTCAGGCTTAATAACTCAACTAGGCTTGCTGAAAGAACAGTGGGCCTGACCTGGAGAATTACTGTGGTCTCTCATATCCCGTAGACCCCCTGTGAGTATTTCCTCAGCCTTTTCCCACAGATTTCATATGGTATTTGGACCCTGAGAAGGCTGTGTACCTGAGCAGCCTCTACAGAGCTGTGTGACCTGGACACAGCTGCTGTCCGTACTTGGTGCCTCCCAGGAGCTGCACATTTGTTTGCAAAGACAAATATAATGGATGGCTTGTGGATTTTTTTGCCTCATAGATGCGATATCTCATAAAAACATATAGTCTTCCTACCAAATGCTACATTTACTTTCCATAATATTTTTGTACAAGGATTTATGACAGCTACAGGGAAAGGGAATCTAAAAGAGAGAGGTTTTCTTTTGCTTAGTTTTCTGTTTGTTTTTCTTTTTTTATAATCCTAGGTAAATCTTCATCTGTACTGGATGGTAGACAGGAAAGACTTTACCACAATAAACTAGACTTGGAATTCTACTGGTCCAATAAAGCAAGTCAACCATTATCAATATCCTGAATGTCAGCCGAACAAGGCAGCTAGAAAATTTCAGTAAACACAACAGGGAACAACAGGGAGGATGTAGTAATCTAAATCAGAAATCAATCATCCAAGAAGCTTTTCAAAATGGGAAAAAAAAAAGGCAATCAGCCGCCAGCCATTCTCCCCCCGCCAGAAAAAAAGGGTTTTTTTCTCTATGTGTCTTTCATGTGCACCACAGTGTTTCTGCAAACAGAAATAATAAGGGCTCTCAGGTCCTTCAAACAAAGTGAAACACAATCCCTTCACTGAAAGTGCATCAATAAATGAATGGAGTTCCTCGGTCTGTTTGGAAGAGCAGTATCAGCTATGCTTGGGGATATTAATAATACACTTATTAAGAACCAGAGCAGTTGAGTTGATTTGCTTTTCCTGTAACACCTGAAGCAACAGAAGTCCAGAGAGAGCACAAAAGACGGTTTTCCTTAGGTCAGATTTTGAAAATCATTTCTTCTCCTTGGTAGTGCCCTGTCAGTCAAACTCCACTGGAGAGGAAAGGGTCGTCTTGCCAATGCATTTTCTGAGAGGAAAGGAGTGGAGCTGCATGTTACAGAGAAATTAATATCCCATTGAGAGTAACCTCCAAGAAAAAAATCTGATTTATTAGATTCTGAAATTACCTTTTTATGATGGGAATTTCATTTTCTTAGAAAAGCCACAACTTGTACTCTAGTGGCTGTGAAATCCAGATGCTTGGGTTTTTTTTATTTTTAAAACTTTCTTGCTTATCTAGATGTACAGGTTTTTAAGGCAGGAACATTATATAACCAATTGTTTTGGGCTGTTCTCACACAACTGGAACTCGCTGGAGCCAACAGACATTAAACAACATAAAAACCCCACAGACCAGACCTCTAGTTGGTTAAACAAACACAGCTTCATTAAAAAGAATTGGCCCTCACCTACATTTGCCAGCTAAGCAATGAGACCCAAACACTTAAAATTTTGGTTTTATCAATTAATTCTTTTTTATTTTATTATGGGTAAATTATAATACAAGTTTGCATCTGCTTCCAACCTCATCTCCTTCACAAGCACTTATTCAGAATGAGAACCTAAGTCTAACATTTCACTATAAAATATAGTAAGTTTCACATCACACCAAAAAAACTGGGGAAAGCTCACTGCTTGGCATCAGATCCTGAAAAATGCAAAATCTTGGAAACCTGCTTACAGGTGAAAACTATTCATAACTTTACCTCCCAGAAGCTCAAAAGCAATAATTTAGCATCAAGTTATTAATACCCCAGATAATGTTCCCTCACTCTTCATATATTCATAGAATCGTAGAATGATTTGGGCTGGAAGGGACCTCAAAGATCATCCAGTTCCAACTCCCCACTACGATGGGCAGGAACAGCCTACACTAAATCAGGGTGCTCAAAGCCTCATTCAGCCTGGCCTTGAGCACCTCCAGGGACGGGACTTCCATGACTTCTTTGGACATCCTGTTCCAATGCCTCCCCACCCTCACAGTAAAATATTTCTTCCTAATTTCTAATAGAAATCTACTCTCTTTCATTTTAAAACTCTTCCCCCTCATCCTATCACCACACTCTCTGATAAAGAGTCCCTTCTCATCTTTCCTGTTGGCCCCTTTGAGTACGGGAAGGCTACAAGATGTCCCTAGAGCCTTCCATTTTCCAGGCTGAATGAGCCCAGATCTCTCAACCTATCCTGGAATGGGAGGTGATCCAGCCCTCTGATCATCTTTGTGGCTCTCCTCTGGACTCACTCTAACAGACTCATTTCCTTTCTGTACTGAGGACTCCAGAACTGAATGCAGTACTCCAGTGAAGGTCTCATGAGAGCGCAGTAGAGAGGAAGACTCACCTCCATCGACTGCTGCTCAGACTTCTTTTAATGCATGCCAGGATACAGTTGGCTTTCTGGGCTGCAAGTGCACATTTCTGGCTCAAGTTGAGCTTCTCATCCACCAGCACCTCCAAGTCCTTATCTTCAGAGCTACTCTCAATCCATTCTCCACTCAGGCTGTATCGGTTCTTGGGATTGCCGTGACCCAGGTGCACTTGGCCTTGTTGAACTTCATGAGTTTCACATAGGCCCACCCCTTAAGCCTTTCAAGGTCCCTCTGGATGTCATCCTTTCCCTCCAGTATGTTGATTGTGCCACACAGCTTTTGAGGGTGCACTCAGTCCCACTGTCCATGTCTACAACAGAGACGTTGAACAACACCAGTCTCAATACCATCCCCTGCAGAATGTCACTCTTCACCAATCTGAATCACATTCTTTCAGTGATTCTACTGCATCAAATATTAGCACTGCAAAGTTAATGTTGATTTAGTGTTGATTTAAAAGGTATATTGCCTAGTAGGTAATTTGGTGCAATAAAACCAGATCAGTAGATTGAACCTCATGCATAGGATTTAACTCATGCAATAGAAACAGATCTGTAGATTGGCCCTTCCATCAACTCAGGGGATTTATTTCAGATTAACTCAATATCCCTATGACACATATAATTCAAAGATGTCCAAAAGAGCAGTCATTTATCTAAAATCTTATGACCTATTTGGGATTTGGGCAACACTGGTGGAGGGCACAGACTGATGCCTCTGATTCCTTTTCTTTAAATACATGCAATATATGGACCACTATTAATTATTTGTATTTCCTCATACTGTAAAATCAACTGCTGTATTTTGACATTGGGGAACTGTAGGTTATTTGTAAAGATACCTTAACTCAGCCACAAATGCATGGAGAAGGATAACCCACAAGTTTCTTTCCCTCCAACATCTTTAAAACCTCTGAATCATTGCAGCTTGCTCCCAGTAACTTCTTACTCTACTATTTCAGCAGACTGGGGTGATGTGAAGATTGCAGTTCAAGAGCAGAGTTATCTGCAATTTGAGTAGCTTATATAAAGCTGTGGTACGTAATTGTGGCAATCCCATCTGTTCCTCAGCAAATTATTCTCTGAGAAGCTCATTCTCAAAACTGCCGTTTCCTGAGAGAAAAAGGTGTTTTAGTGTTTATAGATAGACCTTTTCCACAGTCACAACTCAGATAATACTATGCATATGGTCAATTTGAACATCTGCAATGATGCAATGTGTTTCCACAAAAAAACACTTGTCATTACTATTTCAACGCATAAACAGGTCATTATTAAAATATAGTTATTGTTTACTCATCACCACTACAGCATGTGCTACTTTTTTTTTTAGATTGCAACTGAGAATAAATAAGAAGAGCAATATAAATGGGATAATGTTCGGTTCTTTGGAGTAGGTATTTTACGAGTTGCACCCACCACAGAAGAGAAGTCAGATCTAGTTTAGTTTGGTGGGATTTTTTAAATTCTGTTTCTGGAATTTCTGAACAAAAAAATGAGGTTTGGCCTTTGAAAATACACCACTCAGATTCTTTTAGCAGGTAAACTTTGCGTAATTCCCCAACAAAAAACAACTGTATCAAATTCTATAAAATACTCCCAAACCTTTCTGTTAAAATAAAAAACATATAACATATCACAGTTCTTCTTAGTGAATGTTGACAGAGGTAATTATAGTACAGCAAATCCCGCCTTTAATAGATCTTAGAAATCTCACTTAAACTAACGAAATGACATGAATCTCAATAAGCACAGAATTTATTTAGTGTTTCATATCAACTAGTATCGAATATTTCAGTCCTTAGTTGTTCGCTGCCACTTGCAAAACTAACAAAATGTAAGTGTTGGAATCTGAGAAGCTATGGGTCATGAGCACGGCAATTTTTTTACCCATGTAATCTCTGAAGAGAAATAATCATTTAAGATGAGTATACCACATTTTCAGTAAATACTTGACAACCTCAAAGCCTGTAATAGTTATATTGCTGAAGGGAAAATGTTGTACCCTTATTAATACCTGTCCTACTTTCTTAACCCCATCATTCTGAGCTCTAACAATTGTATATTACAAATTTAACAAGTGAAGAAACCTGCACCACCCTTAGTGTAACTCTTTGGGAACATTATGTATTTTGTTAAGTACATGTTATTTCCCAAGCCATCTGTGTCAACAATTCTATAGACCTTCTATAATTACTATGTTAATAATCTTCAAGTTCAGTGTATTTGACTGAGACATTCCTTCAGTCTGGCTGTCATTTATGCTTTAATCATATTGCTTCCTCATTTTGTGGAATGCACACAATAGGCCATAATGTAAAATTAAAAGGCAAGACAAGTACTGCTAAATCCAGTAGTAGTGAAATTTGTTCTTTGCATTCCCCACACATGGCCATATGGATACACAAAAGCCTGAAGCAAAAAATTATCAACTTCTATTGAAGATCTAACACTGATTGCTAGCAATAAAAGCGCTCCTTGGACAGACAGCAATAATAAAAACAGGCCACCATTCAGGGTCCATCTAGTTATTGCTTTTAAAGGTAATTGCAGCATCTGCTTCTTGAAGTAGTTTAAAACCAGTGTAAAGAACTTGCTTCTGTCCCACCAAATGGCAAGAAGCACTGACTAAGGAGTGAAAAGGTTTTGAACACGGCTATGCTGGAGTGCACGACCAGGTCAGAAGTGAAGGCAGAAACAGCTGCTTTTTCAATAGACTCATCAGAGTTTTTCCTTTTCCATGCTCGCTGCACTTGCCCATAAGACTTCAGCACAGACTATTGTGTTGCATTTTTTTTGCTGCGGGATCTGCACTCTTAAGAAACAAATGGACTGATTTAACTATCAAATGTCGATCAAATTGACTATAAGGGCTGAGGGGACTATTTTAAAAATAATAATTAGCTTTCATCCTCTGATCATTCTACGCATTTGCGTGGTCCAGATTGCTTCATTTAAGTCAATGGAATTCTGATAAGGAGATGTATTTTTCACTTTAGAATGTAATTTATATACTGTAGTAACATTGACAAAAATGTCTGCTTTTGCATCAAGATTTATAATCTTCTGACAACCTCTACTACACAGAAGGTGATGAACATTATAAGCTGATGTGCTATATCTATATTCCCTGGTTTTACATCAAACTACGTGGTTGGAGTCTGGATGAAACAAAACAATTCTTTTTTTCTATTCAGCAGTACGGATGTTCAACAGCACTTCTTGGATATAAATAAGAATACAGAGCATTGGATAGTCTTCTGTTTTCCCTCTATCATTCAGGCAGTAACATTGCTCTTAAATATTTTTTTGCTCAGTGTTTATCTCCTTACACTTATGCCCTGGGAATAAAACTGTCTTACTAAAAGATAGAAAGAACATCCCAGATTCTCACCTAACCACAGACCTTATTTCACATTTCATTGGGTGCATGAATGAGCTGTGAAAATTGCTTCCTGTTTCTCTAAAGTATCAGGACAGTGATTTGCATGGGAGAGATTTTTCCTGGTTGCATGAAAGAAAACTCATCATCTACTGAGTTCATCCCAAACTCTTAAAACTACTGCTCATCCTGTTAAGTTTCAACAAATCTGTAAATACATCTTCCCAAATCAGAGCCCTTAAAGCTACGTCTTGTTAATAGCAAGCTATTTATATAAAGAAAGAAAGAATTTCTTTTAAGACAAAAAAGAAACACAGCAGGAAAACACACAGCCATACTCTTTTCTCATAAGTGTAGTCTTGGCTTTCACAAATTGAGAGGAAGCTGCTTTTAATGTATCAGGGAAACTGAAACAAGGACAGTCTATTTTAGTAAGAAGCTGTTTTGTCTAACATTAAACACACAGAAAAAAATATCTCCAATAACAGTGGTGGGAGCTTGATTTTGAAAGCTAAGTTAAGCACTTCTCATCCTTAACATTCTTCCACCTCACTGAGATATTAGTCAGATTTGAAACTATCTAGTAAGCCTGAGAATATTTAAAACCCATGAAATTCAAAACCGCAGATTCTACTTAAGTCCATGAAACCATATCTATTTTCACTAGAGTACATATGGTCTGTGTATTTACCTGAGAGTGTTCAGCTTTAGGATTTTCAAATAACTCTATAAAAATAGAAAACAGAATTTCTGCAAACTATAGTGCTTGGTTCTGTACAGTTGAGCAGCTGAAAGCAGTGAGATTTGGGAAAATATTTATATTGAAATTCAAAGCAACCATGAATCCAGTCATACCTTTAAAAGTTTGAGTGCAACCCTGAATGACCAAAATCGTACTTGCTACTCCTGCAAATTGGCATATTCTGTAGCAGTCCTAATGTATTCTATCTAACTTTAATTCTAAAGCATTTTACTTTTTACTTTCTCAGGTAAGTTTGTTGGTTTGGTTTGGTTTTTTTTCTGTTGAAAACCAATTGATTTTATTTTTGAACAAAATCCGTTACATGCAGGAAAGTAAGTGCAAAATGGCTCATCCCGGTTAGTTGTTTAACAGCCTGAGAGATGGCAAATAGCTAGACAAATAACATTGTATAACTCTTGCACAGAGGAATGTCGGAAATTCTGTAGTCCAAGGTTTGAACTGAAGAATCCTGTAGTATACAACAGAGGAGGGGGGAGGAAATCTGAATCGGCATCGAAAGATATTAAAAAACATTAAAAAATCTTTCTGTTAAAGGTCACATTGTTAGGAGAAGCTCTGGTTTAAAAGGGAAGAGAAATATTATGCTATGTTAAATATAAAAACCTGCATCACACACTGTGAATAACAAAACCATATATGAATGTTTTAACTTAATACTGAGAAAACTAATGTCTTAACCAAAGAGTTAACCAACTGTTAACTGATTAAGTTAATTTTTGACTACCTATCTATCCTTAACTCACAGTGAGGCATGACTTCTGTGTTGTGATAAATCTTTGACCACTTTTTACTTCCTTCTCCACAAAGCTAGACACAAAAAAACACAGAAACTACAATAAGCACAGAGATGAAATTCATATTTTTAATAGCAAAAAATAAGGCAGATGTATATTATTCAGGAAGAAAGTAGAGGTTTCTCCTTGTGCTACTCACACCAGCTGTTCTTGGCATAAAGCCAAGCTCATCATCTCAACAGAGCATCGCGAACCAGAGCTAACCTGACCTTATCCAATTTCCAAACAATATGTGATAAAACTCTACAATTAAAAAAAAAAATTTTTGCTTTAAGCTTAAAAATTCAGTTCTCCAAATGTGACCTATAGAGGAGGACTGCTGCAGTACTCTGGATCTGTGAGTAAGTCTCATAATAGAGTCAGAAAGTAACACTTGGTTAGTTGTGTCTGTAACCGTTAAAGACAGGGAGAGAGATCATGAGGTGCAAGAATTAGGGAGTGGGGAGGTATTATTCTGTTTATTTAACCAAGGAAAGGAAATCCAACACTCCAGTTCTCCAGTGGACAGGGCTTATTTGATTCTAGAGGAAACAACCAAAATTTCAGTTTCAGCAGAGTGACTATTTTTCTTTCAGAATTGCTGAGAATATCTAGCAGTGAATAACTCCTAATCAGTCTTGTTTATTCACTTTAAAAGTCAGTGCAGGTCACATTGTTCACTTGGTGCCATTTGGTCTGCACTTAGTCCTTCCTGAACAGGAAGTCCTTAAGATTAAAGATTGTATTTTTATGGTCCCATGCCTGCCTACTCCTAGCTATTACCTGAAGAGTAGTGTAACCAGGACTCAATTTCTACAAAGGATATTAACAACCATTAGTGTGTATGTATGTCAGAATGAAAAATAGGAGGAAATCAAAGTAAAGCAACATGGTGAAAGCAAAATTTTAAGAAACAGCAATGTGATTGTTCCCAATATTGGGATAAGGTGTATTCAGACAGAGGTATTTTCTATCCAGAGGTCAGCAGAGTGCAAGATCACTAGAATGTATTTAAATTCAAGGCAGCCAATGTGATTTAAATACCCCAAAGCTATTTGCCCCTGGACATATATTTACGTCCATTTTATAAGGTATGAGGGTTCTAAAGTGCTTGTTGTTAAGGAAAGTTAGGCTTTATCCCCAACATTGCAGAAAACATGCAGTGGCACAGAAATGAGAAAGAGAACTAAGCAAAGAAAATAGTGTGTCTAGAAAGGTCAGGAAGACTGCTTACTTTCGTAAATTAATCATTCTGTCTGCTCTGTTATGATGTGGATGTTCATATTTTGATTTTCATTTGTTCTTTACTCTATAAAGTATATACTTCACACTCAAAGAATTACTTGAAAAGGTCTTAAAAAAATGGAATGAGCATTTGAAATTAGAACAGCCATTTACTTTTTCAGTACAAACATGTTTTGTCATTATGCTTTAGGAACTAAATCCAAATGATCATTCTGAGGAATGTTTTTTGACTTGAACTTGACTATCTATGTTCTTTATTGAATCTGTGTATCAGGTACCATTAACACATTATGTGAATCTATGGAGCTCTAGATCAGCAGCATAAGATACTTAGACAAAACTGCAGGCTAGACACTGAACTTTTCTAATGTCCAGCATATGGGATGGAGGCCTCTGCCAGACAGATGGCTGTGTTGGTCCTGACCTCAGAGCACCCTGGCTACAAAAAAACCTGAGTCTGAGGCTGCAAAACTACCTGTACCAACCCTGTGCCTTGCCAGGTCACGTACCATTTATGTTTGCTTAGATCAGGAGTGGATATACGAACGCACTTCTGTTGAATTTGCTAGCATCTGTTAATACAGATTTTATTAGAGCAGATATCAGTGACTGTGGGAAGACGGCCAACATTCAAACCAGAATAAAGCTACATCGTAACTCAATTATTCTTTTCAGCCAGTATTTCCACCAAAGTAGTCCCTGCTTCCCATCACCACAGTTACCACACTGTTTTCTTCCTTGTTGTAGTATCGTGTTTATTCAGACACCCAGTAAGTTCTTTCAGTTAGGAGTTAGAGTATGAAAAAGGAAGTTTGGAGGCAGACCTAAAAATCCCAGTCTTCCTCAGCAAAGGCATCATGTTAGGAATACTAAATTATCTTTCATTCATTATGTAAGAATACTCCCCAACTCCAGTGGTTCCACAGAAACGTCATAGACCAAGACAGAAGAAGCTTTTCTTCTTTTAAACATCTTGTAAATATTCAGCTCAAAATAAGAGTTTATTCTTAAGTAGATGTAAAGGTTTGAATGCTACAGGTATTTAATGCACTTAAGCATCTCAGACTGCCTTTTCTATCAAATCTTTGCAAAGAAAAAAGTTTCACTAAGTAAAAGGATGAGATGAAACTTTAAAAAATTTAGGTTGATCAAAATAAAAGGCTTATTAACTGTAGAAGTGGTTTATGAAGAATAAAATATTTTAATCAAACTTACCATCAATATTTTCAAAAGGAAAAACCATTTTTCAGTTGTGCCTTGGTCAAATTCTTTGAAGTATTAATGTAATGCTGAGAAAGTGACTATTAGTCTCAACCAGTTGCTGGACATTAGACACAACAAAAACAGGAAAAGTTCAAGAGTCTCTGTTGACTTTCCGCTTGATTGTAACAAACTACTTACTTTCTGGGTTTTCTTTTTTGAAGTGGAATTTTTTACAGCAAGGCTCCAGTATACCTGAAAGGAAAATCCAGAACATCAGTACATGAGTCAGAAGCAAATCTGTATGGTAATTATAAGATATTGTGAAATATCCTAGCAATTAAATAGTGTCTATCTATCTAGAGAAGAAGTACCCCAAGTTCCTGTAACTAACTTTTTTATTATGCATACATCACTAAAGTGTAAGCACTTAGACAGCCTTAAATAAGGAGCACTCAGATATCTTTTTCCATTATTGCCAAGGAACAAAAAAACAACTGCATAAAATGTTATCCCATACATCTAGAAATACTAGAGGATAATCCACTAATGTCCATAAGCTTCCACTGCAAAGCAGAGAAACCCAAAGAAAATTACATAAGAACCAGGGCATTCCACACTGAGGCAATCTGGCTAAGCAACATCCCATAAAGCAAACACACACTTCACACAACATTCATATACTTACAGAAGTGTTCTTTTATGAGTGCTTTAATACTTTGGGATTATGTGTGTTGTTTTAGAGTTGCATTAGTCACACCCTGGGGAAACGTGAGCTTCCATGCCTGCACATTTCGGTGCTGCACTAGCTTGACCCACAGAATTTACCGCATTAAGAGAGGATTTAAATCTTGATTATATTCACCTGTTCACTTTTAATGGGTTTTTTTTTAAAACCTAAGATGCCTGAGCTCTTAGCACAGTAGAGTTCATAAAACTGGCAACATTTGCCTGGCTTCTTGAGTTAAGCAGAACAAGGGAGCAAAGGGACTCATCCACTAGTAAAAGACTAGAAGTATAAAGCAAAACTGTTGCCTATGCTCTCCTATACTGTCCCGCTCTCCACTCCAGCCTTGAGACCTGGGGGTAGCAGCACCCTGCTCGGTCACGCCAGCCTGTTGCACTTCTTGCTGGTTTAGGAGTATGCAGTGATTCTGTGCTGCCCTGTGTGTAAAGAAATTTGAAAATTGTTCCTCCTGTTGTCTGTCCAGAGAAAAGTAAAAGAAGCAGAAAGAAAACCCCATCTGTTATAAATTCTTCTTCCTAAGCAAAGTCATCCTTAAAGTTTCAAGAATGCTTACAGCTTCAGACAGTTATTTGCAAGAGAAAGTTAATCACTATATCCCACAGAGATTTCCCCAAACCCCTTTCCTGTAACTATATGGTAGGAAAAACTCTGTTGTTCAGTTCTAGGAGCAGGTTACTACTCAATAAGAGCTGGATTTTTAGCCTTATATCCTTCCAAATGGTGATACACCACTTCATTATTTTTTTCTATGACAGGGAAGAAAAATGTGTGGGAGAAGACATGGAAAAAGACACGACAGAAAAATAAAAGAAGAAATTTAAAAAATATGTTCAATTAAACAAAAGTCCCTCTGCTTTCACTTCTTTACATTAGCAAATAATTCATGTTTTTCCTATGACTTTTCCTTTTTTTAACATTTTTATTTCAAACTCTATCAAAATAGTACACAAAATTAAAAAAAAAAAAAAAAAAAATAAAAAAAAACAACTTCTGTCACTGTTTCCAAACCACATCATCACTGCAAAATACACTGAAGAAGGATTCAAGAACTTCTGAAGATTCACTAACATGAAATCTTCAGGTTCACTATGCATCACCTAGCAACTAGCAGAGGTTTAGTGAAATCCAATCAAAATTAGAACAGGGAGAAATAAACAGGGAAGGAGTTTTTCACAGTAGAAAAGTCAGCGGAGTCAATGAAGAAGGTGAAAGTCAATGGTCAGAGGAGAGGAGGAATGGTAATATGAGAGCACAGTAAAGGACAGGATAAATGGTCCTGCTGCGGTAAGGCTGGTAATGATGTAGTTAGTGCAAATAGGGAGAGGGTATTTAACAATCAGCATAAATGGATAGATTTTGGAGGGTAATCAAGAATGCAATTGAATTGGAAGGCATGCAGGAGGAACAGAGAAGCCCTTAGAGGTTTTGGAGAAGATTTATTTGTACAGAAACTTCAGCTGATTTACATCTCAAGAGAGAGCTATAGCTTAATAATCCAAAATATGCCTCTTCTTTAATATTGCAGAATGCAGTGACAAATGTTATTACAAAAACCTCTCCTTAAATGACTATCCCAAGATATCTTTAATGCAGTTCACAATAACAGATTATCTGTATCAACTAATTACATCCCCAACTCAGGCTTGTGGTAACATACTATCGTACTCTTCCATTTGAAATCTATGGGACCTCTGTGATTTGGAACCTATAAGACAAACAAGTGATACAAAGTATTTTCTGCATCCTTTTTTTTTTTTTATTTTAATTGAAACAAAATGTCAGCTGTTAAGGACAGTTGTGCAACCAATTTTCTTTTCTTCTTAACATCTGAAGAGGTGTCTTGACTAGATGGGTAACACAGGTTTAATTGAACACAATACTGCCTTATCTCTATGCCTGACACTTCCTTTTTCTTTTAATGATCTGCTTTTCTCTTCTGCTAACTGTTACCATTTCCTCTTGATGCCATTGCCACTGGTGTTATTCTCTCAAAGTTCTACTGTTTCAGCTCTCCCAGCTGTCCTTCCTATTGCTCTCCTCCGTCTTGTATTGCTGTCCTTCTTTATCTTATAACGTTTTTACTGTGCAACTCATAACCTTTTCTTTTGGCAAATATTTTCAGGAAGGACATGAAGGTACTGAGCTGATCAGGAATGAGCTAGATATCTTAACTTTCATTACTGACAGTTACTGCCTGAACTATAGGATTTTTGTGGTAGAAATGAGAGGCAAGCAAGTACAGAAAACAAAGTCTAATGATAAATTACTATGTGTTAGCATGCAGAGACCTGGCCAGTTGTTTAGTGCAGGGCTCACTTTTACACTGAGTTTTGTTTAAGGTTTTAAATTATGAGCTGGAAGATGATATGCCTAATTCAGATCACAGATGCAGTACACAGCCAACCTGAGTATTACTAGACAAGAATGGGATCAAGGTATACCAAAGTCTGATAACAGCAGTACAGCTGAATGAGATTGTGGAGAGAGTGAAGACAGAGAGGAAATAAAAGCAGGTAAGAAAAGAAATGTCTTCTCATAGAATTTCCAACAAGTGATAAAGGGCTAACGAAGTGCCAAAATACCCTCTGTTTTGTCCTTTCCATAGCTCCCTCCTGATTGTGTGACTTTGAGCAAATTATTTCACTTTTGTAGTCCAGAGTCCCTTTAATACTGCTATGATTCTGACCCTGGTTAGGAACCATATCACTGAACTCAATCTGCTCTATTATGCAGAAGAATAAAACGGGATCTGCAAAACTAGGATATTTAGAAAGACCATGCCAAGCAATCCTCTCAAGAAGGCTTTAGCTGTTGCTCTGCAGTTTAACTAAATCTGAAAGTGCACAGAAAGAAGATCATCTACCCATAACTTCCCTCTATGAAAAGTCTGCTTTTATTCTTTCTGTATGTAAGGCCTCCTGACATGCCATGCAGATAGCCCCCAAAGTCATGGACTATTTCCAATAATTCAGAGTCTACATTTAGTACTGTGTGCCATATATATACCAATGGGAAGTGGTTAGTGAAAAGGCAGAAACAGTGCAAAGTACATACCTGTACTGCAGCTCAAAGATGATTCATTCAGGCTTACCTGAAACAGCTTTAACCAAGCTAGGTTGACAGTTAATAATGGTGGACCAATATCAGCGTGGAGCCCAGGCTGGCACACCAACCTGTACGAATTTTGTAGATGCTGCTGAAGACCAGTCTTAGAAACTACAAAACTTAAGTTCACACAGATAGGTTTCTGTGACTTGGAATTACACTTTAGAGTTTCAGGACAGGCATAGCTATTTGAGTAAGTGTTTATTAGATTGATGAAAAGTGAACAGAAGTTCTAAAAAGTCCACAGTCTGGACAAATAACAGAAACTCAGTCTAGGGAAAACAGCATCTCTTCAGTGGAAACCTATGAGAACAGTAATTTCAGCAATTTTGTGGGTAATGAGGCTTTTTCTTCCTGCGCTGTTGTCATGGTTGCATGCCTACATGTTCATTAGTTTGTCCTTTGCTAAAAATCACTTGTAAAAGACAGAAAATACTCTCCTTACTCCATAGGTCTTTCAGTCTTTCCCAACTCTTTTCCTCCCCGCCACCAAAAAGCCCACCCCTAGTCTAACCTTGAAGTCACTGAAGTCTTTTTTTCCCTCTTGGTAAAGGGAAAAAAAATCAGTGTTTGTTCATAGTAATATTATTCACTTTAATATTCTGATGTTATTCTCTACCAAGTGAACAATTTTCTTTCAGTAGTTGATTCATTTAACTGAAGGAAAGTTAGAAAAGTCTTTTTGGTAATTATTGCTCAGGCATTCTTCCAAGTCCATCTGCAAAGGCAAAGACAGCTGGATATCAGGAACTACATGAAGATACAGTATTTATTTTGCCTCATTTTCAAGTTGGGTTTTTTTGTGCTTTATTAACGGCTGCTCTACAATATGACCCTTGTTTCTTTCAGAGCAATGAAGACTGCCTTCTGAAAGCAATTCAGCTCTTCTCAGCTCAGTGCAGCAGAGTATCTGTAACATTCTCAAGCAGGACACTGATAGTTACACGGAATCTAAAGCAAAAGGTCAAAACCTCTGCTGTAAACAGGGATGTTTAAAGTACCCAAGAAGGCAGACATTGAGTAACACATAGGTGAAGGAGAAAGGCAGTTTTCACCAGGAAAAGAAGCCGTAGGATGAAGTAAAAAGTAAAGGGAAGGAAGTGTGAAGACTTTGAAGTTGTGCCACAACTCAGCTAACACTCTGATTTATATACACAATCTTTCTTATTCTTTCCCACAATATATCATTATTGCACTATGGGTTCTGGTATGTAATGGCTGCACAGGAGGAATTTTCATGCCATTTTGCTTTCTTACTAGGTAAATCTCCCTTCTAACTCTTCCCCTCCAGCTTCTCAGAAGTGGGGTCTGTAGTTTAAATCCATGTGCAAAGATTGCAAGCACAAAATAAGCTAAAGGAATCCACTCAGAAATACCTCTGCAGAGGGATATCGTTCTAAGTATTTCCTCCAGATTATGTGTCATATTTTATTTGCTGAATCAGATCCTTAATCAGTGTAAAAATGGTATATTCCAATCGTATTTTCAGGTCTAATCTATCATGTCAATATAGAAAACATAGTCCAGTATCTATTTTGGTACTGTGTTTAAACATAGGAGGGCAGAAATCGGTAACTGAGGTTTAACAAACTTTAAGTCTAACACAAATGTTCTATGTTTAGAGATGATAAGAATCTCCTGCATTCACTGATATCGCTGTAAATTTCTCCACACTGCCAAAAATTGGGCAGCCAGAGCAGAGTTAATTCAGTAAATAATTGCTCTCATATATATGATCTGAAAAAATGGTGTAATTCAGAACTGAAGCCTGAGGATACACAGAACTGTTGCAGTGTCTTACTCTTGTACTCAAAATCTTTGATTTTCCTAAATTTTATGTAGCACCCTCTACAAATATTCGCCATCTATACTGGGTAAGTTCATTTACCCAGGAAGTACTGTGTCGTAGGAGATGATGATGCAACCACAAACTGCCTGAAGTCAGCAGTGATTTTGAAGGATCTGGGTGAGAACAATATCAAAAAAAGCTCACTGAAGCAACAGTCATAAAATCTCTGCTTTGCATGTAGAGTATCTGGATTGCTCACAAGGCCATTGTACTGGTTTTGGCCAGGTAGAATTCAATTTCTTCACAATAGCTGGTAAGGGAATATATTTGGATTAGTGCTGAAAACAGTGCTGATGATAACACAGGGATCTTTTAGTTATGGCTGAGCAGCGCTTGTATAGAGCCAGGGCCTTTTCTGCTCCTCAGACTGCCCCATCAGCAAGCAGACTGGAGCTGCACAAGAGGCTGGGAGATGACACAGACAGCTGACAACAACTTACCAAAGGATATTCCAGACTACATGACAATGTGCTCATTGAGGGTGAGGGTGGCCACTGCTTGAGGACTGGTTGGGAACCAGTCAGTTGGTGGTAAGCAATTGTTTTCATGTTACCAATTGTCTTTCTTGGGTTTTATTTTTTCTCTCAGTTATTTTTCCTTTTTTCCTTAAAATAGCATTATTATCATTATCACCATTATTAATACTATTAATAATGATAATAATAATGGGCTTTTTAAAATCATTAAATTGGTTTTGTCTTAGTCCATAAGTTTTCCTGCTTCTACTTTTCCAGTTTTCTCCCCCATCCCACTGCAGGAGTGTGAGTGAGCAGTTGTGCGGTGCTTAAATGCAGGCTGGGGTTAAATCATGACAGTCATTTCCAGAACCATGTTTGGACACTCAGCTTGTGTCATCTTGACTGTCCGGGAGGGGTTATGGAAATGCATAGCACCCTTTAGACATGAGAGATAAGACACTAGACACTGAAATCCTAAAACCAGTAAAGTTGCTAGGCAGTCAGGCAGGGATGAAAACAAGACAGCTTGGCTACTCAGTCCAGTGCCTTATGTTAGACAAATGTTCTAGGAATGCAATCTTTCATTAATCAAAAATTTACAATGCTTTTCTCATTGTCAGCCTAAGAGCTAATGATTATCAAAAGCTGGATGTTAAAACAGTGGAAAGTCTACTAGTACAAAGAAACAATTTGCTTGTGACAGAAAAAAAGACAATGGGAGATGGTTTATGATACTTCACTTACACTTGAAGTATCTTTTATCTAACTACTTGAATAAGTGAGACTCCAAAGGCAGTGTAGCAGAATGTGATCTTCTATCACTTTGACACATGTTTTTCTAAGTGTGGAAGAACAGTATCAGAAAAAATATTAAAGTACAGTTGACCATATATATATATTCATGAGTGTGTATGTACACAAACATAGGCACATTTCAGCCACTATCATTACATGTGCTGTTCCTATCAAAAGGCACAACCATTTCTGACGAGGAGGATTTCAAATCCTTCCAGGGAACTGGAACAGAAATACTTTATTTCTCAGCTTCTCCTCCAGTGGGGGGGTCCTGTATGTGTGAGTAGCACTTTCTGTATGCCATTGTACAGACTCTTAGTAGTAAGTAGCGTGACAAGCAGCAGCATCATTAGTAGCCACAGTCACTACAAACAGAAACATTGGTAACCTCCTCACCTGCAGCCCAGCAGAGAACATGCACTGCACCTTCTCCCTCCCCATATAGCTAAGCAACAACCAGTTGTTGCTCTGCTGTATACCAGCTCAGTTCAAGTCCTGTCATTCCTTTTGTGGTGGTAACTGCAGCAGACACAGGGTAACAAAGACCTTGCTTCAGATACCTTCTCTTTACTGAATTCATGGATTGCTTTAGATGTTATCCAAGCCCTATTTAAACTGAAAAAAAAAAAGTCTGCACTAAAGCAGAATCAACCCTAGCTCTCAAAAGCTCTTGCTAAACATACAGAAAAAGTTGGTCCAGAGTCACATTACAGTCTTTGGCGGGTAGAGAAGGTTATCACTCTAGATCTTGCTCCTGTTCACTGGAGCAGATACTTCCACTTTGATTTCAGAATGGTCATCATGTTATTGCAATTTAAAATGGGTGAATCAGCTGAATCATGGTAAATTATTACATCTTTTCTCAAGAATCTTATGAAACCTGTTCACTCATTTTTTTTTATCTGAACTTGAAAGGAATATATTCTATTATTTTGCAATGGAAATCACAAAAATTTATTCATAAGGCCAAGTCCTTTACACGTAGTCACACCATTAAAGAATTCACAGAACTCAACACCTTACGAAAATGTGGCCATACAGGATGCAAGTAGTTGTCTAAAAATACTGTACCTAATCACCGCTGCCATTGATTCAGGTCTGTGCATGATTTGGACATGATTCTCAACAAAAAGCTTTTACTAGATGTTAGCACAACTGACAAAAGTAAGAGAAAGGTTGTTTTTGTGGAGAACACCGCTGCTCTGGGACACCAGACCTAGTTTTAGTAGCATGTCTTAATCACAGAACTTCCCCGAGAATTTCCGATGACTTCAGGCAAGATTCTTCACCTACTCTGTGATTTAGTTCCTCAGGCACAAAATAAAGACGATTTCTTATCTCACCAGGTCGCTATAATGACAAAACTGACTATCTGTGATGTGCTTACATGCTAGAACAGACATCCACGGAAGTACTTAGATCGACAGTAAGACATACAACCCAAAAGTTTAACTCACATTATCTGATACATTCTAAGGGCTCTTATCTCTAAAGGGAAGCTTTTCCATAAGCAAACCAAATGATCTAGTCTCAGGCTAACTAGGCTAAGTGGGACCTTTCTTCTTTCCTTTGAACAGGTTTCAAAGTAAAACAAGATAAGTAGAAGCTCCTTAGAGGACTTCTCTTCACAGAGAGCTGGGATGTGACAAGAAGCGCAAAGTATCTCTAATTTCAGGAGCAAAAGCTTTAGTTTGGAAGGGTGAGATGTTGTGAGTTTACACCCACAACAGATAAAAGACCGAAATCTCCAGTCCTCAGGGGCTGTGCCGCAGGGAATTCTTTTCCCTTTGTTTTTCCCTTTGTTTTAAGTGTAGACAGATGCCAATCAATGAAATATGTATCATGTAGGAATTTACTGAAGGATTTCTATAAAGGACTAAAAACATATCCCTTTGCTTTCTCTTCAGAGGTGGATCTATTCATGTGTAATTTATAGCTGCTACTAAATAAATGAATTGCCTTGAAAATTATTTTTTTTTGTTAATCAATTACTACTAAAATATATTGCTAGCAAGTTTTTACAATAATTGTTTTGGCTGAAAATTGACACTTATTATTCTAGCATAAAGGTTTGTCGCGGATTTGTTGACAAAATAATGATAATATTGAAGTATGAAATCACATTCCTACAAAAAATATTTTTAAAGGTTGGGGTTTCTATCATATTCTTAAATATGACTTATGTTTTGTTCAATAATAGCCTCATCCTACTTTCCAATAAGTAATGCATGGCTTAACATTTGTGTATGCATATCTTCTTTAGATAGACAATTTTCTCAGTAAATTTAGCATGTTCTTCTATCCTGAGAATGACTGCAGATTGATTATTCTTTCTTAAAAAAAGGCATTTTCCTGCATTGTAGACTAAGTCTTAATGATTATCTCTAAGTATTTGATACTTGATATTGAGGCATCCCAACTAATATTACATACATTATTTCTCTGCAATGACACACAGCAATTGTGTGTGTGCTCAGACTCCTGTGTTAGTTAATCATTTTTGTATCAAGACTCTCTGGAGAGACTTATAGCATCTGCCAGTAGTCTTTCTCTATAAAAATATACTAATAGCCATTGTTGTTCTTCAGCACACATTGAAGAAAAACAGCTGCATCTTAACAGGTCAGATGTATTTGTATGTTATCTCTTAAGTTCATGTCCCATCAATACCAACTGTGAATCCACCTCATCACCTAACATATTTACTCTTCTGCACAACACCTTTCAAAAAAAAGGCTTGACTCTCTATCTCTGCCCAAAATTTCAAAAATTAATACAGCATCTGTATAATAAAACAATGAAATAAAATCAACATAATTTATAGAATTTAAATGCCTAATCTTGACATATTGAAACGGAAATATTAGTCTATATACGGAGCAAAATTTTGCCCAGAATTTACCAAGATTTGTAAGTTGTGATACTTCCTGCATTCATAGTTTGCAGTGAGGAATGTGACATGCAGCACTTGGCTGGTCTAACAATGAGAAAATCAGACATCAGTCTGGTCCAACAGATCTTGATAAAACAATTAAGTAACTATGTCTTAGCGTGTGATTTAGGAACACTGTTAAACAGTGAATAACATACAGAATGTGCTAGATTTTCCTTTGTCTGTCATTAACCACCCTCAAATATCCACATATGGGGGGGCAAACAGAAAAAACCCAAAGAATAGTTATTGCAACTGTAAATCCCCTAATTCAATCTTTTAGCACGATTATGCTATCTAGAAGAAAGTAGGAAAATGTTCCTTTCACTCTGCTTTCTCTCACATTGCCTGGTTATACTTAAACAAAAAACTCTCTGCTAGAAGACATAGATTTTCAGCAAAATCCCTAGAAATACCTATGTTTCTCATAAAATATTTAAATTTGAGCTTCAACGGGGATCTTTATCCCAATTATCTAATGCTTTTAAAACTTTGAGGAAAAGTCACTCTTTCTATTAAATTGATTTACGTGTAAAGTTCCTGTAAATTAAATATGTGTGCTCTTTTGAGACTTTACCCCCTCTGCCACACCGACAACCTGGGACACATGAGTTCAACCAGTTCAGCCTGAACTTACTGCAAATCTTTCTGTAAAAGCAGCAGCTGGTAGTGATAGGTCTGACATCCAGGAGGAAATTAGCATTACTTAAACTGAATTAGTCTAATGAAACCTGACCTAACAATCACAAGAACTCTTTTTCTGAGGCTGACAAAGTAGGCCTTGGGCTCCTCCACCTTTTCTCACCCCCTAATTGCGCAAGGGTGATGAATATACATGTTAACCAGCTCCATTCTTCCTCCTGGGTTTCCTGGCCCTGCTGCCAGTGGCTGACATGTCATTGTTTAACGGAAGGATGGAGGACATAGACTGAAGGATTGCCATCCAGATGTTTCGAGCCACCCACAGAAAGTTGTCAATGGGCTATAAATTTGCTAGGGGAGAGGAAGATTTGCAAAAGAATTGAAGGTAACCACAGGGAGAAGCTTGAATAAAAGGAACTCTGCTGGTGGTAAGGTACCAGTAGATGGACAGGGTGAGGACTCTCCTATGGCAATCTGTTCTCCACTAGCCATGAATTTTAACTAGCTGTACACAGAGTGGTTGCTTTACTTGTTTAAACTTCTTGTTTTATTGACACACAGTCATGCAGTTAAATAAAGGTCAGAATTACTAAAATACCATAAACTGCCTACAAGCTACCACTAAGAAAAGGAAGTGACTCACCGTCATGGGGGATTTTGTAAGTCTTTGTGCAATCACATTGGGGATTTTCTTTTCTGTTTTTCTTTAAATTCCACACAGTGTTAACTAACACATAGTGATTACATTCCTCATTTTATGTAAATAATATATGCTGCATTTTTTACATTTTAAACATTTATTTTAAACACAAACTACAAAGAAAGAGACAATTCTAATCCAAGACAAATCAGGAAAAATATTAAGGTCCTGATTCCATCATTTTCCTTCATACCGAGTAATAACTCTTTCCCTACTAAAGTTCAGTCTGGAGGCTCTCAAATGCATTATTTCATTGTAAACCAACTACGATTAGATTGTACCAGCAAGAGCCATGTGTACACGGATGCCAATGCATCTTGCACCAGTGGGACTTGCCTGTCTTCCTTTCTCCAGGCCTCTCAACTTCTCATACTACGTAAACTGCCTCCACTGTAGTCTGGTTTCTCAACTGGATTACGTTATACGTACCCACTAATTATTCACTCCTTTCACTTTTACAGACAGCAGCAATCGGACAGGAGAAGATCAGTGCTGCACTCTCCAACAGAACTGCCTTGAAAAAGACGAGGTGTGTTCCTGAGGTTACAGTCAAAGCAGGAACAACTACACCTGACTCCATTCTTCCTTAGGATTTTACTCTGGTGCATCACTGTTCTGCATACCATATTGCAAGAAATTGTTGCAAAGGAATTTGCCACCAAGATTATCTGCGGCATACAAGAGATGGTCCTTAGGTTTTAATCTTTAATTCAAGTATCTCAAAAATTATCTGGAACTATTTAAAGGAAAATCAAAATGATATTAAATCTTAAGAAAGTTCCAATATATGAACTAAAATTTTAAATATAATACAATGTATATTAAAGGCAATTACACTGAGAGACACGGTCCTCCAGATGTAATGATCTCCAGATGATCAATAAAAGTGGGGTGTTGTGTCACAGAAGTTTGACCAGTGTAGTTGCAGAGGAGGCCTGCTCAGTTCATAATTAAAGCCCTTTGGAGACAGACATTCTTGTTTCTAAATACTATTATTTCCTTCACAAAGGCAAAATTTTTTATGAATTGCAGTATCTGACATTAGGACAAGGTTGAAATAGCTTAAAACATCTGACTTAAAACTAAGAATGTGTATATTAGAAGTCTTTGTTTAATTTACAGCAAAGAACACAGATTGGTCACTTCATATGAGGTCTCACCCTGAAGCTGCCATAAAACACTATGATTGAGTGACAGAGCACCAATGCCATGCCAACAACCCATGTCCTTTGGCCATAGTATATGTAATATGATCAGAAGGTTCATGACCAAGATGAACATAACCAAAGATCCCAGTTGTATCAAATAAATACAAGCTCTTTGAATTTTACAGAGCATCAACTTAGCTGATATTTTAAGTTAGAAAAGCACAGTCAGCACTGGCTATGTAAGGTTTGCTTTTCTTCTTCAGGGCTAAAAACGCTTTTAGATGTCACTGAATATAAACAAACAGACAAATGAAAAAAACATTAGACTAGATCTTGAGGACATGTAATTTATGGTATTTGTAGTCTTCAAGGCCAAGATGCTATGATTGTGCTTGATGTTCCCTATCCCATTACATGCATTCTATAAGCAAACTCAGTGGCTGAGGTTGAGTTTCAAGTTATTTTTAATATCTACTTTATGCATTTAGGGTAAGATTTTTAAGGACAAGACATTTTGAAGTGTATTACATCTGATTCAAGCTAACAATTAATTTCTCTGTGGTCTTACTGGATGAAAAGGAAGTCTTGGGTGAACCTGTTCTCTTTAATCACAGTGAAATAATACTCTTTGATTTTCAGTGCATGTCATTCACTGTTATTTATAGGACAATGCTGGAAGTCAAAACAGTCATCAAGGGTTAGAAGATATTAGACTTAACATCATACGTTTTCATTAATGGGCTTAAATGAACAAGTAAAGAAATACTCCAGTGATTAAGGCTATTAGAAAACTAGTCACTCATATCAGCCACCAAACACGAGTCTCAGATTTCCATTAAAAAAGTATTTTCTGTCTTAATGAATGATTATTTGGTCACAATATGATTTTCTGAAAACAGCTAAATCATGATGCATCACTAAGTACTGATGGCTCAAAAATTTAATTGCCTGTGTCAGACTCTTCTGCTAAAAATCAGGCACTAGGATCTAGGCAGCTAAAACTATTATTTCTACAAATATAGCTTTTTTAAGCAACATTACTGTCTTTTAAATCCCATTGCCATCTGCTCTGTCAAAGTAATAAATGAAGAAGTTGGATTTACATGTGGCACTCTGTTAAATGAGGTAAAGTTCAGGACAGAGTTTCACTTCCCAGCAGATGGGGATCTCCCAGCAGGGATGGAAGTCAACAAAGAGGGTAGCAGGGGGTTTCCATAAATTCATGTGATCCCTGGGCAGAACTAAATGGATTAAATAACAAGGACTCCAGGAGTTAAGCTGTATCTTGTTATACTAAGATGTCTCTGCATATTAGGCGCACAACAGTTATCCATCCTTTCTTGATACAGTAGAGAAAACATACTACCCTTTTTCTTTGAATTGCTTGTTTTGCTTTGTGTCTCCTTTTGAAACTACAAAGCACAAGAAAAACTATAAATCTTTTCTTTATAACAAGAAGATATTGAAAAGTTTGTATTATCATAGAGAAAATCAAAAAGTGTCTGTGGGTACTATTTAGTGATTTCACTCAAGCAGCCTAAACATTTTGCTATTCATTGCTCATTAATAGCTGCATCACAGGAACTTGTTAGAGATTTGTAAAAGTATTTTTCTTATTATTTAGCTTTTTCTCTGGAAAAGTGAACAGTTCTGCCACAGAAATTTTGCTTGCTTTGCAAACTTCTATTTATCATCCAAATCCATTGCACTCAAGGAATTTAGCAAATTAAATAGTAATGTTTAAAGAATGAGAATATACACGGGAAAATGCTTGGATGAATATAACGTATATCTTTAAAGTTATTTGTATGCATGTGCACAAAGAAAATTTTATTGAGAGTTTTGTCAGTTTTAAGACCTTTGGACAAAAAATTCAATAGCCAGTATTATAGTGCATTGCATTGAACAGATATGTTTGCCTTTGAATGGACTTTCATGTTTGCTTTTGACAGCATTCCAAAATAAGTCTCTTGAATTTTTTATGCTTTTTCTGACATGACTTCTGACATTTCTTGTAACAAATGCCTGATCTGGAGTGAGAGTTATGAGCTTGGTTTGTTTGTTTGTTTGTTTGTTTGTTTGTTTGTTTGTTTGTTTAAATTTACTTCGGTTGAAATCATTCAGTTATTTGCACTGTGGGTTTGTATTATCAAGATCACTGCTTCCTTTACAATAGCATAGCAAAGCCATTCATTTTTTCATTGTTTTGTGGCATTGAATTTTCAGTAGATAAAACCCAAAATATTCCTGCTTATGACTTCTATTGGTCCTATAAACTGCATAGTTGCAGTGCAGGTGATTTGGGATGTTATTTAGTCTGAATGATGTTGTAATTAAGCAAAATTATTTGAAATTATACTTGGTGTTTATACAGAGAGGTGCATAGTCTTAGGCATAATACAGATGAGTGCATGTCTACAAAAATGTATACCTATATTTTTATGTTTCAGGTGGTTTTATTTAGAGACATCACTACAGTGCCTATGTCACCTGATTGCATCACTGCTGAAAAATAGTTTCTTCATTTAGGTATGATGAATGGTTAAATGATATAAAATAATTACTATGACTATTACAGATCTTAAAACATCATTGTTTATGTACTTCTCTGTTACAATAGTCTTTTGTCTATTTTCTGAGACAGAAACCTCATGCAGAAGAATCCCTTTCCTTAGGAGGGAATACATTTCCACACGTCCTTTGTTTAGATGACAGACCAGCAATTCTACCCCCATCAGCCGTGTTTTTCCCATATTACCAAGTCTTAGCACTTGGTAAGAGGGGGGAGGATCTCTTTGTCAAAATGAGTTTACTTCATTGAAATCTCAACCAAAATTCTGGCACACATGGATTTTCATGCCTCCTCTAAAAGCATACAGCAATTTGAACAGCTGTTAACATTGAATTGACTGGCTTTGAGTCTTCCATGAAGAAAAAAAAAAGCAAGTCCAAGAGAAGAGAGTAAACTAATAGAAATAGATCACCCATCCTCTGCAGCAGTAGGACCAATTTACTTGTGCAGAAAAAAATGTGAACCATTCAGTTCCCAAACACATGGTGCAATGCTGCCAGTTGATCTGCTGATGAGCATCTACAGACAAGATAATGGTGAGGTAGTGGGAGAGTCAGGCTGCAAGCTTTGAACCTCTTGCCCATTTTTGTTTTCACAATCAGCTAGGCTGTCTTTTATACGTCTTCCGGTTTCCTAGCATTACCCTGGTTATGAGCAGATGGAACAGTAACATTTTGGGCATTGAAATGCGTCCTTCTGCTCCTATTTTGTTTGCAATATGCATATTTATTTCAAAGAATGTTGTCTCTTTTTTTTTTAAGAAAGCTGCAACAATAGAGAGATGGGCCTTTCATTTGCTTCCCCTGAAGTCAGCATCCAACTCCTATTGTTTCAGAAATGAAAGATCAAGTTCATGACATGTTTACAAGACAATACAAAGGAAAGGCAGAAAACATAACAAAAGTATAAATATCTCTATACACCTATCTATATATAAAAGTAAAAACTTTTGAAGCAGTCTGTTCCTATTTCAAGAAATACACTAATGGTCCTATTAACATCTGAATACACTGTATCTCATTGACTGAAAGGGGATGGAAAGCAACAAAAAGTTTAAGAGCACTTGAAAAGTGTGATACAGGATTGTGCAGCGTTAGAGAAGGGAATATTGAAGACAGGTTTGGATTCTGAAGTCATTTTGTGACAGGCTCTTTGTGTGGACTTCTTTAGAGAGAACAGGGCTGTCTTAGAGCGCCTCCCTGACTTGAGACAGTATCAGAGTTGCAGATCCTCACAGAAATCACAGATGCAAGCTCACATAGCAGCTTAATCCCTGCATGAACTTAAGGGAATACATGTCCTGAGGTCTCTCTAGTTACTTTTTGGAGTGTCTTCCTAGTGTGATCGTATTTTTCAGTGATATTCTGCTTTTATTAGTCTCAGAAATCCATGGTCCACGATCATGTGTTATTATTCACAGACATGGACTATTTTAAAGTGACTATCGATTTGTCAAAGCCCCATGAGTCCCTGAGGCTGTCAAAAGTGCCAGGATGCTTAGTTCATGTCTGAGTGTCATAGCATTTACCACTTCACTCAGCTTTCTGTCTTTCATAGTTTCTTAGTCCTCACCATATGTCTTCTAAATGTATATTGCAGTTGAGAAAAAGGGCAGCCATGAGTTACTGTTCATAGACCTGGTATTTTTATGCTGTGATGTAATAAATATTACCCTGTCATTTTCCCCTCAGAATAGCCATTGCTATCATGAGTAAGAGTACTTTCAGAAATTCTGTAGTTACTGTCATTTCTTCGTAACTAAACCTGATACTGTGCCTTAAATTATTGAGTGTATAGTGCAGTCTAATAATTTTGTTCAGAAAATAATGCATTGAAATTCTACCTCCCCTCTGGAAAAGGGAGGGTTCCAGCTCCAGAAAAAAAAAGATAGGTTTTGTTTATATTTTCATCAAGTTGTTTTTACATAAAGACTCAGGGAATGATGATTAATGCAGGTTGTATCTTCCAAACAACTTGCCTCTTATTAGGACCCACCGCCCTGGGTCAAATTAAATTAATCTTTAAGAGAACATATGAACAACATACAGTTTCAAAGGAAGCCCCAGAAGAAGCTTAGTCACAAGGTGATAGATTACTCAGGTGACAGAGTCTAAGCATTAAGCTAGTCGTTTAGATGTTAGGCATCATCAAGACTTAGGTAAATTTGTGCACAGGCAGGGGCAGGGCTTTAAGAAACATCACAGAGAAATACCTGTCTATTTTGGTCCCGCAGAAAACATGTTCTTAAGGTTCTTAAAAGCTTGTGTTAGACCTCCAAATTAGTTGGCAAGGTCTAAAATATATGTTCCAGACTTTGACTACAATGTACCTTGAATTGGTTCAGATGTCAATTATTACTTGGAGAGAGGTGAGCTGTGCAAAATGGTCTAAATACTGCCATTTTAAGGTGAAAGTGTGCTTTTTCAATATTATTTTCAATAGAAAGACTGAAGAAAAGCCAACCATTTTTAAAGACAGCAGCTACCCAAACATTTATTTAGTAGTTTAATTATTCCTTAAGATTTTTCCTCGAGTCAAATTTACCTTTAAATAATGCATATAGAGCTACATTGAATTTGCTGACAAATGCTGCACACAATGTGACAAAGCTGCAAAACAAAAGAGTCAATGTGATCTTAAAGGAGAGGTTCCTGGCAGACCTTTTACCTTTTAGTTGGCAGATTCCATTGCCTTGGCTCAGTGCAAATCTGTAAAACAAGTTTCAGATGTAACCTACATTACGGTGTCAGATTAGAAGAAAAATATCTTGTCCAAAAATGTGCAAAGAATTAAAACAATATTTCCCCTCAGCTGGCTACTTACGAGCAAGATGCTGAAAAGTAGAATTATCGCTTCTTGGGAGAAGTTGTTTTTATATTAGGTTTTAATTCCATGGTGAAATAAGTTTTACTGTTCCAGAAGATAAACATCATTAAGAAAAATTAAAAACCAGATTTTTTTAAAAAAAGTTTTAAGTGTTCCTATAGTTGCTTTCTGACACCAGAAATTAGGTGTTTCATACGTCACATTTTTACACAGGAATTATCAGTAAAATTGATTCCACTTCATACATTGCAAATTAAGGATAGAATAATTCAACCATCCTGTACAGTGTTCATGACTTTTCATCCAAAAAATGGTTATTTACAGTCAATATAAATTTTCACATGCAGGATAAAAGAGAAGAAAAACATATAAACATTTTCTGTAACTGAGCTAATCTTTTCATTATGATCTTTCCACCCAATATGGGTCATCAGAACCTAGGAAATGTGATTGTTTCATCATCATTGACCATAAATATCCATTTACACAGATGTAAATTCAGAACAAATCTGGTAAAGCCGGTGAACATGTTCTGGATTTTCAGCAGCCTAAATGACAGTAGAAGTGTATCCCTGGCTGCCCCTGACAGTGTTCCACTTAAGTGTTATTTAAAACAAATTTCCAGTGCAATAAAGCCTCTCCCCTCTGCAAACGTAAATTATATTTAATATGCCTGGGAACAAGTGAGGCTGCCAAAGGCTGAGGCAAGCCAGCCTTTATGACTTCAGTCCGTTCTCAGCCCTTGATTACAATTTGATTTCCTTTGGCATCAAAAGACAAACTATTTTAGTGAACAATGTTCTTCCTTTACCAAGAGTGAGCTCTAGTTACTTGGCAGAGGGCCTATTTACTTGCAGACAACATGGCCAACCTCCCAGCAACAGCAGACTTGTGGACTTTGATTTAAAGCAGCACAAAGTAAGAAAAACAGAACAGAATGTATATTGCTCACTTGAGAGGCTTATTGTTTAAACTGCCTACTTATCATTAGACTGTGCTCCAATCCTCAACACTTTCTTTTGTGTACTTTATGTCAGACATATGGCCACGTTGGGATGCTGACAGCAGTTTTAACACTGCTGCACTATACATACTACTTGTAATTTGTTCTATTTTATAGACTGGTCTTTCTTCAAAGAAAAAAGTGAATTTTAAATGCTGCTGTTAATAACTGTAACCATATGACAAGAAGATATAAAAGTGATGTGCTTGGAATGATGGCAGAGTTCGTTCATCTGTCTGAGAGCCTCATAGATGTTAAAGCACTCAAAATGAAGCATCTATTATAGTAAGAGATGAAACTCACAAAGGCTTCAGAACTGAGTAACACAAAATAAAATATTCCCATACTCTCAGTTGTCTGCCCCCACCCCCCCACCCCCATGTTACAAGAGGAAAAAAAAAATAAAGGAGAAACACGTTTCAGAGAGACAAAAATTTCACTCAGCCTTTTTGTTTACCTCCACCTTTGGGTAACCATATATCTCTCTCGGGCTTGAAATACCACGTTTTTCCCCTTCTCATCATTATCTGAGCAGCAAGAATGCCCTTTTACCTCTTTTTTTTTCTGTTTGTTTGTTTTACTTAAGTACCTTAAACCTGATATAGTGATCGGGAAGAGCAGATGAAAGAGCACACTGGTCCCAGGCTGTCCTGCCCGCCCCGTTCTGGCAGGAGCCTTCCTGCCTGCAGAACGGCACCAAGGTTTCCTTGCTTTTTCCCTCCCGAATCTTCCCCGGGGCCAAGGTGCCTCCTTGAATGGATTAGGCTCCTCTTTGATTTCAGCTGAATTCTACACCCTTACAAGACCTTATCAACTGCACCGTAGAGTAAAGAGATTCCAACAATTATGTACTTAGAAAACGCTGTTTCATTTACGGGATGGGGGAGGTAAGGGAATATCCTGGTTTAGGGACTGTTTTGTTTAAATAATTCTGATAGAAAGTATTGATAATGTTAGAACTGTATTTAATTTTTAATTTTTTTTTGTCAAAAGTGGAATTAAAAAATAACTAATTTGAATCAGAAAACAATATTTCAGTGTTCTCTAAAAAGAATATATCTCCCCTTATTTGGTCTAAATTTCAGTAGATTCTAGAATTTAAAAAAGAATATAAAAAGATTTAATCTCAGAATTTTCCAAAGAATAGACTTTTCAAAGATTAACCAGCTTTGCTCTAGGTCAAAATCTAGAAGAATGAGATTATATAAATATAAAGCTTCCTTTACTACTATAGCAGAGGCATTAGACTGAACCGGAAATGAACACCACGTAATTGTGATACCAGGTAAAACAATCAAAATAATCAGAAAAATGACATGTTTACATATCTTGCTGAAAAATTCAAAACCACATTAGTGATGAAAGGAAATAAAGGGGAGAGAGAGAGGATTATATATGTGTCTGGACTATTATTGATAGCAAAAATTAAATTGTATAAGATCATTAAGGTCTTGAGCATTGTGTCATTGTCATGATGAATAAAGTATAAGGTCAGGGAAAAAAATAAATGTCTCCTGTGCTCTCTGAAGATTGTCATAAGTAATAAAAGGAAAGTGCAGCTGGGTGTGCGTTCTGAGAACATTGTGAGTCTGCTGGAGTAGAACAAGAAAGTAGGCTGAAAGGAAATAATATTATTATATCTCAGCTGGAAAATTCCAGTAATATTTAAGGGACAATATTAGAAAAAAATCTACAGGCATTTTTTACCATTCCCAGATTTATTGAGAAATAAGAGCAATATAGAGTGATTAAAAAATGCTGAAGGGTTATTACTGTGGAGGTTTTAGGATAAATTTCGTAGAAGTGTAATTTATTTTATATGGAATACTACCAAACTAACCTTAATGAAATACGGCAGATTTGATTTGCTGGCATAACTCTCAGACATCTTCGGATTGCTTGTTTGTTCTGGTAAACAGGGATAATTGGAGAATTTTTACACTACATCCATATTCTCTTTTCCCTTAAACGTGGTGATGGTCAGATACCTCAAAAACTAGCCAAGCAGGATTGTGCACAATTTAATAAAGAGTAATATTCACAGTCAATACTTAGGCCCCTGTTAGAGTGACATGACCCATGTGAAGTGCTGGGCTGATATTTCTCTGGAGTGAGACAGATTGCCGGGCATGCATTTACTCTAAGGGCATTTATGTTTTGTTTTATCTATCAGTGAAAAATCACAGAAAGTCAGAGAAACTATCAAGTAGATGCATTCTTGGATGATTCACTTGTGTTTGTAGACATCTGGATCTAAATAGTTTCTTGTAACTTCACAGACACAATAATCTGAACTCACTTTATAAAAGACTACTCTTAGCAATTCGTTACTGAATATTATGTTACTGGTCCATGTCACCCTACCAGTTAGAGGAACTCCATTTTGCTCACTGGACCACAGACAGAAGGAGCTGTTGTCCTTAAGTGCTTAAGACGCATATCAAAGATGCTGGTGCAATTCTCAGCTCTAATGACTGCCTCATCACTTAGATGAAATAAAACTCCAACAGCTTGATGGATAAAGCTTTCACAAAGTTAGGTTTGAAGTCCTGTTATCGAAAGAAAAGCTTCAATACAGCTTGTTACAGTCAACATACACATGCTAATGTCAAGGACAAAAAACAGAAATCAAAGGAAGAATGAGTATGAAGAAGAAAGAGCATGTTGTATATGTTTCGTGCATCAGGCTCACAGGAGAAAGAGGTGGATGAATGGTGCATTTGAGTAGCCATATTTTGGAATTGGGAAGATTTTGTTTCAATTAAGGAACTTACAGTGGGATGGTCAGCAGGCACAGTATGCTTAGACACTTGACTGTTGTGTTAGGTTTTAAATCAACTTCAGTTGATGAGGTGTTGAACTGGATCAATGCAACTGAGGATGATTTTGAGGGTGTGAGTCATGCCTCAGGGTCAACCTGGGCACTTTCTAGGGAGAGGTAGATGCCTTACATCTTTCAGGCTCTGGATTTCAGGTGATAACAGTTCCTCCACATAGAGAAGTGCAAAGCTAATAAACAAACTTCAAATAATGATTTGGACAAGGACAATGAGAGCTAAAAATGAACTAGCTCAAATTCTACTTTGCATCCTCCCTAGCTCACTGGTCTCCATCATCCTTAAAAATACTCTTTCTCAGGCTTCCAGAGCTCATTCTCATTCTAAGTAAAGAAGAAAATTACAATAATACCACTATTTAAACCTTCGAATACAAGAGCCAAATTCATCCCCAATGTGATCTCATTAGCTTAATGAGATTACACCTGGGATGTAATTGTCCCAAGGACTAAATTAAATGAACAGTAATATATAGTTTTTGTAAAATCCTGTAATATGCTTTCATTAACTTTGTTCCCCTAACCACATATTTAACCTCTCTTCCTCTCTCTCTACTCATTGTCAGTATAAGTGCAGCTCATCACCTAGGTAAGATTAGGCACATTAACTATATGAAGGAGTCAGCATGCTGAATTTACCTATTAATCTTTTCTCCCACCTTCTTAATGGACTGATTTCAACTCCATGGAGCAAAAAGCAAATATTGCTTCTCCCCATAATGAAAAGTTTTTAAAAAAGCACTAGGTGCCAGGTGCATCTTTTAATTATCTTTTTTTTTTTCTTCATTCTCTCTCTATCTCTTTCAAACTGGCAAAAATCCAGTGACTGCTTTGCTGCATCATGTATGAAATGTTTCACTTCCTTGTAATAGTAAGGCTGCAATCCTTCTTTCAAACTGTGACTATTAATATGCATTTCATCCTCTGGCTTTCCTGAACCAAAGCAAATGAACTGTGGCCTCATTGAAATGATATGGTCTCTTGACCCTTTGTGCAGTTTAAAATGATGTAACCTGAACCATTTTAATCTGAAGGCTGGAACAAGTCAGAAGCTCTAATGAGTTCAGGACATTTGAAGACATCAGAAGGGCTATCTTGCCATAAAAGATGCATCTTTTGCATAAAGTAGATATAACACCATATACTCCATGAGTGACACAGACATAAAAAACTACCCAGTAGAAGATTTTTCTGCCTCTTCGCAGTGATGACTTCAGAGACTAGATCTTGCACAAGGGATTAAATAATTGATAATAAAAGTGTCACCAGAGTTAAATGTCTCTATCAACTTTTCCAACAAGAATAAACATTATGGTGAGTACTTAAACCTACACAATTTCTAAACTGGGAGACTATTAAAAACTTTGTGGAAATCATGCCTTCCAGTGAGATGGATTTGTTACAGATTTTGAGAACAATGTTTGTCTCTGCAGCCCGCTATGAGACGACACTTCTGAAAATAACCTTCAAACACATTTGGAGGTCCTTCTCACTTCCATTGTGATCATATCCAGAGATCCCATGAACTCCACAGACCTTGGTGACAAACTCCACTAAAGTCAGTGAAAAATGAATATAATAAAAGTTTATATTTTTTTGGGGTTCTTTTAAGACCTCTAAACATTTTATAAAATGTGAGGAGTCCAGTCTTAAAAGTGGGAAAACAAAGATAATGATTCCATCTTGGAAAGCAGTTAAGATAGGCACAAAACCTCTGTTCCACACGTCATTTCCAAAGGATCAGCCTGTTTTTTTAAACAGTTTAAGAAAGAGCTTCTGCTCATACTATGCAGTGGTGAATTAGTGCTCTGTTCTTGTTTTGAGAGCTAGCAATCTAATAACAGAGGAAAAAGGCAAATTAAACAAAGCAGAATGAATACAGACTGCAGAGCTGGACGTAACAAGCCTGGATTAAACAATTAGAATACCAAGGGAAAAAATCTTTCAGAGAGCAAAGGGTGTTCCTGGTCACTGATTGCTATTTAAATTGGTTTGGCCTCTAACGATTTAGAGATGGTCAAAACGCATAAATTGCCCTGAGCTTTATGTGCTTGACTGTGAAGACTGAAGAAGGGAAAAAGTCCAATTTGCATAGTACATTTTTTATAGATGGTTAAGCCTTTAAGCAGATTAATAAAGTTTGTTACTTTTAAAGGCATGGGTTGGTATCAAATGACAAGCATGCAAGTTAAAAATAAAATGAAAACAACATAGACACACACTGATTAGAAACACATACAATACCTATTTACCAAGGTTAAGGTCAAAGACTTATTATAGTCAACCAAAACATCTGCACAGGAAAAGCTTTCAAATTTCAGCAAATTACATATCAAATCATCTTCTGTGTCTTGTGGTTCTGTTGAGATCCTTGAAGACCAGTGTGTGCTAAAATAATGTTCCAGCTTGGAGCACCAGCTAAACCCCTTCTGATAGTTATTAATTCACTTTCCAAGTGGGATGCTATTCAAGCTCTTCACTTTAACTCTCCACCCCAATATTTTTCCATTAAATGATGGAATTTTTTTCATTACATGGTTTGACAACAGAATGAGAGAAATCGAAAAATACCACCTGCCTTCAAGCCCAAAACACTATATCCCATCATGTAAATTTTACCCCAAAGACATTTCTGACTATAGAGAAACTCTGTATTAGAGAACAAATTATGACTGGACTCATAAGAGCACATTTTTTTGACTGCACTGGTAACAGCAATTTTTTTAGTTTCTGCTTAAATCAGAAAGAAAATCTGTGACTTATTTAAAATTTCTATTTTATACATTTGTTACAAAATCAAAAGATAAAGAGAATAATTTGCAACAGGATTATTTTTTTAACATGATACAAAAAGGTTTAATTTTTAAAATTGACAAATAAACTGTATACCAAAATAAAATTTTTAAAATTAAAAAAGTAAACATTTCAATTACATGATATTAAAATGAAAGTTACACTATCTTGTAAAAAAAAAATCTGCCATTTTAGGAAAAAGCAACTTAATAAAAAAAATCACAAGATGTGACCCAAAACATTTTACAGCTTTTGAAAATGAAAACAAATAAAAGTCTTGCCCTGCATTGGTAAACATTATCTTGGGCAATAATTGTCATGGCATCCTCTTCAATAAGAACTGCTGTGTAAATGCAAATTACACCTCCATTTTGGAAAAAAATGTAATTAACAAAAAAAGGAAAGTACCTCTAGTCTGCCACTATCTAAATTCATTATATTCATCGTCATGGCAGCAGACATGGTTTCAAATTAGCCTGTTATCCCTTACTGCTTTTTAGTAGGACATTGAAAGTCTGAATGACAAACTGAAATTTTTCCTTCTTTTATTTTTTACCAATAAGTCAAGGCACTTAATACTATTTTTATGTATAGCTTACATAAAATTACATTACTCACGGTTTGACTTTTATAAGCATACAATGAAAAAAAAGAACACGCATTTCCATTACTTAAGGTGCCCTTATTATATGCCCAAATACAGAATGGGCATATAACAATCAAAAATGTATCTTACACAAACTTTTCTTTCCAAAGAAAAGCATTTAATCAGTAACTGAATATGAATATTCAAAATACAGGCAAAGAACCCTCAAAAAAGGAGCCATTCAAGAAAAATATAAAGTACAAGGTATGGAGGAGGAGAAGCCCTCTCTCAGCTTCCAGATTCTGGCTGAAGAAGCTTGTTTAGTGCAAGATTTTGAAATATAATTATGTAACTAAGCTACTAATCCAAATGATAAATAGGTATACAAAATCACTGATTATTATTATTTTAAAGGAGATCTTAGCAGAATTTCAGTCCTAGTGGAGGATCTTGTATTAGCAAAATTAAATTCAGTGCTAGGGAGCACTATTGGTTGGAGCAAATACCAGTAATGCCCTGCAGTGAAGTCAGCACAGCCAGGGGTTCAGTTTGCCTTGATGCCTCTGGTATCAACATCAGCAGTCCAGCTGTTTGCAGTTGTGTTCAATGTGCACACAGTAAGGCTCTAAGTTATGACACCAAGCTTTGTTTCACAGCTTGCATTTAGAATGAGATTGCAAAGGGTTAGCCAAATGTTAGTCAGGTGGTTTCTGCTTTGGTTGCATAAGTTACTGTGAAAATCTGGGAATCCCTGAGAAAGTCAAAGGAAACTGCTTTGTGGGCGTCGCTTCAAAGGGCTGGGATGAACCGTGTGCTGGATTCTTTTTCCCAACAGCTTCTAAATTTATCTCCATTGTTCTTTTTTTTTTCTTCTTTTTATTTTTTATTTTTTTTTGCTTAGTACTAAACCTGGATCCCAGCCAGTGAAGGACAACAATATCTTAACAGAGAACCTCATGTATCCCACATGGGTCATCTACATTGTCTGGCATCCGTGTGCATCAGAGATTACAACAGTGGAAAACAAAAGAATTACGCAACAGAAAGGTCTTGATGAGGGTAAACAAGAGAAACGTGACTTACTGCTGAAGCGCTTTCCTGCCAGTGGTTAAAGCAGAGGGACAAGAGGACATCCACCTTCAAATCTTCTCAGACAGTAACATAAAAAAGCAGCAAATAAGCAGCTGGAGTCTCATGTACTGTTGTCCGGTGTTTCTGTTTAGTCAGTACTGTTCCGTAGAGCGGAGATAAAGGACTAAATCATATGCAATTTCATACAAAAGCATGCATTTGTTTTAAGATCCAGCTGATAACATTGATAAAGTCTTAGGTAAATTAAAATTGTGTTACCAAAGTCAATGCTGGCTTATTCAAAAGGAAAATCAACCATACCCGTGAGAGAACTTGACTGAGAGGAAGACTGTGGGACCATTAAAATCCTGATCTGTTCTGAAAGAGGTCACTTGTTTTGTCATGTTAGCCATCAGAGAAGTGTGGCCCTTGGAACGACCACCCCTCTAAGCACCTGCTCTGTGCATGGTTCTGTTTGTCAAGGCTTAGCAGGCTCCCCAGCTTCAGCCCATGGCACCATTGCCCTCATTTTTAACCCTGTCTTTCTCTCTTCACATAGCAAGGGTGGATCATCCCAGCTCTTAAGGAAGAGGATTGCGAAGTATTAAGCTGGAGACTCGCTCCTTCTCACACTCTTTTCTCCTGCAGCTCATTGGCAACAGCACATTGCTTCAACAGGTACAGGTACATCTGCTCCATGTGGAAACAGGAGACTCACTCCAAAAAAGGCTGTGAGGGTAGGGTTGAATATACACAAAAATTGATGGAGAGGCTATCCAGAAGCATTAGGAAAGATGCTGCTGAAAGCCTAGGTACTTCAGCTATAGGGTTTAAGCAGAATTTAAGCATATATGTCAAAATTGTAACATTCTGAAAAGCCTTTTTTTAGCTGCTACCTAGTCCAGGAGCTACCTAAACTCCTTTGGTAAGTCCATGGACTCTTGTGTAGTCCAGAATGCACAGAAGTATTTCTGCTTTCACAGAATTAAGTTAATAAATGCATTCCTCCTACTTAAACCAGATCGGAATATAAATATCAGATGCTTTTCTGCCTATTCTGACATTATGATTAAATATGCATTCTCAGAACTTACCTAGCATCCCCACACAGCATTAGGACTCAAAAAACCATGCTGCTTCCCTTTAAGATAAAACCTAATGATTCAGTCAGGATGCAGAAAATAGATTCAGCTGCTTCCCTTATTGAACCAATGCAAATCCACATCATTGCCCCTAGAGAATGCTATAGCCACCAGGATACAAATTATTCAAAATAAGGATAGTCTCAAATTAATCCTGCTGAAGCAGTGCCACTGTGCATAATAGTTAATTGTAGCCAGCAGGTCAAACAAAGTGTTTATTCTCTTTTACTTGGCACTGCTGCATCTGCACTCTCACTTTTAGGCGCCTCTGTGCAAGAAAGATGTTGAGAAACTGAATTAAGTCCAAAGGAGACGCAGCAAGACGAGTACATGGCATATAAGGAGAGGCTGAGAGAAATGAGTTTGTTCAGCCTTGAGAGGAGAAGGGGAAGGGGAAATCTTACTGCTCTCTGCAGCAGCCAAATGGAAGGAGGCAGAGATGATAGATATAGGCTTTTCCTGGAGGTACACCACTGAAAATCTCATGCACTGATGGCATGAGAAACGATGGGCACAAGTTGGAAAGCAGGGAATTATCTTTAGATTTAAGGAGGGGAGGAAAAAAAGTAACACGGAGATGATCAGACACCTAAGCAGGTTGCCCAGAAAGGCTGTGGAATCACTACTAACTTTACTGAGCAAGTCTCCCAACTACCTGATCCAACTGAACCTTCTTTGTGCAAGGGAGTGGAGATGATGACCTCAGTTTTGCTATGATTCTGTCATTCTGTGAAAGGAAAGTACTGCTGTAACCTCATAGTTGAAGAACTTCGTTTGCAAGAGGAGATCTGAATTCTGGTCCCTAGAACCAAATGTTTACTTACGCATGTTTATAGACACTAACAGGCACAGAAGGAGGTGTTAAATCTCTGTTAAAAACAGTAAACAAGAACAAGCCTCTCTTTTCTAAAATGCCATATATTTCTGCCTCCTGGACAGTGCTTGCATTCTGGGCTGCAGATTACATATGAAGAGATGCATCTCCAGAAGATGCAAGTAAGAAAAACAGTGAGTGAGATCTGGGATGTATCCCCAGCCTTCCAACTGGTTAGACATAGGCAGAATTATACCTGTTCATGGACCTCAGGTATACCCCTCCCTTTATTCCAAGATGCCTAATTTTCTCCATGTTTTTGTACAAGAAGCCTGTGGACCACATTCCCATGCAAGACACTGAGTGCTTTAATTGAACCATTCCCTAGCAATTATTAGATTTCCTACAAAAATGCCAAGTCTTGTAAAGTTTCTGCCTTCGATGACCTAAATTCACAAACTTTCACTTGTTAGAGAGTTGATTTCCAATACACTTTACAAAAAGTCTTTAACCCCCCAATCTTCAAGGTTGCAGATGCGATAGTATTTAAATTATCAAAGTGGACACTACCTTATTCAGAGATAGCTCGATCTTTATACATACATGCTTTATTTGATATCATTGTTCTCTTACAGCCTTCTCATAAGCATGTATTATCTGTCATACATTGTATTCTCTTGAGAAACTCTGAAAGGGAAAACTAATTTCCAGTTCTGTGCTTTTTTTTAAAGACTTCACCACATGAGGTCTTTGTTATGGCTGCAGGCCCCAGGTGCTATAGTTATGTGATATTATTTTATTACAATGATTTATATTATTATAGACTTTGTAAGAAAGAGGGAGGTGTAATTACCAAATTAAGCAGAGAGTTAGTATGATCAGTGGGGATTGAAGTGTAAGGAAATGGTTTCAAGAAAAGGGTAAGCTTTTTTTTTATATCTTATTAAAAAACAGGCATTAGCATTTCAACTTCTTATGTATCCATATAAACAGAAAAGCCTTCACCTAGGCGAAAGCCTGAAAATGGGCTCAGCATGAAAATAATATTTTGTGAATGCAAATATATTGTAAATCATTTTTAAAAGATTTTCACCTTTGCTTCTTGTAATTAATTATTGAAATAATGTTCCTCTTACTGTTCTTACCATTCTCACTGAGTGTGGAGGTTCTGAACTATATATTGCTCATGAATCAGTACTGAATTTGACACTAGTGATATAAGAAAGTAAAGGTGGATGTTTAAGAGATTGGATGCAGGCAGAAAATACTGATATGTTGCAGAACAAAATAAATTTCCCACCATGATAGGTAGGTTGGAATCTATTTCCAAATGGTAGCAGAAGTCTCTGTCTTAATGTCGCTAATCATATTAGCTAAATATCACAGTAGGTAAAATGAGTTTTCAATAACAGTGCTGAGTAATTTTCCAGCTAGTTTCATGCTTGGTATAATCTTATCTTTTTCTTTGTAAGTTTTGCATGGATATGCTGGGGCAATTATATTCAGGCATTTGGAAACTAAGCTAGCACAGCAGCTTGCCAGTCTGCCTTAGCGTGACCCACTGTGGTGTTTATGTTCTGCATGCCAGTTGTTATTAGCTCACATGTGCATGGAATACCATTTTCCTCTTTATTGGTTTAACATAATGGTATACCATGGAGAGTGTTTTACAGAAGGGATAGGATCTGAATATAAAGACCTTCTTTCGAAGCAGGTATTTTTTATCCACACACAGGAAATTTCACTCATTCTTCCCATTTTATTCATGAACACTAAAATAGACATCATGGCAGAGCTTAAAGATTAATAGATAATGGATAAAATAATTGCAATTATCTTCCGAGCAGTCACAGTTTGCTCAGTGTTGTATAAGCCTTTTCCCAGTCTGAGACATTCGTAGAATAAAGGGCAGGTTAAGATTGTCCGCCACAGAAAAGGATAAATTGCTCAGTAAATTTATTAGTAAATTCAACAAGTGCAGGCACACAGTGCTTAGTGTCCTACTCTAACACTGTGGTTACCTCCCTCTCAAAGGTAGGGCTGACTTAAATTCACTTTACCTCCCCACCATACAGCTTCCTCCAGTCTGCCTCTTCAGCTGGGCATAGAGAGTGAGGTCAGAGAACCATCCAGGTTTAAAAAAACAAACCAAAACTAAATCCTCAAAAATAAAAATTATTTTTTCCTTTATCCTAGTCTACTGCTTACTCTGCCTTATAAACAACTGTAGCACAGCAAGACAGGGAGTGATTCATGTGAGGAACAAAAAGGCAGGGGCAGCAAGATACGGGGTATTTGTGTCCACAGAACTGCTGAAGAATGTGAAGGGAAACAGGATCCAAAACAGAGAAAACAGAAAGGTGTCTTGTTCACAGATTTGACCAGATTTGAAGTTTTCATTAAAAAGAGAAATGATATCCTAACATGAATGAGGAAATGGAAGTCAAATCTCATTCTATATCAGGGTCGGGGCAATCCCAAGCTCAAACGCAGGCTGGGTGGAGAATGGATGGAGAGAAGCCCTGAAGAGAAGAACTTGAGGATGCTGGCAGATGCACAGCTCAACATGAACCAGCAGTGTGCGCTTCAGCCCAGAAAGCCATCCTGGGATGCATTAAAAGAAGTGTAACCAGCAGGTCGGAGGAGGTGGTTCTCTCTCTCTACCCCTCTCGTAAGACCTCACCTGGTATACTGTGTTCAGTTCTGGAGTCTTTGGCACAGGAAGGACATAGATCTGTTAGACTGAGTCTAAAGGAAAATCACAAAGATGATCAGAGGGCTGGAGCATCTCCCATACAAGCTGGCTGAGAGAGTTTGGCTTGTTTAGCCTAAAGAAGAGTAAGCTCCAGGCAGGCCTTATAGCAGCTTCTCAGTACTTAAAGAGCGGCCTGAAGGAGAGATGGGAAGGGACTCTTTATCTGGGACTGCAGGGATAGGAAGAGGGGTAACAGTTTTAAACTGAAAGAGGGAAGATTTATATTAGATATCAGGAAGAATTTTCTTTTCTCCTGTGAGGGTGGTGAGGCACAGGCAGAGGTTGCCCAGAGAAGTTGTGGATGACCCATCCCTGGAGAAGTTCAAGGCCAGGCTGGATGAAGCTTTGAGCGAATCTGATCCAGTGGAAGATGTCCCTGCCCATGGCAGAGGAGTTGGAATTGAGTGTTTCTATGATTAAATCATACAGCAAGATTACATATCTCAGGCTAAACCAGAGAAGAAAGCAAGGCCATGGTAAGGGACAACAGATGCACGGAGGTCTCTTTCTTCTGCTTTTTCTCCACTCAGGACAGAAAGCAGAACGCCTGGCCACTGCACTGGGAACATGCAGGCTCTGGGACTACAGCAGAGGAGTGGAAAAAGATTCCCAAAGCCACCTGCTGCTCTTGGTACACAGACCTACAGGTATGCAGAGGGGAGTCTGCTTCTTAGTGACTTCTTACTAAACTTTGCATAAGCATGCCAAAAAAGTGCCAGGCAAAAGGAGTAAGGAAGTATTAATAAAAATGGCAGGGTTAGAAAATGTGAACAGCCTTGCTCAAGTGAGCTGTATTAATTTAAAAAAAAAAAAAAAAAAAAAAAGAACCTAACACATCCAACAACTTGGGAAAAGACTAATAAGAAACAAATTTTTGTTCCAGTCTGCTATTACTCTGCCTTTCTCCCTGGAGCCTATGGATTTTCATTTAAATCATGCAGTTCATGTCCAAAACCCTCTGTAGTATGTGACAAAAATGGGAGGATAATGGGTCTTGGCCTAATGTCCCTCATCTTGTGCAAGAATATATTTACGGGGAGGCTGCAACAGTTCAATCAGTGCCAATATATTTTGGAATAGATTATAAATATGCATATCTCATTGATTTTATGTTAGTGTTTAAATGTTAAAATACAACATAGAGAAAATATTTTAGGAAGTGATTTGAATAAGCAGTTAAATTGTTAAACATAAATAAATTAAGAGATCCTGAAACAGGTATTTTTGCAAACACACAAATGGACAGAACCTCTCTAATTTTGACGTACACCTACCACTTGATCTAATGGAATACTCTAAACCCCAAAAGCCTTGTTTCCAGCAGATTTGTATCATGTGGCTTTTTTTGTTCTAAATGAATTAGAACAAAGCAGCAACTTATTTTTTATATATACTTTCAATATATTGGTTAGTCAATGCAACAGAAAAACACATCTTTGTGCTGTGGGGAAAACTTGAGCCAGTGTTTGTGCCTTAGTATACATCAGAGGACAAGCCTGTCAGCTTTTGAGTAACATCATGTGTAAGTTTCTTGATCTCTAAAAAAAAATTACAAACAATGACTAGGAAGATTTTGTTTTGCTTTGCTTTTTTTATTCTTCTCTTCAGTCAAGCCATTCATAATATACTTGTTCCAAGTTCTCTGATCTTTGTCTGAGTTCATGCCCCTGATACTCACTGAGGGCATTAAGTAGGTTCTCTGCTTGGCTGCCATTTTCAAGAACCATGTGAGAAGCATGCATCTTTCATACACCTATCTCTCTGATTTGGAAGTTGGCCAGCATATTCCAAAGTTATTCAGAAGAGAAAAATGAGAGCGAGCAGAGTGACAGGCAATATGGTGACAGCAGCTTCTCTTCTTTTGGAAACCAGGCAAAAATAGATGTTTTGCATATCCCAAATGCCGAAATTAAGTGGAAGGCAACTTTTCTGGGCTTCCGGTCGAAACGGAAACCAGATGTTTCAGGGTTATTTTCTCTGGTCCTTCAGAGAAGAGTTGTTTTGTCAGTAAGTTGCTTCCTCTGTCAGGGCCTGGTACTTTTTCCGCTGGTATTCAAGTGCACTTAAGGCTGGGGGCGGGGCAGGGGCAGCCAAAAAACCTTTCTCAAGGATTTTGGAAACTCATTATAAAAAAAACATGTTCAGCACAAATAAGTGTCTGCTCATGTTTTTGAGTTTTAAATCCATTTTTTTTCTTCCTTATAAAAACAGTCAAATCTTCAGCTTGTCTAAATCAGCACAGAATCTTTCAGCAGCACCCTGCCAATTTACACCAGTTGAGAGCCCTTGTATGTAAAAGCAGATGATTTCCCATATATGTCAGATTTCAAAGTTGTACTGGCAAAAGTGTGGAAGTCACTTCTTGTTTGCATATTGCTATTGAAATAAGGAAACTGGCCTTAATTCTCCAGCCTATTGATTTGTTCCTACAGACAATCAGCTGGCAATCCCAGACGGATGGGAGTGTTGGGAAAGCACTGGGGAAGGAAAACTTGTGAAAGGCCAAACTAAAAAAAATAAAAGGAACTGCTTTAACAGTTCTCTCTCTCCCTACTAGGTGATGTTTCAAAATAAATATTATCTGCTTCTATTTTTTTAAAAGAAGAAATCTAGGATAATAGGCACCCCATCAGACTTTCTTCTGATGGGAAGAAATAAAGTTTTATTGGGGGGGATAAGCATCTATTAATTCAACAGATTGTTATTATATGTTCGAAATGGCTAGCTATAATCTAGGTTTAACACACTCCAGCTTGGAGAAGACTGATGCAAGAGCTTAATTTTACATGCTGAAAATCTCAAAAAAATCTCACCATCAAGGAATCAATCTTCAGAGGTTTACACATGAATGTAACCTTACATGCAACAGTTATGAGACAATCCAGGATGCGTAAAATTTCTTTTGCAAGAAAAGGACAATAACTGGTAAAACTGAGGACACCCACATTCTTTGAATCTAGGTCTTAATGTCAGCTTCAATGTCAATACAAGAAACAATAATTCCTTAATTTGTAATGTGATAGGCCGTATCAATGATTTTTCTGTCACTGTTCTTTTATTTTTCTACAGCAAACATCACTATGAGTTAAATACAAAGATTTGAGGGCTTTAGCATATTTCCTTAATTTCGATATTTTTTCTTTATTCTTAAGAGTTATCTGCTTTATTAAGAAACAACTTCCAAACTGAAAGGGGAGAACAACATAAATTACACAAGATTCTAAATTATAAACTACTGTAAAATGTCTAAATTGCTACTGGGAGTAGCAGGATGAGAAAACAAATTACACTTAGGTAGATTTGACAATATTTAACAAGCAAGAGAGGAACTTACACGCATAGGAGAAATAACAGGTACAAAGAAGTAATTACTTTTGAACTTCATCATTTTTATTTGTAAGGAAGGACATTCTTCTGTGTTGATTTGGAACCTAGCAATAGAAACAGTCTTGTGTTCTGTACTTTTTGCATCCTTCAGGAGAGTCATGGGAAAACATTACACTTGTAGGCTCATTTTCATGCCCATGAGCATGCAGTCTGAATAAGGTGGATTTGTTTTGAAAAAATGAAGGCAATGCTATGCCCTATCTTATAATGACATTGTGCAGCTGTGCACAGGATGAGATTTTATTAACAGTAAAATAAAGTTTGATGAGTGCTATGAACACAGTATTAAATGAGGTGATGGCAAGACTTAAACTAAAGAAACTACAATACTTCTGCTTATGTTTTAGTGACCAAATTAAGCAATCTTTAAGGGGTATCACTATGCAAGTACTATCCATATTAGTTAAGGTATCTGTCCAGATTCATTTTTTGGGGTGAAAGTAGCATTTCAGTAGCAAAAATGTCAATATAAAAAGACACCATTTTGCATATGGGACATAAAAGGCTTCAGTCTTCACAAACTCCTACAAAATTTTGGAATAACACAGAATTTAAGAAAGACTTAGGAAAATTTATCCAAAAAATGTTTTCTGACAAATAGAAATTGATCTGTCTTTACTAATGTCCAGGATCAGACCCATAAGTAAAGGGTCTATTTAAAATTGGAAGTAGAAATCACAAGCAAGTTAGGACAGGGAAGGCACACAAGAAGTAAATCGTATTGAAATGCAAACCCATTACCTCATGGTTCCACTGCTAGCTGTCATGGGAGACATGACTTCAGGCCAGACAGTTTGTTCTGAATGTGTTATATCTATATGGATAAAGGCATCTGTCCCAGGAAATGACCATTCACCTCTGGGCAGGTGCTGCAATAGTGTCTTCACATGCATTACCCATCTGTCCTCATCTAGAGCAGACTTGCCTCATCCAAACTGCAAGGCATTTGCTATGAGTCTCCTCTATGCCCATTTTAGTGACCCTAGAACACACTTTTGTATATGCATGTTTTTTCCTGTTCAAAGAGTTCAAAATATTGTGAGGTCAACACTGCAGTCCATCAACACAGCAGTTCTGTGTCACATACTACAGCAGCTGGTGCCAGTCCTGGGGCATGATGTGAAGGCATTTGGGGTGTTTGAGAGTGCAAATCTTGCCAGGAGTGCCAAAGAACCAAATTTATTGAAATCGTGTCTACTTTTCCTATAATGAGGGACTTACAAAGTGAACTATCCTTCAGATGATAGATGAGTTTTGTCTTACAAAGAGCTATTAGCACACTACAAAAGGAAGCCAGGGAGCGAATGAATAGTTCCAATCTGCAAGATTTCATCCCATTTCACTCTGTGCAGTTTCTTATATGGATGGACATAGCAATTACATTGCAGCTGTGAGAAGGAACAAGAGTATTTGCGACAGCATTCTAGTCACACGGCTGCAAATGGGACCCTGCTACTGGTCCTTTATCTCCACCCACAAGTCCTTCTCTCTTTCATACCTGAATAAAAACTAAAGCAGCATCTAGATTTAAATGACTTCTAAAGGATGTGAATGGGTGCCTTGTTCAAATATTCAGAGCTCAGAATATCAGATAGGGGTAATGAAAGGATCTCATGGTACTCCTTCAGAAGCTTGTCAGATCAAGTTGTAGGGAAAGCATGGGTATTTATATATATAAACAGAAATACCACTAAACGGAGATTAAATACCACTATGTAATGCAAATGGATTGAATATGAACAGCAGTACGCCATGTGAGATTGTACAATGAAACCACAAATGTAAATATTAAACTTTGCCCAGACAAGCACGTCACTGGTGCAGGCAAGTTATTACTTCCCCAAATACTATTTACCAACGTCTAACTACAGTAACCAAATGTTTGGTTTGAACATGTATTTTAAAGGTTGCCTTAGCTCAGCTATTCCAGTAGCCCTATCTCGAACAAAACCCCAGCCCAGACAAAACCTGCAGCTGAGGATTTTTAAGGAGGGACTTCATATATTTGTACAAACCACTGAGGCTGAAAACCTCACTAGGAGTGCTGGTGGGTGACTGCAATTTAAATTATTCTTATAGTCTCTTTAATTGCACTGTTCAGGTAAGAAATTGTCCTTTATTGGAAACTTCTCTTTATACCAATTTGTTAAGCAAAAAATAACATCAGTGAATTTTCAAAAATATTTTTCCAAGGTGTAGACTGGCTACATTAGTGAATAAAAATTGGAATAGGAAAAAAAAAAAAGAAAAATACCCCAAACAACAAAACAGGAGGGAGAGTGTGTGTGATTGAAGTTAAAAAGTACATAAATCACTTCAGAAATATAATTTGCAAATTCATTGTGTGAAGTAATTAATCAAAGTATGGCTGAGTTATAGTACTTGAGAGACTTTGATCTGACAACTGGAAGAAATATAAAGAAACTACTGGGTATCAAGCTACAGTGTTAGGATGTAAAATGTTTCTCCATGCAAGTCACAAGTTTAATTACTTCTTTTTTTCCACTGACAGACCCAAATTAAAATAAATGGGCCACATCAAGACAAATTTAAGATGCATGGAGAGCTTAAGAATATATTGTTCCCATAATACAGGACTATCATGGAATTTATTAATAAAGCTGTTCATTTTTTTCTTTCACTGGGAATCATATTGGGAAAGTAAAATAGAATACATAACAAGTGCTTAACATTTTCTATTTAGACGATTTTAAAATGGTGGGTTTATTTTTACAAGTATATATATGTCTACCCAGATTTAGAGCACCATGAGACAAAATTGTTATGGTAAAAATACACAGACAGAACTGCCTTAATGCTATCATTCCTTACTCTCAATATAATTTCTGTTTCAGTAACACAGAGATTGTTTTGTTAATCTGTATAGGTTCAAACCTGCTGAAAGTTACTTGAGATACTTCATAACTAAATGTGACTAAATGCAAGAAAAAAATGAAAATATATTTTTTTTTTGTAAAATGTATGCAAATCTATGTTACAAATGTAAATGACACTATTGCTAAAGGCAATTATTAAGTCAATATGTACTGCCACCATACCCTGTGACACACAGCAGGGGCTGTCCATCATACTGGACTCACATCAATAAGCATGCAGTCAGAAACCAGGATTCAGGATCAGCATACCCATGGTCAACGTTTCTAGTAATTTGCTTGAAATGAAAAACCACAATATAGAAAAGAAGTATCATTGTTACATCACCTGTGTTATGGCTTTTAAAACGATAGGTTACAGCCTAGCCTGTAACCAATAGTGTGGACTATTATAATGTATCAAAAAAAAAGGAGATAAACAGTAACATATAAGTGCATTCTCTCTACCACTCTAATCCTGGCTGATAGGAAGAGGTTTTGAATTGCTCTTTTATCTCCAGGGTAATGATCTCACTCATTCCCTTTCCTTTTTCTCATTCTCCCAAAGCTACCTTCCAGTACATTTATCCCTCTGCTTCACACAGTCTCTTACCTTCTTCTCACAGATTTCTGCCCTAAGTTATCTGTACATATAGCAATCAGCAGAGACAACACATAATTGCTTACGTTAACGAAGAAGTAGGAAAAAATCCTCCATTTCATCCATTTGAGTACTCAGCCAAATACAGATGCTTCATTGGCTGCTGCTGTTATTTAGTCATAACTCCTCTGGATATGCTACACACAATAGCACTGAAGGAGCCTCATTCTCCAGTCCCTGCTGACTAAATTGCATGAGCAATTATGCAATCTTGCAGTAGTGGGCTCCAGAAACACTCCTTTTTGTGCCTGAGCCGGTAGTGCCTGTGGGTAGGCTGGAGTTGTAGGAAAAAGGTGAATTATGTAAGAGAAGGAGAGTAGTAGTTTACATACTAGCACTTCCTCTGGGAAACATACCTAAAAGCCAGAGGATGTAAACACCTTATTTTCTGTGTGATTCACTATTGAAATTATCCTTAAATAGGGTTATTTTAAAGCAGTCTCTTCATTAAGAGTCTGAGATTTTAAGATCCCCAGCACCTGGGATGCATTGGCATCTTCCATCTTATTTACGTCAAGCAATGAAGGAGCCAGAAACTCAATAGATCATTCAGCTTGAAGTATCAATCTTAAAGCAAAAAAAAAAACCATAATCTTTCTGCAGATAAAACCGAAAAACAACCTTAAAGCAATGAAATCTCTCGGTTGCTGTTCTATACACAATGTGCTTTGCAAGTTCCAGCCTCACCATATCCTTCCTGAGGCCCTGCTTCCTTCCAGACATTGGTGCTTTTTTGCAGGCGCCCAATCTCAGCTCTCAGACTACAACTTGCTGAGTTCTCGTGTCACCAAAACTTTGTTGTGCAATCCACCCGTTCCCACAACTTGCCAAAGGTTGCCTTGATCTCTTGCAAGGCTATGAAAGATGGTATAGCAGGGTGAACAGGAGAAGCAGAGAAATGTCATATCAAATGGTAGAGAATATTTTTCTGGTAACAACCTAATTTTGAGTTTTTAAGGACAATGTCTAAATTTTGCACTAACTAATGGCTGGCTGAAGCTTCATTCTGTCTGTATAAATAAAGATGTCGTAAGTACTAGTACCTCTGTGGCCACTATTCTTTTTACTTTCTGATCCATTAGTGTTTTTTTGGTCACAAAGAGAGGTAATATTCTTCCTCACTAGGCAAAGAATTTTGAATTTTTGTAAATTTTTATGTCACCTTATTGCAAGTGATACGTTATATACATCTGCAGATATTTAATCCTGATTTTCCTTCTGTTGACATTCAAAGTGCATAACCCTCATTTCTCACACAAAAGGGAACAGGGTTCCATAAAAGCAAGCATCTGTTTCTTTCAGAATCTTCTGTTGGAATTTTCTTTAAGAATCTGTTTCTTTCCAGAATCTTCTGTCCTCTCTTCTCTTTTGCTTGAAGGAAATGAAAAAGTTCTGATACAATTGCTAGGAATTCTTCTTCTTTAGTAACCTTTGAGGCTCCTTGAAGTGACTCATTAGCTGTGAGGTATCCAGTGAAATCAAGTCATTTCAGATGTATACCACCATCCCTGGTTCACCACTTTCTCAGAAGCCTATATGATATCAGTATCAAGCCTCATGAAAAATATTATTGCTCATTCTCCAAATAAAGCTTTCAGCAAAGACCGTCTCTCTGTTTTAGGTGGTTGTGGTTACATCTAATTTGTTTCTTTTGTTTTCAAAATTGAGCATATTTCCACAAAATATGTGTCATCCTATATCATTACCCGTGGCTCAGAAGATGCTATTTAGTTTCTGCATTGTGGATGTTTTAACATCTAAAAACTTCCAACAACATAGGTACAATTCCTTTTGATGTCCTTTCCCCTCACAGCCACAGCTTGCTCCTCCTCAGTGCTCTCTCATTATTTTCCGTGGGGTTCCACGGTGCTTTTCTTGAATCTTAACTGGGAAAATTCTTTAAATTTGATTGTCCAAGAAATACTTATTTTTCATCTGAAAAATCATGGGAAATTTTAAAAATAAAATTGCCGACTTTTGGAGTAAATTCCCTATAGGTTGGAATTTTATGGTCTCCATCTTACACTTAAAAAACAGAAAAAGGAAGATGAGTGCCATAAGGCCAAAGTAAAGCATGGGAAAACTGTGGTTGCATGTGGAATAGTACTTGAAAGTCTTCGGCATCGTCCCCTCCTCCCCACCTTCTTAGGGTAGGTTTACAACTTAGGCTCATGGCAATATATTTAACTGATCTTGAAAAGTGTTCTCTGCACTGGTGCCATACTGAAGAAAAAAACTGGAAGACATCAGAAATTTGTGATTTAAAAACGGGAGATCAGCAAACAGATGTAGAATGAAACAGGAGGGGGAGCTCTCAGTACATCGGCCAGCGAAGAAACCATGCTCCAATGTAGCAATGTTTCCCAAGCCAGGAAAAGAGGATCAGCTCTCACTTTGCTTTTAGTTAGGAAAACGGTACAATTTTCTCACCTGCTGAGTCTGACCTTCGGCATTTACTGACACAACAGTTTTCTTTAAATTGCATCTTCCCTTCATCAAAAGCTTTAAGAGGCACTTTGTTTGTTGGAAAAATGAGTTAATTATCTTCTTTCCTTTGCCTTTTTGATAAAATTCATAAAATCTAACTTATTTCAGCAAGAAACTATACCAAACAGGCTAGGGAAAAAGCAAGAACAACATCAGTAACAAGTCAGAGATCCAAGAAATGTTGCACAGCAAGAGAACCACACACAACTGCTTTCTGCCTCATTTTCTCTATTAGTTAGGTCAGCACCACAAACTTCTCCTGCCTTGTGGCCCTATATGCCAAATACAACCCGCACCTTCATATGTGATCTACAAGGTCACCATTAGAAATCACATTTCCTCTTTGCAGCAACTTCCTCATTTATTGCAAGGTGCTTCACTCAACTTGAAATCAAGTAGAGACACTTGGAATGTCTGAAAAGGAAACAGCTAATTATAGACTAGTTACACATGCAAGTAACAGGACAAAGAAGTTGATTTTACAAGCCAAACCAAAATACTATTGAAATCAGTCAGGAATAATTTATCCAGCCATTGCCAGCTAGCAAATTTATAGCAAATAACAAGAAGAACATGTAGGATTGAAACAAAGGCTTAATAGACGCAAGACAGACTAGAAATAGAAATGTAGACTGTACATATTTTGAACCATTACCCATTATGAATTTGTAACAAACCAGGGTGATTTTTAGAGTAATAACCCTAGGCAAGACATGTACGACCCCCCCAAAAAAAATCTTTAAATGGTTCTAAAATTATCTGATTTTACATTTCTGTTAATTTTGCAAGTACTACATGTCCAAAATTGAAAACAATGGAACATTTTCTAGCCTTTTACTATGAATTGGATTCAGTCCACTGAATACTGTAAAATCAATAGATTTTAGGTAAGCTATAACAAAAACAAAGGTTTAGAGAAAGATTATGAATAAAAATAGTACTTGAGACCAATCAACAGTGAATATTGATTATTAAACACTTACCAAGTGTTCACGATTGGTGTCTGACATTAGGAAAGACTGCTGCATTAAGTCAAATGATAATAAAAGTAAGAAATCTGAATAGATAGAAAAAAAAGGACTTCCAAGGTTGGTCGGGGGAATAGAAAGAAGATTTAGATGATCTTGCCTAATTTAGCAAACCTGGTGCTGAGAAATGAGTATACACTAGAGAAGACAAAGACCTGAAAAAAACAAAGTTCATCTGAGAACAATAAAAAAAAAGTGTCTTTGGTAAGATTTGACTAGAAAATTAGAAGAAGGTTTCTAATTGTCAGAGAAGTAAGATAGCAGCTTAAGTACTTTTAAGATCAAACCAGATAATTCTCTAAAAGGAATTATATGACACAGTTGCTAGCAATAGAAAAGAGCTGTTACCCACTAGGTCGTAGCTGCTCCCCATTACCAAGGATATCCTTTCTTATCGCATGTCCTTAGAAAACAGAGACCTGTCAGCACTGGTTGGTATTTCACAAATGGAAAAAGAGGCTAAATTTTTCAAATGCACTTTAGAAGTAAATTATCCACTGCAAATTATTCATCAGTTTTATTGTTCGATCACTCATGTCGTGAATGAATTTCATCTAAAATTAATGAATTCTCTTAGTAGGACTAAATTAAAGATTTGTTGTTAAGCACTCAAATGACACGGATCAGATTCTCAAAGAATACTAGCTACTATTTACTTCCCCAACATCAAGAGTTTGTATCTTTTTTTTTTTTTTTCCCTGGGAAATACATTTTCCATCAAGAATTTATGTAAAAACTTTTAAAGTTTAAATATATTTTAAAGGTAAGAATTGCTGGGTCCAAAACCTGTGTATATTGATACATCCTCAAGGCAGTCCACGGACCTAGCACTCAGCCTTTCTCATGAAAGTTATCCAGATATCATTTTATATATACATATATAACATTATAGAAAAACATCTAAATTGTGATTCAAAAGTTGTAGATAAACAAACACAATAGTCTTACTTATCAGTGGAGACAGCACCAATAATGGAAAATATTAAATATGTTGGCAAAAGAAGAGACCACACTAAATCAACTTGGAAATTCCTGTAGATAGATATCAAAACTGAGAAATAGAAGCTCTATATGCTGAACTTGAAAAAAGTATCTAGAATGTCTTAGATAAAAGGAACTGAAAAATGCTCAACCACTAAACAAAGAATATCCAAATGTATACAAAAAGAATTTGCAGTTGGCTGAAAATTAGACAAAAGACAAATTTTGAGACGGATAAACCAGCATGTCTTTAGTAATACAAGTAAGGAATACCCCTTCCACAGTGAATGATTTCCATTTTCTTCCCCCACTTTCAAACATTTTGACTAAAAAAATGCATATATAAGATGGTTTTGTTTTCAACCAAATTTTGGGTCAACCAGAAATGAAAAAAATATTTATTTTCAGGCTATGAATCTGAAGCATCACTTTGAATGGAATTGATAGCAGAATGGAGGAGGATAAACTGTGATCAGAGAAGGGTGCCGAATCTTAATGACGAGTCTATTTCTCATCACAACTGGGGATTTGTCATAGCTTCCAATGAATTTACTAAATAGGAGACTTAAAAAACTATAGGTTTGAGGGTGGGAGGGTTGGAGTTCAACGTTTAACTATAATTGATAAAAAAGCTTTAACAGATAAGTTTCATTTTATTTACTTTTATTCCCCATTTTCTCTCTGATTTTGATGCTATTTACTATTGTGGTATACAGGTAAATTATCTGTTTGGTCATATTGTTGATGGGAGTGACATGTTTTTTTGTTTCATTTGCTCCTATCATCAGTAACATGCCTGTTGCTGATACTGTTCCTGTATTTTGTTCAAGCATGGTTCAAGATATTAAGAAGATATTAACAGCCTAAGGAGCAAGGACAGTGGCTATTTATCAGGTATATGTCCCAGAGAACCATTCAGTCTGCTGCTCCCTTTTTCCAAGCCAATAGTTCTTATATCCCTGCAAAGCAGCAGCAATCTGGAAAGACCCTTACTGGAACATGTTACAGAACAGCCTTTGGGCAGTAGCTGACGTATTCTGGAGAACTCTGAGCTCCTAGAAGCTAGATTTCATGTTTTCAGGGGTACTACACATGCTTTTTTGGATGTTTTGTTTTTCACAGAGCTGATTCCTGGTGTTATCTGGTATTCATGGCCCAGATCAAACTTCAGGCAGGCAGGTGTGAATTGCTGAAAGGAGCATGTGCATGCTATAGTTAGCCAGATTTTCACCTTGTCCAGAGCTTTGGAATCTGTACATCCCAAAGGCAGCCAAGCAGAGAAAGTAGAAGCTACCCTTAGTCACAGACACTTAATTTACAGTGAGGTACTTCTAAAAGTAATTATCCATTTGCAGATATGGGTCTTTGCCCTCTATTGTTTACAGTTATAAAGTGATTTGTCTTGCCTAGCAAGCTTAAGTGATTCTAGGTCTCTGCAAGTGGATTGAGACAATGAGAAAGAGAGAAAAGGAAATTAAATCTAAACAGCAAATGAGTCCTCTTGTTTCCTGGGAGAGCAGACAGAGGGAAGTTAAGGTGTGGGTAACTTACAACTTTAGTTTTGGAGCTCACTGGGAGGTACTTAGCTGCAGCTAAAATGGCTGCCGTTATAAAATCTTGGGTAGATGAGATGCATAGTAGATAAAGTAATAACCAACATCTCCCTTGGAGCACTTTAACAACTCGGTTTGAATTCATAAGTATTCTGATTGTACATGTGCAAATGCTTCCATGTAAAGGTTAGGTACCCATTGTTATTGCAGAGTCTGTTAAAAAAGATAGCCATATCGGTTGCTAGGAGATGGCAGACTTCTCCTGGAGAAAAATCACTCCTGATAAAAAAATTATTTTACATAAAGACCCTCTTAAATATAAATATCTTTGACAGCAGCTATTATTATTCACTGAGTTCCTTTACAACTGCATAAATGGCAGAAAAATATACTATTTGAATACCAGTTTATCCTAAAGTGTTAAATAGATTTTTCTCTCTTTTCTCCCCTCCCTTTTTTTGTTACTCCAAAGTGATATTTGCTTCCAGCTAGAATTGCTGCCTTCCTTTTTCTATAGAACATTCTGTGAAAGAAACATTTGGAGAACTGAGCCCAAAAATTGAATTCGCTTGTCTCCCCTTCCACCGTAAAACCAGCTTCGCTTAAAACGAATTGTACAGTAGGATAAACACTTTATCAGGAGGGAACTTGGACGTAAAAAGACGGAAAAAATCCTGCAGCAAGTCTTCACAAATAGATGGCTGGGAGAAGGCAGGAGGGAGGCTATGCCTCATGAAAGCAACCAACCATCCAATTCCATTTCAATAATGTTTGTAATTTTCTTCCTACTGAGGTGGTTGGAAGTACAGCTGCCCTATATTTGTGTCCATGTGCCCAGCTTTTGGTGAAAATGACCCTAACAAATAAAAGATGAAACAAATGATATACTTGCTGTTCTAAACTTGTGTAGTCAATAAATGAAACAATAACCTTTCCTAATTCGGTGTGCTCAGACTTGTTATTGTGGACATGAGAACTCCCCAGCTGCAGAACACAAAGGCATGCTGCCTGCACAATATGGGGTTTCAGCAGCTGTGCCTTCAATTGACCGGAGCTGGGAGAAATGTAGATCAAATACTAACAATAAGAGATCGATGTTGTAAATATTACCATGAGAAAGAGTGCACCAAACTCTGAGTGTGTCCTTTTTTTTTTTTTTGTGTAGTTGTAATAGTTTCTCAAGAATTTTGCACGCAGGGGGTGTGTGTGCGTGTGCATGTGTGTGAAGTGCCTCTGAATCAGGCAGCAGCATGTTTCCTTGTACAAATATTGACAGGAATCCTTCAGTTTATTTGGAATTTTCCTGAGAAAGCTACAACAATATGGTAATACCTCTTCACTACTTTTCACACAGTTGTTTCAACTGTTGGCACCAGGAAATCCTTATTGTTTTAATCAATACCACTTGGAGCGATGACATGTTCCTTTTTTTTCTTTTAGTGACAGACACGGTGCATTTCCTTGTACAAAGTTCTCATGAGAGACTTTTCGTGCTGTGCTTAGTATAGCCAACAGCAAATACGTATTTGCCAGAAGGCTGAAAGAAGGGGGTCACTATTTTTTCCTCTCCTGTTTTTCAGAGCAATGCTTTATGCTTCATTGCTGTACTTTCAAATTCAGAAATGACCCCAAGAAAAGCAATGGGACTACTGTCAATGGTTATAATGAAACATCTGAAGAATATTTGGAAGGTCAGGAGTTGTTCACTTAGTGAACAAGCTTTGAATTTAACCTTGATTCTGTTGTCCTCCTCTATCTCCTTTCTACCACTTCCACTTGAACAAAAAACACCCAGTAACGCTTTAAATGCATTCTTTAATGTTTTACATTAATTACAGACCTGATTAAAGTTATGAGGGTAATTTGAATGTAATATGTGTATATCCAGCCAGTATACTATAATAAAGGTTATCACAGCACCATATTTTGCTCTGCAATTTGTGCAATATACCACAGACAGAAAGGAGATGTAGGAAACATCTTTTTTAAAGGCATGTAGAGACAAACTCTGTCACTGTGCTGGTGACACAAAAAACTACTCTGTTTCCACTGTTCAAAGAAAAGGCAGGACCCTCACTCTCTGTTCCCACATACCCCAGACACTGAAGGAATTCACCTCTTGCAGCCCTCTTGCAATGTTTCAAATCAACTGAGAAAAAGTGCTTGTTTGCATAGTGCTACACATGTTCATCTCCTAGCACAATGAATAACTGTGCAAAATAAACATTTCTGACTTTAAACTTTAACAACTTAAGACATGCCCTTTAAAGAGCTTAATTGCAGCAGCTGCTCATCCACTGATGTGCTGCAGCTTACGTGTTTTGACATCCTCCACATTCTTTTTTTTCTGTCTTGATCAAGTAAATTCGTAGTTTCCAAGCTCCATTCAGTTAAGTATTGCAAAGCAAACATTTTATGCTTTCTGAGGGTTTTTTCCATTCCTCCTCTCTTTCCGTGATTGAGACTTCCTGTTTATCCCTAGTAGACCTTGGCATCATCCTTCAGTCAGTAATTTCCTCTTTCTGTGCCATCCTGTACCACTCCAGGCAGCAAAAACTTTGACATATGCTTTAATGAAGGTAAGATTAAAGCCCAAATTTTATTTGTTTCACAAGGCCTATGAGTTATTGAATGCATTTTCCTCTCATTGACTCTTGAGCAAAAGTGACTGCCCTAAAATGTTCTTATCCTATTTTGCTGGTGCAAAACCATTGTGAGTAACTGAAGGGAGCAGCAGTAAAGCCTATTTTCATAGAATCATGGAATGGTTTAGGTTGAAAGGGACCTTAAAGATCACCCAGTTCCAACTTCCCTGCCACAGGCAGGAACACCTTCCACTAGACCAGGCTGCTCAAGACTGCAACAACCTACCTGGCCTTGAACACTTCCAGGCAGAGCGCATCCACAGCTTCCCTGGGCAACCTGTTCCAGTGTCTCACCACCCCATCATGAAGAATTTCTTCCTAATGTCTAATACAAATCTTCCCCTTCCAATTCAAAGACATTCCCCCTCATCCTATCACTATTTTCCCTTGTAAATAAGTCCCTCCCCAGATTTCCTGTAGCCCCTTCAGGTACTGCAAGGCCACTATGAGGTTTCCCGCAGCCTTCTCTTCTCAAGGCTGAACAAGCCCAACTCTCTCAGCCTATCATAGTAGAGGTGCTCCAGCCCTCTGCCCATCTTCATACCCTTCCCCTGGACCCATTCCAACAGTTCCATATCTTTCTTATACTGAGGATTCTGGAACTGGACACTGTACTTCAGGTGGGGTCTCACAAGAGCAAAATAGAGGGACAGAATCACCCCTCTCAACCTGCTGGCCATGCTTCTATTGATGGAGCCCATGATACAGTTGGCCTTCTGGGCCAATCAGCACTCCCACATCCTTCTCCACAGGGCTGCCCTCAACCGCATTGTCCTCCATTCTGTACTGAAATTGCAGATTGCCCAGAGCCAGATGTAGGACCTTGCACATGGCCTTGTTGAATCTCATGAGGTTCATACAGGCCCACTTCTCCAGTTCATCCAGGTGCCTCTGGATGCCATCTCATCCTTCTGGTGTGGCAACACGTTTGGTTTCTGAAAAGATTCAGGTATGACAGAGATTATACAAATGGTTGGACTAACATTTTTTTCAAAATCTAAACTCATTTCTCTGTTTCAAACATGATCAGTCTTAAGAGAAGATCTCAAACAGTCAGCTCAAAAGAAAAAAGAAATTATTGACACTTAGACCTTGCAATATAAAAAATAAGATAATTTTTTCCATTCTAAATTATAAATCAGTCAGTTGTTAAGTGATGGAAAATAGTTATTTTTAAGAACATTCATCATTAACCATCTAATTTGGGGCAAATGCAGGGCCTAAATCCCTAAAACAATGTTTAAGGGGACATATATTTAGACACGGTAGAGGTCATGGTCATTTTCCTGGAAATTCTTCCAAAAGAGAGAACTATGTTAGTGGTAAGTTATTATTGCTGTGTTGCAAGACTAATTAGGACCTTATTTCAAAGGCATATAAACTGAAAAAAAATATTAAAACTTGCATAGCACTTTGAGTATTTGTCAGACAAATTAAACAATAAAAAGTAACAAAAAATAAAAATAAGTAGAAAGCAGAAAAAAGCAATATCTATCTGCCTTATAGTCCTAAAGATTACATTCACTTCTTTTTTTAATGTACATGAATTAATTGCTGCTTCATATACAGAAGTAACTTTGGAGAATGAGTTTATGACTGTAAAATGCTCTTGAAAGAGATCTTGGTGAGACTTGTCCATTTTAAGCTTGAATAATTTTTTTATGAATTTTTTTTAATAATAAAGGAAAAAGAAACAACTCTAGACACACACAAAATACTTGGATTTGTTTTGTAGTCAATCATGAAAATTTGGAAATATATTTTGTACGGTCTTGATCTACAGCCCGTACGACTATGATAGACATTTGGCTCTTATGTCACCAGTGTTTAATGCTGATTCTCTGACTAATAAATGCATGTAGCTGGGTAGGACACAGCTGAGTGCATGGCTGAGTACAGCACAAAAGTTTCATAGTGTTAGGTATGGTAAAATTACCTTTGACTTCAGTGAAATAGGGACATACTTCACTTAAATAACTGACTCTCAACACTTCTGACATTTATCCCAACCATCTCTTTAAAAACACTTCTAATTAGTTGAACTTGATCCAGACAGCTGTTAAAATTTACAATAAAAATAAATAAATCCCTTGATATTCCCATTTTACTAGCAATAAATAGAGAAATGTCTTAATTTAAATGCTAGATTTGACCCCTGCTCCTGTTATAAAGTTAATGTGAAAAAAAAAAAAGGTGAGGATCCAGTATGCCTTTTATCAAAAGTCAATTCAAAGCTCTATAAAAAGTTCAAACCTTTTGCAGCATACATTATCATTAAGATGAAATATTTAGTGGCTCTGTATTCCGGTCATCTTTTGACAATAACCTACAATGTCTCAGAGGTGGCGGGTGCTGGAGAATTCAGTCAATTATTAACGAACATCTCATTTTTCAGGAAGAAGGGCTGAAAAGTGCTAATTTGTATTAGCATGCCATCGATTAAATTGCACTTTCCATTTTAAAGTACTGGACAAATTCTATAAACATTAAAAATTTTAGCTGCTTTGAATCTTTTACAGTAGCCTTATAAAACTTTGAAACATTGCTGTTTAATAGCCATTACCATCTCTTGCCCCCATGAATGGTTATAACTCTTTGTTCTGTGGACAATAGGAAGTCACATTTTTGGATTTCATGTAATCTTCTTCAGAGATAAGCTTGTCACAAATTATAGCTACTAATAACGTTTCAGGCTTCCCTATGTGATAGTTGGCAAGGTGAACACAAGGTTGGAGTAAAATTAAAGTAGAACTGCTCTTACACTTTGTTCAGATTAAATCTCACTAATATTTAAATTTGAATTTAACAAAATGTTTAAAAATAAAGTTCTTGTGATTATTAAATGAGCATTAAAAGAAAAAGGAAACTGTATTGCTAAACATCCCGCCATATTCACGTGGATATGCACGTAGGTGATGTTACATTTTTGAAAACATTTGCCAAGAAAAAAGTTTTAGAATATTTACTTTTGTTGAGAAACTACTCACAGAGTTAATTCACAAACAGGCAGGACAGGAAAAGAATACTTTTCCACGGGATTTCAGAACAGCGCTCAGAGCAAAAGCTCCTCTGAGACTTCCAGTACCATCATCATCATATGCCGTGTTACATTTCCACCAGACTTTACCAACCAAAGAGGACCAGGCTGATCTGGTACCACAAGTTAAGATCTTCAAGGAACACTACCACATTTCAGGTCCAGGGTTATCAGCCGTGCTTACAAAGAGCATCTTCTGCATGAACAATGCCACTCCAATCAACAGGCTCAATTATGATAGTCAGCTGTAACTGCAGCAGGTGATGGAACAGTCATGCCCTTGCATGAGAGGGGCAAACCTCTGCCCCAGAGAAATACAGCCCAGGCAAGTCTAGCTGTGAAGGAGAACGTAACACTGGACATCTTTACCAGATCAGATGAGCATTAAGGGCTTAGGCTAAGTATGTCTCTGTTGTCTCATTCATTCCCTTCATCTTTCTTCTCTGCGATGCCACAGAGAACAAAAGAGCAGTCATTTTGCAATTGCCTGAACAGAAAGTTCTGGATACCAGTTAGAGATGCCACACTTGAGCAGATAACCATAAATTTTAAGAAAAGATGATTTCTTTATTTCCACCTGAATATACGCAAGGCAAAACATTAACTGAAAAGGATGGGAACAAAACTGAAGTAAACTTATAAAACCAACTGCGTTAACAATGGAAAGCTTCTTTATTATTTTCCTTTTTCTTTCTTTCTCATTTTTTTTTTTTTTTTAATTTCCTCTCCTCTGGCAATAAGGTTCCAGAAAAACCAGCTTCACAGAAAATGAGCAAGTGAACAAGTGCCTAGTGACTAGTTCTACACTGGAAATAAAGACTGCCCAGATGAGATCTAGTGTTATTTTGAGGCTGACTTCACAGAGGAAATGAACCCTCTAATATTTGACTAACTCTGTTTCCTTGTCTTCAGTGATATTTTTTAGTCTGAGAGAGTAAAATCCAGATTGTTGTGACAATTGTGAGAACAAATTAGTCAGTATTTATAAATCACTTGGAAGAAAAAGTGCTTTTGCTGATAATTATGAAATTGGATGAGATCAGCAAAACATGTTGCTTGGGAAACCAGTTGTTTTCTCTTCCTTTATATTTCAAAATCAGAAACACAGAACTTTAGTAACATATTGGTGATGCTGCAACGTAGGATCTAATACTCTAGTCAAATCTGTTGGAGTCTATACTTCTACCTGAATATTCAAAGAATTTTGCCTTTCCAGTTTTGCAGGAATGTGAAGGCAATTGACTCATTTGACTGTCAGCAGTCTGAAAACTTAAGTTTCCCTTTTGCTCACAACTACCTAAACCACACAAGACAGAACTCTGTATTCTTTGGTCTTAAAAAACCACATCAGATGACACCTGGCTTCTTAAATATATAATTCACAGCTCACTTAACCCATACCCCCTTGAAAGCCTCATATTCCCTGGCACTTGATTGTGTGGATTTGAGGATAAAAACCTATTGGGGAAGGGAAGCCTCAGAGATCAGCTTCCCCTGTAGACAAGCAGCCATACCTGCACACATACACATACAATACACTTGCCTCTCACAGCAGAGTTGTGTTTTATTTGCATTTTATTTTAGTTTAGTTTTTACACTTAAACTGAGGTTTGTATGCATAAAATCACAATAGTTCTTAGTTGCATGATGAATAAAGGCAACTGTTTGTATGTTTGGTCTTAAGCGACAAAATATTTGTATTATAATATTTAAGAATAAACACTGGAAAGAAGGGATAAGTTTTTGGGCTTAAACATCTGTTTTGAAGTGATATGAGGGAGTGAAATTAAATTTAATAATCTCCCTTCCTTCCTCTGCTTTTTTAAATCTTAAGACAATGTGGTAGGACATGTGTTTCAGATCTAGTGTGGTATTTTCAGATGTAGACAATTCATTATCCGTGGTTCTACTTTTCTGCATAACCCACGATTTTTCTAAGTACAAAATTGTCTGCTAAATTGTCCCCAGGTTACACAAAACAAAACAGCATTTGTGTATAATAAGGCATTACCTTCACCTGTTATAGACAGTGTTTATTCTGCACATTTTGTTTTCTCTGCTGGATTGTGGCCAGTGAACTCAATAATTTTTTGGAAAGCAAAGGATCTTACATGTCAAATTGTCCAATTTATTTTCCATAAGTTTAATCAACAGTCAGTCCTTTTTTGAAGGGAGCAGAAGGGAAGTCCTTCCATGCTTTTTAATGGATATTTCTCCAGTGAAAAATTCATTTTGAATATATTTAGCATATCCTAACTCACATGTGTGTACTTAAATCCAGCCAGAGGGTGTGAGCCAATTTAGACTTCCAGCTACAGGATTTTTGCACCCATATTAATTACACACTCGAAAATGCTCTTCAGTTGTGCCATTGCTCTGCTCATTCTGATTTACACTATGTTTTCTGAACAACTTTGACTATACTTGCACCCATTTTTATGCCTATAACTTCATGTCTCAGGGCACCACTCCTTCTTGGACCAGTAGGTCAGTCTAATCAGAAGGAGAAATTTACCACACAAAAGCTAAAACTTTTCACTGAATGTCCATTAAAATCAGTCACTTGAGTACAAAGCAGCAAGTGACATAACATGTTTCCTCTCCCATGCAGGACGAACTGTGCTTAATCAGGCATTTAAGAGAGACTTAACTTCTACAGTTCTCACCACATATGTTTTGAGCAGCTCAATGATCTGAAACACCAATTAGTTTCAATTCACACCTATTATCCTCCTTTAGTTCACTGTTAATTCAAAGTCCAAACTCCTCTCCTTGTCAAAAAGTGATAATTTTCTCTTTTTGTAAGTATTTCACCTGAAGTTCTGAAAACTATAGTGCCAAATATCATTACTTAAAACTTCATACGAAGGCCATATACCATTTGTCAAGTTCTCTATTTTCATGTTTTTATCCCCAGCATATCATCTTGCTTTCTTTCCATTAATGAACATATTGTTTCAACTCCCTCGAAACATATTCTCTCCTCAACATTGTTCTACCTAAACCGGTTACAGATTTTTATAGGACACCAGAATGACATTGCCAAAGGGGACTAAGATGACTGCAGTCTCATGAAACACTGCAAAGAAACATGCAATGGAAGTTAAAGCAGAAAGGTGGAAAAATCAGGTTTTCCCCTTTCTCACAGATCAAAAGTCATCCTGCAGTAACATCAGAAAAACATTAAACGCTTAACATGAAAAAAAATACCTTCTTAAAAATCTACATTAGTTAAAAATGTCTAAAAAAAAAAACCTCCATTATTCATTAGTTAATTTTCAGAACACTCATGTTTACCAGTCAATAATCCAAATGCTGAGAAAGAACCTAGCCAGTTTTTTTTCCATATATGCTTACCAGTCCATAAAATCAGTGATACTTACAACTCCAGCAGAAACATAACTTATGGTAGTTCCTTATTTGTTCCAAGTATTTCTATTATTTAATAACAGACAGTAATAGGGGGAATAATTTATTCCTTAAATATTCCTTTTGTCTGAAATAAATATGCTTTTTCTGCAACTTAAATCAGGTCACACTTAGACAAATCAGAAACAGAAAAAAAAAAGTATCAACTTAAGCACTTTAAAAATGCATTTGTTACTACTGTATCCTTTTTTCCTTTTGAAAATTAATGCTCATTAATTATAATGACTGATTATCTTAATTGCTTTTATTAGCTTTTTAAACAGTTTATTCTACATAATTGTAAAAATGTTCAGCTTTTTTTTTTGTTTGTGAATGCTTATTCTGAATTCTGTGTGAAATATGAGGTGGGATAACATTTCAAATCTCCTGCTGATGAGTTGACAATATAGAATTACCCATCACTACCAAATATCTTCACCTCCATGCACAGTACAAAGTTACTTACCTGTGCACCTGCTGATGTCCTTTCATACATACTGCCTATACAAATTAGCATGTTGCATACACTGCTTCCAGCTACTGCAAAACAAAAAAATCAGCTAAACGTTAATCTTTTCAGTTACGCTGACAATGTTGTTCAAAATCTGGTGGAGTGCTTTCTCAATCCAGCCCACCATCAAATCTCTACTCTTTTCATGTCTATCTGACAAGTTTTGCATGTGACTCTCCTTATTATGGCAGCAGACAGCACAAAAATTGATTACATTTGTATTAAAACAACACATAGTTTTTTGTCCAAAAAGTGGAGAGAGAGTTCTACACTTGATTATGATATTTTCAGAAAAATATGATGTGAATCTGTTGGTTTGGCTGGAAATCTGGAACTACATCTGATATGAACTATGGACATGTCTTATTTTGGCATAAATGTAAACCTCAGTTTATACGTATGCATGCTATATGCTACTGCCAAACAAAACATCTCCAACCTGACTCTTATAAGTCTCCTGCACACTTCCAGTCAAATGTACATATAAAAATCACTCATTGGAAAAAATGAATTTTCCCTCACATCAGCAGCTGAGTGCTCTAGCATATGTACAAGGGTGAAAATTTGCAGGTAACTGTTAGAGACACAAAGAACCTCAATGCCAGATGAACTCTAAAAGACAGGCTAGAATACATCCAAGATGGCCTATCCACTTAAGGAATTTTTTTATTTAGATTTATAGAAATACCTTCTCATAGTCATGCTATAAAATGGAAAGGCTAAACAGTGCAGAGTAACAGCAAAGCATTCAAGCCCTCAGAAACTGCATAACGAAAGGATGCTTCTCTATGTGTGAATTTGTACAGACTTTCCACAGCATCTGAAGATATCAAAGCAAAGATAAATCTTACCCACAAATGTAGTTAATAAACTTCATATTTATGACAGAGAACAAGGATTAACAAAAACAAAGCAAAGTACAGCTGTAAGTCATAACCATGCCCCCAAACCAATGAGGAATATAACTCTGTTGCTTTGCCAAGGGTTAATTCTAGATATCTCAACCGCACATTTTCTAGAGATTTTGTCCAGATTGCAGTTAAATCTGGCCTATCACCAGGGATTCAGCCTCTCAAAATTGAAGATGTTCAACCTCTAAACAGTCACAAATGCTCAGCTTTTCATCTACAGTTCCTATCAAATATAGAAACATCTTTCATATGTTTAGTTTTTACACAGATCTCAGTACTCCTCAAACTTATTTTAAACCATTTCATAGCTATCCTTCCTGCCTGTTAAACACATCAAGTGCTTCAGTGCCAGCTGGTGTCAGAAAAGAAAGTCTAAAAACAAAAAACATATTGCTGGCTGTCTTCTATCCTTGCTGGCACCCACTGCTTGAAGACAGATTAAAAAACTACTTGTAGCTCTTCCAGCTTTCCTCAGACACCAGCATTTTACAGCAAGAAGGGCAATTAACAATACTGCTCTTCCGCAAAGGGCATTTTCTGAGTTTCTTTCCTCTGATCCCCTTTTGTTTGCCAAACGGCTTTCTATTTAGCAATTTTATTTTACTTTATTTTTTAAAAAGCAGCTGACATGAAAATGCAACGTGGCTCCAATGGTTTCATTTTTTTTACTCTACTCTGGTATGACCAGCCAATAGAAGAAAAAAAAATTGCTTTCATATTGTGTGCATTCAAAACTTTCAGCAGACTTATGCATCCAATTCACTACTGTCTCCACCTTCCCTTCCAGCTCCCCACACTCTTTGTTCCCTCACAAAAACCGGCTCCCATCAGCTTATTTCCTTCCAAGATCATCACAAGTGCTGGAAGAGATGCTAAAGGTCACCACCATATCAGATGAGACAGAGGCATACAACTCAACGTGTACAAAAGGTATTATAATATTGAGAGAAAAAGAGATTACATAAACATTTACAAACTAACATGCCTGAATTAAACCCTACTTGGGCATTTAGCAGAAAAGATAACTAAGAGATGTCTCATTTACTGCATACATTCAACTTGTTTCATTTGTCAAAGCTACAATTTCTTAGAGTCAGTGTGACAATTTCCCTATAGGCGGGATACAAACATTTCTAAAACATTCTGATTTGTAATTCCATTGGCCTTAATCACAACCATTTTGTGCAGCCCCTTTAAATGAAGACTATGCATTTTTTAATAAATTTCTAAAGGACTGAACTGTTAAGCAGTACCTCTATGAAAATTTTAATACAGCAATTATTTATTATTTTCAGTTACCATTTTCATAACACAACTGTATTTTTTAAAAAAAAAAGAGATTAGAAGATACCAATTCCTCCTGTCATTAGAAATCTTAAAAATACCCACAATGATAATCTGATTAGAAGAACAAGGGATGATTGAGTCAAATTAAAAACAAATCTGTGGAAAAATATCAACAGATCAGAAATTACCCAGCACGTGATTTTACCTTCTAGTAGCACAGTATTTATTTTGTTGATATAAGACACGTCCTTCCTTCCAGTAAAATGTTTACTACACGAACTGAAGTATTTCCATCGCTTATTGCTGTTATTCTTAAGAAACCCTTTACATTTTTTACCAAATGCACTGCAAATAAGTATATAAATAAGTGTATAAAGTTGATAAAAATAGTTGGAGCTGAATAACAACTTTGGTTTATGTAACTCTGGTGGTATTCATGACTACTACTTCTACAAGACACAGAAGCATTTTTAACTATAAATAAACGTTTTAAATGAAAAATTCAACCTAAAGTGTTATTGAAACATTAAATCCAATGCCTTTGGTTCTTTTTCATTCTTGGAACAAAAAGAAACAATAGTAGTAACTTCCACTGGCTACGTCCATTCTGGCAGGCAGTCTAAGAACCAAACTAATAATTATTTTGTAAGCAATAAATTTTGAACTTGAATAACAATAGCAATTTCGGCACTGCTGCAGCTGTCCTAGTAGAACTGCAGTTGCTTCCAGTGTCAGAATTTCTGGATATAGCAAAATACTTCCACACCTCATGGCTCAGTTCTGTCTAAAGACAGCTAACTAAATAAACTATCCAAATCAGTAGAGTTAATATACTTGTGTTACAGAGATACTCCAGCCAGACTAGTTTATCTTTCTGAGAAACCAGTCCCAGTAGTTCTGCACTTTGTAGACAAAACTAAGAGTGAGCTCCAAGTGAGGGTGCAGGCATCCAGAGCAAAATATAGGCCAAAGCAAAAGCTTGTGCAGAAAATAGCAATTTCAAATTAACCTGCCACCTAACTGTTTGGATAGTTAAACTTATCTGAGCAAAAAGAGCATTTTCAAGCTTTTCAGCTATTTTGCAGCAAAATTCCTGACTGTCAGAGTATCTGAAAGACAGCCATGAAACATGGCTCCTATAGTATTGGGTACACAATAAAAAGTCATCGAAAACACACAAACTTAAGAAAATATAGTGTAAATTCTTTTCTGCTCCTTCGAATATTCATATGTGGACAATATCTCATAGCAGTGGCTCCTGAACTCTGGATCTCAAGTTGATGAAGGCGCCTACCTACAGCTCAGAAACAGGTAATAGAGGAGAAATATTTTTAAATATATGACTCTACTCACTATTGTCTAATTCCTAGCTCTGGAAGCCCTTGGCAAAGACACACAGGTTCTCAGAGGCTATGTCTAATCTAAATTGAGAACTCCCAAGCTCCAAAACCCGCTTACGTTCTTCCAAGGTGGTCTTTCATGCAGATGACAACTCTTTCTCTTCCCTCCTGCTCCCATTTCAAACTGTACAAGCATAGTTATCTCTCTAAGGCACTTGGATTTCCCTGCACATTGTAAAAGAATACCAGGTGTCCAATTCTGGCCAAGCACATATCTGAGCGATGCAAACTGTAAGAATTTCAGTGCCTAATTTATATATGCCTCAGTGCTGAATCTAGACCTGCAAGTTGTTATATTGCATATATAGTTATATATAGCTACAGCCAACTTCACAATCTTCCTGTATCTAAAAGAAACACTATAAACATGCCCCACTCTATAAAAATCATCCTGAATGCCAATTCCAATCTGGTCGTATAAGCAAAGATTAGAGTGCCTCTTTCTGAGCCAGTTAAAATAAAGCAAAAGGGCACTCCACAATTATAGCATACGATAACACCAGTCATGTAAATATAATTTAGGAGTTTAAATTCAAATTGTTGAGCTCTAACTGCCAAAAATCATTATTAGAAGGTCTAAAAATTAAAAAATAAATATTTCAAACTGTTACTCAGGTTGAGAATACTCAAGTAGATATACTTCAATTGAAGTGGAACTGTCAAACTTGTAACAGCATGGACTTCCATAAAACCTGTCTCAAAGTACATAAAGCAAAGTATTTCCAAACCAGGAACAATGCAGTGCTTTTTTTCCTCTCACTTTTCAAGCAACCATTTCAACACTTAGAAAATGAAAACACATCTTATTGCAATAGCTGCTCATCATTACTCATATTTGATGTTGCTAAAAATATCCAGCTTTGACAGAATAACTTGGGACAGAATGACAGACATTGATGTATTTTGAACTAATCTTACAGAAAGATATTTCATCGCAAAATACTGAAGCAATTTACAAATACAATGAATAGTTGATTGATTATGGCTCTGATATTACTGGCTACCCAACAAAAACAGTAACTCAAGACTTCAAACGCTTTTGAGACTAGCCCAAAACCCTTATGAAACTTTTTTAGATATGTTCAAAATCAAAAGTGTTAATCTGAAACAGGACTTTATCGATTTGATGCAAAATTCATGCCCATATCCAAATACAGGTTGATACTTAGCAAAATCTCTTTTTAAACAGTAAATATTTGTAATAGATGCAAAATGCCTGACTACTTCTTACAAAACTCACTTAGAACTATTAACTTGTTATTTTTGGCTTGCCAACTGCTATATTTTGCGAGAACTAAGAAAACATCTCTCTGCCATATCTTGTTTAATATTTTTCCATTGGTTTTAAATGTTAATTTTGTTGAAGATTTTAGGTAAGGTTCTAGAAAAATATATTTAATTTTATGATCAACTGTAAAAGTTCCAGCTTCTCAGAGACTGCTCGTGCATAGATTATAAGTAAAAACAACACAACCCAGACAGATTTAAAAACAAAAACAAAGCCACTCAACTTCTGTGAACCAGACTAATGACATAGATCTAGGATGTTTTTTTTGTCCCTGTTTCTAGGCACTACATGGTGCCAATGAGAATACAGTTTATGCCAATCTTAATCTGACCATGGGAAAGAAACAGCCAAAGATATATAGCCAGAACTGTTTACGAGACAAACAAAAAGTTTACTGCTTCCCACATACTAGGGAAACAGTTGGATTACACATCAGCATCTGGTTGCTCCAGACAATACTACCAGGAAGTTAATGAAATTGGAACAAGGAAATTACTATGACTCGGCACTCCATAAAAAAGTGTAATTTATCATCAGTAAAAAAAAACACAATGGGAACTTTGCTGATAAATTAACAAAAGAAAATATAAAGACTGTATTGCTGTGAAACAATAAACCATTTTTTTTTTCTGGCTAAGTTAGTTCTGTTCCAAAAGCTGATGTCACCTGAAATAAAAAAAAAAAAGGTAACATTCTGATGAGAAACAGTGATCTTTTTGGGTTACTACTAAGATATGAGGCAAGGTGTTTATCTGAAGTTTCAAGGTACACACGACATCGTCTTCAAATGAAATCCCTATTAGTTTTAATGTAAAGGGGTTCAATTCCACCAAGACTAGGAAACCAGAATCTTGTTTTCAGCTTTTAAGAAAGCCTCTTCTTCATACAAAATGCAAAATAGGTGTTCATGTTAAAAGACTAATTTCACAGGAATCAAGTGTGGGCTGTTAGTTTGGTGACCAGCCAGGTGAAATATTCTGAATCTCTGGAATTTTGTTGCTTGAAACTTCCCCACTGGGCAGTCTTCACTCAGTCCATACTGTCTATGGAACATTATAAGATGCCTCGTATGAAAGTCTCTATAAAACACTTTCCTTCAAAGCACAAAACTTCTGTTTTGGGAATGTCTTTTTCATCCTTTGTCCATTTCCACAGCACATTTCTTCCTGAAAATGGTCTCAGTTACAGCACTGCAATGGACCAGACTACTTCCACGTCAGGACTGCCACGGGCAGAGCATGCCTAGGTTAGTAGACCCTGAGAGACAGTACTTATCCCCTAGTACACACCCAGCACTCAGATTTGCCTAGGCTGGTACCATCCCCACGCCACCATCTGTGTGCCAGCAACCTGGCATGCCCACGACTTACACAAAATTCCCTATCTGATTCACAACAGTAACTGCCAGTACTTCTCAACAAAAGAAGGAAACTTGAGCCGTGGCCTGTACTCCTTATTTCATGTCGTATTTGTTCATGTGCCGACACAGGAGCAAGCAGCAAGAAGACACCCTACAGGCGCAGTGTGCTCCTACTTGCCATTTCAGTTTGCCTAAATAATCACCTGAAGAAGATGATCCTACACAGTGTGACTTTTCCATTATTTCTCAGGCATGTGTCTAAGGACACAGATGTCCCATACCTAGCAGCACCCTCCACTGGATCAGTATGAACAGATAATAGCAGCATGCAGAAGCAGAGTTGCTTGCTCTGAAGGGTGTATGGACCATTGTGGAAGAATTACAAGGGGGCTAGACAATGTACATTGTTCAGACTTCCACAATCTTGTACAAAAACATGCTGCAAAAATAACTATTTCTGCTTTAGCCAGAAACTAGAATGCAAGCAATATCAAGCACCTGGCTTTACTGTTCAACAGCCATATGAATACACGAATAGTAACTAGACGAATCCACTGCTTGCACGCACCAATCATGTGCCCGCCTAACACATAAGACACATATGCCAGACCCTACGTTCCTCACCATAGGTCACAGCTTGGTGCTGCCATGAACACTTCCTGATTGCTGTGAACCTCCGCTCGGTTGTTGTTGGCTGATTGAAAGGTAATAAAGTCCTTCTTTCTAACCTTGAATTTTGTTATTCCTGTGTATTTCAACCTGCCTCTGTGGCTGCAAAGCCCCCCATCCTTTACAAAGGGAATAAGGGATAGGATCACATATATATGTATGTTTGGGACAGAAAACTGAGTTCATGATGGAGTTCTCTAGGAGCATCTATTAGAAGACAAATTTTTTAAAAAAAACTATTTTCTTTAAAATAGCAATAAAAAATTTCCTGTTCTTTTTTTTTTCTGGAGCGAATACGTTCCTCTCCTTATATTTCTCACTGCTGAAGAACAGACATTCATGGCCCCTAAACTATGTCCTCAATGCCCTTAGATTGAGATAATTCAGTAGAGAGGACTCTCTTCTCCAAGCAATCTCTCCTTTACAATTAGGCCTAAACTGCTTTGCTCTACAACAGACTCCAAGAGAGACAGGTAACATTGCAAAAAGCCTGTTCTGTAAAGACACTCCAAAGATATTCTCTAAACTAATGAATAATGTTGTAGCATCTACAGTCTTTGGCACGAAGGAGCACAGACCGCACTTAAGACAAGAGGTATCCCTCAGTTCTGACCTTCAAATCAAGACTGAGATTGCTTTTTCTGATTTTCCAACTGCCCTAAGTTATTTTACTCCACAGGGGGAATTCCAGTGGGAAAACAGCACTTTCCAGCCAAGAATCTTGCAGATCAGTGTTTTGCCTCTACTTATATCCAGCATGTGTTCCCCAAAATTGAGATCACGGGCTCTTGGGGAGAAGCTGAGCTGTGGGAAAGCTTGCTCAGGAAATGGTGTACAGTTCGTCTGCAAAGCTCTTTTCTCAGACAGTTGTAAGTATGGAAAGTAAGCTGTCATCAGATCCCTTGGCAAGCCAATGCGTTTTACTGATCTGGCAGAAACATACAGCAGAAGAAAACCTGACCAGCTTCCTGCCAGACTAGCACAACGAAAGCTGACACAAGGGAAGGGGTGGAACCATATGGGTAGAAATTGGCACAAGGGTATGAAAGAGTAAGGAGAAAGGATTGGGACTTCCAGTTTTCTTGGCAACAACTACATCAGCCACTTACCCACACCCTATGTACTGACACGGTTCACAGTACAAGGTGATAAGTACTTTGAAGAATGTGCAGTTGGCAAACGGCAAAGGGCAGGCATATGCAGCAGCATTTCATTGAGCCAGTAAAGTTCAGACTCAGGTTCATGGCCCTCCCGAAGTCAATGGGACATCGGTCTCCACCTGGTTAGGCTTACTACACATCCACCTCATCAGAGACCTGTTGCAGTGTTTCAAAAACAACACTCACTCAGAGGAGTACTCATATATTGGATTAAAAATATGCAATTGGAGATAAAAAAAACCAAATAACACAGTAGGATAGAATTGTCTCTAGTATATGAAACTACAGCCCTGCAGAAATGCAGTCATTATAAAAAATGCTGCTTACTGGCAAATATTAACCATTGTTTTGTCACTCCATAAAATTAATACACTATGATTGTTCCCACTGAAACTGCAAGAATTTCCACTATATAAAAGGCATGTATTAGTCATTACATGATTTAAGCCACAGATATGAAACTCTGTAGCCTGGAAAATACAAACAGTAGCATTGTAACAGCCCAGGAACTGTACCTAAAGTTAAACAATACATTTGGATGTTGAAGATAAGACATAGAATAGGCTAACAAACTACACAGCTGATGAAAACAGTAGTGAATAGAAGACAAAAGGCATGAAAAGGAAGAACATCTGCAATACTGAACTACTGGAGGAAACAGAGGATTAATATCCCTGATTCTTTAGCTGCAGGCTATATCCCCACAACACCTAAGTTAAAATTGAAAGCATCCAAGAAGCAGTTCAGTCCAGCAGGAAAGCGTGAAGGAGCCAAGGATAATCATATGCAATTCTATAACTCCACAGACAATTATTAATGCTATATCTATACAGAAGATGGTTGTGGGGGTTTTTATTCCAAATCATCAAAAATATCTGTGAAATACAATAATCATAATGTTTCAGAGCTAAAGAATCCTTATACTGAGAATGCTTTGCTGACAACTCAGTCACTGCACATACGCTTACTCGTATTCAAGCTAGGAAGTACCACACTGTTTATTTAGACTGATTCAATGCATAAAGTTTCTTAACAGCTATCTTTTCAGCAAATTCATAACTTCTGCTTTCACTGCAAGAGATCTTCTATAAAGATACCCTTCATACTGTAAACACTTCAAGAGATGGAGGTATATTGCCAAATAAAGGAGAGCCAGAGAGGGAGCCCGGGTTTTAGACCTGAACATCTATGTTGCTTCACTGTTATTTCAGTCCCCAGCTCTGTTTTTGATGGCTCCAGCTAATCATCTTCAGTACCATACTGCAAAACTGTATATAACACTGCTCGGGAGGACAGTTGACTCCAGCGACTACTCAAAAAAGCAAAACAGAAGAAAAAATTAGAGAAAAGTATGTCAGAATTTAAGTAAATTCTTTTTTGCCAACAAAATGAAAGGAAAATGAATACAGCAAACATTATTTCAAAATGCCAGTTTTAATAGAGTAGCTTTTTGTCCTAGCCAAATGTTATATACCTGACTCAGAATGACATAATGAGAAAAAACTTATGATTTGAAGACAAATTGACAACAGGTAATTAGTTACTGAAGGTAGACAGGAAGTTAGCAGTTACTGAAGAGTCTCGAAAGTGCTGCTGAATGTTGTGTACTACATAAAACCATCTTAAATCCTGATTAAATCCACAGCATAAATGCTTCCTATTAAAGCAAAACACAATGGACTAAAATTAAAAGAATAACCAAGCCTCATAGTCATATCATAAAGATCTTTTTGTGAGACACTTAAAAGGACACAATATAAAAGTAGGGTTGCGATCAAATTGTTAATTATTAATATATTGGAAGAGCCCAAAATACAAAGCAGACTGAAATAAATTTTAGACAAATTAAAATAAAGCAGACCTTCTGTAAACTAGGTAAGGAAGGCTCCATGATCTGTATTTATCCAGTTAATGTTAAAGTAATATAAAACCTAGTGAAGGACGCTACAAGTCCAACATCTTAATCTCGTGTATTGTACACTCCAAAGCCTAAGATATGGGTTGGAAAGTCTAAGACTCTGATTCCCAGGTTAGTTCATTTCACTAACACAGGATTAAAAAAGGGCACTGTTTGCTGATCACCATAATGAAACTGCTCCAAGCAGGATGTTCAGCCAAGGTAATTAATGAACTTAAGAACCTGTAGACCATGAATGCCAGTGAGACATTTGACTCATGAGCATTTTTTTTCTGCAAAGATTTTAGAGGAATGCAGATTTAAATGGACTTACTTACCGTATAGAAGACCAGTGCACCCATGTGGATAATCAATCTGTAATTAGATCAATAAGGCTAAACAGAAGGATAAACCAGGAATGCTGTTATGTGTCCTGTATTACTTAACCAAGCTATTGCATTTTTATCTTTATTAAATTAAGGGATTACTGCTGTAGAAGGCAGACAGATATCAGAACATGAGAAAAAGATCACTTTCCCTGCAACTGATGTAAGAGTTTTGTTAAGGACTTATAAAAGGTTTGGCTATGTTTATGAAGGCTTAAGGAACAGTTTGGGATTGTGGTAGTACAAAGTGAAGTGCATCAAATCTGAAGCAACAAAAGAAGGATCTCAAGTCGCAGTCTAATTTGTCTTGTGCCATTTGAGTAGAATGAAAGAAAAAAATTTAAAAAGCTATTTAGGAATTTGTTATTCTCATTCTATCATTCTGTTAGTGCTGAACCTCTGACCAACAAAATATATTGTGATCTAAGAAAGTTATATTTAGTTACTCAGTCTCATACAATAATGAAATTTGTTTTAGATGAACACATGTATATGTGAGAAAAAATTCTTGCATCTATTTACCAAATTCTACTTGGACTCTTGACGTGCATATCTGTACATGCGTAGGCTTTAGAAGTGTTTCAAAGATACATAGCTATAAAATATTTTATGTCAGGGAAAAGATGCAAAAAAAAAAATCACAGTATCATCTATTGCAGTTAAAGTGGAGAGTGGGTCCTAACAGGTATTTTATAGCTAACTATCTCTCCCACACCGTGTACAACATGCAAAAGTTTCTGTGAAACCTCTGGTAACTTTCTCATATATCTATCTTGGAAACTGAATCTCTTTCCATAATCAACTATCATTGACCAGACTCCGCAACTGACTGGGAAGCATTTTCCCTCAATGGGAAAATGCAATGAATTGAGAAGAATTTTCCCTCCAAATTTAGGATCTGAGGCATACCAATTCCTTGTCTACAATGAAAAACGACCTGCCAACACTGCTCCCAGAGAAAACAAGACCACAGCTAAAATTTGGGAGAAAAAAATGTCACAATTATTTAATTCTTTTGTGTCACCACTACACTAAAATATTTTATTCCTAATGCTGCCTAAAAGAACAGTGTGAGAAGCGGTATCTCTGACTTTCAGCATATATTTCACTGATGAGAATTGACTCTCATGGGTGTATGTAACAACTTGCTTTTCTACAAAAGGCAAAGAAGCCAATAAGGACTCACAAATTATATATGATTGCATATCTAAATGTAAATGTATTACATAATTACTTTTATATTTTTAGGAAGATAACTTTCATCTTCAGAAAATGTGTTTGCTAATGTAACAAACCTCAAAGTCCTCTGCAGTAAATGCTTTTATGTACCGCAAGAAAGAAATATGAGATACTTCAAATGACAGTCTGAATGCTGCTTTATTATCAGAGATAATTTAGTGGTCTCCCTCAGCTTCAGTTGCTGTTTAGGTCAACTAAAGTTGTGAATCCTTAAAAAGAGAACTGTGATCAAATGAAATCTAATTCTCCAATAAAACATAAGTTGTTGCAAAGCTATATTTTATACACTTAATTCAACATAGCAGTTAAAACTCTGCTCCCTGAACAATAAAAACTTCTGCTGAGCACAGTCCTTCCAGCTACTAAGCTGCTCCTTCCCCCACTGTCTTCTATGTAACTAGGGGGATACAAAAGAGACCAATCAAACAAGATTTTTGTTTACCTTTCACTGAGAGATAGAAAGTGGTGAGCCTGCATACGCTCCTTTGTCCACAGAGAACATACACTAGATTTTGTTTGATACACATTTTAGAAGTTCCTTTTAAGTTTTCACTTCTTACAGAATACTTGTGTTGCTAAAGCTTTTGGCCTCTTGCTAACAGCAGTTTTTTCCCCCCTTACCCGAATGTGAAGCTTTTGATCTCTTTTATCTTCTGCTTGCTCATAGCGTAAGAATTACATCTGTGGCAAAGCTTGTCCTCTTAAGAGTCCATAGACTTATTGCTAGAAAGCAAGGAAATAGCTTTCTTTTCATTCTGAGTCCCTGTTGAGATAATACATTCTGAAGGGACACAGTCTGTATGGAATAATCAGAGCTATTGTTCACCACTGTTTGAAATGCACAGTGAAAATATACTACTGGAGGAAAAAAAATCCAAAAGACCTTCTACCTAAGAGAAATATACAGATAGCAATCCAAAGTAGGCTTTTGTTAAATATTATATATCAGGTTATGCTTCAACTTGGACAACAGCACACATTGGACACATACAAACAGAGCGTAAAAGCAAATAAATACATGTGGTTGCATGTGTAAAGACTGATACTACTTGTATTGTCGTCTGAAACATCAACAGATTCTACTTGTATTGTCTTAAACATCATCTGACTCTATTTGTATTGTTGTCTTAAACATCGACTTGAGTGCTATGGTTCCTCATTAAGGGATAGGTTGATTGCCCGGCTGCATAGGAGAAAGAGGAGGTGCAGAAGTAGGTGCTGTCCCCCCCCCCCCCACCCCGCCCCTCGCCTCCCCCGACTACGTATGCAAAGAGTTCGTGCAAGGGTCTGTTGAACTGCCAATGAGCCTGGAGACCCTTATCCTAATTCCAGAACCTTCCCAAAGGAGCTTCTGCACATGCACCGTGCAGCACCACCACCGCTCATATGGTAATAGGGTATGGACTTCCTCTGTAAATAGAAGCCTGCCAAGAAGGCAGGCATGCATGCCCATGACCCCCATGGAACCCACCTGAAGATGTGCTGCATAAGAACTACAGTACCACGTGCTCCTGAAGACCACGTTTTCTGGGGGCCCATGGAGTGGTGACTGTTTTTCTCTTCCCCCCTGCTACTCTTATTTTCCTTTCTCTCACTTCTCATTAGATCTCTTTTCCATGGCACTATGGTGTATTGGATCAAATCCGAATTGTGTTGTTTTGTGCAGCTGCCTTGAGGGTATCAGACTGTGATCTGAACAGACTAAGATCTGTTTTTGCAACTTTGGGAAGCTGCGACTCAGAGCGCACACAAGTATCTGATGTGTTATTTTCTCTGTGCTCAAAAAAACCACTGTTTTGAATTTACACTGGGAGATTTGATGGTCTCCAATTTGCTGTGCAGACACCACAAAACCCTCCCTCTCTGACTGTGCAGGTCGGGAGAGGGACTTGACAGCATGAAATGTTTCTGATACTGCCAATCTATTGTATCAAAACAGTGCAAGGATTGTGGTCGTGCAGCTCCTTATTCTGCAGCTTTCTCCTGAAGAACTGGCCTAGAACGATTTCATTGATTACACTCAATAAGAGTGGAAAGGTCATTTGAAACTATATTTATGTAGCTACTTCACTGTGATGTGCGCTCCTCGCAATGGAAATTTTTTTTTAATTCTTTGAGAAGAATTACCTTCTACAAAATTCAGATGAAGTTATTTTAAAAGCTCTACTTTCCCTTCCTTTTCACTTGTTTACAATGCTGTAGAGACTCTGTACAAACAAAAAGAAATTACAAACACCTAATGGGAAGAAATTATTTACATTTCATAGCCAAAATCTTAATTAAGTCCATTATCATGTAAAGCAGGCCATGCACTCCTGTCATAAAGTTAATAAGTAAGAGTGAAAATTGTGTGTGTTCATGTTTAACATGTTTAACTTTCTTTGTTTTCTGTAAACAGATGAAGGAAAATAAATTCATTTTCAATTTCATTCAGGTGAACAGGAAATTTCAATCCTGGAAGTAAAGAAGCCCTCTGCAAAATTCTGCCAATGTACAACTACAAGAAACTTAAATATGAAAGGGTAAAAAATATTTTTGTTTTTGAGTGCAAAGGCAAAAGGAAGATATGGAAGCATATTGTCACAAATTTCATGTTCCACATACAGTGCCACATGGGAATAAAAATTTAAAGGTTAGCATAGCAAGAAAAACAACCATAGCAGTATTAAAGAAATGAGCAATCTTGCTTCCATCTCCAGAAATTTTTTATTTTTTTTTTTACAGAACCATGACACTGTTAGTTTGCTTGCTAACTCTCTTTTCATAGTTCAAGTCATCAATCATTAGTGCTATTTTTGGAAAAAAAAATCCCAAATGACAGAGATATACACATTTGGACTTGGATTGCCCTTTCCCCTCATAAAATCTACAGGACAAGATTTATAATAGTACCTGTGTGAGAATTTTTTTTACAAAGCCTTGTCTCTGGATACGCAATTTTGGGGAAAACCCCTCAGAGCAGTACTACATCTGTTCTAACTTTGGTGACTTCCTTAAGGTACAACTCAAGTGAAATCACACAGCACGACAGTTGTGGCTCCAGTGTGCATCATCCACTATAGGAGGAAATCAATGACAAATTCCATATCACCTGAAGTGGCCTAGATCCAGAACAAGGACACAAGACATTTCCTCTATCAGTTCAAATCATAAAATGAATCAAAACTGACCCAGTCAGGTTGTGTCATCACTTTCCACAAAAGTAGGGAAAACAGTAAAAAGCCATCTTGGTAAGAACATAGAGATAAAGCTCTATTTCCTGCAGATCGTTTCCTACAAGTAGAAGTTAACCTACAGTAGACCTCCATCTCTGGTGACAACACTGGATGTGAACTTTTACTGCATTTCTTTGGTTTTGTTTTTGAAGAATGAGCTTTTCTGAGATATGTACTCAGAAATAATGATATGTCATAAAGTATAAATCAATTGTGTAACATATAGTTCAGCAACAGTGATATAATGTCTCAGCAATAGTACTAAATATCTCCTTATAATATTTTTGAAGCCCCCAAAACCTTCAAAGATGTTTTAGTAATCTTTTCAGCCAGGTTTTCAAGTTGCATATCGGTTGTTTTAAATATTTTGCACACCATACTTCAAACGTATTTAACATACTTATGTATTACCCAATTCCCCTTAGATTCTGTTAGGAATGGACAAAATACAACATTTTTTATACAGCTAGTCTAACAAAAAAAATTTAAATACACATAACTTGTAACAATACAGTTGTACTGACCTTTTAAAAGTTACAAAACAAGACACCTTTCAGGTTTAACACAAGGCTTGAACAAGATAAAAAATCCTCAATCAACTTAGAAACAAACAAAAAACTTATCACATTAAGGGTATTCTTTTAATGACAAGAAATCTTTTCTTGCAGAATTAGTAAAAAAATTGCCTTCAAACTTAACATCTGCAATGTTGTGTTACTACTAGCAATGAGAACATCACTAGTACCAGTGAGAAAGATTGCAATGAGGATAAAAATATCAGTTATATGGTCACTCAAAAAGCTGTCACTGTCTATTAGTACAGACAATCTTCACAATTTTGTCATGATTCTGGCGATACTTAATATCTTTTTCTTAAAAACCTAGCCCCCATGGTCTGTGAAGATACTATACCCTTCAGGTTTAATTTTGAAAACTTTCTATCCCATGAAATTTCTAAGAAACATATGAAAAATAAATACGCATTCAGGAAAACAAAACAAAACCAGCTTACACAACAAAAAAACAGAACCAAGTATATCTAATTTTTTAAATCTACACTTTTTAAACTGGTCCCCTGATTTCTGTATACTTGAAGAGGGATTCAAACCTTAAGTTAAGATGTAGCTCAAGGCAGTTGTGTAGATATCAGGTCCACTCTCCCCCAACGCCAGCAAAAGAAAGACAGGCAGCTGTCAGGGATAATTGCTCCTACTTACACTGCCATACATTTCCTAGGATGGTAACTCAGCAGGTCTCCATCTCTTTTCATCATCTATTTAGGGAACTTAATTGACCCCTAAACTTAGATGTGAATTCCTCCATTCCAAGTTCTAAACTAAGAATAAAGTAACAGTTAAATGTCCTAAGCTACACATCAATTAACTAATATTAAAACCACCACCACCAAAAAAAAAAAAGGCTCAGAATTATTTTAATTGTAAGGGACACTTTTAGTTCTATTATAATGCAATACATGATAAATACATTAGGATAGATGCAAATAAAATAAACCCAATCTTCAATTCTAAAGCAGGGCTATGAAATCACTATAAAACCAAAATTTCAGGAAAAATGCTTCATTATCTTTTTACCACCAGCAGTCCAATAGTAGCTAGAACATCAAAGCCACAGAAAGATTTCATTTCTTGTGCAGGTTATTAAGTTGCAATAAATAACTCTAAAATTACATCCTCCAAAAAAAAAAACAAACACCCCAAAAAACTCCTTTAATTGAGAGGACTGCCCAGAACCAAATTCTGTATGATGAACTTGACGACTCTGTGATATTTCATATGTTCGTGCTCTTATGTGACTTCACAACAAATTAATGACTAATACAGATTTTTTAAAAAAGTTACATGTTTTAAATTATGGTCATTATTAAAGGAAATCCTTACATAAAATATTCAATATCTCCACTCATGTTGTATTCTTCTAAGATTTTTTTTTAGAAATGAGGGAATCGCTTCACTGAAATAATTCTGTTCCCGTCAAGGTTTGCCAGTTCAGAGATCTGCTGTAAGAGTACACAAAAAAATCTGAAACCTCCCTGACTCGACACACACTGCCAGAAAGTCCCTCCCCTCACAGAGCTCTATTATTATACATATTTGCAGTGCAGCAGGGAAGGACAGCAGTGAGTTACCCACAGTCACCGTCTGAGGGAGATGATCCCTTCTTGATGTCAGTCACAGTAAAGTAAGCCTGCAATGGCCAAGGGAGGCTTCAGGAATGAAGTTACAGACAGAGAAAGAAGACATCCTGCTTCAATGATGCTTGTTTAGGGCTTAAATTATGCTATAACAATGCTACCGAGACAAGAGACAACGGACTAAAAATCCAAACATTTTACTTAAAGGAAAATTTTACTAAACTTTATGAAAGAACAAAAAAAAATTTCAAGGGTTCTTGGATGAGCGGTGTACCCTTCTGCCGCTACACAAAATATATCGTCTGGGTCTGAGTTAGTGAAAACAGCCTCTGCCTTTCCTAAACCCAAAATAATTGGCTTCAGTTTCTGCTACGAAAGCCTAACCTAACTGCATATCAAAGGAAAAAGCGAGTGCTTGGAAGGATGCAAGAGGAAACACTGATGCCCATAGACACAGAATAAGACAGACATTCACCTGTAACATCTTCTCTGGAACTGTACAGTATTACTCAGTCTGAGGCCTGATTTTAAACTCTTTGTAATGATGATGATAATGGCAATATTGCATTTGGAACAGTCAAATTCAGCATCTTAAGTAGAAATGCCAGAGTCATCAATAAACTTAGCACAAATCTTCCCCTGACATTAGACCAAAGCAGAATCACCTTGGATTGATGTTAAACTTTAGTCTCTGCAAGAATCTGCTCAGTAGGGGCATTCAAAATGCTGTTCTCATAGGCCTTTGTATCTACAGATCCTACTAACATCAGCTATAAGCCAATCACCATACCTGTATTTCTGAGACCCATCCTATGCTGAAGTTCCCTGATTTCACATGGATTTAGGTGTATTAAAAAGACATGCTATAATACAAGAGTATCAGACTGCATTTGTTTGCTGAATACACTTTCTTTCAAGTGTTTTTGTGAAGTAAAACACTGTACTTCTGTTATGATCCATTATTATTTTCATTGTCATCAGTGCTACCATCATCACTATTAAAATAAAGTACAGAGATCAAAAGGGTAAAAAAAACCAAACACTCTGACCAGAAAACATCAACAGACTTTAAATACGATGTTGCATGTACAAGCCTACCTGCCATTAGAAATACACTTTGTTTCTATAAATAAAAATTACTTTAACCCAATGATGAAGTTATTTCTTCATCAGGGAAGTTAATCCACTTTTCAGAGAACTGTGGATTCAAATGTGTGGACAATAAAGGGAAGAGTGCTTACTTCTGTGAATTGTTAACTTCCTGGTGGTTCCGCTCTAGCATTAATGCTGTGGAGGAATTGCTTAAGAGGGGTTTTATCATATAAAGAACCATGGCCAGCAAGTAGGATCATTTTATTTCTCAATTTCTAGGCTTTATATGGAATATAAGTCTTTTTGCATCATTAATTTCTTAAAAGTATTTCATATCTACTACCAGAAAGTATAAAGCTGGTATACTTAAGTACACAGAATTATGGCATTTTTTATTTATGAGGATCTAATCTTGCACCAGTGTTAAGTGACAGAAAGCACCCTTCAAAACACTGTATTTCTTGTAATAGTTTTCAAGAAATTTAGATACATCAAACGATTTTTTATTACATTCTATAACTGTCTACTACAAGGAAGAGTTTATATAGATTAAGAAAATTTTTCAAGACTAGTTGTCAGTGGGTCCACATGAGCCCAGCTCACTTTTTTCCCTGCCACGAAGGTGTAGGTTCATACCCTTTAAGTTAGGTTAACTAGGCAAGTTTAATTTTGATGGGTATTGAGAATGGATGCCAACTAGGTAAATCAAGGCAAGGTGGGGGATAGGCATCCTGGATTTTACTTTGGCAAAAGGTCTAAGTTAGATAACACTGCAATGTGTTATCTGAGGTTAGCATACCTTCAAAGGCATTTCCTAGCATAAGCCTAATTGAAGACTTCTTCACACACACTTAACACTTAATATAGTCCTTTGTTTACACATCACTGACACAGAGTGCCAAGCAGTCCATAATAAGCTAGACTGTTTCTGTGAAATACTATATGCTTAATAAGACAAAGGCAAAGTAGCTACTTTCTAATTTATATTAAAAAATACAGAAAACACGGGTTAATAGTATGTACTGAAAACATTCTTTTTAATGAAGAACACTTTTAAATGAACTCATGCACTGTTTCAAGAATGCAATAAAGCATCTGAAACCATAAAAAAAATCCAGGATCTCTCACAAAACTTTAAAATGGATGAACTAATTTGTCTCAAAATTTATACTAAAAATAATTGGACTGGGTATTTGTACATCAAGTTTCCACTTGGAAAGGAATTTTAAGGACTGTTACTATTACAAAAGACTGAAATGAAGGCTCATAAGGGAAATGCTGACCAACTCAATTACTTCATCAGTGTTAGCAAGACACATAAATGCTAGCAGACACTCCAAAAGAATCTGAAGCTTTCTTTGATAAACTCTGCTTCCATAACCAAAAATGGATGATCACCTTGGCCAGCTTATCAGTTCAGTACAGATACACGCACAGAAATATCTATCTTGCAAATTTCCTGATTTCCCAGAAAAGCTGTGAAGCAGGAATTATTGTAAGTCACGAGTGAAGATGTATTATAAGAAGTGCTAATGAGGCATAAATTACACTCTTGACTTTTTTTCGTTGAGACCATTCTTTGAAAAGGTCGCCATGGCCAAAATATTATAGCAAAGTTAATTTTATCTTTTCAGGGCAAATTGAAGCAATTTGTTTCACATTATCTGTCTGATATAGGCTGGAGAAATAGCAGTCTAATTAAATTATGCATGGTTTTCACTACAGTTTAGCAAAAAATATTATTTGACACTACCAGAAATTAATCAGATATTTGTATACAGCAGTTTCTGTACAGTAGGCCAAGGCCAAATATGAAATTAAACTCATGGTTAACATAAAATACCTTCAGCCTATGCTGGGTTTAAGGCTTTTTCACTAGATCCTCTCCACAGGAAATCAACTGCCTTATTTCTGTTTCATGTCTTTTCCTTTTCCCTTTCTGGGAGTGGTTCCAGGTAATCTTTGCCAACGGGACCAAATTGTGGTCTGGGTCCCAGACTTAGTCCCACGATTCAAGCCACCACCTGGTTTTAAAGGGGAAAACCCTTCTCATTGGAAATATTAATCTGACGTTTTCTCCAGTCTAGACTAACAATTATGTTAAAGAATGGAGTGAGTCCATTATTCACATGGAATAGGTGGAGGCCTTGATAAACCAGTAATAACAGGCATCAGATGAGTCACTGAGGACTTTTTCTTACTTGCTTTCTTATAAAAGGGAAATTTAGGCTCATTCAAGAATTCTTCTTCCACTGAGACTGACAAACAGTTCGCTTATTTTCATCAAAGGCAAGGAACTGATTTAGAGTAGTGCCCAAAAAACAGGAAATGAAATATTATTCAACAAAAGTTGACATGCTCCTCTAGATTTTTTTTTTTACTCTGCTTTTGTTCAGAATGGGAAGCAGTGCTCCTTTAATTGTACCATTCTGATTCTTCTAATTGCAGCCTTCTACATATTCAAATGGATGTGTTAATTTAATATCATCTATGATTTATAAAATTGCACAAGAAAAGCAAGTGTTGAGAACTGGAATGAAGCTTGTGACCTTCAGTAGAAAAAAAATGGTGCCATTTACAGGTTAAAGGTTTTCAAATGCAAGTTCCCTAGGCCCTGTTTTAGCAATAGTCTTAAAATAGGCTTATCTTTCGTTAAGAACACCACGCAAAGAACTTCAAATAGAAATCAGTCACAACTGTACCACGGTTATCGATTCTACAAAATTGGACACGTGGAACCGGGAATGTGCTCTCGAGTGACATCTACTGGCACCAGAGCCATGAACCGATTGTTCAAGCATCTCTGCGTACAAAGCACTCATATCAGAGCTCTGAGCACACATGTAAATACGTACTCATTTAGGCTATTCCTATTTTAGTCGTACTCACTTATAAATTCTCTAGCAGGGCAATCCAAGGGTGTCTCGCAGACTGTTTTTAGAAGGGCTTGGTAATGTAATATTTATACAATCATCTTGGCATTCATCTTTAATGCATACATTTAGACCGCCATCCATCACCCGCAAGCCTGAATGCAAATCCTTTTGCCAACCTCCATGAGTCTATCTGGAGTTCTTAAAATGGCCTTTTCAATTTAACAGTGTTACCTAGTTATAGGGAAAACTCACTATCCCATCTTGAAACAGGCAAGAAAAAAATAGGGTTTCAAGTACACTTTACAGATAAAGGAAAATAAACTACATATAGCACTGTTATATTTGAATTATTTGGTTGCATTTTCTTTCCACATATCTCAAAGAACTGTAAAAAGACGCATTGTTATCACCATTTTCCACAGAGGGAAACCAAAAGAATACACTAAAATGTGGCTGGTTTTCTCTTACAAGTAAAACAGTCACCAAAAAGGGAAAGAAAATATTTCAGAAGGTCTCATTTCCACATGCTGTTTTTCAGATCACTGTTTAAAACAACAAACTTGAACCGATTTGAACCTTTCAGGAAGATGACATTTTTAAACAGCTGCATACAAACATCTAATGAAAGAGAAATTTGCAACCTCATTGTAAAATACTGTTGATACTTTGCAGAGGTATGTCAGACAAGAACAGTTTGTAGTATAAATTCCTGTCATAAATTAATGAAGCATAGCCAGTTTTATACACAGCCACATGAAAGGGTCCCTGCACAATGACAACTATCAGTTTTCAGCTATCAACTTAGTTTCAGGTTTGGCTTTCTTACAATAAGGAAAATATATTTCATATTAGAACACCTAAAAAGGTACAGGCATAATAAAATGTAGCATTATTAGAAACACTGCATACAAAGCAGTATGGTCCATGTTTTCCTGCTCCTATACTGCAACTAACTTCTAAAAGATGATTCTGCATGTAGCCACTACTCAGTTTTATAATCTGTTTTTTAATCACAAAAAAAACCCTCAAGAATTCAGTGATAGCTTTCTTTCTTTTCTGTTCTAAAAGGTAACTACTCTAACAGGAAGTAACAGTCCTGAAAGACTTGATCTCATTTAGGGGGTACCGATGCCCAACATAGATGTAAAGGAGACAGAAGAAAAACCTCAAAGATGCAGGGGAAAAAAAGGAGAAGATGCTGAAGCTCTTGAAGATCTGTCCTAATGTCAATAGCAAACATAAGAAATGGACATACCTGAAGCAAAGGGAAAAGAAAAAAATCAGGAAAATCTAGCCCAAATGACTTTGTCTTCCTGCAGATGAAAACCAGCATGCTACAGCCCAGGTAGAAGGGCACTAACTGGTGCCCTTCCATTCTCTAGCCAAAAGAGGACTGAGCCACTGCCTCTCAATCACTTCTAGCACACACTCAGGCTTGAGAAATTGTTACTTGCCATATCACAGTGTTTTTTATGCAACCTTCAGTGAACAAAGCATCCCACAACTCAGCTATGCAACAACTGCTTGTATGGCAACAAAGATGGTGCCACAATGAGGTTACCTCTGAGGAAGTGCAGTTAGGACTCTGATGGCATTGTCCGGCACAATAGGAACATAACCAGAGCACTCCACAGCTTCCTTCTGTCAATTTCCCTGCACATCTCTCCATTAAGAATAATGCCTGTTACAATCTGTCCTTAATGCTCTTTGCCGCTTTGAACTTAAAATGAAACTGTTCTAGTTTTAAACAGAGTCTTGCTGCTGCACAGATATAGCTATTTCATTAGCAACGTATTTTTCAAGACAATATGTGCCTCTTCTTGAAATTGCTGAAGTTAAAATTTTGTAGAATCTTAGAATGGTCAGAAAGGACCCTTAAAGATCTAGTTCCATCCCCTCTGCTGTTTGGAGATATCTTGTTTGCAATCGTACGCTTTGATCACTTATTTACTGATAGGTAAATGTCATGGTTCAAGAAAAAACACTATACCTGCCCTCCCACTACTAATATTCCATTATACTTTCATCTACCACAGGAAGTGAGCAAAGAAAGCTACTGGCCTACGATGTGGAAACTACCTTGCCTACCATAAGCTGTGCAGCTGTAAGCACAGCTCTCCTGCAGGCTGTTCCTCATTTGTGAAACAGAGATAATAGCAACCCCTTGCTTGCTTCCCAACAACATTGTGAAGTTAAACACAATAACCCCTCAGGAACACAGTGGTCATAAGAGTAAAGCAGCAAAGGCAAAAAGTCAGGGCATATTTGTTTTGCTGGCAAGCACTGATCTCAGAGCAGTAAGGCAAACACATCCTTGATGTCATGACAGGTAGGGTTGCAAGTGAGATGCGTTTGACCTGTTGCTTTTAACTATCATTGTTTCTGTTGCTAGCTTTTCAGGACACTGCAATCAAATAATTATTGTTTCCTTGGTTGCCAACTATTTTTATTTTATTAGTAATACCGACCTTTGTTTATTCTTCTTCCTCCCATGGGAAATTTCAACACGCCTCCAGAAGGGATGTTGTATGACTCTCATTCACAATGGGATCACTTCCCTCTCCAGGGAAGCTTTCTTTTTTTCCATTTTTTTTCCCTTTTGTATTTGTAGACAGGGACACCAAGTCAAATGCTGTGTTCGCATTCATGTGATCTGAACAAGATGAACAGATCAGCAGTTCTCACACATTTGCCTAGGAGACGTACAGCTGAAGAGAATTCGTCTCAGACACCATTCCATTTAAACTGTTTAACATTCATTCTGGCAACATTAGCAACTGAGCATATAGAAAAGTAGTATACAAAATACATTTTTGTGGGTTTTTTCTTTCCTTAAAGGAGTGACTGTTTTCTGAGGTTTCCCATCCTTCATGTCTTTGCTTTTTCACTCTTCACTTCCTACTTGTCTTCTCACCATGCTCATTCCTTTCTCACCAATGAATATTATCCGTGCCCAATCTTACTCACTGACAACTTATTTCTTGGTGTGGTCCACCACCCCCCACACCATATCATCCTCTTTCACGTATGTAGCTTATTTTGCCTTCTTATCATGAACTACTACCCATTGTCCTAGAAAATTATCTTCTTTCACTAGGTTGTCATGTACTTCTGTCACTCCCATTTGGAGCCCCCAGGTCCAGTAGTAGCAACTCCTGCTGATGACAGATGTCTTACAATCAGCTGCAAGCCTGCTCTAGGCTCCAAGCCTGAGGGAAGCTCCAGACTTTTTATACGCTTGCTCTTCAAAGCAGCACTTTTATACAGATTATACAGATGCAGCAAAGTCACCTTTTCCCAAAGCATAGTTTCTTAGAGAATTCCAGATCCCTCTAAACTATTGAGACTGAATGCCTGTAGAAACAGTTTAAGAAAAAAGGCAGACAACACTACCCAGTGAAGTGAGTAAGCATGGATGGCATTTTGCCCTGCAAGTCCTGTTTTGAGCAGTCAAAGCATGTCAGTGCATTATTTCATTGCTTAATATACACAGCAGGAGCCTGAGATTTGAGTGTGCAGATGAACCTTCATCATACCAACCCTAAGCTACACATATCTTCCCCCACCATCTAGTGCGATACTTTCATCTCTTCCCATGCCTCCAGTGCCATTCAACCTCAGTATTACCCTCCCCCACTTGTTTCTTCTCCTTCTGTTCGGCAAGACAGAAGGAATACATAATTGTCCAATGAGCAGCTAAATGAAGAGAGTCTAAGGCATGCTAACTCATCAACCAACTAGCAGGAAAGTCTACAAATTCAGATTGGCTAGATATTCCAATGCTATATACATTCAGATTGGCCTGATGTGTGTCTATCAGATGCTGGCAGCCAAACACCACTGTCTTCTAGCCTGCAAAAAAATGGCTTAAGGGGCTCTGTCTGTATAGATCCAACATATAAAGTAATTGTGTCAACTTTTGGCCTGTGCTTCCTGCAGTATCTATGTGCTCCTGAGGAAAGAAGCCAACACTAAAGGGCCTGCTAACTCAGCACTATGAGTAGCTATGTCTGCATTAGCAAGCAGCGCTTTGCAATAGAAAGCCTGTGAACTAAGAGGGTGGCTGCTGAAAACCAGATGTCCACACTGCATGCTTTTGGGAAGTGCTTTACTTTCTGCTAACTCTAGACCAATCCTGCAGACTGAAACCTCAATAGCAGATGGAGTCCTAGAGTACATCATCTGATTTCACAGAAAGAGAGAACAACTCAGGCTAGAAGGGAGGACTGGAGGTCATCTTGTCCAACCCTCCCTGCTCAAGCATGGACGCCTAGAGCTGGTTGCCCAGGACCATGTCCAGAATATCTCCAAGGATGGAGACTATAGAAACTCTTTGGATAAACTGTGCCAGTGCTGGGTCATTCTCACAGTAAAAAAAAGTGGGGTTTTTATGTTCAAACAGAACTTACCATATTTCAGTTTTTATTTTAGTCTTCATATCCAAAAAGAATCCAGCAACCCAGTATGAGACCACTTCAATGCAATCAAATTGAAGATTTGCTTCAACAGCATAACACCCCAGCCCTTTATCTCAGCTGAAATGTACTGTCAATTAATTCACTGGTTCTTCTATTACAACCATGTTCTACCATCCTTATTCACGATCAGTAGTGCTTGATGTTAAAAAGTGATGCTTAATATATTATTTAAATGTTTTAACATGGTATGGGCAGTTCTTTTCTTCTTCCTTAGCTGCTGTCCCAACTCCATAAATAGGATACAACGTAAAACTCAGAATTGTCTAAACACAAATATACCACCACACTAGGCATTATAATGGTCTAAAGCATAGAAGGATATGTTTCATCAATTCAAAACTTGGTAATAATGCAACTAAGAGATAAAGGAGAAATATTGATACATTCCTTTCCACATTTACTTCATTTCCCACATTACTGACATTATATCCCAAGAATTTACAAAGCTTTAATTATCTGTGAAAGAAATCTGAAAACTTTATCAAATTTGTATGCCAACACAAAATACTATAAATGACCAGTAATCACATATATACTGATGTCAGCTATATCTCTAGAGAAGCACATAGAGTCACTAGATATTCCATGTATTTAGAAGCCTATCCCGCTGTACCAGATCTGTCTTAGACAGAGACCTAAATGAACCAATCCCATTTTGAAATCAATGTATAGCAGGGCTGATGGCAGATTAAATACACCATGTGCAGACTATACAGTGTGTATGGCTGTGTGTAGCAGGATGCTACACTATGTAAGCAGCGGAATAGATGCTATGCATTCTGAGGATGCCCAGAGTCCAGAGCCTTTGTGATCAATCATGATAGTCCTGTTCTGTAGTAGTATTGCTGCAGTTACGGTTATAACTCTGTAGCAGATCATCAGCTGGGACAATAAACTCAGCCAGATCACTCATGAAAACACAATTCAGTTTACCTGTACAATTGCTATCATTGCAGTTTTAGAAGTATCAAACAACTCACAGACAAGTATTTCTGATATAATTTAGGAACAGAAGTCATAAGGAAAAATAACAGAGTCAATCAACACATGCCACACTTCCCAAACCTTCCAAAAAGAGGGGAGAGAAGAGATATACTAATGAGAACTCCCAGAAGGACAGACTTCAAAATGTCTTATTTTCTCTCTAGTATTTTTTCTCTGGACATCATTAGGGAAGACCTCTACAAGCACAGTCTCTCAGCTTTTGCCATGTCAATGAGATTTTCACAAAAACTTAAAAAAAGTTCAAAAGCCTCTGTTAAAAGTAAACTGTACAGTAAAATTGCATCATGCCTAAATGCTTTATTCCCTCAACCTTTAACCTAGCTAGTCAGGGAAATGAATTAATGAATCAACTTACAAAATGAAGCACCACTTTTGTGAGTACAGGAGGCAGAATCTGGCATGCAGAAGACTTCCTGCTAAACTGGCTTGCCCATATAGACAGCATATTTGTCTTATACTTTTTAACAAAACATTTTAGGAAAGTAATAACTGCTATTTTCTGCCCATTAATATGTGCAAATTTTAAGTTCAACAATTTGCATGGTGGTAAGAAAAAAAGGGAAAAGGTTTAATCTAACGTTTTTTGATAAAATTTCAACAGGATATCTGTTAACATTCAAAAATGCTTCAGAATCAATTCCTATTAATTGTCGCAGCATTTAGTTTTTACGTATAGATAGGATGCTTTCCCCATACCCGCAACCCTATTTTTATCATAAACAAGTTGGTTCTTGACTATCTTTTTTAAAAAAAAAAAATTAGTCCCAAACTTTTCATATTCATACAGAAAAAGAGATACTGCTAGACATATGAGCGTGTTTAAAGGAAACAGGGGAAAAAAACAGGAAAAATTTAATTTTCAAATAAAATATGCAAAATATTATGGATATAAAATTTCCACAGTCAGTATGTCATCCAGTTTTTCAAAATTAAACAAGATATCCTAAGATACACACGCTAAGCAGGAGTCACCAAGGCAAGCAGAAATGCTGTACAACAAGGAACGGCTGTCACTCCATTAAAGTCAAGGTGTCTGAGTCAGCACCACAAGGGTGGCATCTTCATCTATTTAGCAGCCAAAACCGGAAGTCATCTCCTCAAGGCAGTGCCTACAATAGTCTTTGAAGAACTGAGCATGGCTCACCCTTTTTGAAACACAGCTGCCATGGGAGAGGGCATGTTATGCAACACTCAGGCAGTTACAGCACCTGGCAAGTTTTGTGCTTTAGCTCTCAAGATTAGCCCTATTTCTTTCTCATGATTATTTAATAAAATTCAAAACCAGTCTTTTGAATAGATTTTAAACCCAGGACAACTTGCTTTCCCCCTTCCAGAGTACCACAGTCATCAGGTTACAACCATGTTGTATCCTGCACCTGAGCATGTCTGTATCGTATTCTGTGAAATCTGCTTGGTTTCAACTGAAGAAAGAGAAGGGGACTTGACACCTAACTCCCTTTCTACCTCCTTCCATCCCAGACATTGGTCTGGTGATTAACATACTGCCATGGGAAGGAAGAGACATTGATATGAATGAAGACACACCTGAATCCAATTTTCTTGCTTGTCCAACTTGCCTAACTACTATGCTAACCACTGGATCATGGACAGTATGGTTTTGAATAACAGTGTTCACTGCTACTCTGGTTTGTTTTGTTGTTTTTTTTAAAGGAATTATCCCAGCATTTACATCAGATCAGTCCCTCGTGAGACTTAGATGACACCCCAACTCATTTACACATAGCATACGCTACAATTGCTCTGAAGTCTTTCCAATAAATCCAAATATGCCTACAAAGTTAAAGCAGCTCCATCATTATGCAGCTGCTAAGAATTGTTAGTTGGATTTTTATTACTGTCAGTCTTCAATGAATGAAGTCTAAGGTCCAAATATAAATACTTACACGTGACATTAAATCTGCATACTCTATACTCCACATAATATCAATGATTTTTAAAAAATATTCACTATGAGAAAAAAAGTGTATCACTGTGGATACTCAGCTTGTAGTTTAGTGACTTAAGTCGTGATCCAAACTTATATTCACCACTGCTAATAGCATTCAGGAGCTTTTGTTTAGGACCAGTGAGCGCTTGCAGCCCAGAAAGCCAACCGTCTCCTGAGCTGCACTAGAAGAAGTGCGACCAGCAGGTCTAGGGAGGCAATTCTGCCTGCCTACTCAGCTCGTGTGAGACCACACCTGAAGTAGTATATCTAGCTCTGGGTCCCTAATATCAGAAGGACAAGGATTAGTTGAAGTGAGTCCAAAAGACAGCCAGAGAGAAGGCAGCTCTTGGGGAGACCTTATTCCAGCCTCCCAGTACCTAAAGGGGGCCTACAAGAAACTTGGAGAGGGATTTTTTACAAGTGCCTGTAGTAACAAGACAAGAGGTATAGGCTTTAAACTCATAAAGGGTAGATTTAGATTACATGTAAGGAAGAAATGCTACACTACAAGGGTGGTGAGGCATTGAAAGTGATTGCCCAGGGAAGGTTTGGATGCCCCATCCCTGGAAACGTTCAAGGCCATGTTGGATGGGGCTTTGAGCAACCTAGTATAGTGGAAGGTGTCCCTGTCCATGGCATGCAGGCTGGATCTAGATGATCTTTGGAGTCCAACTCAAACAATTCTATGATTCTACAATTCTATGACCTAAATGGACCCGGCAAGCAAATGAAAATTCTTTTTCCCTTCCTCCAAGTAGAAAGACGAAAGCAGTCCAAACATTATAAAAGCAGTAAGTGGAGTGACATAAAACAAATTCAGAAAATGTTCTCTGACATTAACAACATTTTAAAATTCCCATGTTGATCCTGATTTGGTAATGCCGTTTATTTTCTGAACCAAAGTCCACATGGGAATGAAAATAGTTTAAAATTAATTTGATTATTATATATCCACACACTAGTGCTTATTCATCAAGCTGTGTCTTTTTTCATATCCAAGTTACAAATCAATTTCAACAGAATTCTGTATTGTATTGTTCATTTTCCAAGGATATGATTATCATCTGAACATATGGAAAAGAGGAGCATTTAACTACACTTATTTATACAATCTACCCAGCCTTTCCAAAATAGTCCGTGACAACCCTTTCCACTTATTTAATTTCTCATTTTACAGGGTTTCTTCTCCATTCTTTCTATTAAAACTTTTTTTCTTCTTCTTCAAAGGAGTCCTTCACAGCAACGGTTTTAATGACTTATTCTCTCAAGTTTTAGAAAAGATACTTCCCTTCCTGCCAACTGCTCCATGCTCCTGCCATGCCTTGCTCACAGCTGTTCTGCCTAGATGCCTCCCTAACTCCTCAGCTGAACAGCTCCCAACTCCATAGCACAGCTAAAACATAAACAAAGCAGCTTACAGAAAATGCATAAGCAAAACAAGCAACTTCAGCATCAGGTGTAGAAAGAAGTGATTAAGTAATACAACTTCTACACCTGCATACCTTCTGTGATCTATATGACATGAATCACAGTGCTGACTCTTACTTTAAAAAAAAAACAAAAACAAAAACCCTGTATAGTTTCTGACCTTGTAATAAACTCAGGCTGAAATAGCTACTTTGAAAGAACTATCACACATTTGAAGCACATTTTTTTTCCTTCCAAGAAGTTAGCTCTTCTATGCTACTTCTGCCCTCTTACTATTGTGAGCCAGACTACACCAGATGACAGTAAATTATATATATCAAACACCTTATCCATTATGGTCGGTTGCTTTCTTTCTCTGCTTAGCCTCCAGAGTTCTCCCATTTTAGACCTATTATAGGATCTTACATCCAGCTGTGCCACACTAGCACAAACGAAAGTAACCCACTTTCAGTCTCCCAAGATTCCTCTTGACCCACACAAAAGCTTTAGTGAAAGTGGGAGCAGGTATGATCTGGAGATTATCAGAACACAGTATCTCCACAGAACTATCCCTCAAATGCCTACAGGCTAAAAGATTTCATGTCATGATAGCAGCCATGGTAAAGAAGGGTGAGGTGCTTCAATTATACCACTATTTGGCTTTCAAATAAGGTGTTTTCCAACTGCAAGGAAAGCATTTTAAGAAGCAAATTAATTATTTTAATACTAAGGTATATTAAAATGGAGAAAAATAATGCAAGAACACAAGAATCCATTGAAACAAAGTATGGCTGCCAAACCATGAATAATACATGGATTTACATGTGATTAAAAACTAAAAAATTCTAACATTATTTAATCCTGAAAAAGCTATACAAGTTTAATCCAATACTGAAAACACTTGAAAGGGAACTGACATGGGAAATAACCATCTTCATTTCCAATTAACTGAACACAAGAAGTGAAATTATTTATGAAAAAAGGTTCTTAAGTTTAAAAATTATTAAAACTTCCTCTTGGTACTGTAATTCCATATCAAATGTAGTTACATTTGGGGAAGAAAAATCAATATTTTATTACTATTTAGCTGGAAAAAAAAAAAAGGTGATAGCATTAAAAAAAGTCCTACCAAACTTAAGAGAAAAAAAGAAATCACAGATAGGAATTATGTTCTGCCAATTTGTCAGTTCTCACAAATGTACTTTTTTTAAGAGGAAAAGGAACTTTTTTCCAAGAGAACCAGAATTTAGTTCTCATGAATAATAAAGTAAATGGACTAATGACCTTAACCTAATATAGGTATTAAAAATCTCATGCTGAATTGGAGCAAAACAATAATGGAATATGGAAAATTATTTCATTGTATCATATTATATGATTTCTTAATTCCACACAATCCATAATTGTGAATTGTTCTCAAAAAACACTGTATATTGCATTTTATAGTTCTGATGAATCAATATTACCAAATAGGAACAGAAATCTGCCATTCAAATTTATGTTTCTTCGGACAATGAAGGTGATACTATAGATTCTATTAATAGAGATTTACCAAGCAGAAAACTCATTCTTTGTTAAATATTTTAAAACCCTATTTATACTTCTAACTGACAGTAAAACAGTTTTTTCTACATTCCACATCAGGTTTGGTACATCCAAAATGGAATGTAGTGCTAATACAATCATGATATAACTTTTAATGAGATTCTGTTGCAACATATGAATTTAAAAGCTCCAGCATTCAATTGTAGCCAAGTTGCTGGAAACTCACCTGCTCCGTCAGCTGGGAGCTAAAAAGTCTGATTGTCAACTTTCTTAGCTACCTCTTGCATGAGTTTCCCTAGGCTCAGGGACAAACAACTGCTCCCAGGGTCTGAGACTCTGGAATTCCTGCCATGCAGGTTTCACAGTGTCCACTACTCTGATATTACTTGCAAAGTGGTCTGTCAGGAAGATGCTTCAACTTTAAAATTTCTGGTATTAATCAGAATAAGTCTGAATTTCAAAATAAGAAAATTATTTTTCAAAAAAAGTCAGTCAAGACAAAAGAATTAGATGAAAAGGGCTCTAGGTGATACTGGATTTTGTCCAGTGACTGAAGGAATATTTTGATAAATGTACCTATTAAACTGACTAAATAGGTAGATTTATCTTTAAAAAGACCCCAAATTGTGAAAGATATCGAAAGTTAAGAGCAGGCTCAACTATCAATAGTTTGCACCGGTTCACCTGACATCAAGAATAACATCAGTTTCAAATTTTGTTATGGCAGAAAAGACTAACGATCATGTAGCAGAACTGGGATAAAAACCATGTACAGAAATGCCTACTAGTTCATATTCTCGGCCTGACCTGAAGCTGCTTCCTTTGCCTGCATACCTGTTGTTAACAAAGGTGTAACGTATACACATAAACTGACCCTATATAATCAAAGCAATAAATAATTGTGCCACATGAGAGATTAGCTACAATGAATTAGATCCCACTGACTACGTGTTTTAACAGGACTCGGAAAAAAATAATTTTCACAATTTACTGGTAAGTTTAAACATGTTTCGTAACTTCCTTAATCTGCACTGATAGATTTCCTCTGCGCCCATATCAAAACAGAAAAGCAAACAAACAGAATAAAAAAATCAAAGCCTGAATAGACTTCAATTAAAGAACATCACGGTAACTCTTCCTCTGGGTAGCACCAAGGAACCAGTGCCTGCAGGTGTCAGGACAGGACTCAGCAGGGAACCTGGCTAGGAGACTCCATGGAAAGAGAACTCCTGCAGGCAACCCCTGCATTAGGCAGGTGGGAAGCTGGGAACACCAACCAGTGGCACCACACAGACTGGCTAGACCCTCACACACCTTGTCTTCTTGCCACTTCCAGAGGTGGCCTCCTGGGCTGGATGGACCTTCTAAATCATAGAATTGTTTAGCTGGAAAAGACCTTTAAGATAATCAAGTCCAACCTTACTTGTCCACTACTAAACCGTATCCCTGAGCACTTCATCTACCCATCTTTTAAATGCCTCCAGGGATGGTGGCTCAACCACCTCCCTGGGCAGCCGTTCCAGCGCCTGACAGCCCTTTTGAAATTTTTCTTAATGTCTGATCTAACCTCCTTGGAGCAACTTGAGGCCATTCCCACCTGACTTGGGAAAAGAGACCAACACTGTCCTCACTACATCCTTCTTTCAGGCAGTTGTAGACAGTGATGAGGTCTCCCCTCAGCCTCCTCTAGGCTAAACAACCCCAGTTCTCTCAGCTGCTCCTCGTAGGTCTTGTACTCCAGCCCCTTCACCAGCCTTGTCACCCTTCTCTGGATGTGCTCCAACACCTCAACGTCCTTCTTGTACAGAGGGGTCCAAAACTAAACACAGTACTCGAGGTGTGGCCTCACCAGTGCCAAGTACAGGGGCACAATCACTTGCCTGGTCCTGCTGACCACACTGCTTCTGATACAGGCCAAGATGCCATTGGCCTTCTTGGCCATCTGGGCACACTGCCAGTTCAGATGCTGCACGGGGTCGCTGTGTCCCAACTGCAGGACCTGGCACCAAATGCCTAATGTCCCCCTTTCCTTTCCCTCCTAAACCCCCCGCCACACACGCACCGGGGCTGTTTAAGAGCCTCACCGCTGCCCTGATGGCAAACAGGCCATCGACGCGGCAAGCACAGCAGCACTACCGCGGACAGCGGGGCGGCGCCCAGCAAACCCACCGAACCCGAAAAGCCTAACCCCGAGCCCACACAGCCGCCCCGAAGCACCTCCCCACGGCGCTGCCGCTCCTGCGCGCCAACCTCAACTTCCGCGCATGCGCGGAGCAGAAGTGCAGCCTGACGACGCTTCCTCCTCGATGGGCGCTTTGCCATTGGTTGACGAATATTGACGAGTGGCTTCGTGCATCTCCGGCGCGACGCCGGAGGCGGGGGAGGTGGCAAACGGCTGGAGCAGGGCGCGGTGCATTGTGGGGCGGGAGAGGGGAGTCAGTGCTCTGCTAGGGCCGCCATCTTGGCCGCGTCCGGACCCGCTCCCGCTCTCGGGGCCTGCTCCTTCTTCTTCGCAGCGCAAAGCGGTGGCAATAGAGAGGACGAGGGGCCCGGCTGGGGGCTGCTGATGCGCGCAGAGCCTCCTCGCACCTCTCTCGGGCGCCGCTAGCGAAAGGGGGGCGGGTGTGTTCGGGCGGTCACCGGCGCGGCCTCTCCTCTGCCGGGATGGGTCGGTCCCGCAGCCGGAGCTCGTCCCGTTCCAAGCATACCAAGAGCTCCAAGCACAACAAGAAGAACCGGAGCCGATCGCGGTCCCGCTCCCGAGAGAAGGACCGGGCGCGGAAGCGTTCCAAGTCCCGGGACAACAAGCGGAACCGGCGCCGCGAATCCCGCTCCCGGTCGCGCTCCAACACGGCCCCCTCTTCCCGCCGCGACCGGGACCGGGAGCGCGATCGCGCCTCCTCCCCCCCTGACCGCATCGACATCTTCGGGCGCACCGTGAGCAAGCGCAGCAGTCTGGACGAGAAGCAGAAGCGGGAGGAGGAAGAAAAAAAAGCGGAGTTCGAGCGGCAGCGGAAAATGTGAGCCCCGGGCCTGGGCCGGGGGAGGGAAGGGAGGAGGGAAGGAGGTGCCCTGCGTTCCAGTGCCTTCCGCCGCCAGACTGCGGCTGGGATAACAGCGTTTAGGCTCTCGGCGAGGCCTAACGTAGCATCATGGAATGGTTTGGGTCGGAAGAGACCTTAAATATCATCCAGTTCCACCCCGCCTGCCGTGGGCAGGGACATCTCCCGACAAACCAGGGTGCTCAAGGCCCCAAAACATCTGCGTGTTTTCCCGACGTGCTTCCCTTCCCTCAGGCGTGGCTCATTTGGGTGGGTTCGAAGTTGCCCGCTTGGGCTGTGAGACCCGTTTCCCCCCGGATGCCGCTCACGCCACTGCTCTCCTCCCGCCGGCGGCCGCCCCGGCCTTCGCCGCCCGCGGGCTTTGTGCTGCGCTGTCTGCCCCTCCCCTCGCTTGCGTGGAGCTTGTGCTGCGCCCGGCAGGGGCAGCTGGGATGGCTTCACTTAGAATCGTAGCATCACGGAATGGTTTCGGTTGTAAGGGACCTTAAAGATCATTCAGTACCAACCCCCCTGCCATGGGCAGGGACACCTCCCACCAGAGCAAGCCAGTGAAGGTCCCATCCAAGCTGGCCTTGAACACATCCAGGGATGGGGCATCCACAATGTCCCTGGGCAACTTGTGCCAGTGTCTCACTGCCTTCATTGTGAATAATTTCTTCCTGATCTCTAATACAGATCTTCCACTTTAAAGCCACTCCTCCTCTTCGTATCATTACTTGCCCTTGTAAAAGTCCCTCCCCAGCTTTTCTGTAGCCCCTTCAGGTACTGGAAGTCTGCTCTAAAGTCTCCCCGCACCCTTCTCTTCTGCAGGCTGTCCTTCTAAGCAGAGGTACTCCAGCACTTTGACCATCTCCGTAGCCCTCCTCTGGATGCATTCTAACATTTCTGTACCCTTCTTATGTTGGGGATTTCAGAATTTGACACAGTGCTCCAAGTGAGGGTGAGATCTGCTGTGCCACCCTATGTTACATTAACTGCGAGAGGGTGTGTTTTGTTGCCAAATGAGACAGCGAGATGCGGTGACTTGTTTCATTTGAAACCTTTTCCTTTTCCAGTTTTTGTTATAGGGAATGTGGTTATTTATAAATTTTACGCAGATAAATTCTGTTTTAATGAACAGTGGATGTGCAGTAAGATGTATAGCAATTTTATTTTTTTTTAGGAAAGAGTCCTTTATGCAGCAGAGAAGTGTTTTAACAGTTGTGATAAAGTGATTCTTGTGTTTTGAATCTTACCCTTGATCATTGGAACATCAAATCCAGAAATAATTGTTATTTGTGTGAACCCCACTAGTTCTGTTCATTCTCAAGCTTTGAGTTCTGTTTCACCAATTTTGTTCTAATGAAATATTAATTGTAATTCAGAAGGCTTGATCACCCTGAGTTTTCACTTTCATTTTTGTTGGTTGATATTCCCCTTTGCCAGCTTCAGAATTTGACAGCCATGTCATCAAAACCTTGCATAGTAACACACACGTGAATGTGTTGAAGACGTTTTGAGTTCTTGGCCCTAATTTTATGTTTTGTAGTTTTATTCAGTACCTAAATTAATAAAAATATTTCATGCATATCTGGGATGAAGGATTGGAATGTGCTTAGCAATTTGAGAATGCACTGAATTCTTGAGCTTTTTAGTTCATATGTATTCTTTTAAATATTATGGAAATGGATTTAAAGATTGACGAGAGAGGACATTACATATATAACAAAACAAATATTATCTAACTTAAATGGTGTTAGTAGAGGATTTTATGGTCTAGGCTTTAGAAGTTGAGAGAGAACCTGTTAAAGTGCCTGTGGAAGATTGTTTATATTTTTTTAATAATATATCTAAAATACTTTTTTTGCAGTGAAGTGCTAGCAACATGTCTTTCAAATCTTATTTTCTGCAGTAAGTTCTCTGTGTAAGTTAGCTTTGAAATTTTAAAACACTCATAGAGTCTGTATACCAGGAATATGACATTTGAGTGACATTGGCAACATAATAATAAGCTTTTGAGGGAGAAACAATATTGGGAAAGATTTGGCATAGAATTTTGGTGCTTCTAGTGTACACCTAAAATTTCAAAAAGAAAAAGCAATAAAAATAGGGTAGAAAACTATGATATTTGAGTAAATAATCTGTAAATTGTTTAATATATGTTAGTATATATTCATGTTAGTGAAGGAAGGAAAGTTGCTGACTGAATTTACCGATGTACAGTTTACATGTTGAAAGTGACTTTTTTCTAGTGTCTGTTCAAATATTAATACATAGCCTAATTTCTGGTTTTTTTTTTCCTACGATGCTAATGTTCTGTAAAGACTTTGGAAATACGGTATTTTTTTCCTTAGAAATCTGCTGAAATATAAACAGTTTATTTTCTGCAGGTTTTTTAAAAGTAGTCTTTAATAAGTAAATGGAGCATACTAGAACTATTTTTACATTAATGATTTTATCTCTTTCTTTGGAGTCATGGCTCACTAAGTCAGGCTTATAAACTTACACTTGAATATAAAATACTGTAAGTTCATTTGATTTAAGAAAAAAAACAAGGTTGGTATAAACCACAGAATAAATCATCAATTTATCTATATGTAGACAAAAGGTGGTCTTATAAATTAACTTTGAAGAGAAATTTTGCTTTATTTAACTTCTTTCTGCTTCTAGTTTTCCAAGAAATGTGGTTGCTTACACTGAAGTATTATATACTTGTAATATCGTCAATACCTGTGAATGTGAAAACATATATTTGCTTGGTTTAAGTGCATTTGAGCAGATTTGGTTGGGGTGAGAAGAATGAAACATGCAGGCACAGTGCTTATTTTGAGTTACAATTGCTGAGGCTACTTGAAAACTTATTTCATATGAGTGTCAGGGCTTTTTTTTATTTTTTGTAACTATGTACTATCTTTATTCAGTAAGCTAACTTTTATTCTAGATTTCGCTGATGTTAACATTTCTCAGGTGGCCAGTGGCAGAACTAGAGGGCATGGACTTAAACTTCCTCAGGGAAAGTTTAGGCTTGATGTGAGGAAAAAGTTCTTCATTGAAAGGGTGATTGGCCATTGGAATGCGCTGCCCAGGGAGGTGGTGGAGTCGCCGACCCTGGAGGTGTTTAAGGGGAGACTGGATGAGGCACTGAGTGCCATGGTTTAGATGATGAGTTGGTGTTAGTGTTGGTGTTAGTGTAGGGTTATAGGTTGGACTTGATGATCTCAGAGGATAGTGTGATACTGTGATAAAGCTAAAATAGTTGAATAAAACATAAATATTACCTTTCTGGAAAATGATTTCTGTAGAACAGCCTCTTATGCATGCTAAGCTGTATCAGTACAGGATAGTGAGAGTAATCACTGCTATAAATACTTACAAGAGGGAAGGAAAAAAAATTTAAAAATAAAAAGATAAATATGTAAAGGTTGTTTAAAAATTGGCCTTTTTAACTTTTGACTCTTCCCGTACCTTTCATCCGAAAAAGATCATAGATAGTAGTGGCTTGGTGTAGGCACACTAACAGAATGGAGTTGGTGTGTTTTTCCTGAGTGGTGATAGTCTTGGATTTTTTTTTTTTTTCGCGGGGGGTGGGGGGGGGTGGGGGCGGGGAGTTTACCTCAAGATATTTTGTGTTGCTCTAGGAAAACTGAGTGCTGGCCTGATATGCTACTGGCTTCGTTTGCTGTCCCTTGAGGAATATAAAGAGTAAAATTTATCTTCTGAGGTTGCATGTCTAAGTTGAGAGTTCCAAAACTTTTTGCTGGAGGAGGTAGATTGTGTTTGTTTCAACACACTTGTGAAAAGAAGATACATGAACAGGGGGAGCTGGGAATCATTTCACCTTGGTATTTCATGTGTTTATCTAGACCAGTAATTAGTACTTTATTATTATTATCTATTGGATGTTTGCAAATTGAGCACTGGGAAATCTAAAAGCTAGTAAATCCTGGGTTTTTTTGTTTTTTTTTAGTTGGTGTTACGTCTTTCAACAATAAAAAAAAATTTATGGATATTAGGCTATTACAACAATAGTTGTTATTCTAAATCATCCTGAGCCAGGAGATAAGTTTGTAAGATTGTTCTTCATGGAATACTTAAAATGAAAGTTCAATTTCAAGGCTAAAAAGAACAACCTTGTTCCCAAAACCAATAGTAATTCCAAATAAATAGTACTATTTGAAGTATAGCAATACATTATTCACTTTTGTTCTTCTTTCGTTATCGGATTGCCGTATTGCACTAGTGATTTTTTCTTCATTTTTCTTCATAAACCTGCAGATTGCCCAATTTTTTGTGTCCTTTCTAATGAAAACAGTGATCAGTCTAAATGATAATGGTGCTTCTAAACAAAAGTAAAGACAAGAAGACATCTGAAAATTCTTCAAAAATTGAGAATGTGGAAAACTATAAAGGTTGCAACGATTTATTTAGCATTTGGTATTGCTGTTTTATTTTGGATAATTATGGTAGAAAGACAGTGCTGCAATAAAGAAATTATGGAGATCTGAGGTGTTTGAAATTTGATAGAGTAAATGACTGGGTAACTAGATTACAGGGACAACACCTGGAGTTCTTGTTAAAATATTCAAATTACAAATTTTATTGCTTCTGTCTTCTATTTTTGTTATGAGAGATTAGTTTGGTGCCTCTGAGGTGGTTTCTTTAAGAAGATTTTACAAGGTATTATTGCTGCATGTGGCTTAAAATTAACACCATTTAAATTCCTGCAGGGTGAAGAATGGCCAGAGCTGGATAGGATCATGTGATCTTTTTTTTAATGTCCCCTCTCCTCCTACTAAAAATGATCAACTGTCTTCTTAAGCTTAGTGTCTTGAAATATGGCGAGATGATAAATATTGTATGGGTCAAATAGGTTGCCTGTGATAGAAACACCAATTGCCTAAAAATTCACTTTCCTTAAATGTAGAACAACAATTTTTTTAAATATATGACTCACCTGTGTATGAGGTATAAAACTGTTCAGAAGTGATTCTGTAGTATGCCTGATGCTGTATATTTGAAAGAGTTTGATTATAAAGGTTATCTTGGTGTTTGCATTTTGTAGTCGTCAACAAGAAATTGAAGAGAAACTCATAGAGGAAGAAACTGCTCGAAGAGTGGAAGAACTTGTGGCTAAACGTGTAGAAGAAGAGTTGGAGAAAAGGAAGGATGAGATTGAGCGAGAGGTTCTCCGCAGGGTGGAGGAGGCTAAACGCATCATGGAAAAACAGTTGCTCGAAGAACTCGAGCGACAGCGACAAGCTGAACTTGCAGCACAAAAAGCCAGAGAGGTAACGCTCGGTCGTTTGGAAAGTAGAGACAGTCCATGGCAAAACTTTCAGTGTCGGTTTGTGCCTCTTGTTCGGTTCAGAAAGAGATGGAATACAGCAAATCTAATTCCCTTCTCATATAAACTTGCATTGCTGCGAAACTTAATTTCTAGCTTACTCAGGGGAGCTCACTGATACTTAAAAAGTTATTCTGCTAAAACCTGAACAAGGATACTTGATTTTTAAAGGAACTGGCCTACATTTTTTAGAATTGTTTGAAACTTTTGCCATGGCTGCAGGATTTATCAGCGGTCCTTTCATTTATGGGGAAGGGTATTTAAAATCTGTAATTATGTATCCATTTGTTTCATTTTGTTTACTTAGACTGTAAGAGGCTTTTGCCTTCAGTCAGGCAAAAAGCAGGGTCCAGCAGTGAGCTGCAGTACCTGTCTTTAACAAATAGGTTTCTTACTCTTCATTTAAAATGAATGTTTTCCTTGAGCATACGTTGGACTAATTCTGGAACTTCAAGCATAAGCCCATCCACGTCTTCATGAAGGATCTATGTCCAAATCATTATATCTATTTTCAATAACTACTAACAACTCCTTTTTTTCCCTAGTTACAAAAGAGCAGGTTGCCCTTGTCTGAAGTCAAGCTGAACATGTGTCTTGGGTTTTTGATTTTGGGTTTTTTTTTTTATTATTTTTTCAGCAGCTGGAGCAGAAGCTGAAAATGTCTTTCTGTGAGACAGTAATTTGCTACTAAAGGCTTTGATGCCTGCATGCACTAATCATTCCAGGATCCAGAAATTTCAGGACAAACTTTAAACTATAAAAGAAATGTGAGCTAAATAGTCAGAAGTCTCAAAAGCCTTTTTGACTCTGTGCCTCCTATGCAGCTTAATTAAAACTAATATTTATATCGGATTCCAAAAGGAAAGACAGTAGCAATGAAGCTTTCCCTTCATACTAAATGTGACCTGTCTTCCACATAACATCTTTAAATTAAAACAAACAAAAGAACCCCAGAACGCTGAGGTACAACAACTATTAAGAATATGGAATTACACTCATTTTGCAAATTAAAACCTTACTATTAAAGAATTTAAGTTGAATTTAGATGTCAGAAGTCAGAAAATGCTTCATTTATAGAGGTTTTCATTTGGTCAGATGGATTACTTTTTTTTAAAAAAAATGTGTTTTTACTGTTGTCAGTGTGATGTATAGAAGTCACATCAGTTGTTTATTACGCCAAATAAACTTCCATGCCTGGAGTGAAGTGTGCTAGCTAGTAGCTGGTTACTAGTCATAGTAAGAAGTTTTCTCTTCATATGCTTGCTTTGTTCGTATTAACTTTTTTTTCTTACACAGACACAAACCTCTGGCTAACTTTAAATCTTCCAAATATTAAAATAATTTGGATATATATTATGTGAACTAAAACACCTTAAAAACTTTCAAGCAGTCTTCATATTTGAGTTGCATAACAGAGTTCCATAAAATTAACCAAGAAAACAACAATTACAAGGCTTTATTTCCTGATCTTGCCTTCCTTGGACTCGTGAATTCCAAGTTCAGACTGCAAATGACAGTTTCATCTGTCTTAAAATTGTCAAAATATTGAATGTTAAGTCCATTCTCCCCATGAAAGAAGCCCATAGCTCCATGAAGTATGGATTACCATTTGTATTTTTCACTAACAGTAAATGTATTTTTCTTATTAATTGTTTGCCTTAGGAATGATTTACATATTTTTGTTCCTTCTTATCATAAACATCTGCATTCCTCAGCTCAGCCTTCCTTGTATGTTGTTTCTTTATAAATGGTTGAGCTGCTGATGCAGGTATTGCCAAGCTAACAGTACAAATCATTTTAAAGAGGAAGCTGGCGCGTATGGCAGCCGAGGAGCACACTCTGCAGGACACTGGACAAGACAGTAAATATTCAACTTTTAATGCTGATTAAAGGAGTATAGGTAAAGAATACGTAGGTATACTTAATTGGTGAGACAAACTATTCACTTTATTTATATTTTCTATATTACTTTTTAATTTGGTAAATACTATCCAGTTTTTGTAGTTGTCCTTGTTGATTTGTGTGATAATAAAATTCTAGTAATAAATTGTCAGGATTCTATGATTAGGGAGGGTTTAGTTGGTTGCTGTTTGGACTGGGCGGGATGATGTAAATTGAGTACTAGGAACCAGTTTTAGTGGCTGCACAATTTACAGTTGTGAGACAAAATAGGTGGCTGTAAAGATGCCACTTTAAGTCAGTTCACAAAAGAATTGTGAGAAAGATTAGTGAACATGCAGAAATGAATGTTTTACTTTGCTAACATCTTACCCTGTCCTCCCATTTAGGAAGAAGAGCGTGCAAAGCGTGAGGAACTAGAGCGAATACTGGAAGAGAATAATCGAAAAATTGCAGAAGCACAAGCTAAACTGGTATGTGAAGATGTAGTTAACAGTTCTGATGGGGAATACAGGTCCCTCTGCCTGATTTGCAACACAATTCAAATAAACAAATCAACCCTTTCTAGAGTTTAACTTGTCAGTAGCATTGCCGTCCTCCTTTTGAGCATGAGACCAGATCCTTAGCAGTAACACTAGTCTGAAAAAATAGTTCAGATGCAATTAATTTAGAGGAAGATAGCTGCCTTCACATTTTAGAAGTATGTTTTTGACTGCATCTTACAGAGAAAAGTGAAGGAAGTTTGCAAACACGCAGCTTCTATAACAGAAGTGACTAATTCTGTTTTGTTGAGCAGGACAAGTACAAACTAGATTTGAGAGTAGCATAATGGTGATGTACCAGTGCTGAAAAGGACTTTCAGCCTAAGCTTAAGACGTCTAGTTATGAAAGTCTAGTTGGTCTCCAAGCCTATTTAAGCAGATGTCTTGTCTATCTCATGAGAAAATTTAATATTTTTTAGTTGATTCTGATCGATTAGTGATGAGTCAAAATAAGCTGCTTCTAATTCCTGATTGAACTCAGTTACTCAAGTAATTACACCTTTTTCAGATAAAGATGATGCTTCTTAAAACTGTTTGCTTGAACTACATCTGCTTTAGATCTCTTTCCGTTTCTCAGTCACATATGGTGGGAACAGGACAAATAGAAAATGTAAAGTATTAACTGACATAATGAACAAAATAAATATCTTTAGAAGACCACTTGAAGAGCTGTACGGACCATAAGTTACTGTAAGGATCAACTTGTTTCCATTCAAGTAAAGATGGTTTTGAATTAGGAGGGAGTTTAGATAGTTTTGGAGCGGGGAGATCTCTGAAGTTCTGTTACTGCATTATATTGTGCCTTCATCTGACACATGACAGGTGTCAGGGGAATTTATATATACTCTGACTTCCCAAATTAAAATCTAATGTATTGTTTGCAAAGCAACCCTTGAAAGCATTACATGTACGTTCTCGAGATTTCAATACATTAGCTGTAGTTTTCAGTGTTCCTTCTAAACTCAGTTCAAATAACCGTTTTATAAATAGTTTTGCTGAAACCAGCTATGGCATCTAGCTCAGGTAGAACAACTTGCATACCTATACAGGATTGGACCTCTTTGGAAGTTAATACAGACCTTGTAAATTGCTTTTATGACTACAAAATAATGCTGGCCTAAATTGTACCATTTTCATATATAGGCTGAAGAACAGTTGAAAATTGTTGAAGAACAAAGAAAAATTCATGAGGAGAGGATGAAACTAGAACAAGAGAGACAACGTCAGCAAAAAGAAGAGCAAAAAATTATCCTGGGCAAAGGAAAGTCTAGGCCAAAACTGTCCTTCTCACTAAAAAGCCAGGATTAAATTGCAACTCTGAACTCTTAAAATAATAAAAAAAAAAAAACAAACAAAAAAAAGGAAAACAAAAAAAACTTCGTATGGTAGCTTCATGTTGAAGTGATTTTTTTTTTCCTCTCAATTTTTTTTTTGTCTTTTTTGAAAGTCTGGAAAGTTAGCTTGTTCTAATAGGGGCTGTGCTCTGCAATTCTTATTTTTTTTAAAACTTCCATTAAATTAAACCCTTATCAGATCATCATTGCCTTTTAGAGGGTAATCTGTTCTCATCAATTTTGTTTTGTATTAGTGGACTGAAGCAGATCAGGTCAAATTGTGGATGATCTGATAAGGTTTTATTGACCTACTCATCAGGGTTTGACTCTGATAATTGACAGAACTTTATACTGGGTATTGCTGACTTTTAATTTTTTTTTTTTTAAAAGTCAGTAAATACATGGGTAAATTGCCATAGTATTACTGGACCTCTGTGGTTTATTGTTAAATCAGTGTCTTATGATACTGTCCCATTATTGCGCTTGATGTTCCTGATACAGGTAAGGAAACAATTGGTCATTTCTGCTATGAATACATAGAGTTCAGTATTGTCTCGGTTAGATTTGTTTTTATTACATTGACAGCATTCAACCAGCGTTCCCCATTGTGTAAATAAACCAATTTGCTGAATAAAGTGAAAGTCTTAAATTCATATGTTTAAGTAAATTTTTTTTTAGTACACTTCTATAAACAGCTATACGAGTAACAATTCACATTATTAAATTCAAGACTGTAGTGATATTTTTAAAAAAAATAATTTTGCTTTAAACCATTGTGGCTTCTCCTGCTTTTAATGCAAAATTACACACAGTAAAAAATCCCTGCAGTTGTGAATGTTTTCGATGGCTGCTGATGTTTTCATGAATGTTGGTTTTTGTTCTGACAGAGACTTATTTAAGCTGTAGTATCATGTTTAAACAGCTATTTGGCTTACTGCACACAGACCAATACTTCTATATCTAATCCCCTTCAGTTCACCTCATAATATAGTATATTGTATAAATTAAGGACATTACCATATAATGAATCTGTTGGATCCTAAAGGATTTAAAAATTAAGTTTTTTTTTTCCCAAAGGACTGGACCGGCTAGCATACTTGAAGTGAAAAAAACAGAAAATGAAACTCTATCGAAATATATTGTTTTAGCCAGAAAGCAACTGTTATTCATATACAGATCTTGAATGTCATCCCTTTATATATACAAGGTTTATTTTGAAAAATGAAACTACAGATAAAAAAAAAATAAAGTCCCTGTTTTGTATATAATTCTTCTCCCAAAACGTGGATTACTATAGCTTGTCCAGTTTTAAAACTTTTTTCCTGTCAGTAAACAACATCTGTAGTAATCTAAAATGAACATTACCAGTAGTTGCCTGAGCATTTGAATGTCATTGGACAAAATTGGAATTAATTCCTGATATTCCCAAAGAATCTGTTTCTGTAGATTTAGCAGATTAAATGTGGGAGCAAGTTGAGTGTGCCACTGAAAGTAGTATTCAACGTGCTTTGTATGAAACCTGGGCTTGGGGGCAGACTGATGCGTATCACTTTGTCCGTTATGTCAAGAAAAATGTGAAGACAGTAAAATACACTATTACTGTACTTAAATTTGTCTATATATTGTATTACAAAAGAAGGTTCAAGGTTGCTGAATGCATAAAAACAAAAGCTAAAGCCAAATAGTTAATGTATATGACCTGTTGGCAGGAGCAGGCTGTATTTAAAGATCAACTGATACCTGTATTTCTAAACCAGAAAACATCCCCTGTTCCCTTACAAAAAACAAGCTATTAAAATTCAATACTCAAAACAGACCTACGCATTTTTGTTTCCTCTTCTAAAAGCAACAAGCTTAGTCCTTATACATGCAGACGCGGGATCAAGCTTTTTCTGCATCACTATTTTGATGTGGCATCTGTTCTTCACGCAGTATTGGGTAGGCTTTAGACTTTGAGAGGTTATTGTCAGTCACACCTTTTGGACTACTGTGCGGACAAATGTCCAATCACAATTAGATCTCCCGTTCCTCCATTGCACAACTCCCTGTTTTTCCTTCCCCCTCCCCTTATAAAAAGGAAAAGCAGCTACAATTTTTTTTGTTGTTGGGGCAGAAGTTCAGTTGGTAGAAACCACTGTCTTTTTACTGCCCTAAAGCGTTCTGTATTTCTTAGATTTTTCTGGACCCAGTGTGGGTGGGTGTCACATTTGCATTATTCTAGGGTTTTCTTTGTTTTTTAGAATTCCTGTGGGACTGTAGGGATACTTTTGTTTTCTTGAAAAACAGAGGTGTGCACAGTTTGGGAGGGTGGTAAATTGATAAGAACGTGAGAAGTTCTTGTATTCCCTTAAAACTTGATACCTATCTGATGAGAAGGTGAGAACATATACTTGACATGTACTGTAGTGATTAAACTGGGTATGAGCTCTGTGTGTGCCTATGTGAGGCCATTTACTTACCTAGAGAATTGGTGTTAGAAATTGTATCGGGTGTTTAATTCTTACCTCATTACAGTTTAAAGTTTCAACTTCAGATTTTGATTAGACAATTTTTATTTGCTCTGGTTTATATTGTGGGGGCTTGTTTTCTTTTCCTTTCTTCTTCTTCCCCAGGGAGGTATTTTTTGTTGCCACCTATCTTAAGCAGTAGTCATTTGCCTTCTATGATGGCATAAGACATTTTAGTTTTCCCAACTCCTGTTCATAAATGTCCTGGAAAATTATTTTAATACTGAACAATGTGTCTGGCAGAGGGCAGGAAAGAGTGGAAGACCTTCCTGCAGTAACCTAGCAGTGTGCTGTTACTTTGGAGATGTGTTAAACTGCCCTTTGAACTTCCCATGTTCAATATCATCATTTTTCCAGGCACAAGTAGAAAGCTGACTGCTGTGAAATGTATTGGAGAGCTGGTGTCCTTGAAGCTTAGCAAAGCAGAGACAATTAGGTTGGCGAGATGTCTAAGCTGTCAAGCAACTGCATACCTATGTATAGACAGATATGTCAGTATTATCTTACTGAAGTATCAATACTTCATCCAATCTTATCTTGTCTTGAATAAGAAGGATATATCTTCATTGTCTCTCTCTTGCACTTTGTGCCACCTCATATCTCACCCATCTATTGCCCTTGCTGACTTGAAGATTGTTGCCCCTCTTTCTGATGCTATCAATGTGTCCTGTTAACTTTTTTTTTAGCATTTCTATGCCATTTTTCACATGTACACCAAATATAAAGGTGTTTGTTGTGATTCCCTTTTAACTGCATAAAGTGTCTTGTTGAACACTGTCAGAGTAATTTGGTGACCGGTTGTCATGTCATTTAGCAAGGAAGAGGAAAATTATTTGTTATTTTTAAGTCTCAATTCAATACAAGTTCAGGTGAAAATTCAAGTTGATAAACACTTTTCAGTTTGCATTGCAGAGATGATTTATGATTTATGGAGCTGCTTGTGTGCCTGAGGCTCATTCCAAGACAGGAGGAAATGGTAGAAGTACCCAGGCTGGTACAGTTTTGGACCAACAGGCCAGTCCAGTTGGAGCTGAACCATGACTTCCATGCAACCGTGTTCTGTTTTCATGCTAGTACCATCAGATCCATGCATTTTAGGGTTATTTCCTTCTCCCATCCTGCATTTTTTAGCCAGCTGAAGAGTGCTGAGTCTCTGTTGACATTTCTGTACTGAACAACCCAATACTTCCTATCATCTTTACTGAACTGACACGTAGAACCAGGGGTTACGCTGCCTCAGTGGTCAGCTCTGCACAAGAGGACATAAACCCTTTAAAAGGTTGGTCATGTAGCAGAAGTTTGATCCCTGGCCTTGTTTCCCACCCCACGTATCTCGTGACAGACCACAAAATAATACAGGAATTTTATTTTTCACAGAGTGCTACTGAGAAGTCAAACAGTTAAATGCATGGCTGTACCAACTTCTTTCCTGATTTTTATTACAAGGCTGCTTTAATTCTGTGGCTGTATTTAGGAGGAGCCAAGCTCGTTTTCTAAGAAGTTATCGTTACCCAAAATTGTGGTTACAAATCAGACATGGAGAAGACAAATTAACATCTAGATATTCATTCCCTTTACCATAAGTGCAGAAAATGCATTGTTACGGTGTGAATGATATTTTAGGAGCTGTTTCAAGTATCTGGCACATTTGGCCATTTGTACAAACAATAAACCATTTAAATCAGTAAGCGTCAATCATGCGCTCATTTGTCTTTATTAGATTTAGCAGCACTTGTACCTATCGAGTTACGTCTTTTCCACTTTCAAAACTGTTTAAATAATGATAAATGACCGTGAGCTTCCCCACTTAGTAAAAAAATTTGTCTCATATATTCACACTCTGCTTTAGACTGATATTTAAAAGAGCCGATCATGATCCTATTCAGTTTAGCTGCCGTTTTGTTACAGGTTTTGTTGGATCAGAGCGTTGGCTCTGATCTATCTAATTATTGGCCACATGACTGTCAGAAAGAAGCCGAAAGAGGTTATTTGGTGATAAACCCGATTTTTGTTGTAAGGCCGACTGAAGTACCAAGAAATAAAGGTTTAAGCGGTGCCAATGGCAGAGTCACGGGTTTTCCCTGAAGGTGGAGAGAAAAGCAGGTCTTACCTGCTCGCTGGCCCCGCTCATCCGCCTGTCCGTTCATTCATCCCTCCCTCGATCTCTCCATCCATCCCTCCGATCCGGGCCGCCCGGACGCAGGGGGACTGTGGCTCCGCTTCCACGGCCGTGGCAGGATTTCCTTCCCCCAGAAGCCTGTCCCCTGCGAGTTTGTCTGCCAGGAAACCGCGTTCCTAGCGACACTCGAAATACCTGCCAGGATCTTCTCCTGAAATAGCCCCCAGAGAAGCCTTTACTGCGGCCGAAGCCGGTTGCTACCTTCCTAACATCTGAGAGCTTTTTAAACCGCCGTCCCAGCTCGTTATCTCACGTTTTCGCCGTCTCCGAGGCGATTCCTGCTGCTCCTGGGAAAGGAGACGGGAAAGTTGAAGGCCGATGCAGCGCGCAGCTGGGGCACGGGGAGGGAGAGCGGCCGCACCGCGGCTGCCCAGGGGCTCCAAGACCCCTCCGAGCGCCGCCCGACTCTCCGGCTCCCGCCTCCCGATCCAGACCCGCAAATAACTCCGCAGCGCAGAAAGCGCTCCCCGCCCCGACCCCAGCCGCCCCTCTGGAAAAAAAAGGGTGACCTGTGCGGAGTAGTCACCGAGCCCGCGTTTCTTTGGATGTCTTAACCTTTGTTACTGGGGTTGTCTCGGTTGTAAGTTCCCGTTTTTTTCTCCAGGTTCTTACTTAAAAGTGATTTTATTAACGCCGACTTTTATATATCTACGGTGCGCACCAGTAGGATGCCAGAGAGTAGAGTAAAATAGCTGTATTTATGATTAGCCGCTGGACAATAGAGGCTAAGGGATATATTTAGCTACAGGAGGATATTTTCAGACAATACCAGTGCTCTTCATTTCCTCTGGTTTACTTAAAGCAAGGATACGGAGAGTTAGAGGTCACAGTTTACTCACAGCTTTTACAAAACACCACTCGTAACCTTTTGCTTCCAAACAAACAGAAGGAGAAGCATTACAAAATTGAGGTAAACCTATTTTACACGTCTCTGTTGCTAGAAGCGTTTATCAGGCTCGGTGTTTACATTAGCTCAAGGCTGGTTACACACCACACATTTGTTTAAAAGTTTAATAATTGAGTACTTTCCTTTCTTCGCTGGCGAAGCTCTCTTTTGATGCCCCTCGATGTGCATAGATACCGCCTGCCTCCCACTGGAGTGCTAAGTTTCTGTCTCTTCCACCAAATTGTGTCGCCGGATCTGCAATTCCTTCCTCACTGCAAATTAAATTTAATTAAGCAGTTTACTTAAAACGTATTCGATGTTTTGTGTGAAAAACAAACTGCTTCCCTTGTTTCCTTGAGTGGTAGATTTCATTAGAGAACTACCAAACACAATTAACACAAAATCTATGGGACATCGAGCGCGCCTCAAATCCCCTTTTCCTTCTTTTGCGAGCGAGAGGAGCGGTCTGTGCCAGCTAGGGTGGCGAAAACTGAAACACCCGCTCAGTTAAAAAGGGAGGGAAAGAGATCCCAACTTATTTCGCGAAATAAATTACAGTGCCAGTCGTTTTCCTTATAAGGGCACCTTCGTATTCCTATAAAAGCTGAATGAGCACCACCACTAAGCCGATTTTTATGTAAATGCCCGTATTTCTTTGGGAATAAAATTATACGAAACTGGCTCTTTATTACGGTCTGTTGTAGCGCCTTCTTCGCACGCCTTAACTAAAAGGTAGGGAAATGACAGAAAGGGCGCTGTAATTTCCTGGGATTTAATTTTTAATCCTTTCTGCAGATACTATTTTGGCAAGAAATCCCTACTGGAAGAAATTCGGTAACCCTCTTCGTTTCACAGGAGGGACTGTGACATTACACAAGTAGTATTTAACCCACGGTACGGCACTTCGAGCGGGACTGTTCGCGTGTGCCGTCTCTCCGGTCCGGAGCAGCGGTACTTGCGAGAGTCTTTTGCGGGGAGGGCAAAAACTCCGTGTAGGATCCGGACAGGGCAGGACGCAAGGGAGCCGCGGAAGGGGGACAGCAGCCGAGAGGGACCCCTGTCCCCCGCTCTCCGCCGCCCCGCGGAGGGCTGGCGCTGGCCGCTAGTGGGCGGTGTGGCGCCGTGGAAGTGCCGCGGGAGCCGCGGCGAGCTCCCATCGCGGCGGAGAGCGCACCCGCGGGTGGCCGCGGTGACCCCTCCCCGGCGCCCTCCGCATCCCGCCGAGGCGCACTCCGGAGCCACCGGGGAAGCATCTTCAGGGCTGCTCGCGAGTAGCTCGCTTCGGCCAGAAATGAATACAAAGAAATAAAAGAGCCAGGTGCCTCCGAGATACTCGGGGCTTGAAAAAGATCCGATTTCCTTCCCCATCCCTAAAACTGTAGAAAGGAAGGAAGGGGCGCTGAGTGATCACCTGGGGAAAGGTGAGGGAACCCACACTGGTCTCGGCGCCTCTCATTACCTGCCGTTCCGCATCCTAGAGGCCCCGTGGGAAAAGCCAGCCTCCCAGATCGGGCGTGGGAGAGGCCCCTGGCCCCCGCGAGGGCACCCGCAGAAACTTGCGTGGGTACCAGCGGAGACCCGCGCCCGGCTGAGCCCCGCGGAGGTGGCCGCTGTTGCGGAGCGCCGGCAGCCGTGCTCTCCGCAATCCCCTTGAAGGGACTCCGCGTGTCTTTATTTCGGGACGGCCCGTGGCTCATCGTCACGTAGCCAGACAAACTTTGAAAACTCGTAGCCCCCGTGGGAAGGGCCAGCCCAGAACTGGGCGCGGGAGAGCGCCCTGCACCCCATCCACTGGTGGGGGCACCCGCAGAAACTTGCGCGAAGACCCGCGCAGCCGCGCGGAGCTGGCCGCTGTTGCCGAGCGCCGGCAGCCGTGCTCTCCCGAGGCTGTAGCGGGGAAGGTGCGGGGGCGCCCTGTGCCCCCCCCGCCCTGCCGCTGCTGCCTACTCTTTAAACAGGAATGTACTTGGAAAAAAAACACCAAAAAACAACGAACGCTCAAATTGGGATTTTATTTCTTTTTATTTTTTTTCTCTCCACCCCGTATTAACGGGGAATGTGTACGGAAGCCCCGTTCCCCTCCATTCTGCCGCTGCTCCCCGCTCTTTAAACAGCAGCGTATTTGGAAAAAAAAAAAAAAAGCCAAGAAAAAAAAAAACACCAAGAAAAAAAAAAAACAACGCTCAATTTAGGGGTATATTTTATTTTATTTTACTATTTTTTCCCCGCCGCTTTCGCCCCTCCTGGGCCACCCGCCCCTCCTGCCTACCCCTGCCCTGCCTAAGAGCGCGCGCGCTCACCCCGCCGGCGCGCCCGGGGGGTGTTACCTGCCGGCCCTGCTCGTCCGGGCTCGGCGCGGGCCCCGCCCGCCGCGGCGGCGGCACTAAGTGACACGCACGGCGCCCAACCAGCGCGGCGGCCCGGCGGCGGCCCTATGAGAGGCGGCGGCGGGGCGGTGGGGCCGCGCTTATATGGCTACGGCGGCTCGCTGCTGCCGGCCGCGCTCCTGCGCCGTGGAGTTGCCGTGGCTGTAATAGCAAGAGAGGCATCGTCGCGGGTTGTAACGCGCTGCGGTGGGAACAGCCGCGGCTGGAGCCGCTCCTCCTTTCCTTCTACTCCTCCGAGCTGGGCTGCGCAAGTCCCACGCCCGGCTTTCGTCCTCCTGCTGCCGTCGCGGCGCGCACTGCGGATCTCGCGACGGGAGAGAGACGCTGCGAACCCCCACTCCTGGGTTTCTTTTTTTTTTTTTTTTTTTTTTTCCCGCCCTCTTCTTCTTTCCCTGCTCCTCTCCGGAGTCTTTGCAGGCAACAAGGACAGTGGTGCCCCCCCCGGGGAAGCCGGAGCCCTGCGGATGCGCCTCCCCGGGACCGAGGGAGGCTGACTCGGAGTGGATTTGACTCGCGATTGTTTCTGAGCTCTCCGAAACAACCCGGTCTGGTGCCTGTGCGGATTGCAAGCTGCAGAGAGCGGTGAGAGACACACAGGAGGAGCGTCGTACCGAGGCTGTGTCCCTTCTCTCAACCGCGTTATTATTTCTCCCATCACCATTTCTTTTATTTGTACCTTTTTTTTTTTTATTTTACTCCATTTCACGCGAGCCTTAGACACTGTGAACGTGTATGGCGCACCGGATCTAAATGGGAGTTGGCAGTTTGAGCGGCATCTTCCAACGCAGCCGGGAGACCCTCAGTAAAGCGAAAGACTGAGGCGTTTGCATTTTTTTTATTGCTGTTGTTACTTCGGCGGTAGCTTGGATCTGACCTCGCAGGAGAATTTCCTACATGCGAGTGGCATACATGACTCAGTAGATCTGCTTGCAGCTCTCACCTAGCGCATCGACAACGCTTCGCGTGTGATTTTTTGATTTTATTTTTTAATTCTTTCTTCCCCATCAATCGTCCCGGTAGTTGGGATACCGGGCACCCACCCCATTGTTGCCGCTCAGGTGCGGGGAAGCCGCACAGCGGAGTTGGCGAGGCTCCGGGGAGGGACTCGGTGCCGTCTGCGACCATGGCAGCGCGGAGGCGAGACGCCTCCGCCTGGAAGTACTGTTGGGGAGTCGCGATGGTTTTATGCAGAACTGCACTGGCGAGGTCCATCGTTTTAGACCCCATATATTGGAATTCCTCCAACCCCAAGTAAGTTTTGAACCTGCTCCCGCCCGCCGCCTCCCTCGGGGGCCGGCGCTGCCCTGCGCGGGAGAGGTGGGGAGGGGGTGGACGGTGCCGCATCTTGGCCACGGCCACCGGGAGCCACGGGGACACTGCGAGAGGCGGCTGCCAGAGCTTTAGCCTGGGCTGGCAGCAGAAGCCGGTCCTCTCCCGGGGCGGACAGTCCGTGTCACGGTGGAGCTGCCCTGCCGCCGCATGGTCCCGGGAGGGAGAGCGATCCGCGGCGGGACGGGGCGGTGGAGGGGGATCAGGAGAGGGGCGGTGGCACCGGGCTGAAACCTGCGGGCGGAGTGTAGGCTCCGCTCTCGCGGAGCCGCCGCCTCCTTTGGGCCAGAGCAGCGGCGGCTGCGCGGCGAGGAAGGGGTGATACTCTTCAACTTCTCCGTCTGCAGATGCAAACTCATCCCATTGACTCCAGCGAAGTTACATCTGGTTATAAAAGGGCTAAATTTGGTTGTGGAGTTGATGGTATCAAGGCACATGTCAGTGAGTAATGAACTAAGCATTACCCATCACACAGACATTAAGTGTCATTCTTCATTAACAAACCCAGGCAAAAAAAGTACATGCGCTCCCAGGACTTCACTATCAAAGCACACTCTTTTAAAGAATATGCTTCTATTTTAAACCTTTTTACTTAAGCGGACAAAATTATTGCTATTGGGAAGAGTAACTTTTTGGAACGTGGGCCATCTTTCTAAAGATAAACCTGAGTCAGTGATGGGAAACTGTTTTAACTTCTCTTTTTGTCCTCTTCTCATTTTTGACAAGCAAAATAAGTTGGCTTTGTTCAGATGTGAAATCCTTTGAAATTTTGTGATTAAAACCACTGTTTCATAAAACAAAAGTCACACTAGGAAGAAATAATCGGTAATGAGTTTAGGAAGTTTTACACCAGAAACGAGTTAAAATATTTTTTAAAACTCATGCTACATGTATGTACGTACTTTTAAAAACAAATAATATGCATTGTGTTAACTGAATTTAGAATTTCCCATTAAGTCCAGTAAGTACATGTCTTGTTTTCCTGGGGGACATTTTAGAGGAAATCTTAGTTGGTGATGAGACAAGAAGAATGAAATATTTCCTCAATCAGGGATTAATTCTCTGTAGGTGGCAGGATCTCCAGGAGTTTAGTGAAGATTTCAAAGTTTGAATTAGAAGTAGCATCTCAAGTTTAGCGAGTTGTATTGCGTGACAGTCATCACTATGTACCATTGTTCCCACTGAAGGAAAAACTCATAGCAGGTTTCTGACAGTGTTTTTCAATAATGGGCATATTTGCTGTATCTCTAATTTTTTTTTTCAGAAAAACTTTCTGATCTTTCTTAAAAAAAAAAACAAAACAACAGGAATGCGGCCGACTGCTCAATTCAGTGCTTTTATTCCTAGCTTTGTGTGACAAATGATCATTTTATATATGCAGTAGGTGGAAAGCCAGTTAAAATAAACCAAAGTTTAGCTTCAGTCCCTGGCTTGGCACTTTTGTGATAGCTGAAGCTTTTTTTTTTTTTTGCTTGAGAAAGGTACGACATAACATCTGAGAATAAAGCGACCTGGCCGGTTAAAAAGCGGGCTTTATAATGCTATTTGAATTCTCAAAAGTCAAAGGCTACGAGCCGGGGTTGCACTGCATTAGTGGGCCTGCTGAGCTGGTGGAAAACAGGCTCGGCTCAGCCTTAGAGGAAGGGGAAGGCTTTTTCATCCCCAGCCCTTGATGGGTTTGTGCCTACAGAGGTCACTCTTCCAATGCAGACGAGCACGCTGCTGCGGCCTCTCCTTTGCCAGCTTCAACCTGCTTTCGCTTTTTCAACTTACCTTGATAGCTTTTATTAGCCATCAGTGAAATTAAAGTATCCGAGCAGCTGAATTCAACCCATCTTACAGAGCCTGGGGATATGCTTCCTTTATCAAATACAAGTTGTGTTACCATTTGGCTAATTCGAAACTATTTGATTACAAAAAAAAGTTTAATGTTGTTAATGGTGGATCTAATGATAACATCTAATTACTTTTTTAACATAAACGCATGCTTAAAAATAGGTTCTGCTGTTGATGTAATTGAGTTTTCTTGGGTGATTCATTGAGGCTTAATCACCACAGTGAAGAAGTACACTATTAAAATTAGTCTTTTCAATTGCTGGGGCTAGTGATTTATAGGCCACTTGGAGGCCTGTAGTTTGAGGAAGCTTACAAATGCATTACTGATACTGCTGCTGGTGAGGCAGCTCCACTTCTCTGAGCAGGATTTCTTACTAATTCTTGTCACAATTGTTTGCCTGAAGGGTACTGAATAATTTTCCCTAGTCGAGGTTGTCTTCACTCAGGATTCAAGCTGAATGTTAGCTCCAGAAGTGAGCTGCTAAATGGATCTTGGCGTAGTATAATAATAAAGCTCCTTTCTAGGTCTGAAATAATAACTATCTTTGGTGCCGGTTAATTTATTCAGGAAAGCTATGCATTTAACTCTATTGAAAGCTTCAGCACATAAATCTACTGAACAGGTAGGCAATTAAATGCTGGGAGAAGTTGTTAGGTTAATATAAAGTATGAAATAATAAATTTTAGGTTAAGGTGAACATATAAACTGAATTGGTTTTGCGCTGAAGTTTGGAGGTTATAATTTCTAGCAGGTGGCTGGGGTGGAGAGCATGCAGTAGCTGTTTGAACACAGAGCTCCCTCTCCTGTCCCTGTCCCCGTCCCCCCCCCCTTTTTTTTTTTTAGAGATCTGCTTTCATTGCCTCGACCAAATCATGAGAGGTGTGTTTTTAAGTGACACATGAAATAATTATACTCAGGACTTTATTGCTTGGGAGGTTAAACATAATTTTTACAGATGGTTTTAGTAGACTTTAGACTTCTCATTTGAAGAACTACAGATCTCATGATCTCGAAAAGGCAGAGAAAAATTACTCTGTAGACTTCGCTCCTGTTGACACTTTTAATGAGGAACTTTCTTCCTTTGTTGTTTCTGCCAAGATAAACAATGTATATAGATAGCATGAATTACTTCAGTTTCATAGGAGCTCAGTACTGCCTTGCACGCACAGGACAGCATGTAGTGTTACAGGGAGATAAATGTATGTAGAGAAATCTCATTCAAAAAAAACTTGCTTATGTCCCGCACTATTCCCTGCATGCTATAGGGGGGTGAGCAAAGCTGTTCTGCTTAGTGACATGTGGATGGCTATCCTCACAGGTGGTGCTTAAGTTAAATTATATAGCTGCTTTTCTCTCCCTCTGATAAGCAGTTATATATGGGATGTTACACAGTCTGTCTCTGAATGAATGCTAACATGTCAGAAACTGATAAAATAAACTACAATTGATGACCCTGTTAAATGGTCTATCCAGTAGTATATAGACTAGTCTGCTTCTCATTGTATCTGAAATTCTTATTTTTGTAGGTAAACAAATGCACATTCACTACCAGTTGAATAGCCCCTTGAACTATGGTCTGCAGTTAGCATTTGGGTTAATCTTGTCGGTTTTAATATACAGGGGGGAAAAAAAGGACAAAGCACCAGGGGTGGAATTGTTAGTGCTTTCACATCCACATTCCTCACATTTTGTCAGGATGATAAACTGTAGGTAATGGACAGCCCTTGTTTCACAGGACAGGCGAGCCAGCCAGAGCACAAAGAGCTTGCTAAAATGATATCTCACAACATGTTTGGGAGCCTCTCAGCTAGACAAGAATTTATTTGGGAGTTCTGTGTCATGGGACCGCACTTTCTAACCTCCACAATTACAGCTTCAAGCTGAAGAAACAGGAGTGGGAAGTTAAAATGATTTAAACACATGCTCCTAAATTGTACCCAAAACATAGTTGTTGACACTTGGCATGCTAATACAAAGAGTGAGTGGTGGCTTCCAGTCCAACTGATATCTTGTGTTTGTAGGTCTCTGAAGCAGAAGTGAATTAGCAAAATGAATTTAGAACAAACTGAAGGCCGAATTCCTGAGCTGGTTATTTTCCCCAGCCTTTTATATGTGGAGTATAATTGCTATATTATTTATAGTAATTATATTGAAGCATGTTATCTGTAAGCTGTGCTACATTATTTCACTTCGTTTAATGAAGTAATTGCCTTTAGAAAGGCAGTGACTAAAAGTCAAGCTAAAAATCACTTGAGTTGTACCTCTTCCCAAACATCAGAATGCCTGCCTCCCTTTTTTCTTTTTTTTTTTTCCTTCTTTTTAATTTATTGCAGGGAGATCACATTGCTTTAGGTGTGACACCTTGGGATCATCTCAAATTTGGCCAAGATTTCTATAAAGGGGGAGTCAGTGGAGGACTTGAGGTGAATGCTGTTACACACTGGCAAAGACAGGCCTTTCAGCCCTGCGCAGTAGCCAGAGCCAAGGTTGCTTTTGTTTTTTTTCTTTTATTGGAGGATCTGGTCTTCCTGTGTCGTGTAACCTGCTGTACCTGAAATTGCTTGTTGCAAATGAGAAGAAAGTGTTCTTCTGAGAAAAAAAAGTGATTAAAATGTTATTCATGTGTGCTTAATGTCTGCCTGCCTTGGCTGCTGACATAAAGAAACCTGTTTTTCTGGTCATTTATCATACATCTACATGGATTTGCTTATGAACTCATTCCTTGTGAGGCGTTGTGGAAACTTAAATAGGAATGTTCAACTGCTTGAAATATTTTGATTAAAATGAGCACCGTAGTATACAGACTTTTAACCAGGACACAGTTATCTTAAGCAAGGGGAGGTTTTTTGAGGGGGTGGGAAGGGAGCAGCAAGGGAGAAGAACTGGGGGGGGAGTTGCCTGAAAAGCAGGGGAAGGGAGGACAGCAAATGGACAGTGTTAGAAGGGCTTGGAAAAACTCCTGTGGCTTCATTGTCTCTTTAAAGCTAGAGAACACAAAGACAAATGCAGTTCAGCCTTTCTCCCATGATGGAAAATGTAAACCGTTGACACAGCTCCCATGTTTAACTTGTTTAATTCTCATTTTAAATTCAGTACTATACCAGCCGTGTGAACTCTGAAGATTTCTTTAGTAATCCATTTTGTAGTTCCGAATCAAAAACAAAGTGAAAAGGTCTGACACAATTTGCTTTTATTTTTAGGCAAATCAACCCTGGTCATAGTTAATAAGGGGATTACAACCCAGACTAGGTCTTTACAGATGTAATGTAAATCAAGGGCAGAGTATAAAGAAACTGATCCCTTTTGATTGAAGTATGGTAAAAAGGCATAGAGAAACTAGCAGCAGTAATCTGATTGTATGGCAATAAAACCACCATTTTCTGTCTTTCAGATAAAAATAATGTGGTAAATCCATGCAGTTCATAAGATGTAAAGGCAGATAAAGGGTGATGCCATGGCAACATATAGATTAGCTTGATGTTAGAAATGACACGTCTCTGAAAGGGGTGTTAGAAACTAAGGGCCTTGCTCCGGGCTGTAAGGTATTATGTGAGAACCACACAAAACTTGGGGGCCGGGATTAGAAAGTATGAAAGGCCTACTTGTGGCTTGGGATGGTTAAAGGAGTAAAGAAAAGCTGCTCAGTTCTTGCTCATTGGTTGCTTATTGCATGGTAAAAATAGATTTCATTTAGTGCTTTCTGCTGATATGGGGACCGATTAAAACTTGAGATGGCTGCAATTGTTAGGTGTGGAAGGTTTTGCTTTTTAACTCATGCCCTAGCAGCAACCTCTCTGAAGAATTAGCTGCACTTGAGGTTTGTTGCCTTAATCTGTTTGGGCTTCGGGCAGGAGCATGCTGGCAAGGAACAGAGAGCAGAGGGAATAGGTAGGATTGGGGCTATCTGGAAAGAAAACAGAGACCTTTTGATTTCAGCTGTGTTTCTGGCTGTGGTCTCCCATCTTGCACTCTATGGGAGCAGCAAAGATAAACACACTGCATTGTCTGTGCCTTGGCCAGGTGGTACTTCATCTCTTGTGTTTCCCATCCTACAAAAATACAGAAGAAATAAAACCCCACAAACAAACCAGCATCCATTCCTACTTACCAAGAAAGCTGCAGATAACCAAATTGATCTGGCTTAGTCTATAGGTGGTATTTATTTCCGAAAGTCATGTTGGGATTTAAAGAAGAACGAGATAAGCATCTGCCTACTCACCCTTCACACCGCCCCCCCCCTCCTCCTCCCGACTTGAAATTATTGGGATGAGTTAGCAGTCAGCCCCTTGAATTCAGCCAGCAGACAATTTAGCCATTGTTTTATCGTTTATTTTAAGCAATCTACAGCTGTGAAGGTAGTAAAATACCTCTCCAAGTGCATATACTTCTTTTTTTTTCTTTTTGCCTTTTCTCTTAAAGAGTCTATCAAATAGTTAAGACTCGATTTTCTACCCAGCTGACAACCGTAAACACCCACAATTTAAAGTCAGCATTACGTTGGAAATCAGGGGTACGATTCAAACGAGAAATATTTTCTTTATTGCTTGCTCATTAGTCTGCTAAGTGGGGAAAGAAACCACTCTGCATTTGTTAAACAGAGTCTAGACGTAAGGGGAAAAAATACTCAAGCCTACAATAACAGTTGTGTCTTTCTTTAGTGGGAATGAGCCTGGGATGAGCTCGGCAAAATTGAATTCATGCTGTTTGTTTGGCAGTGGGTCGGACACTTGTTAAGTTTTGGGTTTTTTTCCATTTTCGGGATATTTATAAAGATGTTAATTACATGCTTGAATTTATCATTCTTATCCTACCCCATAGTAAGCTGGAAAGCTTCACAATTCTGACTGAAAAGGGAACTCCAAACCCAAAACTGTCAAGCTGCTGATGCTGATGTGATTTAACAAATGGAAAATAAACAAGTGCATATAGGGAATTGAACAGATTGGCAGAATATACGGGGCCTGGAGTGCTCAGATACGTTTCCTCTCTTGCAGCTTAACCTTCACAAATCTATATCAAAAGATCCGATTCATTTGCTGAAATTCTCCAAAGCGCAGGGGCACCCTCATCTAATTTGCAGGCCGGTCACATCCAAGCACCTTGCATTCTGCATTTGACAATGATTGCTAATGGGCCATTCAACTAAAGTATTTGCTTGTTAACAGGGAACAGAGCATGATAAATGTCCAGCAAGCTTGCGGCCTCCTTCAGCTTTTCAAATGCAGACTGGTGCATATTTATGGCAGGCAAATGACAAAGAGAGAAGCTGAATTACCCTGGCCTTATGCTTTCTGTTCGAACAAGGGTTAAAGTAATTAAAGAAATAATGCAAAACCCGATGTCCTTTGTTTGCCCACCATTATCCAACATTTAGCTTTCGAACCTGCCTGTCATGTCACATTTCAGAAATGTACCAGATAAGTCTCGGTGGGTCTGGCTGGGCACAGAAGGGAGTGGGTAATTGGTTTATGGAGCGCATCTTGGGCAGTGCACGCCAGGTCTCCCTGTTCCCATACAGAATCCTCTGCAGGTTCCTCTCTTCTGAAATAGTTTTCACTGAGATACATTTAACTCGAAGATGTACTTGAGACACAGAGGTTTTCCAATTTCTACTCCTGTTCCTTAATTGGGGAGAAAACTGCAAACAGTGGAGAGGCTTTGAGAAAACAAGCACATTGCACTCAGTATGTTTCTGGAAGCCAAGTATGAAAACAAAATGGCGAAAACCCCCCACATTTTTGCCATTGCTCTTCTGCCCTCAGGGACAGCTGGATCTTCAAAACTGAGGCTGTAAAGCATACACACACGAGTTCCATAAACTTGAAGTGTCTTCCGTGTAATTTTGAATTATTTAGGTGCGTGGTTTTTTTTCTTCTAAGTTCATCTGTAACCTTAGCCTGATTTTTTGAAAGTCTTCAAGGAGACTAAGATGGAGAATTACCATAATTTTAAATTCCATACTGGAAAATCCCGTTTAGTACTTTATATTTCTAGTTGCAAATAGAAATATAGAAATAAATAGAAATAAAGCTGCAAGTAGATAAACACATTCAAGGTTTCTGTCTAGTTCTTGTTCAAATTCAGGAAAATGCCTCCAGTGATTTCAGTGAGTATTACCTTAGCCTGCAAGGGCTTTTCATTATTATTGTGGGGTTTTTTTATTATAGGCAAAATTTGGATTTTTTTTCTAATGAACAAAATTGTATAATTTTACTCAAGGAAATAGAACATCTAGACTCTTTTTTTTTTTCTTTCTATGAACTGTCATGTAAAGAACTCTCCTTTCATGTGATTATATACATTGTCAAAGACAGGGAATAAGGGCAGGACCTCTATCTTTTTTGGCAATCCTGGCCAGACAACACCCAGTGTTTATTGCGGTATCAGCATGGTAATTATAATGCAGCTGATTTAAACTTTGATGTAATAGTCTATGCTTTGTTCTGGTTTTAAACGTAGGTTCCAAGTCAAAAGAAGATAAAGGCTGGTAAAGGATTATGTTGCTAGGTGAATCATTCTTGATGTATGACATACACATAACCATAAGATGGGTTTTTCCACCTATGGCGTTCTTTTTAAATGTCTTGTAGTTAATGGCTAAAATAGGATTTACAAAACTTTACTTAGTAGTATCCAGAGTTGTGTATACTTGAAAGGATAATCAAGTTTTACCTGTGTCAACAGAAAACGAGAAATTGCATGGCTTGTCTTACACGGGAGGATACGTTGGATGGTGGAATGATACATTAGGCTGAAAAATCTCTGATCCTGCAAATTGCTTCCCACTCTTTTGTTAGCTTTTTGCTTAAATTAGGTACCCAAACCAAAGAACAGCGGTGGGAAAGGTGAACAATCCACTGTAAAGGCAAGTGCATGTTGAAGCTAATAAGAGGTATTTAAAATTTATTATTACTAGTTAAAACCCAGTTGCAATTGAATGTGATTTTATTTTGGATTGGGAGTTCTGCCAGCCTTCAGTCTGTCAGAGCTGAGAAGACTCAAATCAAGTCCAGGCCTATTTCTGCAGTAAACGGGAATCCTGGCTCCTTGCCTGTAGATTCATTCAGGAAGGCCCATCTGGCTTTTGATGTTCTGCAAGTTTGAAGCAGTTTGTTTAAGGAACTTATGCAGTGAGTGCTGGTGAAAGCACACATAACTGCGCTTCTGACTCTTCGAGTGTGCATCATTTCACGTTTTCATTTTTGCTGGTGCTTGCCATCTGCTTACCTACTGCCTGAGCAGCAGTTGGTTTCTATACCTGACTGGATAAATGTGTAAATTTGGGGTTGGAAACATCTTGACTCATTTTGAGGATTTGCAATCCCATAGCATTCACTGTCCACACTTCAGTTGCTTTCTTCATATTTAATTAATTTCAGTTTAGTTCAGAAGCAGCCCAGCTTAATCACGGCACAACACTTGACCTTTAGGTTTTGGGGGAGTTCTTTTTCCTAGATATTTCCAAGATTAGCTGAGCAGGGAAGGTCACGTTGGCAGGTAAGATTAGTAGTCTGTGTGACAAAATATTTTAGAAGGGACGTTTTTTAGTGGTAATTGTTGTTCCTTCTACATTTTATCAGGCAGTTTTAAGGTACTTTTTAAGGTAAAACAAAAGCCAGACCTTCGTAAATTTATTGCTTATGGTGTGTGACAGCAAGGAGAGCAAGATTGCTCTTTGTTTCTAGGGCCTGACTCAGGAAAACATCCTTATTCAGAAAAGCTCATGTTAAGCATGTGCTGAATGCTGAATATTTTTGGTGTGAGCTGTCTTGAACCAAAGCCAGAGTGAAAAGGTTTTCTGGGATGGGACAAACACGGATCTCTCTGAAGCTTTGTTAATTTTTTTTTTTTTTTTTTGTATCAGAAAGTGATATCAGAAGCTATAGCCCTGTCTATGTTTGGAACAGGTCGTAATTTTTGTGAAGTTTGCCAGCAGTCAGGTGGTTAGAATGGAGTGACTGGAGCTCCTGCTGTCTCCAGCCGACTGCTGAACCCCTCTGCTGATGGACGCTTCTGCCCAGGGCAGCAATGTCCTATCCAGTGAAGAATGCACGTCTGGACCTTTACAGGAGTTTTTAAACGACCTTAGTATCAGTTTAGCTTAATTTGAGAGGCTCAGACCTGCAGTGGGCCAAAAGCTGGTGCTGGCTGGGTCAGATATTACTACTGCCTTGGAGGTGGGAGCGGCTGCCCAGTTTTATTCCGCTTCTGAAAGCCACTCAAACTTTGGAAAAGTTTGCACTTAATTTAAGAATAGGATCTCCATGCTTGCGAGTGGCTGAATCTTGGGTTTAATTTGAGATGAAAATGCAAACTCATTGTAGATCTCTCCGTTGGATTTTTGCTGAATATAATTTTCTCCTATCTGAAAACTCTCTTTTTTAACAGAAAAAGGATATAGTATAGGACTGATAGGGAGTTGTAAATGAATTCTCAAAATGTCTAAGTAACAGTGTTTGTCCAAAAAGGTTTGGTTTGTTATACAATGCTGTTACTGATTTGGCATAACTTTTCCTGAAAGTTGTGAGTTAAGAACTTGTTCTACTTCTAGTGTTTGCTTATGCAGGCAAATGGTATGCAATAATAAATTTTCTAACAACTGCAAAGCAGCTGAATTTTTTTCTTTGAATTTGAGATATAATCACTGATTATTAATGTCTAATCATGTAACAAGACAGTCCCTGCCCTCTTTTATAGACTATGCTTGGAGCATGTCTTGGAACAAGACTGTACAGGTGTGAACAAATTGTAGTTATGAGAAAGAAGATGGCAAACATTTGTTGGTATCCTTGTATTGTGGCTGATGTTTGATTTGTTCCTGTAATAGGAATGGTGAAGAAGAGCACAGAATAGCATAGCAAAAGAACAGTCTGGTTTTGTTGTTTCTTTCTTGTGATTTATAGTGCCCTTTTTGAAAAGTAGTTTTTTGGCAAATGCCAGCTGCTCTCTGTTAGCTTTTTAAAAGCAAAGACTTTAGTGACTTGTGTAAAGACGCACACATGGTTTGGGTTGACTTTTGGTTCCATGCTAACGACTGCTCTGCATCTTTTCAACAAAGCACCATCTTTCTTGGGTTTGGCATACCCTGCCTCTGTGAGCACTGGTTTTGTGTTACGCTGAACTCATGGCACAGATTTTTTTTTAATTTTAGTTTTTTCAAATATGCAAACCATATAAATACCTGATTATCTTTGCTGTGAGAGCAAAGGACTGCTTTAATATTCCCAGAAGCATATTTTGAACAACAGTTCTTTAATTAAAACAACATTGGTCGCTTCCTGTATTTCATGGCTAGCAAATGAGAGAAAACACCAGTGTTAATATCAAAGGGAGTCAGTTTTCATTACAGTAATGGTTCAACTGTGCAATGCTGTAGGCAGTGAAATTTAATATTATTGTGACTTGTAATTGTAGGATGACAGAGGAAAATGGATTAATTTTAAATATAAGTGTACACAGCAGCATGGACTTTGTCAAATGGAAGCTGAGGGTTGGGGCAGGATGAGCCCCCTCTGGCTCTGTCATAATGAATTAGTGTTTTGTAAATAACTGGCCACTATACTATAGATTTATTACCTTTTGTAGATATATGTGGACACACACATACATGGATTCTATACTGACTGTAATTGCAGTGCAGAGTTGCAGAACGGGTTTATGCCTCTAGGCTTACAGGGTATTTGAATGTCTAGGCTTCTTGTCTTCACCTTTCATGAAAATATTCTTGCCTGTCAGTTTGTGAAGTATTCTTCTGAAGGATACACCCATCCTTTCAGTTAAGGAATTGCTAAGACATGAATGGCCTCTGGAAAGCCCTTTGTCATTCTTTATTCCTCATGAATAAAACCAAATTCAAGTTGCAGATTATCTTTGCTTTAGAAAATTATGCTAGAGGGACAACTAGTGTTAATGAGCAATATCCCCTTCTTTCCCACTTGCCTATATACATGCAGATTACAATGGAAGATAGTGATTTAAACCATCCATTACTGATCTCTTTCGTGGAAGATTAAGGACAATGAAAGCTAGATGTTTCATTTGTTTAGAGTGTGGACTTTTGTCCCCAAAGCAGTGTCTGATAGCCTGGTGTGGAAACATGTTGCCCTGCCGTCTTACCCCGTGTCCTCACAGTGTTTTTCAGACGTGTTTGTGTTGAAACCTGTTCTAATGTTAAAGTGCAAAAGGGGGCAGTAAAGTGCTATCCAAAAAATGTGGGTTTTTTAAGGGTATTTTTTGTGGCAAAAGTTGCTTTTCTTAATAGGCTTATAATCTACTGTATTTAAAATAATGATCACATGAATATTTTCTGTTTGAAAGGCTTGCAAAATGCCACCGAAGTGTATTGTTAAGTATTGTGGGAACAACGTTTGCTGTGTGTATTTCCATGTTCTGTCCTTTAACCTAGTCCTGAAATATGTTACATATTTGGAAGGAATAGAAGGCAGGAAGCTTTCCTCAGATATATTTAGGACATAGCCATACGAAGTACTTCTGAAAGAATTCCAGCTTTGCTAGTCTTGTCTGGTTCTCATGTTGTGCACCGGGTTACTGCAAAAACAAAATGAAAAGAATGCTGAGGCCAGGGGTTTCTGCTTGAAGTACTAAAGTGTGTAGCAGTGGCATGGGTCAAGAGTTGGGCTCTCATCCAGACCAGCATGCATCATTTGTCAAGAGGTAACTAGAAAGAGCAACTAATTACAATGCACCTACTGAGTGTTTTCTCTTTCAGAAATTCCTCAGAATAAGCCATTTATATAGATTGGCTGCTACTCTCCTGCAGCCACTTGCAGTTTTTAAACTCTGTGTGGAAGCATGTTTCTGTGAAAATGTAATAAAAATGAGAATGTGTCTCTGTGTATTTCCATGCTTGTGTATGAGAGAGATTGAGCAGTGATTTGAGAAGTGATTCCCTGTTTGCTGAAGCTAAGTCCAGCACAGTTGTGAGGGTTCGTATTTCTGTAAATGCTGATGAAATGTTAATATAATACACTTTAAAATAGAACATTGATCATATCCATCCTTTTTTTTTTCTTTCTTTCTTAGTTAGAAGACTGTCCTGAAGCACATTAGCAGTTCTTTTGTGGTAACCAGAATTGATTTAGTAAATGGATCAGAATTCTCTAGTGCTTTAAGTACTTTTAGCAGAGCAGTAATTGCTTTCCGCCCAATAATACAAAAAGTTAATTGCTATTAGTAGTGCTTTATGTGGAGGTCATATATGAAAACTGAATAGAAAATCTATATTTAAGAAAAAAATCCTTTGTCAACTTTAGTAAAAAGTCAAATCATACATCTTTTCAGCGTTTCAAGCCTTACTGTTGTGGTAAATGTTCTAAGCCAGGCTGCACGTTCTTGTGCAGAAAGCCCAGATCTTATTTTCCATTGTAGAGGAAAAAGCAGACAAGATAGATGTTTTCTCTAGAAGTGTTTTTCTAAGGCAGAGGAAAACCTGTATCCCTTTTACCAGAGGAAAACTGCATTCATTTTCACATCCTGGATTTATGCTGAGCATGGAGTGGTAAAGCACAAGTTGGTCTGTAGGTTTTAGTTGTTCAAGTGGGTTTTTTTGCCTTGTTCTGTGAGTGAGAGCCAGGCAGTGAGGAAAAGGGCAGATTTCCAGCAAAACTCTTGCAGGCAGAGGTGATGTCTGTATGAAACAGATGCTGTCTTTCAGCAAAACTCTTCCAGCAGCTGTGCGCCGGAGGACATGAAGGCAGGGTGCTGCCTATGGTTAGTGGGATACGCAGGGGAAAGTGGGCTCCTCGCATCTTCGTGGTCACCCTGAGATACCATGACCCCGTGGACAGGAATTGCAGAGTCCAGGACTGAGCTAGCCCCGAAGGAGGGTCTGCAGCACCTCCTTTGGCTTATTTACTGTTTCCATGGGATGAGATCACGTCTCGAACCTGGTACATCATTTTTTAAGGAACCAGAGTTTCTTTTAGAGAGAGTGTCTCCAAAAAGGTGTTTGTTGCTGGGTTGAAGGTGGCCGTCCTCATACATGAAAGGTGAAGGGGGTACGGTTCTTGCCAGATATCATGTCTTAGCTGCAGGTTTTGTGCTTTCTCAAGTGCAAGGCGCTTTAAGACTTGTGACTGCCCTAAGCTGAATGGTAGCAAAGAAGTGAGTCTGTATCTCTGCAACAGCAGTAGTTACGCGAGTTATTTGGTGAAGGGAAGTCATGACACATCTTTCTAGGAGATGGGTCAGGGCATTTTCTGACGTGTTTGAAGGGGAATGGTGTCTGTGGGTGGATCCCTATACAGTGGAAGCTCTGTGCCTTGAGGACTGTGATGTGATGGTACAATTTGGCTGTCACATCCTGCAGGTCCATGCAAAAAAATTAAATGTATGCACTCTCAATCCATCCTTATTGTATGCCTGATAGAAATCCTTGTTGTATTTTAAATGCTTTCTGCTAGTATTTTGCAAAAGGTTGTGTGATGAACTAATAAATAAAACAGCTAAAATTTCATACGTCCTCCTCATTTACTGCCTGCTTAAAATTTTGAGAAAACTTAATAATGCTGCAGAATCATTCTTATGTAGGTTATTAAGATTTCAGTTGTAAACATATCATATTGTGTTGTCTTGTCCTGCTGGAGTCAGTGGAAGTTTTGCAACTGATTTCAATAAGAATAGTCCAGTAAAAGGCACCATGAACAGTGTCAATTTACATGGCTGCTTGAGACACACCAAATGGTGGCAACACTACCATTTTGTATCCAGGGTGGCGAATAGACCCTTCACCATTCCCTTTTTCAAGTGCAGTGTAAGCATTTCTTCCAGGTAGCCCCAAAGAAGATTTGGTCCTTTGGAGGTAAGGAAGCGAGGAGGACAGGGAGGTACCTCAAATCCCAGGACAGAGATTAGCTGTGATTTCAGGGAACTGTTCCAAAGCCTTTATGCACTTGCTGCAGGTTTTATTGCAGGAAAATCCGAGCCCTGAAAAGTGATTCTTCCTTTCGAATTAAAGTGATAAATAGAAGAACTGTAGCTTTAGAAACTTGTGTTATGGTATTTTATAATCTGGCTTTGTATAATGGGGTATTTACTATTAAAGATCTTAAGGGATGACCATGAATATATTTGTTTATTTATTCGATTGAATTCCATTTAGTTTCTACCCTGCAAGTCCTATTAATGCAAGTAACTATTGCTTACATGAATAGTTTCATTAACTGCATGGAAGAATGTTATGTATAAATAAAGGTCAGAAGATTTAAGCTTCTTAAAATTTATTTAAATTCAAAACCATGCCTATTTAACATGTTCTGTTAAACCTTAATATAGTATTAAGATAATTAATTATTACTACACTGGCAAAGAAAAGTACCTTCCAAAACTCACTTAAAAGGATTGTTATAATATGAATTATTGTACTAATCTTGTTTTCAAAGTTTCATTTGCTACTCCGTTGTCTTGCTGTGTCAAACTATAGTAATCTTTCTTACAGAGACCTCACATAAGAGTAGTGCTTTGTTTTTTAATCAAATTCTGTACCCATTTAGAGACAGAGACTCAACATCAAACTTTTTTGATCAAGCTTGTTTTTGTGTTTGTTCCACAGCATTTACTGATCCTCTTCTCATTGAATTCACATTCACTTAATCTATTGAAACTGGAGTGAGATCGCTGCTCTGGTGAAATCACTAACTACTTCTACAAAAAAAAAGATTTCAGGTTTACAGCTGGGCATATACTTCATATCAACATGGCATATAATTTTATATGATTTTGAATATGCCAGAAACTATGCGTTTTGGGATTTTATTCAGCTCAAAGTCTTTGGGAATCGGTAAACTGGCTTTCTCCTCATTCAGCAGGCTGTGATTAGCCCACCGCTACTTCACTGAAATCACTAGGACCTTTTCCTGTAGCTTTTATTTGCTTTGCATCAAGCTGGTTGGACTTTTTCCTTGCTTCTGTGGACAAAATGATATTAAAAATGAATGTTATTTACTCAAAAGCCAGATTATGAATATGTATATGATTTAATAACTGTTCTTTTTGAACGCTAAGGATTTGTATGTGGAATGCTATTCTGTATTCTGTTTCAGATTGCACTTCTTCAAGTAACAGACTAACATACTGTTATTAGTATTCACAACATTTCCTTAATAAAACTTTTCAATGAATAACTTTATAGTCAGGCTGGTAGTTAAACTTCATAAAGTTAAGTGGCTAGGATTCCCGAACAGAAGGTTTCAGGCTGCATTTTAAGAAGTGTCTTGATTGTTCACATTTTTGGGGTTGTATTTGTTACATTAATTTAAAGCTAACTGCCTGCTCCAATTAGTTCAGGTAAGGTGTTAAAGCACAGAAATTTGGCACTGTTTCCCCAGTACAAGACTTGCAACAAGTACTAACACGCTTTCTAAAATTGCAGAATTTTATTTTGTAATTACTAGGTTATAGTTAAAGCTAGGTGTGCATATATATTTATAGTGTTTATATGTATGTATAATTCTGCAAGTTGGGAAAACCAGGACAACGTATTTGTTACATTGGTCACTATTGATTAAAATCTCTGAGAATTTAATTCTGCTAGATCATCTGTCGATAATTCTAGAGTTTCAGAAATGTGTCGTAAGGATTAGTAGAGTATTCTCAGTGAAAAAATAGTGTTGACAGGTGAAGTTCTGATTTTTTTTTTAGAATGTGCTGTTATGAAATTAGACAGGTTTGAGTGGTTATCTTTAGGGAAAACTCCCTTTACTCCTTTATAATTTGATACAGTTGAATGTGCTAAGTTTCTCTAAACAAGAAGTAGATTCTTACGAAGTTGGTTGGAAACTGTGCATAATGTAAGTTTTAATTTTTGTAAAATTTCAAGATCAAATCAGACTTTTCTGGGACTTTGACCAGTAAAGGTACATGAGTGCCAGTGCTGAGCCTTAAAATAAGCATGATATAGAAAATTATTGTAACATTGTTGGGATTGGGGAATGGTCTACTCTGTTCCTATTTTCTATTCATGTGTCATGAATTTTTTGGCTAATGTAATACCTATTTTTGAAAAGGTTTGGGAATTCTACATGTTGCTGTTATTTGATAAGCTGCATCGTTAGTTGGACGTGTGGGAGGAATTCACATCCATGGGCTTTGCACAGAAGTCAACTGTCACCTCCAATACACCAATTTTGGACTGACAGCAAAAATGCCTTCTGTATCCGAAAGTGCCAGACGGAAAGTGCATGAATTTTATTGTACAGTGTTTACTGTACTTAATATACTTTTCTCTGCTTTCTCACAGTAAGCACTAGGATTATTAATTGTGAGAAAGAGTCTTTGAATGCACTAGCCTCACTGTATCTAACTGCTGAGAGAAATGAGTCATGAAACACGGTGAGCCTTTCTCCTGAGTTTCTGTTGGGGTACAGGGGCCTATGTTGGTATGTAGGTTTCCCAATAAAGAACATTTCTGCTGAAAAGCAGAAAGTTAGAAAGTTAGCTTCTTATAGAAAGCAATGGTTACAGTGCTGTCACCATTCCGGCTGGTCAAAGAGGGTGTCAGTGTCCCAAGCAACCACTGGAGTAACACAGTGTCCCTCGGCATCAGTCACACGATTCTGAAAACCTCTTGCTTTGTATTTATTATAGTTCTGTTGGGAGGGGGAGTTTTGTAATTAGTTGAAGGCACATTCCATTCAGACTTCTAAAGTTTATTAACTTTATTTTTACAGATGCCATCCTGCAAGCATTTCATAAGTGTTGATGATACCACAGAATGCTTAAAACTACATCAGCACTGGCAGAAATAAAGATTCTAGATTAATTCTGAAGTTTTTGTTAACCTCTACCAAGGCTGAATGTGCGTTGTCTTTTTTTTTTTTTTCCAGATACATGGTTTTCAAAAATAGGATCAGAAACCAGTAATCTTAATCCTCCTGACATCTAATAAATAGTGTCAGAAAATACTTAACACTCACCAAATAATTTAAATAAAGTCTTTATAAAAATATAGCAGCAAAAGTATTACACAAATGTAACAAGGATAATAATCATGCCTGTTACTAATTGGCCACTTTAAGTTTTGTGGTCAAACTGAAATGCATGAGGTAAAACTCTTTTATTACTTCCATCCATATTTGTGCTTTACTGTTGTAAGAAAATAAGGAAAGTAAAATGGAAAAATGTCTTTCTCGCGAAGGTCATGGTCCAAACTATAAACTGGAAAAAATTTCAATACAATCAAGTTCTCAGATTAATTCCTTCATTTTCAGACTTCTTTTCTTTGCTAATTCCATCAGCATTAGATCCTAGAAGTTCAGAAACTCAAGTGAAAAGGGAGTTTCCGATTTTAGTTCTCAGACTGTGCAGACTTGAGAGCTATAGAGAAAATATTCCCCTGTCATAAAGTCTAACGAGCTTAAAGCTCTTGTAAAATGTGTTTTAGCTGTCTGTTGGGGGTGGTTCTGTCCTCTACCTTTATAGGGCAATCCTTGGCTACTTAACCAAGGCACACAAGTGTATGTTCTCTCTGGTAGCTGTTTCCAAAGATTGCCTGGCACACTGTCTCTGAACCCATCTAGTTTGCACTTAGAGTTTGCCTGGAGAACGTATATCACTGTACTTCATTACACACATATATACGCAAAATCTAAAATTGGAATCGGCGTTTTCTTGTTTCTTGTGGAAGCTTTTAGGTCATATTATTGATATGGCAGACAGGAGTGCATTTCTAATTTTATCAATTTCATATTTATTATGCACAAGACTCTAAATTGATTAATTTAAGAACAGATACATTCCTCTGAAATTTCATGTTTCATACTATACATTTCTATTGTGTGAAGAAGAATTACTGGCAGGAAGTTATATTTGCAGCTGTGGGATCATACAGTGACCAGCTTTTGTCCTGGCATGTAAATGTGGGAATATGAATTATTTTCATCTTTCTGATACAATACTGTGGCACAGGAGCGAAGTCAAATGAGACTGTGGTCAGACAAAGTAATAAAGGCAGTCATAGGTGACAGAGATCAGCTCAGAAACGCTGTCCCTTTGCCTTTGCCTGGCATCAATCCCTGAGAAGAGCCTGAGCTAGGATCTATGCTCCTCCCTTGGGAACGTTTGCTGGCTGGGGTCTTCCAACCCCCGTTTCCTCGGTGCTGTTGCATCGCAGGTCTCTCCCTCAGTTGTCCCTCACTAAGCTGGTGACTCAGAGAAGGATGAATTTCCACCTTTCCATTTCTGCTTTCGGGAAGTGGTAGTCACCTTGTTCCATTCATGTGTGACAAGAGCTGGAGCTGGAAGAGCGGCTTCACCCCTATCTCCAGTGCACCTCTGTTTGAACAGCCTTGGACAAGCCTAGTTTCTGTAGTCTGGAAATTACACTGCACGACGCAGAACACAGTGATTTATACATCAACAGTCGCTTATGTCGCCATAACATTTCATTGTTCTTTTTCCCTAAATCTGTAATTATATGTCTTTGTCCTACTACATGCTGCTTCACAACAAATATAATTCTTACGCAGGCTTTGTGAGTGAAAATAATCCTGCCCAATTAGCGCAGATCATAAACACACTTGTGTGGGATCAAGCAGTTGTAAATCATGGATTCAAAATGTGGGGCGTTGCATTGCCTCATCCTTTTCTCTAATTTAGTAAGTGGGCTCCCTTAGCCAAGCCAGAGGCTGGAGGTCACTGATGCCTACAGCCTTGTTCTGCTTGGGCCTTAGTACTCAATTGAAGTTTCCAGGAAGGCTGCCTGTGAATAAGCTAGATTTACTACATGCGCTATTTAAACACTTGGAGAAGGGTGTTCATTAGGCAGCAATTGTTTCAGTCAGTTTTTCAAGGCCAATTCTTTGTTAAAGAAGATCTTTGGAAAGGCTGGCAGGCAGGAGAAAGAGGAAAGAAAGTCAGGCTTTTAGGTCTGTGCATTTGAGGATGTTGGGTCATTGACTGTATTTCTAAAACACGCACTTCTTGGCCTTAATTGGAACAAATATATCTCAAGGAGAAAAAAGAACCAAACAAACAAACCTGTTGTGGCTTTTGTCCTTTTGAGAACAAGGCTCCACATTTTGTGAATGAATCAATACTGTAAAAAATTATTTGTATTTTCCTTTTGTGAAGAAGTGGTGAAGTTTACATATTAATACCAGTAGGAAAGATACAATATTGAGCCTAACTCCAAACATGAAAGCTCACTTCCAATTTTTGCAAGAATCTTCATCGATACTAAGGCAAAAGCACACCTGTGTTTCGCTTGTAGCACAAGAAGGAAAAAAAAAGAGCTAAAATAATTGTGGTATTAGTGAAGTTTATGAAGACAAAAAATCATTGTAGCGTAGCAGTCATGCTGTTTTGGAAGAGTGTTTTATCAGAAGTGTGTGTGGTCCTTGGATCAGGTAGACCTCTAGGTCTGTAATCATGATGCTGATGAGTAAATGATATTTCTTTGTGTTATACTAGGAACCTCAATCAGCATCTTACTATGTTGATAACTCTATGATGTTTCTTTTCCCACATGTCTGCTCAGGGGAGCTGAAAGATTATTCTTGTAATTCTTCCATGTCCAAAATTAGCAAGATAGGTGTAAGAATAGTAGAAATGTTACCAAAGCAGAAAAACAAGATTGTAGCCCATCAGATGTTTTACTAGCTGCTGTAAATGCCCAAATGTAAAAGAAAAAGCAGTGCCTGCCAGAGATGTAAAACCTATTAGAGTTCCCAAAGCTGGGATAAAACCTATAAGACTCAAACCATCTGTAATTTCTAGGATTTAAATAAACGTCTTGTTGATATTAAATTGAGTCAGGCCCAAACTATGAATATCTGGTTTACTTACTCTTGCCATTTTGGTTTTGGAAACTGTGTGTTTGTTCCTTTCTGTCCACTGAAATTGCTACTTTTCTGAATGAGATTTTATCAAGTGTCTCACATTTTCCCTTTTTCTCTCTTTTTTTTTTTTTTTCTCCCTTTGCTTTTTCTGTTTAGATTCCTTCCTGGACAAGGATTGGTACTATATCCACAGATAGGAGACAAACTGGATATTATATGCCCAAAAGTGGACTCTAAAACTGTTGGCCAGTATGAATATTATAAAGTCTACATGGTTGATAAAGACCAAGCAGATAGCTGTGCTATTAAAAAGGACAATACACCTCTACTCAACTGTGCCAAGCCAGATCAAGATGTTAAGTTTACCATCAAGTTTCAAGAGTTCAGTCCTAATCTCTGGGGCCTGGAATTTCAGAAGAACAAAGATTATTACGTCATATGTAAGTGCAAATTATCGGTTGTTTGTTATTTTAAGTGTAATTGTTCATTTTTTGTATGTTGTTTTGTACATTTTAAGCAAACTAAGAAGAGCGTAAAGGGGTTTGTATTTTTTTTCTCTGAGAATATTTTCTTGTCAGCGTATTTTTGACGTTATTTGTGACTTCCGTGGGATCTCTGCCTCTTTTTTTCTCCTGGGTTTGTGTAAACTAAATTAGATTGTATTTCTGTGCTTGTAAAGGTCTTCTCCTTTTCTGTACAATAATGTGTCCTGTATTCCCATTGAGAAGTCATGTGCAGCTAAACCGGGTTATGTTTCTACTTGCAGCTCTGGTGGTGTTCCATGCTACTGTCTGCCCTCAGGTGCTCATACACCAGGAGTAGGGTGGCCTGGCTGTTCTGAGCTGAGGCGTCCTACATGAGATGTCTGGCCATTACTCTAAGCGGTCTAGGGATTGTTGCAGTGACATTTTGGCTATTTTGGTGCCAACTTGACAATGTGATTGTGCCACAAGTGTTACTGGTGAGCTCTAGCTGAGCATGCCTAGCTGCAATACATACCTACTGTGTCTATACAGTAACTAGGAGAGTTCTTGGGCAAAACCTAGACTAGCATGACCTTGAATATTCCTTTTTCATGGTCCTGGATTTGTAAAAAGAATATGCATGATACAGGCGTGTGTCCAACAACATGAACTTTGTATGAGTTTTAGTCTGATCAGGGATTTTCGGCTGAAAGCAAGTTCAGAGGTAACTGCTGTGTTTAGTGGTTCAAATTACTTATGATGTGTAAAGTTAACAATGCGAATCAAGAGCTAACATAAAATGAGACCTCAGCAGTACAATAATTTACATTATTTTAGGTTTTGTCATTGTAGTCCTATGGCCTGCGGATGTCATTTAGCCCCATGGGCACGCTATCGAGCAAGGATCAACAGTTAGTAGGAGGTGGACAAAATACTGTGCAGTGGCTTTTCTGCAGTTTCAAAGCAGTTGGGTACCAATGATGTGCCTTATTTCTCACACTTCCTTGAAAATTAACGGGCTGATAACTATTTCATGTAACGTCTACCATTCTAAATGTGTCTTCATTTCTTAATTAAAAATAATGCTAATTTTACAAGTGCCCTGAGCAATTACTTGTAAAATTGGAAATGAGAATGCATTTAATATAAATTAATGCTTACTTCCCAGTTATATCCATAATGGTATACACTGTGTCATTATATATAAAACAGGTCATATATCATAGAAAATGTATAAGAAGTCACTGTATTAAATATTAAATATATAAATTACTAAATAATAGTTGTGGGAGATACAAAACACCATTTATTGGTTTTCAGGGTTTGACAAAAAGATTACTTAAAATAGGTGGTGTCTCCATTTAGTCAGGGGATAAATAAAGACCTGATCTCACTTACGTAGCATTTAACTTTGACAAACTTCCCACTGAAATCCAGTGAGATTTACCAGGGTAAAAGCTGCAAGTTTAGATGTTGAGAGATAGTTGTCTGTAACTGCGGTGAAAATGTGTAGCATTAAATGACCATGCTCAAATAGTTAGCTTTAATGATGAAGTATGTTCAGTATTTAGTGCTGCCTTAAAAAACATCCACAGCAGGCCGAGTTGTAGTGGAACAAATGGCACTGTTACAATTATTACTAGAAAATTATGAGCACAAATGGAGCTTTCTGATACCCTGTCAGTTCTGTCATATCTATGTCATGGATTAACCCAGAGAATTATTTAAGTATGTCTCATTTTCATTAGTTTTGTATAATTATTTCATTATAGCAATAAGACATAATAGATGTTGCATTTCCTGGAAGATTACAGTATAGTTGGTTGAAAGAACTTGCTCAGCCTTCAGCCTAATGCCTCAAAAATCACACTGGCCTTGCAGTAATACTAGAATGCCTTAGGATATTACTTTCCCTGTTCTTTCTGGCATAAACAAATGGCTAATTTATCACTGTATTGCTAGCATACAAACTGAGCTGCAGCAGGGTTACCAGTACGTTTTAATATGTTGGACAAAAAAGAAAAAAAAATCAGACTCTGAAAAACAGACATCCTGAAGCTAAAACTGGCTTTTCTATCATTCAGTGAGAAAACAATGAACACAGTGATGTCAGTCTCAGAAACACTAAGAGGGGTAGAAAATTAGGCCAGGGCTCAGCTAGGACACCATTTTACAGAGATACTGGAGCTAGATAGGATTTTAACAGTTTGTGTTCAAAAGGTTGTGATCTGACATAGCCTTGTTAGATGCAAGTTCTGGTAGTCAGGGTGTTTACTGTCAGTTTTATAAGTAATGTAGTACATTTTAAATCATGTTCATAAATCAGGTTGTAAATCATTTGTGTACATCCCTATTCCTAGGCTTGTGATTTAATAGGAGTGCTTGGGCCCAAAAGGGGAATGATCTGGGTCTCCCACTGATTCTGATACTGAGCTCGCTTTCTTTCCTTCTTTCGTTTTTTCTTTCTTTCTTTCCACTCTTTGTCTTTGTTTGGGAGTTTTGTCTTGAATTGTGGACAGGGTTTTTTTTGTGGGGTGCTGTGAAGTGAAGGCAATGATGCGTTTTGTGTACCAGCTTTTGATTTTGAAGTATTTTAGGATCTTGTATTCCCTGGACTAAGGGGCATCAAACAAACCTGAGATGAGAATTTACTGAGCCCAGCACCCTTACAGTGCTCTCTGTGGCTGCATATACAGCCTGATCTCATGGTGTTTATGCTGGCAGGCTCTTGTATGCCCTTTAAATGTTCTGTGCATCATAATATACCTTTATCATCTTGCCATTATTTGAAAACACTGTTTGTTTTTCTAAGGTAATAATATGTGCTTTGTGGAGCTGTATTAAACTGTAAAATCTCTATTCAGATTAGAGGGTTAGTTGTTTTGTGATGAGGAGTTATGACATAGCATGAGGCGGCTTCCCGAACCCTGTGTATCTTTAGGGAAGTGTGATTGTACAGGAATTTTTGAAGTCATAATTTTTATATTATCCAGATGTATTCTTCATAGGTGTAGCAGAAGGACATCTTTTAGACTCAGTACATCCCTAGGTCTATGCATATAAAATATGCAACTTTTCTTATTCAAGTCACAAATTTTTAAAAAAATAAAAATGTAGGTGAATTTCTGATACCTGTTTTCATATTTAATAGCACTTTAATCAAAAAGTAATCTAATTCATTTCTTGGTCCCTCAGTATGAGTAACGGGATCCAAAGAGTTAATTCTGTGGACAGCAGTACTTGGAAAGATGTTAATGAACAGTATTGTGAAAGTGAATAAGCGATAAAACAGAGTGTCCTTGCTTTTCTCTTCTTTGCTATCATCAATTTTTGGTTCCTGGGAAATTAATAGATTCATTTTCCTACAGTTACCTGATTTCTTTTCAGCAGAAATGAGAAGGTCAAATGTACTTGAGATCTCAGAAGTATTAATGTTAGATTATGCTAAATATGCAACCATTTAACTAACGTATCATAAGTCACTAAGGAAATCCTTAATCAGGTGTGTGAAGGAAGATACATCACCCCCAACAACATAAATATCTGGGCAAATGGCAAAATTAAACAGCGGAAGAGTGGACAGATGTACAGTTCTGATGTTTGCATTAAAAAGTTCTTTTATTTCTTTGCATGGTTAGGGAATGAAATGTAATTTTCTGCTTTTATGGATTGTTTAGAACGAGCAATGAAGAAGTACTTGGGTCGAGATGTAATTGCTTCAGTACCTCTTGTTTTTCTTGTGTGGAAGGGAGTCTTGTTAGCATAGTACAAGCACATATAATATTCCAAATATGTTTACTTTCCATGAATAGGAGTTGTCCTGAACGCTTCCCAACAAACCTGACCTTTAGTCAGAAAGCATATAAAGAGTGCTCTGGTACCCTGGGTTTGCACCGAGGGAGCATCCTGGGAAAGCCTACTGAAAGCTACACCAGAGGGAAGGGAGCAGTGCTGCTTGCCTTTGAGCTGCCATCATGCTCCTAAAATAGTTTGGCCAAGCAAGAATATTCTCTGCTCACTTGCTCTCTTCTTTTGCATAAGTAAAATGAGGATTATAGACTGGCATCATTAGCATTAAAAAATAAGGCACCTGTAATAGAGTCTCCACCTGTTTGAAATTTGTAAAAGAATGGCTTGAGACATGGGAAGGGGCTACAGAATGGTTCTAGAAAAGATTCCTCTAAAATCCTTGCTCTACCTGTGACCTCATGAGCCAGGCTTTCTGAGCTAATGATGCTTATTGGCTTTGAAATTGGCAAAATGGAATATGTGGCTTGCCTTAAATGTTTTTTGTCAATCTTCAAGTGACCTGCTCACATAATTGGTCTCTGGCTTAACTTGAAAACCATATATATATATATTTATCCTTGACTGATTCAAAGGTTCATACTGGCTAGCTTTAATAGTATGGTGACTTTTAAAATAAAAACAGTCATTCTGAAACTTTAGCATTAGCTGGGTTTCAAAAAATCATGAGGCTTTTTATGTTTTCACTTTGTTGTTCTGTTACAATTAAATGGCAATAACTGTCTGAGGAAGAACACATTAAAAGACAATATAGATTGTGCCCTGAAATACGATGCAGCTAGGAAGAATAAATCTCTCTGTGTGGCGAAATAAATTTTCATAAAAATGTTATTTTAGTGTTGTGACCGATGACTTTAAGCACTGGCTAATCTGGCTGGCTGGGCATTCTGACACATCTCTGAGGCAAGTTGCAGTCTGCAGCACCCTGCAGCTTCCCAAACATCTAGCAAGACCTCACCAGAAAGAAATAATAGGTTTTTCTTTGTTTGAAGGTTGATTCTGAACTAGCCAAAACCAGGACAAAAACTGTATTAGAATTTCAGTTGTATTTATTTTGCAACAAAGACATTTTCCAATTTTTTTTTTTAAAGACTGTGGTCCAGGAGTGTATTGTTATTTAATTTTTGGTGGTGGTGGTGCTAATGAAAATCTATGTAATAATAGCCACCCTGATTCCAGTTGTACAAAGATAACATTTTTTCTGTCTTTCTCCTTCTTCCTCAGAAAATTAGATAAATAATTTCTTCTTAGTGTAAAATGATATCTAGAGGTCAGTCTTTGACTTTGCTGAGAGTCTGCTAGAGGATATATCAGTAATAACACAGCTCTTGTTGAATTAACTATAAATGCAGCTCATACAAATAATATTATTGGAGAAAAACATCAGTGTCTGTGCAGCTTCAGATTTCTAACAGAGTCTAAGACTTACAGCATTAATGGAGTCATGGTCCTCTGGGGTTTTGTCCCAGACCACACAGGTCTTGTAAGAGAATAAGGGTATTTTAGATTGATGGACTTTGTTCATATTTGGTGCCATTACCTAGGCAATACTGACTTTTTATCTCCTTTAAAGTAGACAGATAGTTTAGCAGGAAATCTGTTATTATTTCTCTATTCCTAAGGGAAGGAAACAAAAGATAGGAATGCTGTTTGTTAATTGATGGCATCTTGTGAAAAAATGCGTTTATCCTTCCCCACTTCCCCCCAAGTATTCTAGATAGATATGGAGTCCGATGAAAATGAAGAATAATTATTCAGACTGGAAAAAAGAAATAGTCAGGAAATACTCGGGAATTAAACAGTTTTTAAATTGTCATGGGAACCTGTTTAATATTTTTAGTCATTATTTCTTTTTCTCATTTTTTTAATTCCTCATAAACAATTTATAAATACTGGAAATACAGGATATTCACAAAGAAAGATGCAATATTCTCACGTAGAAGTCTTTATATGGTATAAAATCAACAATAAGGGACACTTGAAGAGCTTTGCCGAAGTAGCTTAAATCCTGATCTTCTACAAGTTGTATATGTTTTTAGATTTACAAATACATCCTTAATAGGACTACATGCAGTAGTGGATTGGAGTGTGTAGTATTTTATGCTTCATATGCAGAATATGAGTAACTGTTTAAATCAGGGAGGTGTGTATTGAGGAGACATGTCACGCCATAAGGAAAATGTCTGTAAACTGAAGCTTAGAAGCGTGCTGAGACATATTTAACTTTCATTGTGTACCTAAGTTTGGTGATGAGCATTTATCTCATCAAGTGGGGTGATGAGTCTTTATTTTATACAATTGCCTGTATTTTATCTGTTACATATTACAGTATTTTAAGTCCTAAAATGAAAGACTAGGAACTGGATAAGCATTTATAAAGGCTTTAATAAGATTAATTTTAAATATTTGAAATTGTTTGTCTCATTAAAGTCTTTACATAGATGGATTGGACCTTTGTCTGAGAAAGTCATTAGCTAAAACACAGAGCTGAAATGGTTGAAAAACAGGGTTAAGTATCAGTTTTGATTTTTTTTCTAACTTTAGTCAATCCTGGAAATTTTGGAGGAATAGCATTTCAGGATTTATTTCTGATAAATGAGACTATAAAACTAAACCCTAATGGGCAGTCTTCCAGTTGCTTTTTTTTTTTTCCAAGGAAATCATGCAAATATTTCTGTGAGTAAATGCAGGATAAGGCTTAAGGTAGTCTTAGTTGTTCTCAGAGAAGAGTCTATATTAAGCTGATAAGGTTGTTTCTAAAAAGCATGTTCAGATCTTTGTTGTCAGGATTTAACTGTTTTCTGTTCAGTAGATGAAGACAGCAAGAACAACCAAACCGCAGCAGTAGACAAGTTCTTATGTGCTTACTGAGCTGCCATGAGAGAAACAAGTCTGAATCCAGATCCTTCCTTGAAAATCAATAAGGATTTGTTTTTCAAGTATTTTACATTAGCACATAAATGCCTTAGATCACAACAGTGCGGTTGATCGGTTGATCGCAAAGTCGCAGAATGGTTGAGTTTCTGTGGCACCTTTGGAGATCATTTAGTCTCCTGCTTAAGCAGACTCAGCTGCATGCAGTTGCCCAGGACCGCTGTGTTTTGAGTTATCTCCAAGGATGCATACTCCACAGCCTGCCTGGACAACTTGGTCCAGTACTCTGTCATCCTCACATTTGATAAGGTTTTCTCAAGTGTAAACTCATTCCCTGTATTTCAGTTTGTGCCCATTGCTTCTTGTCTTGTCAGTGGGCTCTACTGAGAGGAGTCTGGCTCTTCTGTACTCTACAGTCCCAAGTCCTCAGGCTCTTATCCTAAACAGATGCTATATTTCATCATCTCCATGAGCATTTACTGGACGTGCTCCTGTAGCTCCATGTCTGTCTTGTACTGTACCCAGAACTCCAGTGGTGGCCTCACCAGTTCTGAGTAGAGGGTAAGAATCACCTCCCTCTACCTGCTGGCTATGCTCTGCCAAATGCAGCCCAGGAGGCTGTTGCCTACCTTTGCTACAAGGGTATGTTGGTGGCTCATTGTCAACTTGGTGTCCACCAGGCCCCCAGTGCCTTTTCTGCAAAGCTACTTTCCAGGTGTTTGGCCTCATCTTGTGCTGGAATTCGATTCCATCTGCTGTCCAGAGACTACCACAGCATATTTGGTAGCAGAATCAAGACATGAATTAAATAATTTGTGTCTTAAAAGAAAAGAAAAAGAAAATAATGTTACACTATTAAAACACTAGTGAAATATTAAAAACTGTATGAACATAATTATTAAAAATATTGGTTCTCCCGTCTAGTTATGACTTTCCACATACTGGAAGATTAACATACCCGTCCCTTTGGAGTTTCCTAAAATGAACCAAGATGTGCCTATGTGATAGTTTCTAAAGAAGCTAAACCCCTTAATTTCTTATGGCGAGTATTTGAGCTAGAGGTCCTGTAGCCCCTTGGAAATTGAGATTGCTTCATTTCTGCAATGTTCCCTCATTGAATTTTACTCCGTGGATATTTCAAAGTTCTAAACACAAATGTAAGCATATTGCAATCAAAACAGTGCTTAACTTCTGATCATTTTTCCCAAGTGCACAGTCATCCAGTTAGTATCATAATTGATCTTGGTACTAAGGTGCCAAACTCTGTGTTGCTGAAGGATAGTTAGATGATGTAAATAGCTTTTTGTGTTTTGCAATAAAGCGCACTTTTGTTGTGCTTGATGTAAAAGCAGGAGATGAAGGTATTCTTTTATTGAAGCAAACATGTGGAAAATTGCTCTAGATTGTTATAGTACAGAGCATCTCCCCTGAAAGGAATGAGGTTCATCTATAGGGCAAACTCTGACTGTGGAACTTTATTGTGGTTACTCCTGGACTCCATGTGGTCAAAGCAAATAACATTGTGTCTGTCTAAACCGTTATAACCATGAGACTGGCACATTTTCTCATTTGTAGTGTTATATTCTAAACTGTCACTAGGCATTAACTGAGTCACTGGTGAAGTCCTACCACCTAGAGATGAACTCTGCCTCAAAATGATGTTTTCCACTTCAGTGCTACTCGTATAGCAATTACTGGGTCATTAATATCATTGCATGCAATTAGTGACAGTAGAATGAGCAAGACTTTTGTTATTTATTTAATATGAACTTTCACTATAACCCTTTCTTATCCAAGTGCTACAGACAGAAACCAGAGAGATTGTCAGGGCAGATGAGCATCCTTAAACAGTGGTGTTGAGTTTGTATGATACAGGAAATAAGTTCTCATTTAATGTTAAAGCTTCTGCTTTTGTTTCCAGCAAGCCTACTGTCATTAGCAACAATCAGTGTAACCTGAATGCTAACTAATTCTATTAGTTCTGTTCAGCTGAACTGTTAAGCAAAGCTTGCTGTAGTAGCAGGGAGATATTTCTCCCCATACATGACAGAGACTTTTACCAGTAGTGTGCCAGGAGAAATGATAAACTTACATAAAATACCTGTTTGTGCTTGGTGAAGTTAACTAGCTAGTAATCTGTTTTAGATGTATACTTTCTGATATGCACTGAATGCATCATAATTAGTGGGCTTACATCTGCCACAGTTACTTCAGCACTCACAAATATATAATTTGTTTTTGTAAACTAGAAGCAACCATGTGTGCAGTAGATCATTATCTGACAACTTTTCTCAGACTATGTGAAATAAAGAACTGAAGTAATTTTAGAAACGCTTAACTGTAATGAAAGACTTAAGTTGTCATTCATAGTGATATAATATCAAGATTCTGTTTGGTTTGATTTTTTTTTCCCTAATCTCTAAATCATTGCAAGAGAATTTTGAAAAGGGAGACACTTGACAGCAGTGAAAAAAGTAGGGTTTTGTTGTGGGTGGGTGGATGCTGTGACCTTCTGTAATGGATAATAATTTAGCAAATAATTTACTGCTTAGTGCACTTCAGCTGTGGTATTCCTTAATGCAGAGATAAAGAGGAACGGTTTTTAAAATGATTAGCAGCAAAACCAAATTGAGGATCATTTTTTTGATACTTTTTCTTCTGAGTTTTCCTTGCTGTCTCTTTTTCCCTTTACGGAAAGACTGTTAATGTAAAGGGCTTTTTTTCTACCACCTGTATTCTTGTTTTATGTCATGTTTCCCTGGAATTAAAAGAAGCATTCTGAATGTAGGAAAGGAGTGAAATTTTACGAGAACTCTCACTGTATTTTGTGTTCAGTACTTGGGCAGTTGTTCTCAGTCAGATGACATGGGATGTGTGAAGGAGAGTCGGTAGATTTCCAGATGTGTGCCTGGCATTAAACAGTTGGTATATACCAAGCTGTATTACAGTACGGAACTGATTGGTGCTGTCCTGCTTGTGTCCTCCACATTACCCCACCCTCCCCCTCAACTCCTCCCCCCAAAAAAACCCTGTGCAGTAATAAAATATATGCCTTTCTTGACATATGAAGACAAGTGGAGGGTTTTATGGCGAATTATATAAAGGCCCTTATATCATGAGTTCTATCTAAGTACCACAAATCCACTTATGGGCAAGATACATTTTAGAGCAGTGGTTGGAAAAATGATTCACAAAGTTTCACTGCAAAGCCTTTGCCTTCTTCCAGGCAAGAAGAGGCCTGTTTTTTTTATTTTGCTTCATTATGTTCAAGTTTTAGCTTGACTGGGGAGGGCATTTCTGCTTGCTTTCTGTGTGGAATATAATCTGTGGATCCTATTTAGATATAAATCCTGAGACCTACAATATAGGACTGAAAAATGACAAAGATGAGAATTAGAAAAGAAGAAGGTAAAATGCTCTTCCTTTCCTTCACATAGAACTTCTACCTCATGTATGGAGGAAGACAAGGCTGGTTTCAAGAATATTTATATAAACACCGCATAAGCTTTAGTTTAAGAAAAAGTTTATCTTAATTTGATGAAGTGTGTGGAACAAGTTCAAGAGAATGAGAGTTTTCAAATAGTCTTTACCTTGAGAAACTCCTCAAAATTCTGCTGCCAGCTTGACTTTGCAAGTAGAACAAATACAAAGCCAGACATGTTTGAAAAATGAAAAATTATTGGTAAACCATTTTTATAGATTTTTCATTACTATCTTGGTGTCCTATATTGTATTAATTGAGCAAATTCAGCAGGTTTTTATCTTCTTTATTAAAGATCCTTTCTTTGTATCTATAAGATCAGTAGGAAAATTAGGATGTGGTTTATTGTTTAAGCACAAGGAGTTGAAGAGAAGAGGTCTCCAAACCGTAGACAGAAACATGGACAACTCTGTGCAACTACTCATAGTGCATTTAAGTTTTAGCACTTGCAATCCAGGTTTGGGACTGCTAATAGTTAAATTTGGCAGGACAATATATTTTTTTTTAAAAGGAAAGGTTTCAGTGTCAGTCTCAATTTTTTGTCACTACAAGCAAGGGTAAATCGTTAGTAGTTGAATTTGGTGTATTTAATCTTCTCTCTAAGCTTTCTGCAGCTCACCCAATGTAGCATTTGCCAAGTTACCTGTCTTTGATGAATGGCCTGAGCAATTTTTTGGTTGTTTCAGTTCTCCATGCAGATCTGGCATTGCTACTAAGTGGGAAAAATAAAAGAAATTTAATTTCATTTAATTAAAACACTCTTTCTGTTACCTCAGCTGCCTTGTTCCTCATCCCTGGCTGGTCTAGAAACAACCTCTGTGTTGTGATCTGTGATTTGTGGTTTCACAGTGTGTGATTTCTGGTGTTCTTAAACCTGTCCCATAAATTTAGATAATTTATGGGGAAGAAGAATTATTTATTCGGTGCTTTACTAAGAGAGTCATTAAAAGGACCAAAAGCAGATGAAAGCTGTCTGAGCACAAACACACGATGCCTAGCCAAAATAGTGTTCTATTACTTAATAAAATAAAAAATCCTCAAAAGCTCTACATGTGCTTAGTGATCCTGTGAATGCATATGAGATCAAGTGCAGCTTTGCTTTAAGAATAACTTCTTACTACTGTTGGATCCAAAGCTTTTGTGGATTTTTGCTGCTGTTCAGTCTTTTCCATTCTGTTTCTAAGCACAACTGGGGAAAAGTGGAGATTGGCAGGGGTAGGGTTATTTGATTGCATGTAGCTCTGCTTTTGAGAAATCTATATTCTGAAGCTGAATTCAAGCATCTTTTAAGAATAAAAGTGGTGAATATCACTACTATTGGACAGTACTGATCTAGTCCAAAGAAACCTATAATTCTCATTTTTCTTTTAACAGACACAGCAGCAGGAATTAATTCTTGATGACCTTGTCAATGATGATGCCAATGATATACGTTTAATAAGTTGTCAAATGGCTTGTATTGTCCAGCAAACTAAGAGGAGACAAACCAAGTTTTGCCCTTGCCCATCAGTTCACATTGTAGTCTGTGGTTTAATGTCCATTCAGTTTTCACAGGAAAAATAAGTACGATGATCATTTTTCAGCCATGTAGTCCATTTCGTATTCAAACTCTAGAAATAAATGTGTTATAAAAGTTGTCTTGGTTCAAAGGATATGGCATTTTATTTGCAAGTTTGTAATGTTTTTCATAATCCTAAAACATAAAAGTATGGGTAATAATTATGGTAGATTAACAGGTTGAGATTTTTGTCTACTGGTGTTTTCTTTTAAGTAATTGTGATGGCACTTTTTAAGTTTATAATGTATTATTTTAAGAATGAAGGAAGCTGAATTTTTGTGACTGTGCTTTCATTTCTAATTTCTTTGTGAATGAAAAGCTATATACAGGCACAAATCCAGCAGCTTAATTCTCCATCTGATTAGAGCAATGTTACCAACCTGATAGGCTGAAAACAGCCAAGATCCATGCAATGGCTTAGCCTCCTGGGAGGCAGAGTAATAACAATCAAATGAAGACATATTAAAATGTAATATTACTTCCTCTCCATGGGGACTGTATAAGAATCATAGCCAGAAACTATTCTTGTCATCTGACTCTCTTTCACTCACTGATTCTTTGCCTCTGTATTTATGACTAATGCATTTTTTACAATAAACAGCATTTGTGAAGTTTTGAAGCAAGGAAAGGTAAAACATAATACATTGATTCACATGAGTTCCAGGAGTTTGTTTTTTTTTTTTGTTTTATATTTTGAAGAATGAAATACAGAGCTGGAATGAAATTCCTTGGTCTGCATAATTTAATTTCCTCTTGTGTAACGGAGAGTATATGTTAAGGCAATGTTTTACGAAACTGAAAATGTATATTAGATTCTCCAAAGTAAGAGTTTTTTTCTGAAAGTTGAAAACTCAAACTTTATAATCCATATAAAATTGCAGCTGCTGTTGTATTAAAGACATTCAGATATTCACTGTGTGTCTGTGTATATGGAGCTCAAATATAATTTTTGACCAAATGCTGTAAGCATTGCCTATAAATTATTACAGTCCTATCAGGAAGTCTTAAAATTAATACAGATTTTATAGCAATTATATGATTATTTGTTGGTGAGATGAAGTGTTGGCTAAATAACTTAGTGTGCTTTTGACTGTAATTATTAGTTTTGCAAATGGCACCAGTGGAACAGGACAAGTCTCAGAAAATCAGAGGTAGCTATCCATCAAAAGATTTGAAAATATTTTCCTACCTGTTTAGCAACATTATACTAAGTTTTGGGTTCATATGTGTTGTTGTATTAATACAAACTGAAGTGTGGGATCCTGAGAACGCTTTATACTCACAAGATACTTTATATTAATCATTAATTATGTTAATTAATGTTAATAATTAGGTAATATCTAGTCTTCTTAGCACAGGACCATGTACGGTAGTTCATATATGAGTAATTTCCTCAAAAATATATCCATATTAGACCTATATATTAAAAAAAACTGAAACCTGTTTTTTTTTAATATATATGCATATAAAAATAAAATGGATGTAAGGTCTAAAATTTGGTCATATAAACACACTGGAGAGTAACATTTCTGTTTTAGATGCAAGGAATTTTGTATTGTGTTTCTGCGTTTACACACAAATACTTTTTTTCTTTCTTTTGAAACATCCTTTCAGTGTGAGCAGAGGTCCAGGTGCAGGGTTACTTTCCTCCTGAAGTATGTGAAGTGTGAATGCAGTGGAGGAGCTTACATGATAGCAGGTGTAATTTTCGTTTGAAGATCAATATAGAAAGGCAGCAGTAAGTGTTTGAGGAATATTTTGTGCTCGCTCTTGTGTTTGACTTCTGCACACTAAACTGTCAAGGGGCATTAGCAGTATGAAACTGTGTTTTCTCTGATGTCTCAGATTTCTTTTTCTCTGTGCAGCTTTTCAAAGCTTGGAACGATGTGTTTAAAACTACCCACTTTCTTCCTGGTACACTAGGGATATATGAGGTTATATTTTGATAGTCTTAATGAATTTTGAAAAATAATTTCCTCCAGTGCCCTTGGATAATTGTCAGTTTAATTACAGGGAGAAGCTGAGATGGAAACTTTGCTTTGTCACTGAAATACTTCTGTTTGAAAATTACCCGTTCCTCAGGACATAGTAGTCTCTGCTCTGAACTATAACTTAGACTTCCCAAAAAACCCTTGAAGAACCATGGAAAAAGTGAATACTTCTGCAGATTCATTCAGCTGACATCAAAGCTATGAAAGCATTCTTTTAGCAAGCAAGCAAGGCAGATTGCACTCATGTAGGCACACAACTAGACTCATCCATTTGGGCTTTCCCATTTGGAGACTGTATTTGAAGTAATTTTGCATTCTTTTTGCCATCTTATTTTCTTATTCTGTATTGAGGTCTGACTGCATCCTCTACATCGTATTGAGGTCTCCTGCTCTGTGGATTAAATGGAAAGTCCTTTAAAAAATAAAAAGGCATTGATGTTCAGAAGCAGCAACACTATTCAGTTAAAATCAAGTAGAAGGTGTTTTAAGGAGATGTGAGCACCCATCACCTCGATTAAAAAACATGGATAACAAAACCCACAAGATAAAGTCAGTGTTTATTAGTTGTACTTTCAGTTGATGCTCAGCTTATGTATTTCTATTTACTGCTTTTTTACCCTTGTCCTTGTGCTGGTACATTGGCAAATAGATGATAAAAAACACTTTCAGCAAAGACACATTTGATTTATGTCCAGAACTGGTTCTTAGTATTGATTTTTTTTTTTCGCTCTGAAAAAAAAAAAGGCAAACAAAAGAAAACAAAACTATATGTCTCCATTATTTTCTGAGCCTGGCAATGCATTGGCACATTTCAGATCAGCTTTTATCTTAAATTACTCATTGTGCTCTTTTATATTTTAAAAAGTCTTTTCTGCAAGTTGGGAAAAAAAGAAGTAGTTGCGTGTAGAGCCGTTGCCATGCTTTTATGGGAGTTAGGGAACAAGAGGAGGAACTGGGAGGTACCACGTATTAGGATAAGGGAATTTTAGGAAAAGAAAGCACAATTTAGGAATTTTGTATGGTGGCTGTAATTCGAGTTAGTCACAAAAGATGTGGAAGTGGAACAAAACCAAGAAGTAGATCAAAGGCTAGGAAGCAGGGTTCAGCAGTATGGGGTTTATATCTTTACAGCTAGAGAGGAGATTAGAGCAAGAAAAATACTGCCATGGGGCTAGGAAGACATTGTGAAAGAAGAAGGAAATATACATAGGCTGCATTTGAAAGAAAATCCCCAAGAAAGGCGAAAAAGAAGGAGCGAGAATTAAAAACAAAGGTCCGAACAGTGTGAAGCCCTGGTTGAATTGGATCTCAAGCTGAAAGGAGAGAGGCAAAGGCAGGAAACTGCTGGTTAAGCAGTTCACCACAGCCTGGACAAGCAGCAAGCTCCATTATCTCCCATTTTCTGTTTATTTTCTTTAGTTGGTGGCCCAGTGTTTGTGCATGTACTTGCACCCACTCATGCATGCATTTTGCACCTTGGATAAACAGCTCCAAGAAATCATGGTAAAATTTACAGTCCCAGGACAGCTGGCATGGGAAAACACCTGGTGCCTTCTCTAAATAGCAAAGCCAGAGTCCACCGTTGGTGGATGTACCTGTGACCAGGGTAGCAGTGCACGTGCCAGTGAGCTCGGTGCGTGCTGTTGTGCAGAGTAGTGACAATGCCCAGGACTGAATTTTTCCAGCTGCTGTTGGGGGTTTACAAGCAAGTGCTGCTTTGGGCAGCAGCCGTGGTGCATCCCTAGACCATGACTCAATGTTCTGAATTCTCCAAAGGAGTTGTGCTTCATGCATAAATTGCATTGCAGTGTCAGCTTGTGGTGGGATTGCATGGTTTCAGCCAGCGCCTAGCTAAGCAAGAACAATATAAACACAGGGAAAAGCATCTGTTTATGAGCTAAAAGGTTTCCGTGAGAATAGAGTGTATTCCCCCTTGCTGCCCACCACCAACGAGGGTCCTCAGTTCTGCGGAAGGTGAGATTGTAATTTAAAATAGTAAATGGTTTTCCAATCAGTTCACAATCTCAGCTTTCGCCTGGGACTTTTCAATGTGTTCGCTTCTTCCAGCAGGAGGTTTGTAATAGAGGAAGCACGTGTAACGTGGTGATTATGAAGATATTGTTGGGGGGAAACAAGTGTGAATTTCTAGTGCTTCGCTGCTCTGCGGCTGCCAGGGCTTCCTTTTCAGCTGATTCCATCACCTTTTAGCAAGGTGATGTGTTTTCATCCAAGTCAGTCAGTCAATTGTGCATAGAAAAAAAGGTTGCTGGGTAAATTTGAAACCTTGATAACATGTTCCTCCATATGTATATATTATAAGGCTTACCAATGTATTCATTCCTTTGGCTTTCAACATTTCACACCTTTCTGTAAGTCAGCCAGAGCAACATGCAGGTCTTGGTAGATGAAACGATTTCTTCTTTCTGACATTCATGTTCACATCACTTTGCCTGTTGATTTCCTGATTTTTATTTTTTTTTTATTTTTATTTTATTTTTAATCAGCAACATCAAATGGGTCTTTGGAGGGCCTGGATAACCAGGAGGGAGGGGTGTGCCAGACAAAAACCATGAAGATCCTCATGAAAGTTGGACAAGGTAAAGATTGTATGCTGTTTCATGAAATCACTTTGATCAGTTTCAGTGTCCTTTTAATTTTCAGGCTTCTTTTAGCAGTGTAGAGCTGAGAGCCAACCGAGTCTAGTGCGGTCATTCCTATCTTACAGTCTGAAAGCAAAGCCTATTTTCTCTTCCTTGACTATTGACGGATTTCTACAGAAGGAGGGTTAGTGTAATAAGACCTCTTCATTGGAGAGATCTCTAGAAGGAAAGGTCATCTGGCAGTAGTGTGATTCAGTCATTTTTATTTTCATTTTAAAAAACAAAAAGCCACAACTCTGCTGTTCAAAATTATTTAAAATATGTGAAAGGAGGGAAGCTAATATTTCTATAGATTGCTTGTTATGAATTCTGATTACAGAGAGGGTTTTGTTCGTTGTCTCTTTTCACATATAGATAACCTATTGTGCAGGAAGAAAGAATTATTCTTCTGAGTAGAAGTTGGTTTAGTGGTCAATCAGCTTCCTCAGTTAAACTGAAATGTCATCTGCAAAGCTTTTCTTGCCAATTACAGGAGTCCCTATAGTTTCTGCAGATGGCCTCACAATTTAAACCTCTGAAATAACTAATATAATCATTTTGCTTTAAAAGGAAAATTATGTAGTTATATGTCCCAGACCTTTGCATAAAGATTCTTCTGTTCAAAGCTGTTCATGTCTCATCAGGCGCTTAGAGCCAACTTACAGGGCTCTGTAACATCAAGCGCCAAAGCTGCATGAGTCGTCTTTCTCTCCCCCAGATCCCAACTCTGCAGGGCTGCCCCGGCACACGGATCCCACCAAGCGCCCCGAGCAGGAACCTGGCACCAATGGGAAGAGTTCCACCACCAGCCCTTTCGTGAAGGACCACTCAGGTAGGTGTGGCAGGGCTTCTGTCTGGGAGCTCTGGTGCAGTCTTCTCCTTTGCCATTTTATTTTGCCATTAAAATGCCGAAAGGACAAGTGTTTTTGTACTGCGATGAAGCAAAAACCAGTTCTGATGCTCTGGTGGATAGTGTCTGGTAGCTGCAAGTTTTGGCAACAGCTGCTCTCTTCCCTCTTCCACTCTGCAGTAGAAGTTAATTATATCTTGTGAGAATATCACTCATTTACAGGAAAGTTTTTGGATGGGGCATTCACTAAGCAGCTTTACGATGGTAAATGCTGCGTTACATTTAATACTCTGGCAGATGAACGAGTCTTTCTGTCTTTCTCTTCCCGTATAATACATTATCAAGTGGTTCTCGACAGCCATTTATAAAATTTATCTGAAGGCATCTATAATTAATGTCCTGATCTTTTAACTGACCATATAAAGTCTACATGTGAATGGCTGGTCTTTCACTAAATTTAAAGATCTTTAAAAAAAAAAATCTAAACAAGATAAACAGATTGTTCCAAAACATATCTTCAGGATGCGTTTGAGACATTAGGTAAACAGAAAGTCCTCCTAACACCCAAGGTCTCTGGAAGAAAGTCAAGTGAATTGGGAATGCGATAAAGCAAAACTTGCTGACAATTGATTCTGGGGTTCCCGAAAATAGCTGCAAGTTTTCCTTACTAGCTCTGTCGTTAGTTACTGGGCTAATGAATCTTTAATACAGTGATCACCTGGCAGGTATCAGACATTTCCTATGGAGGTTCCAGCAGGAAAGGTTCACAGATATGTGAATGTAGCATCTGCAGCGTTCTTCCACCTGTGAGTGAGCATCAAGAGAGGGGATTTGGTTGAAATTTTCAATTGAGAAAGTGTAAAGTGAGCACTTATTTAATTTTTGTTACAAATAATATGACAGTGTGATGGCAACACATGTTCAGCAGGCTTTTCAGTGTGTGAGCTTTTCCTGACTACTAAATATGTGCTGTTGATTTCTATTAAGTACATGTAGGTTAATACAATATGCCATAGGTATTTTGCCTATCTCCCTCACTGTGTCTAGCTCCTTTGTTTTGAGTGCAAGTAATGGTCCACATAAAGAGGCACTAAGAATGGTTTTACTTAGATCAGTATGTGAAAGATAAAATAGCAGAAGAACAGTGTGACACTGAACAGTACCAGTTATCCTGAGAATTATCATTTCCCTGTGTTGTTTTCCCCTTGCAGTCCTATCCCACTCCTCTCTGTTGCCCGGGGCTGGCCGACATCTGTTAAAAGATGTGGTATGCATCAAAGGCTGCCTTGTCAGTGTCAGTCCTCACTGCTGATGGATGATGATGTATGAAACAGGGTGATTTGGGAGCAGCACAAAAGTGAGACCAACAGACACAAAGTCTTGTTTAATATTGATTGCTGACTTCGGCTGTTTGCATTTAGCTATCTAACAGGGTAATTGGTTTGTCAAAGTTTAGCTGTCAGTTAATTCTTCAGTCTTGCTTACTCTACACATTTTTAAGCAGCATAAATGGGTCGCAGGATGGCAATAACTTTTGTCTGTTGTATTTCCATTCTTTCCAGGATCTAGCACAGATGGCAGTAAGGCTGGGCATTCCAGTATACTGGGTTCAGAGGTGGCCTTATTTGCAGGGATTGCATCAGGGTGCATCATTTTCATCGTCATCATCATCACTTTGGTGGTTCTTTTGTTGAAGTACCGGAGAAGACACAGGAAGCATTCCCCACAACACACGACAACTCTCTCACTTAGTACATTAGCCACCCCAAAACGCAGTGGCAACAACAATGGTTCTGAGCCCAGTGACATTATCATTCCTCTAAGGACTGCAGACAGTGTCTTTTGCCCCCACTATGAAAAAGTCAGCGGCGACTATGGACATCCGGTGTACATAGTTCAAGAGATGCCTCCTCAGAGTCCAGCAAACATTTACTACAAAGTCTGAGAAATACACAACCAACTCTGTGGTACAGTGGAGTCATAGAGGAAACTCACTGGTCAAATGCTTTCTGTTGGAGTTTGTGATGACGCCTTGTGCACTAGCATTGACTCAAGCACAGGGGGGGAGAAGGCGACAGCTCTTTCTCCAGGATCTGATGCAAGCTGGACAGCTTACCTAGTCTGTAGAATTCCTATCTCGGTGAATAAGTATTCACTAAAAGCTGGAAGACTTTTATGTAGAAGATGCCCATTCTGATTGCTGTACTCTTGTTACATTCATCATCCTCAAAGCCATGTGCTGCGGGCGTTCAGGCATGTACAAAAGCCAAGGGAAGATGGAGTGATCTGTGGATGTTAATAGCTCTAGGCATCCTAGGAAGGTGCTCTAGGATATATCAAGCTTGAAATGCAATCTTCTGACTTTTGTGTGTGTCTCACAGTGCATACTGGATTTGTCACACAGACCTTGGTGTCTAAGTAAGACTTGTTAAAGTTCTCTTGCTTTCAGTCCGTCACTGTTCCATTTGTTTCTGTTATCTGGGGCTCTGCCATCCTTCACATAAGATTTCTTTTCACTCCACCTCCTGAATCACTAATGGGACATTAATGTTTGGAGATGCACGTTCCATCCATCTGCTACAGCAGCCTCAGTCGAATGGGTAATACATTTATAGAAATTGTGTTTGATAGTAAGGAGCCTTCCAGCCAAAAAGTTAGGCTGTCAACAGTTGAGAGCAGGACTGGGTGGTGGAGGGAAGGGCTGACTGCAGTTGCAGTTGAATACTACTGCCTCAAAAATAGAAGCTGGGAAGAAAAAAAAGAAAAAAAAATAGGTAGCACAGCACTTTGGTATGCTAAGTTTAGAGGCAAGTAGGAGACACAATATCAGGCGCAGTGGATTAGGGCTGCATTTGAAGGATTTCATGGTTATCAGATACCAGTGTGCAGAAAAAAATAAATTAGTACCTTCAATACAGTAGAACAAAGGGGTATCATTAGTAGGTGAACAAGCTTGGAGAGGGCAAGACAATAGCAGGCCGCTGAGGGTATGCTAGGGCAGGGCTGTTGTGGTACTGGCAATAAAATATACAGCTTTGAAGCTGTGGAAAAAATGTAGTCTGCTTTGGATGACTTTTAAGCAGACTCAGCTGCTATACTATCACATACAAAACACAGGGGAAGCGTATAAGAAAGCAGAGAGCCGAATCTGACCAAGACAATTATAAGCCAACAGGTCAAATGAGCTGCGATTCTATCACTGCTAAAGTTGTGGAAAAAAAAAAAAACAAACAAACATTTTCTCATCTCTAGAAGTGAAACAGGATTTCTTTCTGACTGAGCCTTTTGACGCTTTGGTTTATTGTAGTGCTGTCCCTGCACAGTAAGTGTCAGTACTGTAACTGACACAGCCGTTCATTGGTGCTCTGTTGCAAAGTTAAAGCACATATGGCAAACCTTTTGCAGTCCGTAAGAATAAAATAAATTATGACACTGAGATGGAGAAGGAAGATATGTCTTATTTATAATAAGTGTCTAGAACACAAAGGGATATAAAATGAGAGTTTTTCCTTATTTCGTTCTTTCTTACTATTGTTTTGTTTTGTTTTGCTTTTTTACTAATATATATTTTGAGATTGCACAGAGTCTACACCAGAAGATGTGAAATCCATTTGTGGCAATTAAATAGTCTTAACTTGTCATCATTTTACATATAGATATATGTGTGTGCGTGTATATGTATATACACACACATATATGTTTATATATGCATATATATGCATATATATATATACACATATTAAAAAACAAGAAACTGCTTCTGGGAAATACATCAGCCATCCAAAAATAACAATAGAAGAATGTTAAAAAAAGTAACAAAAAATCCAACGTATCTGATAAGAGAAAACTAGGGAATGTAAGGCCCAAAATATCAGGAAATCAGTGTTACTGCATCATGTATTTAAAAATGATAAGGTATGCCGGCATTTATTTTCTATGTTGTGTTTTCCCTTGCCTTATGGGCTGATACATTCTGTAGGTTTTGTTGAGGTTCATGTAGGGGGAGGGGGTTAAGGTTAAAGTTTTCTCTTTAGCATGGATATTTCCCTAAAGCTCCCACCCTGGGGATGGAAATAAAAAAACCTCTACTTTTATATGTGCTATGCAAATAGACATTTCTAACATAGTCATGTTACTATGGTAACACTTTGCTTTCTGATTTGGAAAAAAAATGTAGCAACAGCATTTTGGGGTTCTCAGACCTCCAGTGAGCACCTGCAAGAAGAAAAATAATCAAAGAAAAAAGATCTGTCATAGAAATTATCTTTTTCTTTTGTTTCCTGAACCTGAAAATGATGTTGGGATGTTGATCCAAAAGAGAGAAACAAAACAAAAAAAAATTCCGACCCATGGTTCTGTGGAAGGTTACCATGGTGACTAACTACAGTACATATGTAATTCTTTTCAACAACCCTTCCTTTCTCTGAATCTATCCATACAAGGTTCTCTTGTAAATCATTAAGATTTTATTTTGAGGGAGGGGGAGGAAGGAAAAAGAAGGGTTTACTGATACTGATTTTTATTAAATCCAATCTATGCTTCAGCAGTTGGCTACATTCTAATTATGTACTAAACTGTGAAAAAAACACAGATTAATTGCTCAAGAGCAACCTGCAACCAATTGAAAAAAAAATGTACTGTGCGTCTGTTTTGTGTCTGGTGCAGAATTATGACAATCTACCAACTGTTCCTTTATTTGACGTTGGTCCAGCTTTGAAAAGTTACTGTAAATGCCTTGCTTGTATGATCATCCCTAATCACCCAACTTGGAATTTGCACCATCATGTCTAAGTGAAGATGCTGTAAATAGGTTCAGATTTACTGTATATGGATTTGGGGTGTTACAGTAGCCTTATTCACATTTTTAAATAATAATAATAAAAAAACTACATGAAATCAAGACAAAAATGGCTTTTCTTAACCAGATTGTGTATATAGAGCAATGTTGGTTTTTTATAAAGTCTGAGCAAGATGTTTTGTATAAAATTTGAATTTTGCAATGTATTTAGCTACAGCTTGTCTAAAGGCAGTGTCATTCCCCTTTGCACTGTATTGAGGAAAAAAATGGTATAAAAGGTTGCCAAATTACCGCATATTTGTGCTGAAATTGTGTACCATGAATATTTATTTAAAGATTTCTTTGTCCAGTTTGTAAGTAACACAGTATTATGCTTGAGTTATAAATAATTTCTTCTTTGGTTTTTGTTTGTTTGTTTTATTTGTTTGGTTTGTTTCTGTTTATTTGTTTCATTCTGTTTTAAAACTAGCCGGTCATAAGTTTGAAATCTGCTTTAGTTCCACATTGCAATTAGTTCCCAGAAAATGAAGATTATGAAAATCACATTCCACGTCTGTTTCAAACTGAATTTGTTCTTAAAAAAATAAAATATTTTTTCCTATGGAAACCTTGCCTTCTAAGTATTTTCTTCTTTTGCCGTTTTTTTCTTTTTTTTAAAAAGATTAAAATAATAAGAAAGCCACCAAACCTGCCACACTTTTCCACTTGCTCTCTTTTTTTCTGTCTCCTCTCCTTCTCCCTCTCCCTTTCCTCCATCTCTCCACACCAATTGCTAGTGATTTATAGGAAAGCTCCTTATAATACACAGACTTTTGTTAACATTATTCTGTCTTCTTACGTATATCTGGGGGGAGTCTTTCTTACGCCCTTGGAAGTTGATGAGCTTCAGTCAGGTTGCAGTAGCCAGGTTGCCTGGAGGTGAGATTATAGCCACACAAATAATTCCCAGACATTATGGAGTGGATTTATACTGTGGGCAAAGCCAGAGGAAAAAAACGTACCTGAAGCTTTCTGAGCATTGCTTCTGCTCCTGAGCAAGAAGGGACAGGAGATGGAAGATGGGAGAATGGCGAAAGATTAGAAATGCTGCAAGGGCAGAACATCTTTACGTGGTTCTGTCTGTGAGCCCAGGACCATCCTGTCCCTGCTTTACTGTGCCTTAAGTTAAGGGGGGATGGGGGCCAAAGTGTTCGGGTGACACAAGCCTTAGTAGATCTGTGGTTATGTTGCTCTAGTTTTCACTAGATTAAGTGATTCTCTCATTTAATACCACCTTCATTTTTTGGCAAAGCCCAGTTGCCCTGAAAGTGAAGCAACTTTGGTGTGATCATCCATGGAGGGGGAAGGATGCATTGGTCACTTTAACAACACATGCCAATTTGTTGTAGAGTATTCATTAAAGAAAGGCAGGTAGTTATTCATAGTATTGTTAACACAATTCCCATTTGTCAAATTATTTTTTCTTTTCTGAATAATCAGGGAAAAAAGTACTGTAAGTCAAAGGCACTTTATATGTTGCAATGGTACAAGTATTCTGAAACCAGACTTAGAAAAGCCCTAGAGACTGTTGAATGGTTGCGCTCACATGACTTCTTGCTGAAGGAGATAATTTTATAGGTCCAGTTTAGAGAATCTGCTGAAAGTTGAGTTTAGAGGGAAAGTCACACAGTGGCACTTAGGTTATGCTCTGCACTCTGCTACAGATGTCCTTGGGAGAGTTACTTGGTCCAGCAGAAGTCATAAGAACCCATGGAGGAGCATGTGATCATCCTCTGACTTTTAAGGTAAATCACTTAGGACTATTCCTGCATTTATGGCTGTAAATTGCTTCAAAGGAAGCATTCCTCCGTACTCAGAGGCGTGTGCATACTCAGCTGGATTGAGACTTTCCTCCCTGCTTTGTGTTTGCACATGGGGGATTTCACTTGTTCATCTCTGTGGGTTGTCTTGAGGGTCTTCACATTGTTAATGGCTGCGAGGTGCTCTGGTCTGATATGTGCTAAAAGCTGATCTGATACAACCATCTGTTAGAACTGTGACTCTAGCTTAGTCATGGCTAAGCCTATTGTTTTTATTTTAGACCTTGGTAAATACTGGAAGATGGTAAGAAAATTAATTCAATAGTGTCAAGTTTACATGGCATTTTCATTTCTGTGTGTTTATTTATAACTAGCATGTATACTGACACCCCCGCACACCTATTCTTATCACTGTTTTGGCAATAAGGGAAGAGCAATGTTGCTATAGAAAGTGTCTCCACTGGGGGGGAAAAAAATGGTAGCCAGTGTAACTATCTGTATAGTTGAACTTTGGGACAAGGATGCTGGGTTAACAGGAGGACCTTGCATACAGACATTCACAAATATAACAGAACGGTCACTGTGTCTGCTAAACTCATTTTTATACGTGATATGTGCCTTAGACACTCAGCATAAAGTCATTGATTTATAACATCTTTTAGAACTTGCAGAGGAAAAAAAATCATACTTCCATTTTGCACTGCTGCTGACACTGCACTATTAATTATCAAACAAGCACAAGATCAAAATTTAAAGCCTTTGTTATTAAACTAGTTCTCTGGCAAAAACTAATCCCAGTCAATAGGCTCTACTAAGTGGAAAATAAAATTATAATTCACAGTTGTTATCTGTCTAGAGTTGAATAAGGATCTGTTACATAAAATAGTACCTCACAAAGTAAGCATAACAATGTTGCTGCCTAAGTTTAAAATGTTATGCCTCCTTTAGCCTTTCTCTTTAGCTTTGCTGCGATGCATTGATCAAATGCTCGCTCAGTCAGCAGCATGCTCATTTTGATTCTATGGGCACCATAAATTTTCTTTGTGCAGAAAAGCTTAAAATTGTGTAGTGGTTAGCAAAATAAAAGAAAACAAAAATTCAGTCTTTTTAAGAAGCACTCTCCAGCTTCATAGTCAAAATAGAAATTTTGGTGGGGAACAAGCCCAGGATTTAAAAAGTCCAAACATACCCGTTATAAAGTTAACATGTCATTGCATGAAGCATCAGATCAGAAAGCAAGTAATATTTGTTTTGGAAAAAGATAAGTGTTGGAGGATGTACCACATGATTATGCCATTCATAATCCGAATGGTGGTGGATTCAGCTGACTGAACTGTCACCTATGAAATAAAATAGTATCTATCTTTCATATGACTCACAGAAATACTTTGATGCTTTATGAAGGCATAATGCAATACATAGGAGTCACCTTAAAGATAAAATCATGGGGGTGATGGTGGAACCTGAACTCCTATTGTAAGTAGGATGCGGGATGATATCTTTGCCTGTGCCTGGATCTGCCGATGATGGGTAAGGTGCTGCCAAACAGGGGCTGGCAAGTCTTGTGAAACAAGGGCAAGAGCCTGCTCACACACTGTTAGGATGGGGAGGGGGAGCTGAGATGGCAGTTTCTGGAAAAAGGCCTGTGGAGCAGAGGGAGGAGGACTGGAGAGGGAAGGTGTGTGAGAGGGCAGTGACTTTCTGAGGAGGAAGTTTGGATACATCTGTAATGACAGAATCCTGGGGAGAAAATAGACCAAGAGTGTAGGCCCAGCTGTTGAGGTAGTTCAGAGACAGGGCTTTGCAGCTCTGGTAAGGACTTGGTAGAAAACAGATAAAGACAAGCAGAAGAAAAATTTTGGCAGATGAAAGGCTAATAGGAGTAGTATTTGGTAAGTGTTGGCTGTTGTTCCACGTAGGTGAGGAGATCAGGCCAGGTTGTTCTGTTAGACACTGACAGGAGAAACAGCCTGCGTCAGGTGGAGAACCAAGACCAAAACTCAGTGTTTTCTGCGAGCCGGGATGCTGTGAAAGAGAGATCAAGGATCTGCAAAAATTGAATAACTGTAGTGCTATTAAAAGTCTAACCAGCAGACAACCTTATGCATAGCTTTCATAACCTCTAGAACAGGTCTTGTGTTTTCATAAGTGCATTAACTTATGAGCCTCAGATATTTAGGCTGCTGAAGAAGTGCAATTAATTTAATAATATAGGAAATCCATTGAGGGTGGGGAATGGTTGCTTCTAGATCAGACCTTCAGTGGATACAAATTAGCATAGTTCAGTTTGATATCTGATCCTACTTATCACGGTTCAGAACTGCACATACATAAGCAATACTCATACAGATTTTATTATACCTCTTAGCTCTGAGAAGGGGCTTTATAAGTGCGTTGTCCTTAATATTATAAAGACTGTATTCAAAAACATACCAACAATGACATGCTTTTATAAGAGACTATTATTAAATGTCATAAAGATTGTAATTTGTATTTTCTTGAACATCTTCAGCACTTTGCTGTATCTATTCATTAAAAGTAGGTTGGATTACTAGCAAATGTGTAATAAAAATTGTTCACATTTTAATGTGTATTTTTGTCCTCTCTTCTAATATTTAATATTCCTTCCTACTCCTATGTTCAATTCTATTCCATATGCACAAACAGGAGGTCAGCTGTCCGCTGTTATTACGGTATCTCTTCATCCATACACACCACATTCCCAATGTTTTTAAGTCTCATAATCAGATCAAAACACCAGTTGTTTGGTTTCATTAAACTCAGTTGTTGGAAGTATATGATCACATGAATGAACTAGTAATATTCAGAAGTAATAGCATTTTGGCTTTCATTACCATGGGAAATACTGGAGGAAGTGAGGCCAGAAGGTGGAAGATGATGAAAAAAACATCTATGTGTCACTCTGAGAAATCTCAGGATTTGTGGAAACTGAAATGATGATGCAGGAGTTAAAAATAATTGCATGTACTACTTTTGCTTCACACTCTTTGCTTCATTATGTGCTATCTTTTCTTTTTGTACATAAACAACAAAGCACATGTGAATTTTCCAGGCCTCAAAACAATGTTCAAGCTGTAAAAAATCCTACTACTGGTTATGGAAGTCTTCTCTCAACTTTCAACTACTGAGAAAACGATGACTTCTTTCCTTCACCCTGTTTATCACACACCCTGATGCCATGCCCTAATCACCTGCTCAGTATACCAGCCCTCTCAGTCCCAAAGGCCTTTCTGGGGCTTCATATTTTCCCAGATATGATTTCACTTCTGGAAAAGCTTTTGTTTCTCACCATTCAGGTTTCTTTTCAAATGTTGCCCTAAGCTTTCCTCTTTTTATACGCCTGGTCCTGGGTTTCAGCCGTTGACAACCTTTTCACAAAAAAAAAAAGAAAATGGTCTGCAGGAACACAGGAACAGTCCTTCTACCAAGATTGTGTTTTCTTATAAGCCCCTTATTTTCCAATCAGCTTTAGTTTGAATTTTTATGTGGCTTTATCTCTTCCTTTTGCATTTATTCAATTGCATCTGAAGGAAAATAGTAAATACAGTTTAAACATAGCTCATTTCAATCTAGTCGGTCCATTCATTGATACATTTAGCCAAAAATCTCTCAGGTTGTTTTGTCTTGTTTCTCATATTTTAAAAGAGAACTAAATATATTAAAATCTCTTTTCAGAAAAGTATAAGCAGTTCACTTTCAAAGACATCATTTGAGAAGAATTACGAAGCAGTCGTTGTGTACGGCTCAAAACTGAGTGAGAATATCTGAAAGACAGAATTACTTTTGGCAATAACCAATACTTGAGTTTGGTTTGTTTCCTTCAATCAGATCAATACTGAGAAGTAGAAAGTGCTGGTGGTGCACCAACCTGGTGGCAGCCAGCTTGGAGATTACTTAGGCAGCTTTGTCCTTTCAGTCTCTTATGAGGAACAGAGATAAAACTAAAGTCTGGATGCTTTGGCCACTGGTAGGTGTAACCTATGTGATTACACACAATACAAGGGATTTATAATAAGACATTGTTCCTACGGGAGGAACATAAATCCCTTTTGCCAGCTCCCCTCCGCCCCCTTCTAGTGCTGCATTTTCAAACAGCAGGCACTTTCTTTTGGATTTTTCGCCCAGCCTAAATATTTCAAAGATAGCATCAGAACTATATTTATCAAGTTATACAACCCTTCTGTTTTTCTGTGTAGCTGCCTGCTTTTTATATTTCCACAACATCCCCTCACTCAAGACACCATTATTAGACCAGTGCCTATGAGTATGAAGGTGAGATGTTGGAGACTGATTTTTGCATCTATTTTTTGAGAGATATTTTATCATCACATTACTGACAGATCAAAACACCAATACATGTTGGTCCAGAAAGGCCTTACCCCTGCTTGCGAAAGTTATGAGGACTGATCGTATTCTCTCTCTTGCAGTTACCAGCAGTAAGAGATTACCCTGGTCTGTTCAGATTTTGTAGGGAGGCAGAGGGCAAGTAGCGAGGCCTCGATCCCCAGTGCTTTGATTGTTCCTTCTCAAAGGGAAGAGCTGCTCCATATTGCACAAGAAGGGAGTTTCACATAGCCTTTACTGCCACACTGAGCATGTGATAAATGCAGGGCTGAAGTCTCCATCATTCAGCTTTCTGCACACGGCTGTGACAGCAGCCATTCTGGAAATCAAAAGATCTCTTGGAAGAGGGCTGATCGTGTAGGGAAAGCATGTGGGGGATGATCCAGGGCTTTTGGTGTGCCTTAGCTCATCTGCTGTACTGCTGCTGAGCACTCCACCAGACGTGCTTTGCAAGAAACAAATGATGAGGAGATTACAGCTTAACCAAGACTTTGGAAGCTGCACGGGTGATGAGAAAAACATAGGCTGGGAGAAACACCTACAACTATCACAGCAGTATCTTCTGCAAACCCTGAAGTGGGCGCTGGCTTCTCAGGAGAAGCTACTTCTGAGTCCCAGCAGGAGGACTGGGAAGGCTTGTATTTCCTATTTAGTATTTGATGGCTCCACTTAACATTACTGCCAGGTCCTAGAACAGCATTTGACCCAAAAACAATTTCTTAACTTGGAGTTTTTCACTGAGGCAGTTGACTGATTTCAGTGCCCTAAAGAATTTAGTCCCTGATTACCAACTAATTGACAACCATGAATCAGGTGGCAATTAAATCACTGTAAAATGTAAGGCCCGTTTATTTGCATTTCTGAGTCTTTTAGAAATACAGCTCTTGTAAAAATCCTACCTCTTGCCACCTATTCTAAGATAAACACAATTGCTGCATGTACCAAGTCCTTTTGTTCATAAAGAGTGAAAATAAGAACTCAGAGCACTCTTACTCTGTGTTCAAATTCTGATTTTTTAAATATTCTTAAACTCTAGGCCTCAGTGCTTTCTCTTGAGGTGAGTTTTATAGTTCAGTCACACATCATATGAAAGAGTGTTTTCTTTGATCAATTTTTAACTTTCTACATTTGAAACTCTATTAGTTTCTTCCAAGACAGAGAAATTAACTCCTAAGTTCTATCACTTCTTAGCATAGTTCTACTTAAAAAAAAAGAAATTAAATTAATTAATCCTATTCTTATGGTACACTTTCTCCTCAGTCTATTTACATTTACTGAATTTTCCATGCCCCAAACAGTTTTTTCTACTATTCTTTGAACTCTCCCTTAGTTCTCTTTATCCTTTGAAAACACAAGGACAGGGAATATATATAGTACGCTAGTCAAGCTTGTTTGGCTTTGTCCTCTAATGTAATCCTAGAAGAGCTGAGAAAGAACTTAGTATGAAAGAGTTTGGGTGCCATCATGGCTAATTATTGTGTCCAGTATTGTGGCAAACTGTTCCTGTAAAACATGGATGGTGACAAGCACTTTACACTTGCATTAATAGTAGTAAGATTTGAAACTGCTCAGCACCTCTTAGGGCATCCGATCCAGTAAGAGAGGATTAGATTTTTTTGGCTGCAGTCGTGAAGCTTAAGAGGTTTCTGCCTGCTTTTCTCTACAGCAAAATCAGGATGTTTCCTTCATCATACATTAATAGGAAATATTTCTGTGAATACTTTGTAATTATATCTTCCAACCTGGTGCATAGATCTCCTTTTTCAAATAGGCTTCTTGGTACCCTCTGTCCTAACAAACCACATGAACCCCCCCATACTAACAATTTGTCCTATTTCTCATTCCATCTTTTGTAGACAGACCATAGTTTGAGCAAAGTCCTTTCCCAAGTGCTAAGGTTTCATACTGGCAGCCAGACTGTCATCGTCTCTGTACCCTATTGATATACATCTGTCTTTCACTTCAGGTTATGCAACAGGGATACAGGAATCCTGGGTATAAAAAAGTGGCCAGCATGACTCAGAATGGAGATATGGATATATATGGTTAGTGAAATTTTGAATGCCGTTCTTTTCCATTGGAGTTTTATCACTCTTGATAACTGAAACATCTACTCCTCAGAAGAGCCTCTAATGTACTAAAATTCATGAAGCAGCCATGTATGGGGGAGGCTTTAACTCTGCTTGTCCATCCTCGCCAGTTATGTGCAGTGGCATGATCCTGTTACTGTGCAATAAAAGAGGCAGATCAAGGATATCCCCAAAACTGACATTTAGGGATGGAGGGCAGGGCTCAGGTCGCAGAATGGACTGCAAGCCCACCTAAGAAGTATAAATCTTGTCTGAGGGCTCTGATCCTTGCATTGTCCCAATTCAGCACTTCTCCTGAGTGGGAGATTTGGCCTTACTGGCAGTATGCCTGTTTGTAAGATCTCTTCTAAACTTTTGGCTTGGGCTGGGATCCCACATACTTCATTAATGATGGGGAGAGAACTCCATCGGGAAGGCTTTTTTATTTGAGCAATTAAGGCACCTTCTGGGTCTGAGGTCAGGAGGAGGCATCAGCAGTGCCCATATGAAGGATTTAGATGAGGAAAAGCACAGTGAATAGACTGCTTCTGAAGACCAAAAAAAGAAATGAATCTGTCAATTTTTGCTCTAAATGGGAAGCTGAACTTTAAGTCATGGCTTAACCGAAGGGCAGCGTATGCCAGCACTACAGCTGTTTGAAATCCACTTGCACGTCACACTGGCACTTTGACAAAGGCTATTGTGTTACAAATGCTGGATGACACAGTAAATCTAGGGCCATATTCAGCTCTGGCGTACACAGGCATACTTCCCACTGACTTTGTACACGTCAACACCAAAAAATGTACAGAAGTGCGTAGGACTGAAACAAATGCATGGTGCTTGTAAGCAACCCTTCTGGCAGACTGAGAAACATTTGATGTGGTTAGACCCCTGCAACAGGAACGTGAATACTATAAGGCAGAAATGGAGGAAAAATTAGGGAATCTAGGAGGCACCTGGTGATTTTAAAGACATAACTTGAATTTCTGCATTCGAGCAAGAGGGTTGCTGGCTGGTCATTATAAAAGGAAAAGAGGTCCCCCCACCGAGATCCATTTGCTGTCTTTCATAGTTTGTTTCTTGTCCCTACAAAGGAAAAAAAAAGAACTCAAGAGGGATTGTTTTCTGGAGCAAGAGCATAGAAGAAGCCTAAAAAGAGCATTAGACCAATATATCAGAGAAGAGACTGTGTTGCAGGGGAGCTGTGGCTGCCAATGATGAGATCTTCAGTTTCTTAGGCACTTTAGGTCAGAACCCAGGTGTTAATTTGGTTGATCCCATGGCTGCTTTCCATCTCTTGCTTCCTCCTACAATGAATAGTCTCAGCCACACAGCTTTTGCAGCCCCAGATGTTTAAAAATGCACTTCTGGAGTACTTGAACAATAAAGTGCACTTTTTAAACTACTACTTTCTATGTTTAGTGGCTGAGCCTGTGCTGACTCCAATACAGTGATTCTTAGATAGTATTTTAAAAGCTTGAACAAGTCTGGATGCGTATTTTATTTTCTTAAAAACCTGCTTAACCCCTTCAGCATTGCATTTTTAGATCCCCTGAGTTTCATATAACTACAAAGGGCTTAACATTAGAAAAGTCAAATAATAATATATATAATATATAATAGATATATTAATAATATATATATTAATAATAATAATAAAGTCAAATAAATAATAGGGAATCAATAGCCACCTTCTTTTCAGCAAGAAGAATGACAGAAAGTGAGACTGCAGTATATATAGGAACATTTTCTACTCCTTAGAGCCAGAATGAGCTGGGTTGTATAATGGTCAGGCAGCAGTGACAATTTTGCGAAGTGTACAATAACTGAAGAAAATATCATTCCGTGGAGCATTTGGGGGGTTTTATTCATAGCAATCACAATCCTGAATTTATTAAACCAAATGACATTAAAACCAGGTGGAAAAACAGAGTAAGAGAAACACACTGTTTAAGGTTCAATAAATAAAATCTATCCTCATATTAAAGATATGTACTTTATTCGAAAAGAGGCAGAACTAGTGCTGGCATCAAAGACAAAGATGTCAGCAGGAAGTGCTGAGGAAACAGCTGAGGCCTTGCACTTCAAAAAGCTTAGCTCTGGGTGAGGTATGTTTCCACCAACAGTGAAGATTCACAGATGACATTTTCAGATGTCTCAAGTTTTTTGCATACAGGCAATCAGACGACGTATCCTATGCTGTATATCTTTTCCAGTTGCTTAAGTGTCTGCAATCGCTCTCAGTTCTCCTCTACAAGGTAGAAAAGAAATGAATGAAAGTCTCCCTGGTTTGTCTTGTTATATTAAAATTAGTTCCACAAGATTTAGACAAATTCTTATCACTCTTCCATCAACAGAGTCGACAATTTTTAACTGCTTAATGCAGTGTTAACCATTTTCTCTGACAAAGACATGGCCAACCCATCAGATCCTTGACAAATGATTGATTTAACCTAGAATTGTCTATTTACAAGGTAATGCAAAAAAATATTAAGGATGAGTAAACTAATTAATGAGCAGTGTATTCCCCATGGCAACACGAATAAAATTACTGCTAGGTCAACAAAGTGTTCAGCATTGCTCCATCTTCTTCTTTTAGTGGTGTTCAAATACAACTGTAAACTTTGTGTCATCTTATAGTTTCATATTTCAGTGGATCATTAAAGGAAGTTGTCGCTTTTTTTTTTTAATTCCTTCTTGCTGCTGTGAAGAATAATATCTTGCTAATACATCTAAAGCTCTTATCAAACTCCTGCTTTTAGAAAAAGTCTGTATCCCTAGAAATGAGGCTGAATCTCCCCTAAAATCAGAGGCACCATCTTAAACGTTAAAAATCTAAAAGAGGGAAAGAGAGACCCTGTGTCTTTAGTGCCTTTCATCCACTTATTTGCTAAGGTGGGGCAGGAAACCTCAGACTAAAAGGGTGTGGGAGGGAAAAGTAGCCTTAGGCACAGCTGATGTAGGTCTCCATGCCCCAGATGCAGAAAGAATTGCAGGCATGGCAATGCTCAAACTAAATTTTAGGTGTCTGATTTCTGTGGTGGAATCCAGAGACCCAAATGTGGTGCGTGAATTCCCCAAGTAGTGCCTGGGGAGAAGAACTAGGTAAATGACAACCTACCCAACTAAATTAAGCTATTATGCACAGGCTCTGAAGTCAGTGGGTTTAAACTGCAAATTAAATGGAGAACCCTTGGCCTGCAGTTTACTTGAAAGAAAAGAAGAAAAGAGTAGAAGTGTGTATTTCTTTAAATTTTCTGCTGGCAGACCAGAGATAATTAGCCCACAGCTGCAGACCAGGGAAAACTGCTCTTTTTTTTCCTGTCTTGAAGCAGCAGGAGAAAGCCTAGAGAGAGAAGCTGGGTGCTATTGACTTAATTTAGTTGCTTGAATTGAAGGCAGCATATAACACCACAGAGAAGCAAGGAAGTGGCAAATCTTCAAGACCATGATTTCTAAAGAGTGGTAATCAATAAACAGAGATGAGAATGTGACTAGGGAGAAGAAAGTATTAAAAATAGATACTTTTGACACCTCTGTAGCATCTTAGATGCCTTAGAGACAGATTAGCTAGACACAAGCCCTGTTCAGAAGTATTGTAGTCTGACAAGAAATGTGATATAGCGATGGAGAATTGTAAACAATAGAAAGATGGAGGAGAGTTACCAAAAACATCATGTAGTTGTATACTGCTGCACATATATCTTATGTAAAAAACCTTTCCCTGGTTGTCTGGTGTGCTCCCACACATTGCTCTGCATCCTACTAAGGCCTGCCATTCAGCAGACGCTCCTTCTGACATCCAGATGCTCACTTCTGTTGTGAGCCAAACCATGCAGGCATGGATGTTTTGCAAATCTTTCTGCATTTTGAGAACCTTTATTTTAGAAATCTGAGGATTATGTGATGTTTCTTAAGGGTAAAATTATTCGTCTGTCTTATTAGGCAGTATTTTAGGAATAGGAAAAGACAATAATAATAATAAATCTACATTGATTTTCTGCCCACATAATTTCTTATGATACTTGTTCTATTGGACGTTGTTTTGAAGAAGCTTTTTATTTGTATGAAGTGGTAAAATTTATAGAGGGAAAACTGCTCTGTCTTTTCAGAAAGGATCTTCAAAGTAATCTGATCACTGTATGCTGACATTTTAGTAGCATCAATGGAAGGACTTGCAGAGTAGGTTTAAATCAGTGTGACAAAGTGAGGCACAAGATTAAAATGTGTTAAAATGAATGGGTAGAAATTGTCTTTGCAAGACTTCCATTTGAAGATGAGAGAGAGCAGTGTAAAAAGACTACCATGCTGTTTTGTGGAGTAGGAGATAAGGTTTTTATTAAAAATACTGGCTGTTGGCAGTCACCAGTCTCTCCTTCCCATGTCCCGTTCATACTCAAGGTCAGGTCTGGTGGAGTGAAAGGAAGTGTTTGTTTGAGACCTTAGTAGGTACAGTCACTCATGAGCAGAGAGCCACGAGGTAAAGCCAGTATGACTCCACAGAAACAACATAGATCTGGCCATAATTTCTAGATAAGGTATAGTGTAGGATGAATAGGATGAATACCTAGAGTCATTATAGGCCCACAAACAACAAAGCTGCATTTGAAGAGCCCTTACACAAAGGTGATATTCTAGTATTCTAATCCTGCTTGTTATGAGAGGGCATACTAGGTAGGGCACAGGTCCAAGTGAAAAAAATGCTACGGTACATTGTGCCTAAGCTGGCTCCCTGTGCTTACACACTGCTACACCTGAGCAAATAACCCCTCCCAAGAGCAGCAGGTGCCCAGGAGGAGATGGAAAGACAGTGCAGGAACCATCTTAGATCAGGAAAAAAGTAGTAATTACTCACAGGTTTGTTAGGTTCTGTTTTTTTTTTCATTTCAATGCTCTTGTTATGTCAAGATACAGAGAATTTGTTTCTGAGATGCAATAAAAAAGCATGCACATCCTCCAGTGCAGTATATGCTTGAGGTATTACAGAATGTTATGGGTTTTCTTTAAACCCTGATCTAGCAGCCGTTGTGTCTGATACAATGTCACATCAGCAAATTTATATGCTTTTGATTAAACTTCGTTTTGTTTTAGAATGGCACCTCATATTAACACATAAGAGCAGAGCCAAGAGGAGTAGCAAACAGAAGGATGAAGAACGCTGCAGGAAAAAAACTGCAGATCTTGGATAGCTGCTAAAGAGATTTTGTGTGAAAACCTGTGAAGATTTCTTCTGTCACTGAGCAAAAAAAAATTGTTTTAAAGGTTTGTAAGAAGTGTTAACTACTGCGTGCTAGGTATCATTTTCACCTTGTTAAGCAAAATAAATCATTATTTTACTAAGGCTTTTCAAAGTCTGTACTAAGTGGAAAGTGCCAGCTTTTTGTTGATTTATTTACTTTTATAAATTAGTGATGTATTGGATGCAAAATCATTTGAAGGGTTGCATATTTATCAGGTATGCATAAATCTTAAGGCCTGTGTTACATTTCTGGCAGCACAGTGAAAGTCAGCCATGCCCACACACCTGCATAAAGTGGGTGTTTTTGTTCCTTGGATCATGTGGATTATCTCCACTATAAACTATGCATTAATAAAAAGCAGAGCAGGCACTTACCATATTCCCTTTTGGAATTAAGAAATAAAAGGGAACTTGCATACTTGGCTGCCTTTGAGGAAACTTTTAGAAAAGAAAGTTCAGAATGAAAATACCAGGAGTATAGTGACTGAAGAAAACCACTCTGCCATTTTAAGTGTAAATGTATCTTGGAAATAACAATATATAATGCTACTGAGTAGGTAGGGGAGATAGATATCCATATTCTAAGTGCCTTTTCACTGGCCATTTAAAAAAACAAACCAAACCAATAAAATCACCAAACCTAAAAATTTTCTTTTGCAGTGAAATCATATATGAAATATAACTTTCGATGACTATTAGACCTCAAAAATTTTATTTATAGGTAATAGGAAATGTCATGACAAGCACTTTGATTTTTCCATCAACGTTGGCCTCAGGAAAGGAAACTGAATTAAGAAAAACAGTCACACCTAACAACTATTTCATCATCAGTTATTGTAATGCAATGTTGTGACAAGGAATAGTTTCACTGGGAGTATAGGAGTTCAAAGACCTGGGAGCTCAGAGGGGAAATTTTCCTGGAGAAGGACAAGTGAGGAGACTGTGACGTGGGACGGAGCGCATGCAGTAAGTAAAGGCAATACTGTACAGATGCAGCAGCACGAACGCAGAGGGCAATACTCGTAGGCAGAGAGCAGTGTTCTGCAGAAATCCACTTGTGTCCTCTTAATTGCTTACTCTTTGTACAGGAAGCATGAAATCAGTGTGGCTCTTCATAGGGTACAGCACGAAAACATTAAAACCTGGTCTTGGTTAATTAGAAATATCCTGAAGCTTTTGACTAGTAACACTTGGAGTATCGGGAAGATGGAAATCAGTCCTGCTCTCTTGGCTTTATTTGATTCCTTACTAATTTTGTAGTAGCATATACAACTGGCATAGAACAGATCAATATTTCTTTTCTTTTTTTTTTTTTTGTTATTCTATTACATTTTATTATGGTCTTTTCCAAAAATACTTCATATTTTTCGTACCAAAAATATCACAGTAATATATATTAATGCCACCTTATTTCAAGGAAACAAATATATATCACCACGAGACTAATCATGTGATTCAAAAACCCTTGAGTGCTTTGTGGCTGTAGGGTTACGTTACCTTATTCTTACAGGACAACTGTGGTAGCTCTTCTTTGTCAATTTGGTTTGCACAATATCTCTTATTTTTCTTAAGGAAATATGCAACTATTGTGGATAGGCATGAAACTTCTGTCTTCCCTTCGCCCATTCATTTTTTCAGGTGTTCTCACACTGTAAAATTCGTGTAACTTCAGAGAGATATAAAAGAAAGGATGAATTGAAAAATAAGGAACTACATATATGTCTCATACTTTAAACCTTATCTTTCATGTACTGACAAAAATTAGATGACAGTGTATCCTCAAGCTTGTATTTGAGCATTTATTTTAAAAAAAGTCAAATCCAAACTAGTCAAATACACACCTTTCTGCCTATCGTCATTCGTTGAGGCAGAATTACTAGGCAGATTTTTGTCCTGTTTTTTTGCTAAAAAAAAAAAAATTGCCATTTTTCAGTTTGTTTTTTCAGGTTGGTCAGGATAGATACCACCACTTCTCATGTGTTTGTTCAGTCTCATCTGATTTAGATCAGTGAGTGCCAATTTAGGCATGGGCCACCTTCTGAAGGCAAAGTGCTAATTGAAAGAAGCTACTATTGCACAGGGCTGTCAGTTTTGTGGCTAGGAGAGCTGATTTTACTGACAATATTATCAGCTGATGTTTCCAACCCAGATGATGAAAATGGGAAGATTTGAACTGGGTCATCATTCTAATAGAGTTAAAATGAAAATTAATGTTGACTTACTAGGGTTTAGTAATCTGCCAGCGGGCACTGCAACTTTTAGCACAGAGCATATCTGTGTCAGATTCAATTCAGATAATCACAGGTCAGATTAAACACTACAATGTAATCTTTATCTCTTTGTAACAGAGCTCGTTTAGGCACATGGGTTCATTGACACTGGCCTCTTGTGCAAGAATTTAGACAGGCAGAAAAGGTTCCTGGATTACTTCATAATTGTGAAGACCTTGTTCAGCATTTAAAAGAATAGTTTACAAAAGCTCCTCAAAGTGAAAGCCTGGAGGTATCCTAACCCCACACAGTGAAGGTGTCAGTCAGTTGCTGGGATGGGTCACAGAGGTTACTGGAGATAAAGGAATTTTGCAAACCCTGCATAGAATCTGCACGACTCAACATACTGAGAGGGGAATGCACTCAGTCCGCTGAGCATTTTAATGTCCTGGAGTAATGAAATGATAAGTCTGTTTCACACAGTGGGCCTGTCAAAAAAACAATAATAATGACAATGGGATTCTCTTAGGACAACTCAGGAAAATTTTACCTGGAAGATTTTAGATCTTTAATTTTTCTGATGCAAAGTCTTAATTAAATCCAACAAGATCCTGTGGCACATGGTGAAATCAATCTAAACACTAACATTCAGAAATATTTCTTCAGCCATTTTTATCCATTGCATTTGGCTGAAATATTTCACTACTGTTATGCCTGTGGAGAGTTATGGTTTGCTGGAGAGGAAAAGGCAACTTGGACTAGGAAGTGTGTGCTTATTTTTACCTAAATTTATATTTCGTCTATTTCTGGATTTAGCGTCAAATTAGATGGAAACAAGAATCCTCAAATTAGACCTTACCATTCATTTACAGGTGTACTGAACCCCAGCGAAAATGATGTGCACACACATAGGTACCGCAGTATATGTTTTCATGTCCATGCTCCTGTAATCGTCATATGCTTGTATTTAATTCAAATTCATTAAATTAATACTTGGGGAAAAAAGGAGGACGATATATCACAACTGTTTCATTTCAGAACAACAGCAGTTTATAAAAAGCAAGTAGAATATTTAAAAACAAGTAAAACTAGGTAACCTGTTATAACTGTTTCATGTTATACACTAATACTCTGCAAAAGGTCTGTACACTTGATCTATGATATGTTGTAACACTTTTTTCCAGTTACAGCTCATTTTCACAAGTTTTGCTCAGATACATCAGGATGAACTCTTGTTCTTTCAAATGAGTATGATTGCAATTATACACTCAAAATACAGCTTTAGATTTAAGCAATAAGATGGAACCTCTATAAGTGTGAATAAAGGCATTTTATTGCCACTGCTGATGTCATATAAGCTTTAGATAATTAACTAACTAAGAATTTTCTTGCATCACACCCCAAGTTTTGCTTTGGTTAGCCACGAATTTAGGGGAAGCTTATCACTAGCATAGAAAATGCACAAATAACAGCAGTTTCATATTCAGCATTAACTGGACTTTATTATATTCAGCAATGCCCAACATACAATGACTTGAAATGAAGCCATTCTCCTAGAGTACACTTTGAAAGTAGTTTCAGAAATTATGCAGAGTAGGGGAATGAAATACTCTTGTATTACAGGAGCAATGTTTGGACAGTTGTTTTGTACTTGTAAGCTACATTTCCTGAAGTCAAAACTATATTTGAGTACCTGCAAGTGTTACCTGAAGTCCCAAAACCTGCAGATGTTCTACCGAGGGTTCCTGTCTGCTTTCTATTCTACTTGGCTCTAGTCTTACTTCAGAATATCTGATGTCACTGTAGAAAAAAATAAAGGAAGGAAATTCAAAAGGATATATATTAACTTAATTGCATTTCCCACTGAAAGATGAAGTTTTAAACAATATTCTAGAGTTTCATAAAGGGTTTTCAAACCATTCTACCTCTATCCTGACTTTTAAGTATAATGTGTCTTTAATATCTGACTTAGCAAATGAATTGTTTTCTTACTGTATTATTTATCTTTATATAAAACCCTCAGTCTTTTACTTTGAATTACATTTTTCTGAACTCATTTCTAGCCTGTGGAAGGCCTAGTAACACCTCAGAGGCCCAGAAAAATATGACAATTCATTTAATCTTTACTTCAAATCTACTTACTTGTTACAGAAACCAACCAAGTGTGAAAGTCTGAAGCTGAATTTACAACCTGCATTTGGATGTGTAGTTTGTGTGGTCAGGTGCATAAAGACATGAGGTACTCATGCTATGTAAGCAGATAAATCCCTGCAGAAGCTGGCAGCACTGACAAGGTGTGAAATAGCAACCTTGAAGCTTGAATACTAGATCAATGAAGCCTTTTAATGTTAGTTTTAGATATCTGCTACTAGATTTTTACTGCCTGCATTAAATATTTTTTGGTTTTAGAATTATTCATCTATTTGGATGGCTTATACAACTCAACATTTTTAGTTTTTTTCAGCTATAGCCTTTGGTTTTTTGTGCTTTGCATCGTAGAAATATCACGTCAAACTGTATTTTCTAATCCTATTTGAGCTATATCTTTTATGATAATAATTGGTGGAAAATAGTATTCAGTAATTATCCTATTATACACTCTTTTCCTTTATCACTGGTTTGTTTTGTATCTCCAGAGCTCAGATTTTTCTCTGGCTTTAATTCAGTACATTTGAAAATTCAGAGCCTCAACAAAGGTATGAATGGAAGAATGATATCTTACTCCTTTTTGGCTAACACAAAGAAAGTGTAGTATATCTCTCTTTTGTTTCTAGGTAAGGTTTTAGAATGGCTTTTAAAATATCTCAGATTACTTTTCTCACATTGTTTATCCAATATGACCAATCATAGCAGGCTTTCTGCCAATCCTCTTGTTTAACTTATCAACTTGCTTAGTTCTGTGGAATCTTTCTCATACACTTTTTTCCCTTCACACAACACTCACCACAGGTGAAATTCATTCCTGGATCTTGAGCTAGATCCAGGCTCATGTGATAAATTATTGCTTAAATTTATAGCAATATTATGAGGGCTTAAAATCTTTTTTGAGACCTGGCATGGTCCTCTGAACAGGTGTGAGTTTTGACTATTAAGATAAGGTTCTCTTCAGCTGCAGAACTTGCAGCTTTGGATGTATTTCAAACAATGTAAACTTTCAGTGTCCTTTACTATAAATGCAGCTTGCATTGAGTAAAGCCCCCGGTAACATCTCATAGCAGCAAGTGTGCTTGTGAGTATCTATTAATTGAATACAGCTTTGTAATAATAATAATAATATAATAAACAATACAGTAAAGAAAATAAAATTCATCAATAAGCAGCAACTATGGCTGACTGAGACAAAAAATAAGGATGAAATTTAACTGAAATAAGTATTTCACCACGTTTTACTTCTATACTATTTCTTCTTTGAAGTGCTTGTCTCTTTCTCAGTGTTCCCTTCTATGCTTTCGTTTTGTCCCTAGTGAAAAATATTCTGGCCTGGATTACATTTTTTATCACTTCTTATTTATTTTCAAGTGTTGTATTGAAACTTCTATTTCACTGTATATAGTATCCAATAATTGATATATTAGCCACTGTTCCCATATTCACTGTTTTTGCCATGCTTCCTTCCTCTCTTAATATCTGTCTTCACAATTACTCAATCATTATCTTTTATATTATCCTGTTTCTCTTGTGCCTTATCTCTGTTTCACTCATCTTTTCCATTCCCGCAGCTGGCCTCCCTCTCCCGTCACCTCTTTGGAGACTATAACAAGGCATGTGTCATCAAAGAAATATCTCGTGTGCATTGATTTTTTTCTAAGTACATCTGCTTGTCTCTTTAGTTCTGCTACTTGATCTTCCAGTACCATGAAAGATAGCATTTGTCAATGTTTGGTTTTGCTTCACCATTTCATTCCTTCGCACACAAAGTTTTATTGCGTATCTGAAAATCTGTCACCACTCTAAAAATCACTGGTATATTGCACAAATGCTAATTATGATTTACTGTGCCCACATTAAAAGCTAACTTTAAGAAGAGGTTGTACACTGTGTCTACAGAAAATGGCAATTTTTTATTCTAAGACTATCTCCACTGAAGTTAGAGCAATTTGCTCTGTTGAGGAGGATAAATTAGCTCAAACTGCTGCACTGAACTGGCAATGATGTCTGAGCTAACTAGGTTAAGTTAGTTCAGATAGCTGTGTGCTTTGGGGAGTTCACTTCTAAGCAGTCACACTCTAGGAATAGTGAAATAATTAGGAAACAGTCTAAGATAACTGATGACAGAATTTAACTTTTTAAAGGCATTGCTGTATATGCTAAAAAAATTGAGATTTTTGAATTAGTCATTTTGAATGTCTCAGCTCCATCCTCTAAAATCAAGCCTTTTAAACTCAGGATAGTTACACAAAATCAGGGCAATCAAAATCATACATCACTGTTAAACATAGTAGTAGTATAAGTATTCTAAATGGCATATTTGGAATTACATTGACTCCTGATTAGCAGTGGCTTTTCTGACTTCCTTTATTGCAAGAATGACAAAAACATCTCTATCTTGAATGTTTCCTAAATCCCTTTGTGTAGCCAAACCTCAATAGTAACTTCATTTTCAGCTTCTGGTTGGGAGATCTTTCTTCTGGTTGGGAGATCCTTTTCTCGTTATTGCATTTGGGAGGGTGGAAAAAAATTGTTTTCTTTCGTTCTCTGCATCTCAGAAAGCCTGATGGGGCATCCAAGGAATCCGTAGAGATATAAATATGGATCTTCAGCACCCTTTCATTTTGTCTCTTCCAGACCCCTATTAAGTAGTGAATGCTTAAAGTAAATGGAGATTGTTGTGTCAGTCTGCACCATATTTATCAATGATATTTCTTTAAGCTCTGTTTCACAGCTATTAAACAATGAGTTTCTAGTGACTGAGACAGGATTTTCATAAACAGCATATGGAGCTGACTGTGAACCAGATTTCCTTTTACTTCTTTGAAAAATGATTAACTTGTCTCACCCAATGTTATGTGAAGTTGGTCACCTCCATGAGATACTTCTGAAACAAACAATAGGATACCCTTCTGACTGGTTTTTTTCACCTTTTCCCTCACAGAAGGATTTTTTTCTCTTTAAACATCACAATTATGGTCATATTTTTACCTTCATTAAAAACAAACAAACAAAAAACACCTGTGGGGAAGATCTAACCAGACTATTTTGAAAGCAAGTATTTGAGGGTTTTCATCTGTATCCTGCCGTTAAAGGAAGCAGAGATGAAAGATGGAAAGCATAATCATCAACCCTGTGAAGACTGAGGATGTCGTGGTAAATTTGGGGCTGTGGCAGTGAGGTTTCTTTTTGGTGAAGGTTACACTTCAGTAGCAAGTATCAGAAACACTCTTCTCACGGTATCTGTTTATAGCCAAATCTCCACTCTGAGGTGTTGCACAGATGGAGAAGATGAGAAAGGTCAGCAGCATCGGCTCCTGTTGAAGTATTCAGTTCCACCACAGCTGGTGAGGGTTGCCTTAACAGTGAGGTGCTTCAGTCGTGTGAGACATAAACCAGCTCTTGCCCTGAGAGACACATGTGACAGGAGATGTGGGAAACTCTTGAGTTTTTGAAGTGAGACATAGGACCAGATGTTGCAGAAGTCATGCAGATCTATGTTAATTGAAGTACAATGTTTTTTAGTGCAAACTTCAGCAGGAATAACTAAAACCTATCGATATTTTTTTCCACCTGAAACCAGTGCAGCAGTGCTGCACTAAGCTTAGGAGTAAAGAGGCCTGTATACACTGTATGTGTATATACTGTGAAGAGAAATGTTTCCTTGTTCTTATTTCAGGGTGCTACACCTAAAGTGAAACCACCTAAATGCAGAACAAAGAACCTTGGAAGAACAGAAATCCAGTTGCCTCAGGTGGGAACACTGACAGTTTCTTCTGCCACACACTGTCACAAAAAATAGCAGCATCTTGAAGAGGGGCAGAGTCCTTATGCATTTAAAAGGGCGAGGGCGATCAAGAGCAAACAAAGACACAACAATTCATCTCCCTCCACATCATTTTTATTATTCTTTTTGTCTCCTTTTCCTGTTACAGGGAGGTTCTATACAACCTATCAGAATTTAATTTGAAACATTTCAGCACATATTAAATTTTATGATTGCTACTTGCCCAGCACTATTGAGGAATGATTTGGATGATAGCTATCTGCATATTCTGTACTCTAAAATTATAATAAAATCTCTGAATATTGCATTTTGCTGTCGCTCTCCCCTCTCTCTGTGTAAATATGTATTGAAATGAGGTAGAGTTCAAAAACATTACATTGGACTGTGATGGAATCAAGATGTAAAGACATCTGTCAGAAACAACATCATGACTAATATTTTCACAGTTGAGTTTCTCTGTATTTATATATAGTGAGAAAATTATTCTTATATATGATTTCCCCTTGTCTCAAATACAGGCTTTTCCTGAGGAAAGGCAGTTGGCTCAGATTTTAACCGTTTGTCATCTTTCTTTGTTTTCTTTGGCTACTTGGACAGCAAAAATTATTATCTTTTAAATTAGAGCCAATTACATTACAGGCTGCACATGCTTGACAACCATTAAAGTTTAATTGCCGCAAAAATTTCTTGCAAAAAGTCAAAGTCACCTACATGGCTTGCCAGATAAAGACTCACTCTGATTCCGCAAACCTATTTGATAACAACAGGTTACAAAATAGGGAAAATGTAAGGGAACTGGAGATGGTAGTTACTTATTATTGGTGTACCAGCAGCAGTGTTCTTGTAAATCCTCCTTCAAAGACTAAAACAAGAATCTCAGTTCTAAAGATCTACCAGTTTAATAGGAATCTGATTTATTTATGTTGTTTTCTTCCCAGAACCAATGCTTACATCCAAAATTAGCTATATAAAAACCTATGAAAATACAGAATGTATAAAAAAAATTAGGATCTATCTGTGAAAGAGAACTATGCAGTATGAAGTATATTTATTATGCCAGTTTACTGGCAAGAGGTTTATGTATTTGACGATGTCTTTGACTGAATAACATTAGTAGATAACTTTAATGTAAGTGTTTCTATCTCCTCTGTCAACATTATTAGACTTAGAATGGTATCATAGGGACCGGCTAAAAAAAATAAAATTGATAAACATTAAGTTATTTAGTTGTAAGAATGTTTTCCAGCTTTTTAGGTGATAAAATAATTGAACCTGGAAAGTAGATAAAACAAATAATATAAATATTACCTCCCTGCCTCACATATGTGAAGAATTAGAAGTTCATGATTAAAAATATTTTAAAAAATGCCTACAGAAGTCTCTGGCTTTAACACAAAACTGGCAAGAGTCAACTCATACAAACTGCTTTTCTTGTTATTTCACCCTCCCCCAAAAAAAAGGTTAGTGGCTGATTGCAGTGGAATTCTGATGCCTGTGAAACCCATTTTGTTTGTTACCTGAAGTAAGTTATAGCTACAGCTTTAAACCTTGATAGTGGGACTTATGTTCTTTTTAGCTATAACCTGCCTTGACTCAATCAGTCTTTGATCTGTTGGACAGTAATAGAAAAAATGAGGCATGCTATTGAAAACAAGAGGAAATGACATTATGGCAGTACATGAAGCTGTTTAGGGCTGGATCCAACATCCCCTATCTTAATGACAAAAGTTCCTTCTGATGCCAGTGGAGCAGGAAATGTAAAGGGGATAGACATAACAATTAGTTTTGCTTGCTTTTCACACAGAATATTATTCATAACAGGGAAGAAGACCTCTATGAAAATGGAGAAAATTGTACAGACAAAAGTCATCCTTAAAATAAACTATATCCACTGAAAATTGTTTAAACATCATGGAATGTTTTGTGACTGATTTTAGTTCAGGTAGAGAAAATAAAGCCTATGAGTTACTCGTTGCTGACTATATGAATCAGGAACCTGGAGCAGTAGAACTTCAGACTCTGACCTGTGTTTGGAAGAAGCAGAGGTGGGATGTATTTCTTAATTTAGGTGTTCCTGATGTCTCTCTATCCCCCGTATGAGAGCCTGTGCTTGACATTTTGTGTAAGTGTATGTGTGCATGGACGTGTGTGTGTATCCAGGGATATAAGAAAGAAAAATGGTTGAGTAATTCCCATCAGAGTTGCAGGAAAATCTGAAGTATGCTGAGATAATTACAATAAGTGGCAGATGGCTGATCTTGGAGGACTAAAATCCCAATCTTATATGCTGTATAGGGAACCAAAGATGTTTAGCACTGTCTCAGATAATCTCAATTGAAGAAACAAGAAAGCTAAGTACTTTTTGCACTGGAAAGGATTTTAGCAAGTGTTTAAGTCATGCTGGTTGTATCTATATTTCAGTTAGATGTGTCGTTCCCTTTGAAGGAAAGCCAGACATGTGAGCAGGGAAGGTGCTGACACATGACAATAGGTCCCGAATTTTGGGTGGTCAGAAGACCTTCTCTATAAGGTGCACCATGAGGAGTGACAGTCCTGGAGTCAGTGGTTGGTAGCCAGATGGGATTAGGGAACATGCTTTGGAGCATATCTGTTTTGTTATTGACTGTTAGACACATCAGGACTTTCTTCAGCGACGTCTATCACAAATGAGATGATGATACAATCTTTTACCTGTCTAAAAGGGCTCCAGACCCTATAGAAATGTAGAGTCAAAGTGAAGGAAAGAGTTTGTTGGGGGGAATTTCTATTTTGACTCTGGTATCTGAAAGAAATACTGTTGTAATTACAGCTAATGGACATGGAAAATTCTTTTCTTTTTCCTGTAAGCAGATGTCCCAGAAGGTTTTCTAATATTTATGGCTAGTGGACATAATTGCATAATTCAGTAAGGAGACCAAGGCTGTGAATATCTTACTTTTTTTCCAAAAAAAAAAATATTCAGTTTTGTGTCTAAGCTTGAAGCCAGAATTCACAAGCAGTTTAAAACTGATGTCAGCCTTAACTTAAGCCATAAACCCGAATTCTTTTTCTGACTTGTTTCAACTAGTTTATGAAGACAATCTTTTGTTTTCAATAAAACTTTCGTGGCAAATTACTATAGGAATATTAGAGCTGGTTGAGCAGTAGAGTTTTTTTAAGTAAATTATTCGGGTTTTTTTAGTTTTTAATTGAAAAAGAGAAGACTGTATTTTTTTTCAGAAGCCATAAATATGAAATTTATTTGATTAGAAGCAAAAATGTTTCTAGGAGTGCATGATCATTTTTCATGTTTAGTGAAAAAGTGAATCATTTTAGAGAAAAAATATTTTATCACATAATAGGCTTAAAAAGCAAGGAAAAAATTAAAAATAACGTTCTTGATTTGCAATGATTATCTGTATAGGCATTCAAAGAATATATATCAGCTCACACCTTTTTATTCCCTTAGACCTTGTAAGAATAAGATCACTCTTTGTGACTTGGATGAGCATCTCTTTGAACTTTCTGTATCAAAAAATCATCTTTAAAGATGCAGATGCCAGTAAGGTTAATATTTTGGACTAACATACTTGCAAAATCTCCTACGAAGGCAGAATGTCTACCACACAATATGTGCACTAGAGCATAGCATCACAAGCTATCATAACACAGGCGAAACTTTCAGAGAGAGACACTCCTCATTGACTAGCTGTACTAACAAAAGAGAATCAAATCACAGGAACCATCAAACCTTGTGCTTGGGGAAACAGGTAGATCACCATCTGCGCTGTGGCAGAAATTTAGCTTTATGGTATAGAAATCTACAGTTGCGTACAATGTTTTACGGCTTCTTCTGAAATATCCAGCTCTGACTATCATTATACACAGGGAAAAAATCTTCTATGAAATTGATTTGTGTAAGCCCTTCTGATCCTTCAAAAAACTTTTCTACATTGTACTATTGTAGTTACTGAGCCTATTATAATATTTGTAGCACAATCCATTCATTGAGTGAGACATACTTAGACTTACTGCAAAGATAAATTAATTAACAAATGTTGTGAGTATTGGGTAGCAAGAATTTTTTCTAATGAATAATAATTTTCTTCTCAGATTGTTTTGATGTGCTCTTGATAAAATATAGCCTTCTAAAAATTGCTGATAGTTCAACTGTAGCGTTATGTTTTATTACTTACTTTTTTATATTTATGGATTAAAGTTATAACCTGTCATTGATATTTTTTTTGTTCTGAAGCATATTGTAGTCAAAAATAATTTTCCTTTGCCAGAAAATACAATTCAATGTTACCTGCTTATATGTTATATTTGCAAACATCTATGTAAATTACATGTGGGTTGGTTGTATGTGGACTAACACAAGGAAATTCAGCTTGTACACAAGGCAAAATGAAACTCTGTGTGCAATGTCCTTCTCATTCACACAGCACTTATTAAACTTCTATATTCTTAATTTAATTGAGAAATAATTTTATGGTACTAATCAAGTGTGCCTGATTGTCTACTACATCCAGAAGAGAGGAAAAAGCTTGAAAGAACAAAAACATTAAGGAAAGATGCACACAATTCGAGGTAAATTGTCCCAAGCACAAAACATTTGACCAGAACACTAATGTTTCCAATAAGATTACCTCCTTTCCAATGATTTTGATGGTGTTTCAGCACGACAATCCCTCTTCCTTTCAGATTGATGTGATACAATTTATATACAATGTCTCAATCATTTAATAAATCTGCTTTAGGAAGCTATTTGCAATTTTGCATTTCATGGAAGTATGACATCAGATTTTATGGTCTTATCCTGTTTTACGACGTGTTCCCTGGTTGCTGTAGCAACGTTGTTGCTATGGATTACACAGCGGGAGTCACTAGGGTCAGCAAAGATCAGAGTCCCGCCATTCTTCATTCAAAGGCAATTGTCCCTGAAAAATGTGACTTACTTCAATATTTAAATCCTGGGTTCTGATATTAAACCAGAATGATACTTCTGTTAAAACCCCATAATTAACCTTGTCTTCAACTCTAGGTCACACATTAATAGCAATTTCATAAAGTGGACATTCCTCTGTCTTTCATTCTCAAAAGCCTAGACAGGTTTTAAATAATATGTCTCTTGGAAAAATACATGGGTAATCGTTGCAATTTATTTTATGTCATTATCTAAGCCCTTGAGACCTCACATTCCCAGCTCCTCTCCCTGAGGTAATTGCATACATCTTGGGAATGTGTGAAATGATGTTAATATTCAGTGCACCATGCCTTTTCAGAGGATCTGCAGCCTACAATGGTGCACTGTCTGGATGTTTCTCTGTGGAGACTACTTTTGGGCAAGCGTAGTATGAAACGGTTCTTTACAGAACTAAGGTCCCAGGACGTTTAAAGATTTCCTGGATCCCATCAAAATTTTTAAGAGATTCAGTTGTAAAATTGTGCTCTGCAATTTTGTGATGCAACTAACATCAACTAATATATTCCATCATTTTTTTTTTTATTTTCCTCAAGCAAGTATTAGCAGTACTGTTTCTATTTGTGTCATTGATCTGTCTAATGCCTTTTTCATAATATTTATACTCTCCCTGAATTTTACGGGGGAGAAATTTGCTTATAGAAAGACCGTTTCAGATTCAAAGCTTTAGGATGTAGTGACTGAACTCTTTATACTCTTGTACATTGCATTTTCATTACCTCACACAAACTGCACTCAAAAAATACCCTCACTCAAGGGAAAGGCAGTGAACAACCAAGTTCCAGGTGCTTAAAATATTAGAATTGAATTTATTTCCTGTAGAATTTAACTTGAAAAACTATGCGAGTGACCTATTTTCCTGCTTACTTCACAGTATCAGATGCAACTATGTAAGATATAACAACTTCCTGAAAAAGGTAAAACATTGTCTTCACAGCATTTTCCTTTGTACTTCTTGACTAGAGTCCTCGATAAAGAATATATTCCCATCTCTTGAAGACACAGCAGTAATAACATTTCTTTCTAAAGTATTTAATTACTTTACCAACTCACTTTTTAAGTTAGCCTTGGATAGCTCTGAAATCGTCAGGTATACCTATTTAACAGACAGCTGGTGCATGCAATGGATATAGGTTTTTTTTTAGATGTAATCTACTTTTCTAGCAATCAAACGCATGCTCTGCAAAAGAAAAGTTGTACTTTCACACCTTTCTTTGATTAAGTTGAAATGTTGACTGTTTTCTAAAAATACTTAATACAGTTTTTAAAAGCATATCTATTCTCCTATCCTCCATAAAACCTGAACACTTGCCTGAACTTTGGTGACTTGCTGCAGAATCCCCCCAAAGAGAACAGAGTGCTCAGAATTCATCTCATCCATCAGCTGTATGGAAGTGAGTAGTCTGATTTAAATTGATTATCTAAACTCTCTACAGCAATGGAGAGAGATATGACATTCGTTCTGTCCTGACAAGGTGTTTTAAATGGATGTGTTTTGGAGAGGAATTCCCAGTCCTATTGCCCACCTGTAATCCAAAGCACTATATAATTTGCTGAGGAAGAAAATGTTATTCAGCAAATGCTCATGGCATAATCTAGTCTCCACAAGCTGAAATCTTGCTGTAAGTTTCATCTCCTTTTGAGTAGTCCTAATATATTCTCTTTTCTCCCTTGCATGTGCATTACCTGATTATTTTAGGAATCTTAGAAGTTAAGCTGTGAATTTTCTTATTACAGCAATGATTTTTGTTATGTCTGAAAAGACAAGGCTTGCTTTCCTCTGAAATGCTAACAATGTTATGTGATGGTCAGTTCTGTAAGTCTCAATCAGAGCTGTCTTCTCTGAAGTCTGTAGGGCTATTGAAGTAATATTTGTATGTGACAAGTTAAAGAAAGCATGCCATTTGTTACTCTGATGACATTAACTATGCAGATGAAAAGTGAAAAATAATTACTTTCTCTGGCTACCATTTTTACTGTAATTCAATTTAAAAGGGATAAGATACCAGTGATGTGACATGCTCAATTCAGAAATCATACGATGAATATGACTGACACTGGAAAATGTGAAGATTCAACACTGGTTTGATTATCAGAAATATTTTCTAAACAGCCAATTACTTCCTTGGGTAATTCATACCCGGAAACTCAAATGTAATTTCAAAAAATGGAAATTATTTCAACATCACACAGTGAAATGAAAGTTGATATAACTGAGGGACTTGTTAATGTCATAACATCACACAAACTAATGCACATGGGAAAACAAACTGTTACACATTTTCTTTCAGTCTGAACTTGGATCCAAACTTCAGTCACACATCAACTCATCTTTTCCAATTAACAACACTGTTTGGAATGACTTTCTCATGTAATCATTTTTAATGAACCTTCTGATCAAATACACCTCATTATCTTTCATGAAGAGCTGAGATAGTCAAGCTGATTACTTAAAACAGTTAAAACTGCTTTACATTTGTTTAGTTTTGATAGGGTAAAAAGAATGTTAAGAAAATTAGAAACATTTACTTTATTAGATTCTTAAAGACCTTGAAATATATGTTCAAGTCAGATTATCTTTTGGACTATAGGCAGCAGAAGATAAGTTACAATTTTTCTCTTCAGTTTGTAACTTGTAAAACCTCGTTTTTAAAGGTGATGCACTTGAATATTATAAATGTCTTTTCTCAGTCTGTTTTCCTGTCATAAATGACCAAGAAGATACTGAGAAATGTATAGAGAAAATCAGAAGCCAAAATCAAATATATCCCTGTTTGATGCAATAGTGTTATCAGGTCTAATTTTTCTGCTATATTTTTTTTTCAGCCAAGTCTTCTTTTTTTTTTGTTTGACTTGTTTTTCTTAGCTTTGTGGGAACCAGCTAGGGTAATTACTCATCTTTCTATTTGGTGAATGTCACCTGGAGTTCCCACTTAAAATATACTGCTGTAATTAGATTTTAAATACATTTCTTCTAAAAGAGTGAATTGACTGATTCTTACTAGATAAATCAACACACTGCTATCATAATAATTTTAACTTTTCCTGCACCTTTGAGGTTTTTTCAGATGAATGCTTTACAATCCACTGAAATCAACGTGGCTAGTCTAGGTGGAAGAGTAATCCAGGATAAGTAGGCATAGCAGAATTTAGCCCTGTGAAATGTGTGTTACAAATAGAACCTAGTTTCTTCTCTCTCTTTTTTTTTTCTTCCCATTTTACCCTTCTCTTTTGTGATTATCTCTGTTTAATTAGAAATAATATAAAATTGAGTCACAGCTTTCCTTTCACCATACAGATCATTTAATACCATCATCCCTCTTTCTGTGTCAAGGGAAGCTGGATGGTATTTCCGGAATGACATTTCAATAGAAACCTACAAATACAATTTAACAAAGAGATCAAGGGATACTGTAAGGCAAGGCAGATTCCTTTTTCTCTTTTGAAGGTGTGAATAGTCCTAGGAATTACACACCTACACACTCACAAACACATTTTTTCACTCACGGTCTCTTCCCTCCATCCAGTACCTCTGTTCCACAGGGGCTGAAAGCCCATTCAGGCACCAAGAAGGTATGCTTCTTATTCTCTGTGTAAACAAAGCGTGGGTCCCCATCCTCTGCCAGCTCACTGTGGAGTGAGATAAGCAGACCTCCTACTGCTGAATTATGATCTTTCTTTCTTTCAGGCTTATGCCCCCAGGATCTACAGCAATCCCTCTAACAGCTTGAAAAATAGAAGCATTTTCAAAGACAAGCTTGCTGGTGCTGTGACTGACAGACTATGAAACCTTGTTGTTATTCACACTCTGAGAAAAGACCATTCGTTCGATTTCAGCTCATCTTTTCATTGAACTATTTCCCAAGCAGTTTTTTAAGTGATGATAACAATTTTTTAATTGCAGGTTTAATTACAGTGAAAAGTCAATTATCTCATAGGTACAGCCTTTTACATAATGAATGGGTCAATTTAAAAACAGAAACAACAGCAAATAAATTATGACTCTCTCAAATATTTAAGTTCTTGAAATTTCATGGTGTGATTTTTTTCAAATACTGTTTTTTGGTATGCCTATTAGAAATGGTTTATTATATTTAAGGTGTTCAGAAATTGATAAATATATCAGCAGCTTCTCAGGAAAAATATTTTGAATGCATTTTTCATTTCTTAGTAAGTATATTGCTCTCTACTACTGGATCACATCTTCTATTAATGTAAATTAAGCCAGCTGTGTCAAGGGCTGTGAAGGTCCCTTTACATCTGGGGAATACTTGGCCATTTTTTTCAGGCATGTGTCTCAGGCTGGGTAAAATTTGTGAACAACAGGTAAGAGTCCTGAAATGTCCTTTCAAACAAAAGTCAGATTGACCCCTCATGTTAGAAATAATAGTATTTCACTGTAGTTTTGCCTAAATACAGTTGAGACCGAATTTTGTGCAATATTGGACCATAAGTATATTCAGTTATAGATTTTGGGCTTGATCTCTCTGGGAAATCCCAGTAATTTTTCAAATTTTTTTTCCAGATCTCTACTACAATAGCTGTCTGTTTTTCAATACAGTAAATATTTATAAGGAAAACTACCTGTCCGAAATAATATAACAGCTGTCTGCTCCAACATCATCCTAGTCATTCCTTCTATTACTGTACTGCTGTTCCAGTCAATCACTCCACTTTCTTGAATTGGTAAAGTCTTTCATTCACACAGCCAGATCTGGAGAAACCTGTTGATTTCAGAGCAGATCCAATCCTAAGGAAAAAAAAGTAAAAAAGGAAGAACTCAAAAGGTGTTTTAAGCTAACAACAGAAAAATGCATTAAAACCAGTATTGGAACAAGAGCTATGGTAGATAATGAGGCACTGTTTGTGGGAACACAGGGACAGATTAAGCAAATGTTTGTATCTGCATCTACTCAAGCAGGAATATGAGGTAGGCTTCTTCTCTCATGTAACCACAAATGCAAGTACAGTCTTGCTATGATTTTGATGGCAGTAATCCATGATATTATATCACGTGATGGCTCTGTGATTCAGCTTTGATATTCCTGTTGTAGGGCCAGTCATATAAGAGGGAGTCTGCTAGCACTGCTCAAGGCTGAAGTAGTGTGCAGGCTTCTCTTTCCTATCATGGTCTGTCATAAGCCATGTGAAATGTTGGTAAAGTCTCCACTGATGTTAGTGGCCATAAAACAGTGCTTGTGCAGTGACCCCTCACAACTAGGCTCAAGTACTGTCCCTTTTGCAAGTTCAGACTCTGGGGCAGCCACAGTGACTGTGGAGCTCATAGAAAGCTGGGCGTGCTCTGGCATTGCTGGACATGCTCATGCAGCCTTTTCCAGACTGAACATAAAGAAAACCAAAGCGGGATATGGAGTATTCTCAAGACCACTGGTGCAAGATAGTGTTGTGCCTTTGCATCCCCTCAGGTGTAAGCTCTCATTGTCCTTTCTTAATGCAGGCCCTCAAAGGAGGGATGTACATTGCTGCTTTCTAAGAGTAGACAAGGTGGAACATGAAGTTTTCTTAAATTAAAATTCAGAGGTTCACATTCAATATCAGTCTTAGAGTGTAAGGGGATATATGTATGTGCTGAGTTTAATCCGAGGTACTACAGAAAGGAGCCAGGACATTGAGTATCTCCACGGATACTTGGAGTGTTCCTGATGTCTGATCACAGCTTTTTAGAACATGATCAGGTGCATTTCAAGGTTTATCACCTGGAATGCTGTACTTCACTGCCTATTTTTGCATCTATTTAACACCAAGATTCCTTAATTCTCCTTAGCTTTATTGTTATATGGGCTTCCTAGGCAGCTCTGAAAAAGGAAACAAGATGGAGCCTGGAAATTCTGAGCACGCTACGCTATGAGGACTGAAAGCAAATATTCTTCAGTTTTTATACTATTCTCTTTACAGGGTAAATATGCACCTTCTAGCCATGCACCAAGCAACATGCATAACAGTTGTTTTTTGTGGCTGTTCTCTCTCTCTCAAGAGGGAAATTCTGTAAGCAATGCTGTGGTCCAGGACTGGTACATGTCCTGTGACATGGGGTTTTTCTTTCATTGAAAGCCATAAAGTTGGTCATTTGTGGCTTTTGACAAAATAAACTAAACCGCTTGTTTTCAACTACTGCTTTCTTTCTATTCCCATTGACCATGAAGCAAATGCAGGGCACTTATACTATATCATAGTCAAAGGAGTGAAGAAGGTGTAAGTTACTGATATACTGTATGAATATTGGGTTGATTTTGAGACCTGAACGGAGATGACAATGATCACAGAGGTTACAGAAGCCACGTAAATGAGATTTTGGAAAGCCACCTCTCCCATAGTTGTTTAATTAGAACATCTAATGAGGCTGATATAGTTTGAATGCCTGTGCAAGAAGAATTACATTTTGCCTCCTAGAGAGCATAGCATCATGAATATCTTCTGAGTGTTTTTGGGATGAGTTTAGGACTTCTAATTGTCTCTTCAAGTTATTTCAGTGAAGAAATTAACCTCAAGTAGGGCCTCAGGATCGGAAGTCCTATTTATACCATATTTATCTGGAAAAAATGCAAAAACTATCTTGATGTATAACATTCGTTCAGAACGTATCTAAATGTAGTATCTGAAAACAATTAGTTTCTATATATTCACACGTGTGTGGTGCTCCACTGCAAGTGTTTCTATCTGTAGAAATTCACGCAAGAAATTGTCTCAAATTAATATTCTAATAAATCCTTCACTTAGAAGCACATATCATACAAAGTATTGGCTTTCCTCGGGCTTTAGAAGTCAAGTGTGAAGAATTTTACAAGCCTTTCAAAAGCTTCCCCCGATCTATTGAACTTAAAATAGATTAGTCTCAAGGGAAAGTCAACTTTCCAGACGCTACAATTACAATGAATGATGGCAAGACAGAGACATCTGTTTAATGGAAACCTGCAGACCAATACAGCAAACTACATAACTCTCTTTTCCTTCCTCCCTGCAACAGGGATTCTGTCATGTGCTGCTGATCTACTCAATACCAATAACTCTGCCCAGTCCAAAAGACAAGAAAAAATGAGGAGAGAATTGTCATGCAGTGGGAAAATGTAAAGTTACCTGTGATTGAAATCAACCCTTTGTTCACTGGAGAGACAGACAACAGAATACTAGGAAGACACATTTTTCTCTGTTTCTGGAGGTACCAATCTAGATATTAATAAAACTGCTGTGCAGAGCATTTGGAACTCAACATCATAACTTTCACAGGACAACTTGCAAAATAAAATAATTAAATGCAAAGCATGTATTCCTCTATACAGCCTTTTAAGCAGTTGGATTAAAAGGGCTAAACACAAGAAAGCTCCAAATATAAGCAATTTCAGGGGATAAACATGATTTTAAGAACTCCAAACTCCACTTACGCAATGACTAAGGCTCTGCAGCTGTGCTGTTTTGTGCTATACTCCTTTCATTTGTCAGAGAAGAAGTGTGATTTGGGGCCTAAAGGAGCATGGCCACTACTTGGAAGAGATGTTAGAATGGGCTAGAAACCATATATATGTAGGAAGAAATAACATTACTTCAGAGAGTGACAGCCTGTCCTTTCAGTCAGAGATGGTATGTGGAAACTCATTAGCATTGTATTTTTGTTGAGCTGCAGTATAATGCTAATGAAAAATTAGAAGAAGAAGAGTGAAGGTGATATTTTCCAGGGGAATTCTCCAATTAGAAGGGAGATTCTGAAAGGAAAAACCTACTGCCTCACTGAAAACACTGTCTGTTGAGAATTTACTTAGGCTGTTGTGGGTAATCTGGAAAGGTTCTGAGAGTGCTAAAAGTATCCAGGTGTCAAAAATAGATTTTCATTCTTTAGGTGACCATAGAATGGACACAGGAATCTTTGTCACCTATTTTCCATTTCTCGTTTCTGTCTGGTACAGTTTAGCCGAAGTTCAAACATCTAATTCAGATTACCATGGATATGTTGAGAAAGACGTCACAGTTGTATTTGGCTTAACAGAGGGTCTAAAAATGGGCATAGAAAATGGCTTCCCTAAACAGTTTCAAATGTATCTCATTTTTCGGTCTTCTATGCAGTATTATTCTCATTTTACATCACAGTAATTTTGACTTTCCTCTTCTTCCTGTAGGGAAGGTGCAGAATTTAGCACCATCTGAAGACTCTACAGTAGCAGCTGATGGATGACTTTCAAAAAAATACTGTTTAGGTTTGCCTCATTTGTTAGAGGAGGGTGTCTTGAAAAGATCTGAAGCAAATGGAAACTTGTAAAATAAATAATAGAAGATTATTCTGGGCAAATTTTTGAGGCTATATATCACAAGAAAAATTGTGTAACCAAGCAATAGTGCCCTGGAAAACTCTTGAAGCTTATGATATGAAGCTACTCTTTCTGGACTATAAATGTTCATCTGTAGCAGCTGCTAATACATAAATTTTGTTATATCAGTGGGTGCTCATAAACCGTCATGATTTATCTTAGACTTCTCTCCCTTATGCAGTAGCCCTTTCTTGTCGAATTCTTGAAATGAATTTTTAAAAATACAAAGATAAACAATTTGCTGAGAAGTACTAGGAAGCCTCCGTATTCATATATAGTCTAGTGAATTTATATCCACAAAAAACGAGGAAATTAAAAACCTATTTGTTAGCATACCAGTCTCATGTTTGCTGCTCTAGAGGCCCATGCCATTTCTTGCATACAGAAACTACGATCATCAACCATATACTAGCTACTCCAGATGTCCATCTTTCCTCTAGTTCTGTACTACTTTTCTGAAAATAACTTACCAATCTGGAGACAAGCGGCAAAGAAAGGGAATCAGAAGTAATGATCCTTTGCTTGGCTGTTGATTTTCACGACTTGTGATACTACCAAGTTATTGAGTTTTATATGACCGAATGGTTTAATGAATTACCTTACTTTTTATGGTTTCGAGTGAGACATTTGTAGTCAGGAAGAAATCTAATTAAGATGAATCCTCCGCGGCCCTGAAAATGAAGTAGGGATGATTTGGCTGCCCAGAGTGAACACTGGGTTTGTGATGATTATAAAGGCATGTGTTTAAGACCTGGTTGTACCTCCTTAAAAACACCAATGATTTTAGATCTTTCAGAAGCTGAGCTATTTCACCAGTGTTTAAATTTAGATATTTAAGTTAGAGTTATAAAAGACTGTTGTTTGAACTGCAACTGAACTGTCTATTTTCCCTTCCTTAAATTATTTTAAAATAAAATCTTTAACTTTTCCATAATTTCCCTGCCCATGACAGGGGGTTAGAACTAGATGATATTTAAGGTCTCTTCTGGCCCAAAACATGCTATGATTCCATGATTATATAATCACTTTGTATTCCTTGGACTATGTATTTAATGACAGATTTGTAATGCTACATAGCAACCTATTGTACAGCTTATATCTAACACATTCTCATTTTCCTCAGAGCCACTTAATATCTTTTCTAAATCTTCCCAACCTATTTTCTTCCCCAACCTATATCTTATCAATCTTTGATCTGTAAGAGCTTCTCACACCTCTTGTTTAATCAGAATCTGTCTGGATGAAGCAGTAGCGTTGATTCAAAGCTCTTTAATCATTGTATTGAATTAATGCAATTACATGCCTGATGCATTAGAAATGTCACCTCTGCTCTCCATATTTGCAGCTCCTTTGGGTCCTTTGCAGCCTTTTTTTTGCCATCCTGCAGGCAGAGTTTCCAGCCTCCACAGGCTTATCAGTTAATGTTACTAAACAGAGCAGTACATAGATAGATGTTTGCAGCAGAAAAAAGGAGAATAAATAGCATACTAAAAAATAAGTGTTGCTCTGTTTTCTTAACTAAATAGAGTTACTACAGGTATAATTGAAATGGGTTATGTATTCAAGAAGAAACTTTTGCTGTTCCGATATCATACTCTCGAGGTTTGAAATCCAAGTGCTTAGTTATACATGTAAAATGCATAAAGTTATTGTTCCTGCCAATAATGAAACATTGAGCCCCTTGCATTTCAAAGGGAAAAGGCTCTGAGGGAGTTGAAGGTAACTCAGAGAGAAATAGTCACAGGAATAAAATTTAATATAAGTCTACAAAGAAATAACTTGTTTTTGTAAACAAAGTGGATTCTGATAAGGGGCAGGCACGTTTTTTCAGTATTCCACCTGTGGGATATGGTACCACTTTTCAGCATATTCTCAGCAGGTTTGGATCAATACAAGCTTAATGACACGAGTGGAATACCAGTAACAGTTTATGTTATCTGAGGATCTGTCCCTTCATATTTAATGCTCAACCTATTCAATCTTGTCTTCAATTTGTGATGGCTACTATTCCCAAAGAGAATTTTACCATTCTGCTTTAATCAATGTTTGCTTTAACCTGTTCTAAACCACAATACTTGAAACACTGGCAGAAATCTCTATAGAAAAGATGTTTCAACTCTGTTACTGGATACCAATACTGACAAGTGGATTGGCAATCTAATCAGAGATACAACACTGATGCAAACCAAATGCAGAAAGATAAGGACATTCTATCAATGAGAGTTTAGCTAACGTTCATTTGCAAAGTTGATTGCCTGCTAATTCCCAGACTTCAACAAGACTATATATTTTTTCAGAAAGTCTTTATTCTAAATTTAATTCTGAATAACCAGGTAAAACTCGGATTAAAATTATTATTGTTATGGTATTTGGTTATGGCTTAATTTTAATGAAAAATGTCTTTTCAGTCATTCACATCAATAATAAACACAGTACCTTTGCTTTGGCTTTGTTCTGTGGGCTTTGGTTAGGAAGATTTTTCAATTTTTTCAAGGGGATTTAGTTAGGGACATTTCTGAGACATTCAATGATTAGCTGTTGAATATATGATGTTTACAATTGGAGGTTTTTAATTAGACACTGTTCCTTTTCTGGTTCCAGTCATTTGGCCTAAGATGTGAGAGGGAGGATTTAGGAAACCATGAAAATGTGTGAGAAGGTTGAAAAGACATACCTCTGAGGGATGATGAAGAACAGTGGGATCAGGGTATTGAGAGGATGTGAACTGAGCATAAAGGAAACTGAGTTGATCAATAGGGAGTGTAGAAGTAGAAGAGATCACAGGCAAAGGAGAGACATCAACAAGGTCAGAGAAACTGAAGGTGGTGGGGGAGATGGGAAACTGAGGTGACAGGAAGAAAAAAAGAAATGGAGAACTGTTGTTTCCCCCCACTGCGTTCTAACCATGTTCTGTATAGACTTAACTCCCACACTGAAAAAAGTCCCTTTCCGTGGCTACAGTCCACAGGACATGAGCTCTGGTTGGGTCAGGCTTGTATAAGGTATTTTGGCGATTGACCTTTCTCCAGCAAATATTACGATTGAGCCAGTTTAAACTGGTGTTCATTAAAATAAATCATAAGAAGAAACTTCTGCCAATAACGAGTTAATGTTGAAACATGCTTTAATGGAGTTCAGCCAACAAAATACCCTTTTCCACACAAAAATTAATCACCTTTTGAAAACCCAAATGTTAGGGAATCTGGTAATGAATGGTTCAAGAGGTACAGCCAGTTCACAACCGAAATTCAGTCCTTCCCTCCTCTTCACTGCCCTACTCAGCATATGCCCACGCATCCCAACTTAAATGGTCCCAGAGTAAAGCTTGCAAAAAATGTATACAAAGGTCAGAATAGCAAATTGCTATAAAAGGTCCACTGTGGGAATCAACTATGGCAGGTGATCAGTGTTAAGGAAACAAAAAATGTACTGTAAAGGCATTGCTCTCTCCCTGCCTCAAATGGCCTTGAAATAGCTCCATAAGTAGCTCAATAACAAAATTTTAACAATATTCTGCCTTAATGATTGCATCATTTTTACGTTGAGATAGATTTCATTAGGACCCTAGATTTGGCTTTCCCAGTGTTAGTACTGCAGCATGTCAAATTGCTCCATATTTTTTCCCATCCTGCAATGAAAACCAATGTTCAGCCTATTATGATAATGGCAGGAGGAAGACAGAGGATGACAAAACTATCTTCCTCCATGTTAACATATGTAGGGGATGGGACCTATTCCAAATCTCTTTTCTTTTTAGGGAGGATCTTACAGTTCTCCTAAGACTGAACACATTTTATGCTATTGTTCTCTGGGCAGAAATCAGACAAATTAGAACAGACTATTTTTTTAACTTTTTTTTTTTTTTAAATGTAAAGCAAATGCCTCTGGCTGGTAGTAATTGCCTTTGCAGCTCCAAAGTTGCCTCTGGTGCTGTCATGCATCTACCCAAATATCCTTTTTCTCAGTGAATCACAGGGTTTCTTTGTTTTCAGCTAGTTACAGATGTCTAGTGCTATGCCTGTCCTGAAAAGCTATGAAAAATACTTCATATATTGTGAATAAGGATGGCAAATTTAAAGCTCATACAGCCAGGTGCAGGCTGCCCACTTTATGCACCTCATTTAGGAAATGCAATCCATTTTTCTAATAATTATTGCCAGATGACCCTCTGTTTAGTCTGTACAGTCAATGGAGAGGGGGAACACCTCATTTACACAACTTGACTTGCTCTAACCAATACAGCTGGTTTTGGAGGTCATACACAGATTTTTGGATTCATTTCTTGGAATCATGGATCACGAAACTGCAGAAAGCCCTTCCTATTTGGTTCTAACTTTAAATATTCAAGGAGATAGGATCTTGTGGTGATTCTGGCTGATACTGCCTGAGACTTTGTCCTGTCCTTCTATGGAAGAGGTTGCTGTTTCCTGAACACAGAGAGGATCACACAGCAGCTGTTAGGCTCAGGAAAACTAAATGATCTCCTTGAACAGTCATCGGGACGCTACAAAAGTCATTGATAGTTGCTCCAGATTTTGGTTTCATTGGTCTCTTAGTCCCAAAACCGAGAGTCATAAAAAATTCCACACCTCTGGAGGAAGAATGTTTCCTGGAATGCATTGCTTGCCTGTGTCACTAAAGCAGCCCTCTTCTGAAAAAAGCAAAGGAACAAACCAACTTCTTAGCATTAAACACCAGCAGAAAACTGCCTCCTTTTTTTTTTTTAAAAAAAAAAAAGGCCCACAAAAAAGACACCAAACCCAAATTAATTCTTTAAACATGAATATCTGGAAAACTTTGAGGGTCTGCTGGAACTTAGTCTTTTAGATAGACAAAACCATTCACTAAACAGTATCCACGTAGTGTCACACAGTAGCACGTCATTGTCTTTTGTGAAGAGTGATTTACAGTAATTACATACAGTTGTCAGGAGAAGGAAAATTTAAGACTGTTGATATAAACTTAACGTGTTTTCTCATTTGATAAAGAAGTCGCCTCTGTTGAATAATATTCAGTCTTCAATACAAATAAACATTTTTCATTTTGTATAAAAAAGATACTTTTATGGTGTAGTGTGCCAGTTCTTGGAATTTATGATAGAACATATCTCAACTGCTTGATATAAATGACAGATGTTTTTATGTAATACAGCAGTGGAACAAATTTCGTTAAGAAGGGTATGAACCAGATGTTCACAATATTGGCGTTTTGAGAGGAAAACGTCTTTTTACATTGTCTGTGACTCATGAGCTAAAGGAAAATGTGTTTATCACAGGAACTCACACTTGAGACCTTCTCCTTTCGGCAGCAATGTAAAAATGATAAAGTATCAGGCATAAGAAGATACCTAAACAGCAATTTTATTTTATGAATACTGGTATGAAATCTTTCACACTTCCTTTATCTGCATTATTTCATATTTAAATCTAAGTATAAAGGGTTTAAAAGTGTTACTAACTGTAACGTCTGCTTAATTACTTTTAATAAATCATAACGTAATCTGAAGGATTTTGTTCCTTAAAGTGATACCTACGTGCTATGCTGAGAAAGGGTTAAAAGACTTAGTTTTTCTTAGTCCTTTTTGGTACTTCTGGCAAAGTTCTCCTCCTCTGTTGATCAAAATGTCAATGGTAATCCAGAAGCTGCAGATTTTACCCCAATTAACACTCGGAGTAGCTTAAAAAACAATGACCAGAACCACTTTAATTTCGACTTGCAGAATGCTGGATTTAATCCCCTGTCTTAGAGTTTGAATTGAGGCCACGAAACAGGGAGAGGGTCCCTTGTTAAAATAGATTAATTCTTTGAAAGTATGCAAGAGGTGGATGGAATGGAAGAGAGTCTCCTTTGATAAACATTCACCATTCAGTTCCTCATTAATCTGCTAGAGTTATGCATTTTGAGAGTCAAATGAATGTTGTTGGGCTAGGGAGACTTATTAACAGATGACCATAACAATCTCAAGACTGAGCATATTAGTCCAAGGCTAGAAGCATGTCTAAAACTGTTCAGAAATTGGCTGCATTTTGTGATATTTTCACAGTATTTTTTACGTCTTCTCGACCCCCGCTATATACTGTTTTGCTTACAGTCACATTCCACATCAAAAATAGGGTTTTAAGACCTATGAGAAGACCTTTTTTTTGGCAAAAACTGTGATACGAAAGCTGAATTTGTCATCCAACACACTTGACATAAACAGAAAACAGTATGTGCGTTTAGGACAGCTTTCACAGGTGCTTAAAGGAATACTAATCCTAATGACACATTCATACTTTTTCATTCTTGTGTCCAAGATTTAACATAATTGATTAAAAAAAAATGAGACAGCGAGCCGAGTAATGTCTTCTTAATTGTAATGGTATCTTTATTATACAACTAAATATATAGTTCCTAGGATATGTGATTATTTTAGTAATTTGATGCTCTCCTGTAGTATATACTTATGCAAAACCAATGATGTAGACACCAAGGCAGAGTGCAGGCCCCTTACAGTTTCCTTTCCAATTTACAGGAAACAAAAATGAATTTTCAGTGATGGTGATAGTCCATGTGATGAAAAACAATAAAAGAACAAGTTATAGCTCAACACTCTTCATTCAAATATTTAAGGTCCTTATGAAAGTATATGAAATGGGAAAAACATATGATTTTCTTACATCACTTTCACTGCATGAGGCATTGGCACTGCACTTCACTGGAGTACAAAAATGCCAGCAAAGCTATAAGTCAGGTATTTGTAGTTTATTTTATTAGTACTAGACTGAACCACAAAATAGATAAAACAGTTTTATGGCTTACATCTGGTTGAATAATAAAACATACCACTCTGGAGTAAAGCATGTGCAGCTGTAATTTACTGTAAATATCCAACCTAAGATAGCTCTGAAGATAAAAAACTTACAGCACACACTCAGGTTTTATCCCACTATCCATCACTACTAGAATATTTATGATACTCCAACATTTGTGGTTTATATGTTAATTAACAATTTTTTTAGGAGGTTACTTTAGGGCAATATCTTTTATGTACAACAGATATGAGTTCAGAAGAAGCGGACTCTACTGGACTCTTTTTTATCTCCTAATATATGAGTTTAGCAAGTGATTAGAATAATGGTACTACTGTTAATATTGTAGGGCTTTTACCAATGTAGACTAAAAGGTGATATTTTTCTCATATTTTTTAAAATGATTTTGTTAATCAGATTTTCTGTAAACATGAACAAAGTGTTGTCTTGTTTTTATTCTTTTGGGTAATTATTATAAGAATGGGAGATTAAATAAACCAGGCTTTTTTTTTCATTACGGACAATACACCTGAAAAGCGATATTCTGAAGTTTCTTTATATCTTCTGCATTCATGAATTGAGAATACTGAAGGAAAGCTTTTTGGACCCTTTTACAGAATACTCTGGAGTTGGATTGATAGGTACTGTGTTTTATCAAACTCAAGTGTAAAAGTCTGTATTGACATTTCTCTAGTCATTAGCTTGATTCGATTGCAGTGTGCCCAAATTATTCTGTCAGCTTTAGTTCTAACCAGGCTGCAAGACCAAAACCTAGTTCTGAGTTTGACCTCTTAGATTCAGAATTTATATACATGACTTTGGACAGAGACCTATGTCACAATCAAAATTAGAGAGGACTCTATTCCCGATTCTAATCTGGATGTGGACAAAGGGGATGAAACGCCAGGGAGACAACAGCTGCTGTGCAGTGATTGGCACCAGATTTATCAGCTTTGACTTTAAAACTTATCCCGAACCCTATTTAGTGCTGATCCTAGAAGATGACTTTATTACTCCACCTGTTGTCAGATAAGCTTTGTGTCCAGACCCTGAGATAGTTGCCTGCCCCTTGTTTTTACATTGACTTCTAATAAGTATTTCTTGTTTCACTCTGAGAAAGTGAAAACAACCTTGTAAGCTCTCCTTTGCATGCTGAACACTTTAATATTCTAACCATGTTTGTTTTGGAGAATATGTCTGTCAGAAAATGTACCACAGTCTTAAACCCCACTATAGACTTTCAAAGCAAAAACCAGGTGGTTCACTATGGTTTATATTCTCTGAAAGACAGTGAAAAGACCAAACCATTTACCTTGTTCCTGGAAAGACAGGAAAAGACAGGATCAGTGAACTTTTTGTTGCACTTTTTTTCAGTTGATTACTCACTCGCAAGGGCCTCTGTCAGACCTTTTCTGTGCACTAAAGTCTCCTCTCAGATCATTCTTGAAGGACCTCCTTGAAAGATTTCTCCTAGTGGAGAATATCTGCGGCAGGCTTGTATCATACCTAAGAAAAAAGGATTGGCATACACCTATAGAGGGGTCTCTTCTCTTTCTCCTTCCTCTAAGGGAAATTGTTTTCCTGTTTTTCCATAACCTTGGATGAGAGGTGCCATGGAATTGAGTGAAAACTTGAGTTTGACAGTTTCCACATTTCCAGATTCAGTAGTGAGTGGTGAGATCTTCTGAAGGTTTCCTCAGTGTAAAAGATTTTTTGTTGGGAATACAGTTTTGCCTATGAAAACTGAGCTTGTTGATCTATTAGTGAAAAGTGAGTATTGCAAGGAATTCCAGTGAATGAAGTAGTGAAACTTATTTCAAGAGAAGGCTGGAACAACTGAAAGTTGACACCTGTGTTTATCCAAAGATTCTTTTTAGTCACAATGAATCAAGAATGTAAACGTCACTTCTTAGTCTATCTGAAAAAAAGGTTCAGAAGTACATGATTTCTCTTGCAGAGAAAAAAAAAAGAGAAATCAGAAGTCTCCATGAGACCTGGAGATACTGGATCTGCCATTGTAACATATTTTTCCTTTTCCTGCTCTGCTAAATGTTTGGCCTAAGATCTTACCCCAATCAAAATCAGTGTGTTTTTCACTCATACCTGAAGGATAATTAATAGTGATGTCTTTTGGAGCTGTCTTTGAAAAGTTACTGCAGTTTTGAGGTAATGTGAAAAAGCAGTACTAATCATTTAAGTTAAGCAAAGGGTAATAATAAATACCAGTAATAAAGGTTAATAATAAATTCTAGCAGAATGTTCTTAACGAAGCACTAATTGCCTGGCTGTTCTGAAGGATATTTAGCAATGCTTTCTGTGAAGCCTCATCAATTTGTGTCCTAGGTATTCCATGTATCAGCTCTTCTCTTCTGTTACTCTAAGGGGTTTGCAAAATGTTACATTTTAGATAAACTGTGATTTTGCCAAAGACGTACTTTTGCTTGGTTCCAGTGAGTTGTCAGAAGCTGTGTAAGAAATGCTTGGTTTATCTTTAGGTTCTCCTATGGATTTATGCATTATTTGGGGTTAGCTCTGGGTCTGAAGTTGTTGTAATGCAGGAATTTTTTGTTGCTGAGTGTGTAAGTCTCGATGCAAATATTTTTTTCTTTCAAAAGCGGTTGTTTTTAGTTTGGTGAGGTTTCTGACCAGAGAAGTCATGGGCACATTTCAGAGTTAACGACACTGTTATTGCTATTTTTCTTCAGCAGCTGGGGGAGCAAGAGAGCCGGATTCCCCACCTGGCCCCATATTAGAATTCTCACCCCAATCATTTGCTATAAAAGAAAATAGGGAAATCAAGAGGCTGAAAATTAATCAAACAAAGAAGAAAGACTTAAAAAAAATAACTGAGAGGCTTATCTTAAAGCAATTTCACAAGAAAATAAGATCAAACCCAAAGCAAATTGCATGCAACATACGAACCCAGAAAAGCAACAATTACACAACAAGAGACTACACAAAAGACTAGGCCCTATCATTAACTCTTCTTACTCAGCTACATACTCAGTCACTAATTATGATGAAGCCACAGACAGAAAACAGATTGATCAATGTAGAATCTCTTGGAATACAAAGGGAAAAAAACCCTACAACCACAAAACAAAGCAATAAAAATACTCATCAATAAAATTTCTGCCACGCTATAGAAACAAATGAAATGCAAATTAACCATGTGATTAACACACAGTGAGATCACTTCAGGCATTTTGTTTTGCTTCTTGCCAGGATGTAATCCTACTGAGAGTTATTGCTGCTTCAATATTTCCACAGTGGTATCATAAAAAGAATTTAATGACATTGTAGGATCTGCAGCCCCTTACTTTCAAAGCTATATTTTGAAAAAAATCTGTGTTTTAAACATTAAGGCACTTTTAGTACTACTTGTTATATACATTAAAGTGGAGAAGAAAAAAAATAGGAAGTCTTCTGGAGCTGATTGTAGGCTTGAACTTGAGATCGCTTTCATTCAGTCGCTTTCCAAATCTGTCTTTTAGTCAGTGTTTGGCTCAGTTTCCTTAGACTGATAAAAGACTCCCGTCAGTATTGATGGGTCTATAAGCTTAAATGACATTAAATGAAGCCTATGTAACCAAAAATGTATACAGAATCCAGAATTAAAACAAAAATTCCCTCCTTGATGCATGCAGTTGTGCCCAGTATTAAATAACCCAACTCCTGATTCCTTTCATGTGTGGGAGGAAAGGAATTCTTCAGTGTGCATCCCGCAGTTTAGGAAACAGAAGATCATCTCTCTTCTCTGAGACCCCAGACATTTAAAAATTGTTAAACAGTGATTTATATTTAAATCTACGTCATCAGTGCCATTTAATCACATAAAGGCTTAATAATTAAAAACATTATTGGAAAATAATTTTAAAAGAAACAAATGAACAATGGGTTTTATTAATAATAGACTCGTATGTTTCTTTTTATTTTTTTTTTCTTATTTCAGTCAGATGTAGGTTTGTGTCCTAGAAGTTTTTGTATGCAGATGTTAGGTAAATGTAGTGTTTACTCAAGCCAGTGGGGGATAATGCCTTAGATGTTTTTGTGGCTGATGTCAGGACTGCAAAACATCTTTAGTGCCACTTCACAGGAGACTTCATTTCTTCTTTCAGACTTTCCCTACATAATGTCCAATTATTAGGTTTTATGTGAGTGAAGCGATTTTCACTCTGAATGAATATTAAAGAGAACACATGTTTTCATTTTATGGACCTGTAACACTGAATCTTTACAAAAAGAGAATAAAATGCTTACAAAATGTTGCTACAGAGAGTACACAGAAAAAAAAAGTCTGTGTCTTATTAACAGTTCCTTTGAGCAGTTATAATCCTACTCTCATCAAAGTATATATGCATGCGAATTTTCACTCATCAAAGTAGCGCTAAAAATTGCTGATACGCTGATAATCAGTATATAGCCTTAATATAGACAGAAAGAAGAGAAAACACCACACTCTCAGTCACAGTGAAGTATTGCAGGATACGATGGCAAAAAGGAGGTTCTTATACCCAAAGCTGAGAAAGGCTAGTGCTAGTGGATGCTGACTGTTTTGGCTTCTGTAGTAGTAGCAAATTAAACAAGTCTGGGACTGTTCTCTGGCCAGCTGACAGGGAACAGCTAATGCTAATGCTATTAAACTCTCTTTCTCTCCTGCTATGAATGGTCCCTAGCTAGTGCTAACTCCAGAGCCATGCCCAAGAGTTACTTGGGAGGATACTAATTGGTATAGACCAAAAACATGGCACAGGCTCATGTGACACTGGTACTCATTTAACAGTATTTACAGTTGATTTTCAGTGCCTAGTTATGTCTCTTGGTATGTGTCTTGGGACAATTGAATTTATTAGTGGGAACATAGCCTAAACACTGAAAGCAAGAAAAGAACTGAGTAGTGCCTTGATGTTCAACCTGGAGTTTGTTAAGTGAACATCTCTTATGTCTTTTTCTTATCTACAAAATGAACAAAAGCATTTCTGTACTTCACAGAGTATCAGGAGAATAAGTATAGTAAAGACTAGACATGGTATGATAGCGAGGCCCGTTATTTCTGTAATTAGAGGGAGTAACTGCTTCCTTTCCTGTCCCACATAATTTTTCCATTCCAGAAGTTGCATGGAATGAAGCACAGTAAAGGAGGATAATGGGCTGCCAACTTAGAGTATTCTTTTGCCATCTGGGGAAATGTGACAATTTTTCGTCTCTGCTTTCTCTACCAGATTGTGGTTACTGTTTTGGATCAATATGTGTTATATAGAGAAACATGCCCTGACTTTTGTCTGTACTGAAAAGACAACATTTTATTAGTCCTACTGTTCTTTTAATATCATTTGTAAAGGAAAATTCTCCTCTTTTTAATAATCAGCCAGCCTGGAATGTGCTCTCATAGCCAAGGCACAAGTATAAAACCACTGAAAAGGAGGGAAGAGATTTACAATGGAAATTCTGACAATCACTTCGCAATAATAGGGCTTGGAGACACCTGCTTTAATCAAGGTGGTGTGAATATTTGAAGTGTTCTATTTCTTGATTTTTAGTTCAGCTGATGAAATCATAATTTCCAGTGAAATATTTTTTTTCTTAGGGATGTATGAGAAAGAGAGAAAGTGAAAGATCCTAATTTTATATTCACTTGGAAGGAATAAATTGTAGCTTCCTTAACCCTTGTGATTCCAGGGCTGGTAGATTGAGTTGAAGGAATTGCTTTTGGTTTGGAGTGGTTCTTTTAAACGATAGTGCAGTGCAAAAATATGTCTGATTTGGCACCACAGTAACTCAGGCAGCATGATTATGGCACAGTTTCTCTCTGATGTGGGAATGATTTACTAGCATGTATTTGTATTTTGTAGCCACCGGTGTGCTGTAAATGACACAGAATTATTTGGTCTTCAGGATAAAGACAGTTGTTGACGGGTCAGGGTGGACTTATGCTACTTTGGATTTTATTTCCATCAGTAGTGGAGTAGTCCTACAGAGTTTCAGGTGCTGCATGCTGATTTTTGCAAAGCTGAACAGAGATACTTTACTAAGGGTAACATACCCATAAGAATCCATGAGGACAAGTATACATTCTCAAACACTGAGTTATATCTTCATGAAGGATAGATAGAACCTCCACTTACATCCACTGTACTATGTCATTTAGCTCAGTCAAGGATTGGCTTCAGCATTGCAAAATAGTTGACTTATTTAGTGAGCTACTATAAAGAGCTATACAAATGACAAAAATATGAAGACTGCACGCATTGTGAAGTACATCTCATGTCCTGTGAAAAAAATAATGAAAAATATACAATTGGACTAAAGGATGATGAACTAAAAATAAGACTCCATAGAGAGATAAAGTTATCATCTAATGTGCCAACACCATTCGTAGGATAGGATGGATACCATAATCATAATACCAAAATGTTAAAATGCAAATGGTGTAAAGCAAAGGGAACGATAATTCAGCTGTTTGGTAGTTTAAAAATATTTTTTTTTTCAGTACTGCTTTGTTTTAGTGCTGTGCTGCGTTCTTTATTTCTCTAATATCTTGGTGAGTTACATAAATATGTTAAGACCGACTAGTGTTCAACTTCCACGTTGATCAGAGCTTTAGTATAAATTGTAATGTTGTAATGTTTAGCCAAGTGTTTTTTTAGCTGATTTTTCCCAATTCATTCCCAGTTGTTTTGCTGGCTAGTATCTGTTGTTTAGATAACAATGTATAGTTGCAATCTCTACTGGATGGAAAAGTAATTACTTTTTAACTATGGCCTAATTGTGCTGCCCAGTTCTGCCCTGCTTTATTTGATCTGATTTGACCTTCTTATTTGTGACTATAGAAACAACTTGAAGCAGAGCAGTTAAGGACATCTTTCTCTAATTTTGTCTTCTGATTTCTTGCTATTATTTCACTAGATTTTCCTCCTGTTCAGGTTTTCAAGTTTCTTGCCAGGGTTTGAAGTTACCTTTCCTTGTAGCGGCTTTTGTCTTTTCTTATGCTTTTTCTTACTTGGTGATTGATGACTCTTTAGTTGATACAAATGTAATTCTTCCAAACAACCATGGTCAATGACCATTGACTCTTCTGCAGTACCTGAAACTGTCACACTAAACATTCTTTTCTGATTTGATACCTACAAATAATATTCGTTATCCAGGTAAAGGGTAATGACTGGTCTGTCCTGAACTTGGCTCAGCTTCACAGTTTATTTAAGAACTTTGATTCAAGATAGGTAGTGACATAAGCTGAGAAATGTGGAAACTCTTCGGATACCAAAATTAAAGTTCAACATGGTCATGATAAACTGTGAAAACAAATTTATGAAGTAAAATCTATACAGAAAACCTTAAAGTGCTATATCTAGGAAGAGAAGGAAAAGAAAAAAAAAAACAGATAGGAAAAGGGGATTAATACACAAAAAAGAAGGCTGGAGGCTACCTTGAATCAGATCTATTGCACCTTAATAAGACTTAATGACATTTGAGTCTATATTGCCGCAGTCAGGGGAAATTCTGTGAGTACAAGTACATATGCCAGCCACCTACAAATCAATATTAGGACAGGACTCACATGTACAAAAACTTTTACATCCCAAGACCCCTGGCTCCATCCACAGAAAGTAAGTTTTATAGTGTGCCACATTGCTCTTTGAAGAATGATGATGACAGGACCCTCTGGCATCCTACAGCAAGCACTCATAAAATATAAAATCTTGAAGCATCTGTTGTGCGGCTACTAGAAAAGAAGTAAGGAACTCCTGTTCAGGAATACACTGATTGGAGTGTTGTATGCATGAATGGGGAGGTAATTGTTTACTTCCTGTTACTATTTAGGTTTCAAAAGCCGAAGCTCGACTTCACATGCTTGTACTTCAAGAAAAAGCTGGTGGGTCCATAAAATAGCATCAAGAAGCATAAGAGGTTAGATAGATGTCCTGTGACGAGGGGGATTTGTTTTTCTTAGCCTAAAATGGGAAAGCCTAAGGAGGGCCATGATTACGTCTTCTAACATATAAAGATGTTATGAATAGTGTGGTGATTAATTGCTTACATTCACTCACTGATGGAACATATTCTGTTACAATTTATGAGGGCATAAAATGAATACCAGAACCTTGAAGAGCCTGGAACAGGCTGCCTAGATAGATCATAGACTTTAGGGCATAGAGTTTAGGACAACACACACGATCATACAGATCTTATCCCACTAGAGTAGGATATACTAACAAAGTCTCTTCCAGCTCAATAAATTAAGAAAGTGACAGTAGGAGACAATACCAAGATATTGCAATAATTGGCACTAGGATTGCATTATTTGTATTCCAGGCAAGACGACACTACTGTATCACCTGGAACAGGAGTTTTATGGATGTTTCTGACCACAAAATTATAGAAAAGCAGTGATGGAAAAGATCTCAAAGTGCCCTTTGCTCCAACATTTTAAACCGGAGAAGATTCAAATACCTCTGCAGCTTCAGAAGTGGTGAAAGAATGTTGTGTTACTTGTAATTCTAGATTGATATATTCTTAATGTTGAGGCTGAACATTAATGTTCTTCCGTTTAATGGCATTTTGTTCTTCAATCAAAAAAATCTTTACTTAGCTTTGAGAACATTTTTTGGCTCTGGGGCAGCTACATTATTATAGTAAAAATTAACCTTGGGCCTGTACCTTTGTTTTTTTTTTATGACTTCATAAAAAAAATACTTCAAAGGATATGTTTGACACATTTTTTTCATCTCCCCAATAAAAGACATATTGCTTTAATGAATTTTTTTTGAAACTATATGAAGTATTTTGGCCAGATATTTTGCTAGCAAAAAATTCTTGACATGAGGAATTAAAAAAAAAGTACAGTAAAATCACAGAAGTTTTTTCACTCTCTGTAATTTTTTTTGTTTTCTTGCAGTAATTTCCATTGTAAATCAAATTTAGCATCTAGATTGTACCATCATAATGGCTGAAGATCATGAAAATAAAATCTTTTTAGCTTCTCAGAAAACAAAGGTAATGTTTCCCCCGGGATCTGCTAGCAGTTGAACACTATGTTGAGGGATTTGATTTTATTAATATTTCTACAAAATAAGTGAGGATGTGGATTTATACCATCACTCTGAAGAAATTGCATTTGTATGTACCCTTCCTTTAAGCAAAAGAAAAAGTGGCCTAGTGCAATCATCATCAGGAGCATTTTTTCTTATATTTACTATGCCTGCGAATGTTTAGAAAGGCTGTTTTCAGACAACTCCTGCCCCAAAACTGATATTATAAATGCACACTCTGTAACTATGTTTTTAAATAACAAATTATTTATAAGGAGCATCTCTGAATTAAACTGGTGGAGTAATAGCGCCGTTTCTGATGCTGTTGAGAATCCTTGGTGGTTTTTACCATTAAAGTGTAGAGTGGTGTTCTCTGGAGAAGCGGGGCGTGCATGTGTGGTTTTGTGTGTGTGTGTGAGAGAGAGAAATATAGAAAAGGAGAGAAAGAACAAGGAAGAGAGAGAAAGAAAGAGAAGGAGAAAGAAAAAAGAAAGAGAAAGGGAAAAGAATGAAAAAAACAAAAAAGAGAAAGAAGCAAAAAGAGAGCAAGAAGGAAAGAAAAAGAAAGAGAAGGAACAAAGAAAAAAAGGAAGGAAAGAAATGAAGAAAGAAAAAATGAAGAAAAAAAATGAAGAAAGAAAAAATGAAGAAAGAAAGTAAGTAAAAAGAGGAAAAAAGGAAAATGAAAAACAAACCCTTGTGTTTTCAATGTTTTGCAGTTATGATTGTTTCAGCAGTGCTATTAGAGCCCACACCAAGAGCTGTTTTGGGTCCTGGGGCAAACAGACTCTTCTCCCCCTCACTCCTCACCTGAAAATGTACCTGGGTGGTCCTGTCATGCCACTCCTTTCTCTCCAGTGCCCTCCTCCCTCCTTTCTTGCACTGTAGCAGAGAAACCTTAAACCTGGAGCAGCAGCTGCCAAGAAGCAAGAGAGCCTGAGCCAAGTAGAGGAGAGGGCTGCAACTGAAGGAGTAGTGGTGTATCTCTGGTGCTGTTTCCCCCCAAAAGAGGAGCTACCCTGCTTCTCCTATGTCTTTCAGCCCCCTCCAGCCCCACGGTGCCTTGCCTTGGCTAGTTGTATGCAGCTGTTAATTCTCTATGCGGCATCATCATATAATCATCAGTGTATTCAGAGACAGATTCCCACTGCACTCAGAGTGGGCCTGAAAATAAGGGCTTGGTGTAATTACTGTGGCTTCTTCACAGACTGCTGTGTCCGTTTGGGCTGGAGAACAGCACATTTATGTTTAGCCACTTTTGCTGCCTGCTGCCCAGCAGACTGGTGAAATTACATAGCGTTGTGTTTTCTTCCCCGCTTTATTTCTCTTGTAGGAAACAAAATAGTGTGCTTCTTGGCTTATATAAGTTTTTTAGAATGGAATCCCTTCTCTCCTGGAGATTGTGTTCTTGAACTCAAAATTAAATTTTTAAATCCACAGATATCCGTTAGATTGAAAAAGTTTCATACTGTCACATTTTAGTACATTGCATATAATGATTTATGTGACTGAAAAAACCCCATTTTTTTTCAACGAGATTTCATTCCACTGTAAAAACACTGATCATGATAGTGTCATTAGCCCAGTCACACTTGAAAATCTTGAGAATTGTGCCTGTGAGGGAGAACACTGGAAACACACCCCTGATTTTCCTAAAGCATGAAGACTCTATAGATTTTTTTAAATGGAGCTCTGCTATATGCTACGAAGTATAAGCTTCTCCAAGGCAAGTTGTTAATCTATCTCTAATACATGTATAAGATTAAATACAGCATGAGAGGCAATAGAGATTACCGCATTTCTCTGGCTCACTGCTTGAAGAGAGAGAAACCCAGCACAAATCTAATTTTACAAGAAAATTGTTGAAAGAATGGATGTAATAGAATGGATATAATAGAACAATGTATTTAAAATTTCCATGCTCAGATGGATAATAAGCACTTCAAAATTATATCTGGCCACTGAGAAATATGCACTTACTCCAAAGCAGCGAGTGATCCTTAATAGTCACTAGCCAGAACATTTAATATCTGACAATTTGATTTTTAGTATTAAGGTGACTTTGGTTTGAATATATCTAATGCTGAATGATCCAACAGAATTTATTAAAATAAAACTCTGTGTATTTCCGACTTGAAAGAAGGCAAATACTAGACTTTTCCTGAGCTGTATTAGAATAATCAGCTTTTGAGAACAGTGAAGGAAATACCTTAATACCGAAATGGTATGCCTGAAAAGCAAATATTGATACTTTCTGGGAAGCAGGATATAAAATGAAAAACAAAACAGATTTCAATTGCACTGTATCTCAAGGATTTTTACAAGTCTGATAGAGGGCTGAGTTTAAAGCACAAGCTGATGATCATCACTAAAAGGTGAAAAGACAGTTTATTTGCTTTGATGAGAAGCTTTCAACTTAACAGAAGAGTAGTTGCTAGGTGGTTAAAAGGAATCCATCGTGCATTGGGTCCAGGTTAACAAGTAAGCTTATGTCTGTTGACTTAAACTGGTGCTTGAGGGTGACCCATTTGGTGCTTGAGAGTTGACTTGATCAAATGTGATAGTATAAACCAAGATTTCAAAAAGGTACAAAGACCAGTGGTCCTGCAGTACTGCTGCCCTTTGATTCAGTGGCAAAACTCCCATTGATAGGAGGCCTGGCCTGTGCAGGAAAAATCAGCAACAAGAGAACCAACCCAGCCTTTGCACTTTTAAGACAGACATTGCTATGTAGGAGCATGTAGTTGAATTGTGCAGGGGGATTTGAATTCACTAGGTGAAAAAAAAAGAAAAATGTTTTAAGTTGTTTTGCATGCTGTGACAGATTAAGGGTAATCTTTTGAAAAGCTCCTACATCTTATTTTCAAGAGAGTCATCGACGTGTTTAAAGGGGCTTTGGATCAGTGCCTCAGTTAACTGGTGTCTGATTTTTCCTGTCAGTTCCTCCAACAGAGAGTCGTATGGCAGTCTGCAAGCTGTCTTGCTGCTTCTCGAGGAACGGCTTTTTGACTCACATCTTATAGCTATACATAATAGGATAGGATTGTACTCTGTGCTCTAGGGGCTAAACTGTGACTATTAGTCTATGCAAGTGGTATTAAATCAGTATGGTCTGCAACAGGTCCTATTGGGTCATATGAGATACCAAAGATGTGTAAGTGCTGAGTTTGACCATTGCCCTCAGAGGACAAAAAAAAAAATTCTTATTTCTGTTCAATTGTAAAAGTACACCAAAGGTGTGTTTTCCAAACAGGGTTGAAATTCAGTAGGTATCAGATTCCTTGCTTTGCATTCTAAGCACTCATTCCAATTATATTCCCCCAAACACTCTCCCAAGGTCATACCTCAACTGTTTGGCCGTATCTCTCTTAGTGTTTGTATTTCTGGCTGTCCGAACATAACTCAAACATCACCACCAAACCTATCTAAAGAAACCCTTTCTTGGTCTAGAGTTCACCCCAATTTACTACATGGCTGATGTAATTCTTATTAGGTCAGCTGCCAGTGAAAGAGAAGAAATCAACCTGTGTCAGTGAAAAGTGGTTGACCTAAGTCATATTTGCAGTAGGGGTTAAAAATGCATACCCAGTCTGTTACTGGAGATATACCAATGCATTTTTATTTTTTTTAATCCAAACTAGTTTTTTAATGTGCTTATGCTTTCAGCTACTTCCCAGCCTCTGTGTTGAATGACACTTTCCAAAGCTTCAGCTTTACTCTAAATACAGTCATAATTCCTTCCACATTTTTCTTGCATAAAGAGTAGCCATTTTTGTCAACATTTTGCTGTATCTAAGCCTAGCTTATCAGCCTTAGTTATCAGTACTAATAGTACTTATGCAAATAGAAAAATTGAATCACAAAGGTAATGGCTCATGCAACTTCTGTACAATTTACTGTGGACAGTATCAGTAAAATCAGATCTCTATAAAGCACATATCAATGTACTTGTTATGTGCTGTCAAAATTTTTTTTTGAAAACAGATTTTCTGAGGTGGTCTTTGCATTGCAGGTGAAGATATGACATGCAAGGCTTGCTGAAAAGAAGAGTACAAGAGTGCAAAATAATTCATTATATCTATTGAGAGGAAAGGAATAAACTGAAATAAAAAGCCTACCACTGACGTTTATCATGACAGGCAATCAGATAGGGAGGCTGAGTCCATCTGAAACTTGTAGGTGCCTTAGGAACTGAGCCAGTGTAATTCTCTACAGGTCAGCAGGGGATAATAAGAAAATCTGTCAAAGTTGAGGCAAGAGTCCACTTTCTAGACCACAAATCTGATCTGATCAGAGTCAAGAGACAAAGAGTTCAAAAGGTTAATACTACCGTGCTTATTTAAGTGAACATTAACACTGTTATGAGAAAACAGATGGAGAAAAGCTGGGGGGATTATTTGACTGGTTAGGTTTATGAAACAGTGAACAGTGAGCAGAACTACATCTCAAGCAAAGAAGCTCGTCAGAGTGAAAGTGTACTCCAGGTCTTCTTTTTCTTTTGTTTACAAGTAGTTTGAATTAATGACCTTCCAATCATCACAATTATGCGCTCCTATTTAAGAAATCAGTGGGGAAACATCTGGGTTGTACATAACATTCACCATCATGTCTTTCATCAGATAAATTAACGGCTTTGTTTTGCAATGGCTGTAGAAAGAGACAAAAACATTGGAGCACAATGGTGCTTACTATTTTTCTGTCAAGATGGAGCCACTGTTAGGGATGCTACTATCAGTGATGATCAATGTGAAGCAGACATCTTTACTGGGAGTCTGTTCGAACACAATACAAGGGAAGCGCCATTTTATGGATAGATTACAACCTATTGCTCACAACCTGCCTTTATTACATCCCTTTCTTTCCATCTGAAGAGATGAGAAACCCAAATAACAGCGGGTTCTGTTGCTCTGATGACAGCTTGAGAAAAAGTAATAAGGAATTCCTACAGCTATAAAAACAGTGAGGAAAGGGAGCCAAGTTACCCTTGGAGCTGTCACTCTTTGCAAGGCTCTTTTCTTTTGGCTTACTTTTGTATAATACTTTATGACCAAACAGCTATTTTTATAGCCAGATGAGGATATAACTCATTCTTTGAGGAGTCTTGGAGAATCAGTAAAGAATTTCTGGTAAACTTTCAGATGGCAAGTCTCATTTCTTATTTGCTTAGACACTGCGTATCTCGAAATTTCAGGCATCTGAAATGATGGATTACCTCATTCTCATTGGATCTGTTGTTTGGGTTTGAGCTATGTCCATTTTGAACAAACAATAAAGCCCCAAAAGAGTTTTTACAAAATTTATTTTTGTACTCCTTTGTCTTTCAAAAATAAGGCAACAACCTGAAAAATACTACACTGAAATACATGAATTGGTTTGGAAAGCACAACCAATTCACATTCTTCATTCTTTTACATCCTATTTTAACTTTTTGTTTTCTTTTCCATAACGCAGGAAAAGCCAGAACTGGATGAATATTGAACAACAGTATTCATGAACATTCGCAAGAATTTGAAATGGCTGTTTGATCTATCCATATCAAGGCCCCTTGTTATCTGCTGCTCCTGCCGTTTCAGACAGAAAGGTTTTTGTTCCTGAGGAGGTTTGAGGAATGGCTGATTTGTGTGAATACCCGTATTTGCATGCGAACAAGGCTATTCCTTTGCAAACAAGACCGTTCATTATTCCTCTGTTTAAAAGGATACACTAACCCAATTAGTGAGCTGGAAAAATATCCCGTGACTTAGCTAACCAATAACATGCTACAAATAGGAGGCAGTGAACACTTTAACTGCACAGTATCTGAACCCCCAAGTTGGTATTTCCCAAGCCTTTGAAAATCTAACCCTCCCTTTAGGAAAATAAGAGAAACTACACTCTTCACCCCTCCCATATGTTATTAAAAGCATACCAAAATGAAAAGACACTCAGAGGAATCTGTGTGGATCTGCATGTTCAGATACTTCCTCTCCTTCCAAAACATGCTTTGAACAGTGTAGAAAGAAAGTTATTGTTGATGTTTAAAACAATTTAGTTAACTTCTCTTGAAATACAAAGTGCCATCACACCTCAGAGCCACTGCTTCAGGCTTTCTGCAGACTCAGGCAGGTATCAGTTACACTTGAACAATATTTAGTCTGTGAAGGAAAAGTGGAGATTAGAGAGCAGCTGAAAGGCTGAGACTGTACCTCTATATATTTCCTCATGCTCTTCTCACAGTAAAATGTAGCCCACATTTGGTGATGCTAGGAAAAGTTAGTCTACTCACCTAGCTTGTGCAAAATGCTAATTTCAGACAGTCTCTAAAAAAAGGATCAGAAGAATGAACAGGATCAAGAGGCATTTCTCATTTTGGAGATCAGTCTCAAAGCCTATTCAAAAATGATTCTCAAACAGAAAAAATATTTGCTATGTGTATTTCTGAGGATGAATAATCCACCCAACTGTGCTAAGTAGCATGAGAAAAAATGAGTTCTTAAGATATTTCTAGCTAAGTTATACTATATATAAGGAGGTTTATATGATTTGGGTAAGATTTGGAAAAGTATCCAAACTTCTGAGTTTATACTTCAGCTTCTACACCACTGGGTTCAGGGTAACAGGGAAAATTTCTACATCCTGGCACAAAATGAAAAAGCATGCGTCATCTGCCTAATCATCAGCACTCCCAACCCTTTCCACAGCTGCTGTTTACCTCCTCCTCTCTTTTTTTATTTTACTCTAGGGGTTTCTTTTTCCCCCTCCTCCAGCCTAACCCCTAGGATATTTAATTAATTTTCAGAATTATCCTCTTTTTATGTCAGCTCCTTTAATAACTATTATTTCTTTACCCCACACTGTTCACTTTATCTTATCATGTGGCTTCTTACATCTATTCTGCAGATGCGTTTTCAGTTCTCTTTACAGCTCTGCCCCTGCACCACTTCTTTCATCACCCCACCTCTTCATTCCTCTTTATAGTGACTCCTCTTCATACCTTGTTGCTGCATCTCAACCTGTGACAATTCCAAACTATTGCCCAGGCCTAGGAAAAATGCAAATACAAAACAGTGGAATTCCAGAAGATGATGTTGGCATGAGAATGTATAAAGGCTCTCTATTAAAGCACTGGTAAAACAAGACCTCCATGTTAGCTATAGAAATACAACACATAGGCCTCACTCAAGATAAGATCATACTCTGCCTCTGGAATTTGGACTTTTGATTTTTTTTACATTGATATCTATCTTCGACCAGTATTTTTTCTGGTTTTATATTAGAGAAAACTGATGCATCTTACAGAAGCAGTCTGATGACAAAATGACTTGTCTTACCAGTGTAAAAAAAATCAATGACTGTGGTGGAGAATTTTCCTGATTTTACAACCTACTTACTAAAATCTTCAGAGAACAGAACTAGCTGTAAGATAGACACCATATAGTTCAGAGAAACAGAGGAAAAAGTATCTCTGAAGTTGCTTAATAGAGGAGAAAAATTTAGTGGAGGTTCCATATGCCCTTTGTAGGGTGTTGTGTTGCTGGGATGTGGATTTATGTTGTTGTCCCCAGAACTACCTTCGGATTTGCTTTCTTCCACAGCCCATGATCTGATTAATCAGTTGTCCTAAAACATCACTGATAGTCTGCAGTCAAATGACATATCTTGGAAGTCAATCTTGATCTTAAAGACCCTTCTTAGAACAAACAGAAAAGTATGGCTATTAGGAGGCAAAAAAATCAATCTTATTTCTTCTTGCTTGTGCTCTCTTATCTTTCCCCTTTGTTCTCTTTAGAAATAGCCAGCACTTATAAATACGGTGTATTGGCTCTAAATGACTTTTGCTGTTTATATGTATTCCAGAATTTCTTCGTTTGACTAGTTTCAGTTCTCTGTTGAAATAATGCACCTACATACTTTTCAGATTAATCTTGTCTTTATCTCCTCAAAATGCCTTTCAAATGTCTTTACTTAAAAAATTCTAATGATAAATATTCCAATGTATGAAGTACTTACATATCCAGATTATTAGAATGTCCCTGTATTTTTCAGTCTTTCAAGTGAAATGAGAGGTATTATAATCATAAGCTAACCACAAACAGTCGTTTAACAGTTGTTAAAGAAAATAACACATAGAACTACTATGTTCTTGAATAGTTTCATCTGTTCAATTTACTTTCTCAAAAACACCCAGAAGATTCCTATTGCTGGATGATCCCATGAACCAAGATGAAAGTGTTGGCCATTTTCTTTCCAGCCCCTGAAGTCTTCAGACTGGAAGAAAAAGCTTGTTTTCCATCCCTTCTTGAGCTTTGAAGAAAGGCTTAAAGGCTCTCCTTCCTTGCCCTTTGTGTGAATGAGCTTGAGATTTCAGCCAGACTAAATGTGGTATTGAAGAACAAACAGTTTATATTTTTGTCTCCTTTCTTTCCTAGGTCTTTCTGGAAGTTCTGGAAAATATGACACAACTTCTTAAAAAAGTCTGTCCTAGCATAGTGGAAGATAGGTGTTGTATGTGTCATTTTACCTGCCTCATGTGAACCCCTAGAACTGCAGAGCAAAAAAACAGGATGAGACTTTGTTGCTGAAGACCGTTCCCGCCTTTTCTGTAAAAGTTCACGTAAATTCCTATATGAGACATTTTAGCTATAGAATGGACAAAGCTGTACGCAGTTGCTGTCAAGACCCTTCACCACCTAGAGAGAAGGATGTTGAGCTGCCTTTCCCCACCTCCCAGCTTCTGTGTCTGTCCTCTGCACTTCTGCTGCCTACGCATACTTCCGCTATTTCAGGCTAAGAGAAATATTTCCCACTTTGGCCTCAATGCTTCCACAATAAAATCGCTCTTGTAAAGCAAATGGAGGCTTTTTGTTGAAGGCAAATTGCATTCCCCTTCTAAAGAAAACAAAGATGCACAGGAAACAGAGATATAGCTGTATTTAATGAGCAGTTGCACTATTTTGCTCTTTAGAAAAATAATCAAGATACCAATCACAGAAATTCCTCAAGCACTAGTTTGATTGAAATCTCCAGCTCAGCTTTAAATCAGGTAACCATCGAATTGTGGAGGACATGGCTAAAGAATTCAAACCCCCTGAACAATTAGTTCCGTGCCTACAAACTTCACTGGAAATACACCAAAAATGAGCAGCTCCTCCTGAAATGCAGTCTTGATTCTGCACTCTGATTTATGATCTTATGGAGATTGGGAGTGTAAGAGCAAACCCTATTATTTCCTTCAAAACATCCCTTTCCACTTCATTCCATTTAACTTACAGCAGAACTGGGCTCTGCTCATGACTGAAATCTTAGGGCTTTTCTGAAGCACTAATAAGTAATTTAATTAACAATGATGAACATTCTCTGAACATTCAGAACTGAAGCATAACATTAATTTCAATAAAATAAATGAAATATTTTATTTTACTGCACTCAATGAAATACTAGCTTTGCTGGTTCTATGTTAATAGCGAAACTACTATTGATGCCAGCATAGGCAGAACTGTACCCATTGTTCTTAGTACAGCATGTTTTCAAATGTTAATTTAGCTTGGACAAAAATAATCTAGAACTTAGAGTTGTCATTAGCACCTTGAACTTGGCCATAATATGTGCGGAAGCCTTACTGAGGGTCCATGAAAAGTGGGTATTGATGATTTGTTCCAGGATGATTACATTTTGATCCATGTTCTTAACCCCAAATAAATATGTAACTGTAGCAAAAAGAGCTTAAAGCAATTTACAGTAACAGTAAAAGACTCCATTGGGGAGCAGCAAGACATCTATCATCTATTTTCTTCCTCTATTCCCACAGAGGAACTTGAAATATCCTGGAGGAAGGACAGGCTATTTTGACTATGCCAGCCGTTCTGTGTAGCATCATTTTTTGCTGGTGTAGCAATGAGTGGTTCTGAAAATGTTCTAACTAGCACAAGGAATTGATTTGTATGTAGGAACTTCCATGACGAGAGAAGTGAGGGGTGGTGGGAGACTGGTGGAAAAGTTGTCTTTCTAAGGTTCCCTAAACGCTTCTATGACATGCCGATGATCTAGTCCTTAATATCTGACTGAATATTGGATGAAGAATTTTATTTCTGCTCCCTTGTATCATTTTTTTTTCCTGTGCAAACAGACATTTTTGTCATTAGGCTAAAAATAAAAACTTTCGAGAACTCAAGCAACTGGCCTGTCTAGTTCTCTTCACGCAATGTTTTTGTTGGTAGTAGGAATAACAAGATGTGTTGACCATTTCTCAGTGTAATAATCTGGTCTACCCACCAACATAAACAACTTGCCCTTCCAAATTGTTCACAGCAGATCTAACCCAAGACCCTGCTTAAGTAAAAAAAAATAGCAAATAATTTGCAATTATAGACATTCTATTGCCTGTGTTAGAATAGGTGTAATAATATCACAGAGTCATGTAGTGATAGGTATCTTTCATATAGCTGACTAAGGAAATATTTTTATCACTGTCTCCTTTCTAATTATATTTCACTTAAAAACTTGAACATGGTTACCACTCTTTCTCCAGTACATGAGCCTAGGGATTCTAAAGTGTGGTACAAAAGGCGCATCCACATTTGAGGCAACTAAATCCTTCTTTACAAATCAGTCATGCTGATAACTATGATGTATACATGTGAAGGAGAACTAAAAAGGCATTTGTATGGGGTTGAGGGCCTACTGTCATTTCCTCTTTATTCACCAAACTCTCATCAAGCCTTTCATTGCCCTCCTCCCCTGCTGATTTGAGGAAGTGTTTTTGAATAGTGTTCTCTGAGTTAATTTTAGGGTTTAGGTCAGAAGGATCCTTGGTTCTGTTTCTATCCTGATCAGGAAATACAAAGCCACAGTTCATATTCATGCTTAAGTTTGCAAAGAACCATTTCCCCAGTACTTATTTTAAATCTTGCTCTTCTGGGAGGAAAGCCCCTTCCAGTTTGAAATCAAGACAAATAAGTTTCCCCTTCCTGAAGTATTTCTCATCTTTTCAGAAAAAAAAAGAAAGAAGAAAGCTGAAAATTAGGAAAACGTATTAATCCTACTACAGACATATATGGATGCTGATGAAAAAATAACACCGTTTCAAATAAAGTTTCTGTACCTTATCTTATACACATTAAATCTACAAAGGGAATTTCAGTTTTACCGGAAAACTTTTCACTGAATTATAGGACTGTGTCTTTAAAGTGATTAATTATTATAACGAGTTATAACAAAAAGTGTGACTGTAAAGAACTGCCACTTAGCTGCTCTAGCCATCCTGTGGGCTGACTATTCGCTGCATTTATAAGGGTTGGGCCTTTTATATTATGCTCAGGGAGTTCTAGTTAGACTATTTAAAGCAGAAACTGATGTCTATGGGGAGACTGGATATGAGACAATGTTTTATGCTGCATAAGCCAAAGGCTTGTAAGAATTTGTTGTTCACATACATTACTTTCGTGCTCATGCATTAACAAACTGTGCTGAAATATTCATCATTTATAAATAAACTAAATAGCCCCACAGAACATATAAGGAAAGCTGGAAATTACAGCCAGAAATAGGGTTTTGTGTCCCACTAGCCCAGTGCAGATACAGTCTATAAGGGATGTTGTTAGAGCTGCAGTCCTGGAGGCCCATGCCAAGGTGCATCAGGCACCACCTACAAGCTTGCTGGCCACTGGCAGAGCACGCTTGCCTGATCCTTGTAATTTGAGCATGTCATAGGGAGAAAAATTTGGGTACGACTTCAGCCTAGGGATGAAAGATGATAGCTTTGGTTCTTTGTGCTCACACCAACCCACGACTGTCATTTTTTGGGAGATGCTAACCTCAGTGGAGTTGCCTGAGCACAAAGCCCATGCAACCAAGTAAAAAATCAGGTCTGGTGCCCCCACGAGAGCTGGAATAGACAACTAACCTACTTTAGCTTATATTTCTTGAGGGAACAATTTATGGAACTTGGAATATGGGAGATATATTTGGAAACCATATGGAAATATTTATGTGTTGTTTTGGTGGGTCTGGAATTAATGTAAGAAAATATGATACTACATATTTGTTGACAGGATGGTGTTGTAGTGGAGGGCTCCTCTTTCTACGCGTTCATTCAAGAGTGTAGTTTTTTCCAGTACTGGAGTGCATTGGGGACCAAACATTTACAAGATAAATATCCGTACATACAGCTCAGTTGAAAAGGCTGGTTTTCATAAAAAAGCACAAACAACAATAAAGACTTTGTCCTGCAATACAGCATATGAAATGGCTTAATCATTTAAGTTAGTGTTGTCATGCTCTACTAGAGTAATTTTTCCAGCAATCATTTGTAACTTGTAATTCTGGTAAACAAATGCCTTATGTCCATGTAGCATCTTTCCTTTTCCATATGAGAAGCACTAGACTGATCGGACTTGATGTCAGATTAGATTTGACTTTCCCATCTCACTCTGTCTGCTCAGGTTAAAGGGAGATTTAAACAGAGACTGTGCTGATGAAAGGACCCAAGGAAGAATCCAGTCGGTGATCTGACAGAGAACCTCTGAAAGTGCACAGGGAAAAGCCAGTCCTTCTCCCTACCCATATTTGCACCACTCACCTCTCTCTACTGCTGGAGCTATTCGGGTCTCAAATCTACCACAGCACACAAGTTCCTATGTGAAGGCTCAGAGTAGCTGTGCCTGTAAATAAAAGCAATGTCAGTTTTCCTTGTAGAGATTGCAGTTGAGTTTGCTGCAGAGATTTAATAAAGAATGATGACCTGTGAGGCTTCTTCTTTTCTTTGAACACCTGTAAAAGTTGATTAATTGTTCCCTTCTGAAATATTTCTTAAAAAATTCTTTCTCACCTTCCTTTTTCCACCTGTCTCCTCTGAAACTACATCCAAACTTAGAATTTGACACAAAACGTAGGTGGTGGAAATGCCTTACCTTCTGCCACACAATTGCATGGTATTTGGATGAGGAAAGTGGAAAATAATTTACTTAGTAAATGCAAAGCAAAATTTGTACAGATCTATGTCATAAACCATATCTGACAGTCTCTCTCTATATTCTTCCTTTATCTTTAATATTAAAACAGATAATTACCTCAGAGACCTTTAATGAGCACAGAAGATAGACAAAAGGGCCAATTTGGACAGTGTTGCCAAAATTCACCTATACGGAGCCCACAGGTTTTAGGGGCCTAATTTTTCCTGGAATGGGAGGAAAAGTTAGTATGATATTTGCTGACAGTAATGAACATGTTGAGTCATGCTAAATTGGAGTCCCGTGATGATAGTGATGTGAGTCTTCAAGGAATGACAGATTAGAAAGGGGCAGATGTCTTTTAGGGCCAGGTGGCACCAGACCAACAAGGACTAAATGATTAGCATCCCTGGGTCACCTGTAGTTTGCACTTCAGCTGAAAAGTACCTTCTGCTGAAGAATGAATTCAGAATAAAGAGGGGCATGCTAGAAATAGTGAAAATCTCTTAGGGGAAGGAAGGGAACATCAAGTAAAAGGGAAAGTGAGGCTTAAGAAGGGGTAGTGTTCCCTCATACAGTCTGGATTACTTGGATTACTGCTCATCTGTGGTGAGCAGCTGACATTCAAGTCTGAGTCTTTCCTTCTAAAGGAGTTCATGGAAGAAGTCCAGGTTCTACTGCTCTAGCAAAAAAAAAAAAAAAAAAAAAAAAAAAAAGCATAAGCAACTCTAGAATCCTAGAAAGCACACAGCTAGTCATGACCTGGAACAATGACTCACAAGAGAGGAAGGTGCCAATGCTCGGGCAGCATGTCAGACCTGTCAGTTGGTGAAGGAATTTGTTGGCATTGCATCCAGTTGGTGCAGACTTTTAGAATTTGATGCAAGTGCTTTAACACCTAATACACACTATGCTTCCAAAATTCTTGGAATTTGAATATTTCCTGCAAATGGGAGCACTTGTCCTAAAAATGGGTAAAGGATTCCGTTTTGTGAAAGTGTTCTTGACACTTAGCAATCTGGGGACACCTTAAAGGATGACACACACTTAGGGAATGAGACTTCTGAGGAGGCTGCTATAGCTAATATTATTGCCTAGGGAAGAATTCAGAACATATGTCCTAAAACAAACACTGCCTGCTTATACCGTGATTTCTGCAGCTCCAGTTCTTTCACAGGAACACTAGATTCTAGGTTTAATCACCTGAGACTTCAATATTTTTTATTTTGCTTTATTTTTTCTTTCCTGTTTTCCACAGCATTTCAAAAGCATCTTCTTTAGTCTTTTCTTGTCTTCTATACCAGAAGCCAGAAGGTTTCTATTAATTATTAGCTGGGCGAAAGTGAGCCAAGTGTATTAATTTTCTGGACCTCACTAGTCCTAGGCTTCCTACTACTAGAAGGGGCAAGCTGGCTTGTTACAAGATTGTTTCCATTTTAATCATAATTTTGGCTGATTTCCAGTATATGCTGTAAATAAAATGGTAGGCATACGTGCTTATTTCCCTTAAGAATCATGGAAGAACACATGTGTGCCCTGAATATGCTGCAATTGGCAATTTTTATACATTGTGTTCTGTTTGTTTCATTAGAGTAAGCTATATGTTATACTAGACAGCAATGTGAAGTCATTTATCTAAGTACAGATAGATATCTCTAGATATTCAGATCTTTTTACAAGCTTTTTGTAGGTCATTATTTTTGTATGGGACACACTTTTTTTCTAAGACAAAGAATAAAATTCTTCAAATGCTACTTAGCAGATTCTATAATTCTTGTTTCTGTAGTGATGCTGACTTTACAATCTTTCATTAAATTAATAAATTAATTTCCATCACATGGTTATTCTTACTTTTCTGAGAAAATATTTGTGTGCCTATCTCTTCTGAAAATTGCATAAACTGCCATAGAAAAATCAAACTTAACCTTTATGTTTCTTTCATCTTTGAAGTATCTTACAGAATTTCAGATAAGATCTGAATAAACAGTAAAAATCCAAATGCTTCTACTGTAAGAGCAGCTCTTAAGAAATCTCTTTCTTTCAGAGAGACCAAGTTTCTCTGAGCCACAGAAATCTCCAAGATTATTACTGAGTGACTACAAAATCCAGTTATTTCAACTGAATTGCAGTTAAGGGTTTGACCTCAACTGTGACTGAATGTTACAAATCATATGGTATGTACAATGGAAGTAGAAAAAAATAGTAACAGTGAGATGGAAAAGACCTTAGAGAAGTAAATTTATACGAACAGGATGATGTTCACAGTGCTATACAAATTATCTTTCTGAGTGCTGCCCTTTACTGCTAAGAAAAAAACAGCTTTCCCACAAAAACTTCACTATAAACTCCCCTTATTAACCAGGCTTCCACTAACATTTCTTCCCTGGGTCTCCTTCTCTTTAACCCACTAGAGGATGGCTCCCTGTAATCATCAGCAATGGAAAATGAAGTCACAACACATCAGGTGAACTTCAAGAGTGTTCTACCTCTTATGAACATAAAAGGTCACTAAGAATTGCTAATAAACTGGCCATATCAACAAGGAAAGAAGTATGTTTTGAAGGGAAGCAGTCCTTAGTCTTAGCAGACATAATTCTTTTTCCTGTGCTTGTAAAATGGATAAAAGAAGCTTGATTTGCGAAAGCAGCTGTTGGGATTAATTGTCCCATGGAACTAGTCAGACCTTCAAGGTTCGGAATAACTCGATCTGCAGAGAATCTTTTTTATCTGGGAAGTTCCCTCACGTAAAATATCCCTTGCACTTTTGTTAACAGTCCTCGGACAAAGAACTGTAGTTACTTACCCATGACGCTTATAAAATATAAGTACTGTCCTCCTTTTTCATACCAAATTTCAATTATATTTGATTAGTGCAGAGTTTGTAGGTATTTATAATAATATGTAGAAATAAGTAAAACAAGTCATGAAATTTTTATTCTATTGTTTTTACTCTAAATCATGTAGAAATTGATACAAAAGAGAAATAAAAATATTGACTTCTGAATGTAGTTTTTGTTTTTTTGCTTAACTTACAAACAACTTACACCAAGGAGAATTAGAAAGAGGGAAAAGAACTGGAAGAGCAAGTGATTTCTCAGATCAGATTTTTGTGGGATATAAATAAGGAAATGTAGGGGTTAAATTACAGGAGCCTCTCTCTCTTTCTGCTCATTCCTGTGTGTTCAAGGCACTTGCTGATCTTTAATAGTGTCTAGGAGTTGCTAAATGAGATAAAAAACCTAAAAACCTTCCTCAAAACTGCTTTGGTTATTTCCAAAGATCAAGGAAGGATTTTATTGTTTATTTTTTCTAGAAATAGATTGAAAGATTTTAAAAGATGAGAAGCCAGTCAGGAGGGTTTGGAGTACTGAGGAGATGTTTGATAGCTGATAATTCAAGAAAATACTTCATCAAACAGGGCTGGCAGGCATCTCTACACTCAGTTGAACCTTCAGTGTCAATAAGGAGATTTTTTAAGATGTCATCTGTGAAAAAAAATTGTTTTTTTCACCTATCTAATTTATATGGAAGAGATTTTCAGCATTTGAACAAGAACTAAAACCAATGTCACACAGATCTGCCTTTCAGCAATTTTGTTCACAAATCCATTGATAAAGAAATCTCTGGAGTCACTTAGAAAATCCTATCAGTAGTAGATTAAATGTGTGTGTGAAACCAATAAACTATTCATAGGAACTTTGTATTTAATGAACAAATATTTTGAAATCTTGATAGTAGCAATCCAAGGAGAAATGGGAAGAAAAATAGTGTTCCCATATTTCAACATCAAGGCAGGTAGTGACTTTACAGAGCATTAACATTTTTCAAGTGCTTTCTAAGTTTTTTCTCAGATGAAGCAAATGACTGGATCCTGGAATACTTCATTGAAGGTTGCTTTTGTCAAACAGAGAAGAAACGAGGGAAGACTGACCTCCTTCTTCGCTTACAGAAGATTTTATACTTGTTAGGATTATATATTTAAAACACTTTATAGAACAGGCTACAAATTAATGTTATGAAGTCACTGAGTATACATGTATTGTAGTGCTTACAACCAGCAGCAAGAGGAGGACTGAAGTTTTTCTGGAGACCAACACAGTCACTGTGAGACAACTGAAAACTGATCTTCCCCTCTCTCCTTCCTTTCCCCTGTTTGAGAATGCTGATTGGAGGTAGGAACCCCCTCACCAACTGTTGTTAACTGATAGGAACAACTGGAAAAATACAAGTCTATCTGCTAAGATAGAAACCCAAAGTGTTTCAGCCATTTAGTAACTCACTTCTTCCATCACACTCTTATCTCTGTTTATTATGCCTTTTCTTTTTTCACAATCCATTCTGAGTCTAAGTCTATAACATATTTACATTGGGTTAGTTTCGCAAAATTTTTTTTTTCTGCAAGTACCTGGACAGTACCTCTTGTTCTTCTGTTGTGACAATATGTATAAATAAAAAACAATAAAGCAAAAAGAGTTTTCCTTAGGAAAACAAAATAAATAGATCCATAAAATCTAAGCTGTAGCCTTCTCAACCACATTCTAAACACACATATTTCATCTACAAGACAAGCAGAACTGGGGATGTGAGTAGTAGCATTCGCTAGGTTTGTAAGTATGACCTAAGGAGAATTTTTTATCTATGCACTAAACGCATGTTAAAAAGTAAACTGGAAATGGTGCTATTGATATAATTCCGGTATTTGCTTCTTTGCAAGCCTACTACATTTTCCAGGACTTTGGGGATTTTCAGAACAGATGCACATTTTTTTGCTTAAGAAGATAGGTGTGGGACAACTTCAGTAAGTTTGGCTCATTTCCGTTACACTTAGAGGCCTCTTCTGCTGTCACTGAGGTTAGAACAAGAGGTCCAAGTTAAAGCATCCATTTGCTAAATTTTGAATGACATAAAATATATTACTCTAAACTTAAAAGAAAATGAAAAATCAATCCTGTGATTCCAGGAATAAAACGTATCAAAAGTAGTCAAATAACAAGCAGAGTCAAAGGGAATAACCAGTGCCAGGATGAAAAAGGGAAAAAGCAGGGATGTAGCTGGTGGCAGGATGATAGGAGTTATGGCATTATGGGTAACAAAGGGCCTTGATCAGGTCTAAATGAAGGCAGTTTTGAGGAAAAAGCAGCACCTTTCACCAATTACAGTACAGAACAAAAATGCTTTGAGGATGGACTGCTGCTGAGGTAATGAGTGAAGGGAAGGTGTGTGTTAAAGGCTTTCAAGCTGTTTGTGTGAGCTATTTATTTTACAAATCTTGCAAGCCATTGCTCTGATGAGTTGAGAAAGACTGACTGGCACGATTGACTTCACTGGCCCTCGGTGAACTCCAGCTCTGGGGTTCAGCAGTGAATCTCCCTTCCTTCGGTATCTCAAGAGCATGCCTAATTTACACAATCTATCTCCTTCTGTACAACTTTCACTGGAGTCAATAGGAGCTGTGTGCCTGAAGCCAAGGGCAGAATTTGGCTCAGAGAGAGAGTATAACAGCTCCAGCGCTTTGCCAAATTAAATGCATTTAGAGTCTGACATGCACAGTTGGATGCAGTAAGTGAAAAATCAGTTTTGCTGGCTACAAGGCTTCACTACTTCCCTCTCATCATTGTTGAAAGATATGTTTTATAAGAAAGACTGTGCTAGATCAAACCAGAGACTTAGCTTACCTGCTGTTCATAGGGCAATACTTCATGTAGTTCCTTAGTTTCCAGTGTTTTGTGGCTTAGGATTTCCTGTGTCAGAAGTAACATTTTTTTTTATTTAGCTCTACATCAATTATAATAAAAGTTGTGCCACATTTAATTTCTTTCTTTGTCACAATTTCTTGAAACACGGTTCTTTTAACTCATTCCCAATAATTTCCAGTAGGCAGTAGCAGCACAGTTGACTGATATGATCCACATCTCATTTAAAACTGTCATTCAGCTTGCCTAGTCACCACTGAACAACAAATGTTTTACTGCTAAATCACACTATCTCACAGTCCACCAGTGCCAGGAACATGGATTCTTACATGTTTTTCCCTTGTGACGTCCTTGCCGTGAAAAATTGTTCTGAATTACATGCAAATGACTTCCTTGTGGAAGTAGCCTTTTAGTCATCTTCTTCCTCTTTAGCATTACATGCAGGTAATTCCTATGGGATTATCTCTTCTTGCAGTTATAAAGATTAATTGAATGAAATTGCACATAACGACAAGAACTTGGCTATTCACAGACTTTTACAGCTTACAGGAGTCTTCCATGGGAACCATTAGTTGCGGCTGTTTGTTCTTCCCTAAAAACACAGTGGGTTACTTATTTCCCTAAACAAATCACTTTAGAAAACCCCAGTGCTTTAAAGTTTTAAAACTGCATACAGCTAAAGTGATTTGGGTTTGATTCTGGCTTGGGGTTTTTTTTTGAGGCTTTTGTTTTGTTTTTCCTTTGCGAGACATTTTTTCTCTTCTCCAGTGCTTTTTATCTTTGCCTTCATATTCATGGTTCCTACCTCTAGTGAGTAAATCCAAATGAAGACCACCTTTCACTTGAAATTACTTTCACAGAAGTCACTAATTTGTTCAGCCTCCTTAAAACAGCCAATTTGCACTCCACTAACTCTCTCTGATCCATTAAAGTTCAAGACTTTAGTTGGCTGTTACCTTTAAAGCAACAACAATGGGAAATCCTGCAAGGCAGAAACCCTGCATTTTGGATTATGTGATGGTTTGCAATACAAGCCTGGAGTATTGTTTTTTTTTTTATTTTTGCCAGCATTTTGTGCAATGTGTCCAGAAAGTGCTTTTTTTTCTAGCTAGAGGTTTCAATGGAGCTGTCAAAAATTACACAGTTTTAAAAGAGACTGGTATAAAAAAATCAAGGTGAAAAGATTTTTATTAAAACAATGGAAAATGTTTGGAATTATTTTCCCCCTCAACATGTGGATTTTAATAACTGCTGTTTGTTATTAATTACAGAACATACCGCACATTTTAATAAACATGACAGAGGAGAATCAAACTAATTTGTTATATTCCCATTTGGATGTGGTTCCCATATTTTCAATATTTAGATTAAATTCTTTGACTGCTTTTTTTTCCACTGACAGCTTAGGGAGGCAAGTTCTACAGGGGATCTGGATAGCTGATTATTCTCCTGAACTGAAATGCCACACTGAACATGACTGCGAAGTTAGGTGCCTAGAATAGACCACAGGTGCCTAACTCATATGCATTTCTTTGAGCAATTAATCCTTTGCACTTGACGCTGAAAGCCTGCAACTATGTGTGAAGTTAGCTTTCAGCATGTGAGAAAGTTTACAGAGTGTGAAAGAAAGAGAGAAAGCAGCACTGGGTAAGATTAGAACATTATGTAATGTAGTGACTATCACCTGGGAGGATCTTAAAATATTGTATGCAACATCTGAAATATTTCCATATACGATTACATTATATGATGTATAGCTATTAGTTAGGTGTGCCACAGCTGGTATTTTTTCCTTTATTCACATTTGTAGAACATCTACATGTAATATAGAGGATGCAGCCTCTAAGGAAGAGGCAAAGAAATGGAAGACTCAAAAGCCTGTATTCTAATAATTAAACAGCACAAAGTTATTGCAATCCAAGCATACTTTTAATTAACCAGAACCAATCAAAAAAGCTTAAGTAAAATATAATTAATTTTATAGATATTTCAGAGCTTCTTAATAGAATAAATCTCTTGTGTGAAATATTTAGGTAATGACTACCATAAAGCAGATTGCTTTAGAGTGCAATAATGTATTCTGAAAGAGACTTTTTTTCTGTGTCAGTTGGGAAGAAGATGTCATTACACTTGGCAGTGTATTCACTGTGTCTAATACTAAATGAGCTGTAGCTGAGTAAACCTGAAATGTATGTCAACGTTTCCAGAGTACCTGCCATTCTGCCCATAAACATGCATCATCACTGTGATTATCCCTAAAATATTTTATAAAGTCTGTTCTCTTACTCTCTTTTTTCTCTTTTCTTTTTCACTTCTTCACCTCACCTTGAATAAACTAGAGACAAGCTGTACTCATGAAAAAAATCTGGTAGGCACTAAGAGACAGTCCATTACTTGCTACTTCTGTAAGTCCTACCTGTGGCCACCCACAAACAGAGCAGATTCGTATTTTTTTTAGTTTATTCTTGTTTTCTTGTTTCTGTGTTCTGACATATTTTCAAATTTACAACTACTGAATACTAGAATTCCTGGAAGTGAGTGAAGCTAGAAACCATCCGCTACAGCTTTGGTATGTTTGATTTCCAGAGGTACTACTGTTCGAGTGACATGAGAACATTGTGATCCACTGCCATTCATTATGTATATCTGCATCTATGAAAGTTTCTAAAAATACCACAAAGTTTGTTATGTACTGCTACAGTGAACAATTCTCATTAATTTTGGAAATGCATGCAATTTATGCTGGTATTGAACACGCACTAATGGATGGAAAGGTCTGATTCCACAGTGAAGGAGCAGATGGTGTTTGCCTTGAGGAGTTTGCCACCTGAAAATACAAAGGAAATGTAGGGTTAGGTTGTCTACATGTAAATGAAGGGCTCACTACACAGGAGTAGAGTGGGGATGAAAAGTCAGGAGAGGAACGAGAAACAGCCTGTTGGGAAACACCCTGAGAGTTCCAAACATTTTTAGTTTTGTTTGATAGGGGTTTGGGTAGGTGGAGATCAGTTAAACAGGACAAAGAAAAAGCAGGGAGATAGAGGCAAGGGCATTTCAGGATGTGGAGAGAAGAGGGGAGCGGGTATGTGATGAAGATGAGGGTAGAGAAAGGGAGAAGTGTGGGGGTGAGATGTGTTGCAACAATCAGCACGTGGGAAAGGATAATTAAAAATCATGAACGTCTGTCAGCCATTAAGCTGCTTTTACCTTTGCTATGTCAGCTTCATTGTCAGAGTGGAACCTCCCTGTAGTCTCTTCCTCATTCCAGGCTGCTTCTGTCATTGTTTAACACAGTTGTGCATGAACAGCATGTGCAGACTGAAGCCATAAAATTATACAGTGTGCTTAATTGAAAGATTGAAAAATTGCTTTACAGTGACAGTCTACACAATGGTTGGCACTTAGGGACTGGTCTTATACTACTGTACTCAGTAAGTGAAATCTACTGTTGTAACTTTTAAGCGTGAAAGAAATGATTTTTCCTTTGGCAGAAGGAAATTTTTCTTACATCACATTAACTTTTAGGGCTGGGAGAGGATTCTCTCCCTTTACCTACCTCTTTTAAAGATTCAAATCACTAATAATACTTCTTGCTTATGTGAGAAAGGAAGGCTTGATCTCAAAAGTATTCTCTGTGTGTGTGTATTTCCTTAGCAAATGATATATTAATTTTTCTTAATGTTGAAGTGTTTTAGTTATGTGCTGAGATATTTTACTTCCGCTTCAAAACCGGTAGTAGGTTTACAGTAAATAAACATTCCACTGATAAATCCCAAATAAGCTCTACATCTTTTATTACTGCCACCCTTCCCTTCTCAGGAAAAAAAAAAAATCCAGCTGAGGTCCAATTTTATCTGTCTTTCTCCTTGATCTCCATAGCTTGTGTGAATGCAGAAGATTGTTTTTCTGAAAAACCACATTAAACCAGAAGAGTTTGAAATGGGGAGACCCTATGTCCTCTGATTTCTTCCATAAGACATGATGAAAACAGAAAAGCAGATACTAACTGAATCTAAATTGTTGGAATAGTGACAATATCATGGCTGAGCCATAGAGGATGCATGCCTGGTGATTTAAATTCAGTTACTGGCTGCCAGAATTATGCTCATTGGACTCCAGTATCACAAATCCATAACTACATTTTCCTGTCAAAATTTAGGGAAAATAACACCAGAATAACAAAGAAAACTCAAACAAGCCATTCTCTGTATGAAGTCAGGTGTTTTTGCAATTCAGTAAATCCAGTCCTTCTATCCATAAGCTCAACATTTGCGTGCAAGCACTTAATCTTTTAAGTAGAATTAGAAAAACAAAACATCAACGGAAAATCAATCTGATTTCAATATTTTTCAACAAAGCAGGAATCATCTGACACTGTAGGAACTTCTTATCCCATTTTCTCTGAACAGCAGGGTATCAGCACTTTAGTATTAAGATATTTAATTTTCTCCAGAAATTATACTGAAGACTGCAGTTGTGTTTGTCATTTATAAATATTTGAATTTCATAATTGTTTTCATACAAGATGGAGATAGAACCCACTAGAATCCCTGAAGTGTCGAATAGTCTTATTACTAAAGTCTCACGTTCAGTATGCGGCGTCAAACTTACACCTTTTGATCATATATGCTGAATTGATCACATAAGAATAAACTTTTTTTATTTACTTTTAAAACAGCTTCTCTCATGAAAGTGCAGCTAATGGCACACTTATTTGCAGTCTCTATGCAGTAACACTCCTTTCAAACTAACGCCTCTACCCAGAGCTCATTAACTCAGTACTTACATGCCTTCAGTACAAAGGGATGATTTCAGGACGAGCACTGGGTGTCTGTTCTCCTTTTGCAGAGATTATCCTTTTTCTCCTCTGCTTTAGGCATTGCATGAGTGGACTTATTCCTGAAATACTGTAGCAAGAAATGGCTTCTTCCACTCACTTATTAAATTGTCACCAAATTTTCCTGAGAACCAGATATTCCAAGGCAGCGTATCAGGAAATGTAGGAGATCCTGTAGAAATTCTCACAATGGAAAAGATGTGAATATTCATTTTCCATGAACCTACAAGTTACAATTCTTTGTAAACATAATTTTTCAGCTTTGTAGAATTAAAAAAATCCATTAATATAAAGCATGAATGTTAAGAATGATTGTTTTATACATTTAATATATTTAAAAATATGAGTCTGAATCTGAATGCGATACGACCATATTGTCAAAAAACCTCCTATGTTTTTTAGTATGAAAGTGCTAATTTAAAAAATGTAACTTCAGACATCTTTGGTTTGTTTTTACTTTCTTTTTCCATTCATAGTTTTTCAAACTTCAAGCACGGAGTCCCAGTCAGTGAAAGAGATTCTCGTTCCACTAGAATGATCAAACACCTCATTTCAAGAGTTTTCGAAAGTTTAACTGATGGCATCAAGCTTGGGTATCAAATAGTTAGAGCCTTACTTTGTCATTCTACTGCCATTTAATAAAGAAATGAATCCAGATCTTGTTAACAAAATAAATATCTAAATAAATTTGAGTCTTCTCTTTATTTTGTCCTGATCTCTGTTTTAGATACAAATCCCTGAACTAAGAGAACTGGTGGGATGCGTATGGCACGAGGAGACAGCTAAAGAAGAGATACACCTCCTTTGGACGTGCAAATAGTTAAGTAACTGCAGCAGTGTCTGTATTCTCCTTAACTTCTGAGTTAAACAGGGTCCCAAGGGAAACAAGTAAGAGACTTAAATATCCCATCCTCATGTTTTCCCAGAAAGATAAACACTCGGTCTGTTCTTAGATCAGTAGGCTTGCCTGACTGGCATGACATGACTCCTTTCTAACTGAACTATCAAAAAAACATTGTCTAAGTCTCTATCTAGGTCTACATCTGTGAGAGAAATAAAGCTTCATCTTGGTGATAGAAAGCAGCATGAAGGAGAGCAGTGAACAATGCTAAGGCATATGCAATCCTACGTTTCTGATGCACGTTATTATTTAGGTTTGTTATTGCAATAGTACCTTGAAGCTCCATCCAAGAATTGCCAGCAACTCAAGAACCACTCTAGGGGTTGTCACAGACTGTCATAACAAAACACAGCTCTTGCTCTGGAGACCTTAAATTTAAAAGGGATGACAAATACTCAGCAGATGATTGGGACCCGAAATCAAGATACTTATCAAAAGCATTTGCTACCCATCACAAATCTGTGGCAGAGTCATGAGTAGGTTACTTGTTATGGCATCTTAATTTGTGTTTAACCGTTTTTTTTCACTGTGTGTGTGAGAGATTTAAACCTATGACAAGAAAAGCACAGAAGCAACCATTGATATTCTTATTGCTCAGATAATCAGATGTCTCCTGGAATTTACAGCTGCAATTTATTAAATCCAAAACTGATGTTAGATACTGCATAGTTGAACACTGTAGTGAACAACTTTTGGGCGCCTATTAGGATATCAGCTGCTGTTTAGAACCATGAGGTGAATACTTAAGCCCCACTTTGAAAAGTGAGAAGCAAAGAATAGGGAACTAATGTCAGTTTTCTCCCTGTGAGGATATATTAAGTGAAGCCCCTTATGGATGACTCTGAGATCGTATACCTTTCAACATAGCCATGAATTATCTGGATAGAGAGCAACTAAGAGAAAAGTAGAGTTTACTATGAGTCATAAGTTACTAAAGACAATAAGAAAAAGAAGTTTCCAGCATAGGTCTTTGTAGAACAATCTCACTGAACTGAATGAGTGGGCAATTGACTGGCAGTCAAAACAATACTGTAAAGCTGAAAATGGTATAAAGAAGGATGACGGATGACGGGAATGATTAAAGGTGTGTAGAATGCCTTCAATACAATAGGCAATTAAGTAGACTAGGACTCCTCAGGCTGAGAAATGTATTTTTAAGAGAGATATGGATGATTTCTGAAAAGGATGGGTGGCCTGTAAAAATTTGGATTGGAATACAATTATTTACTCTTTATTCAAATGCAAGAACTAGGGGAAATAAAATTAAATAGACAGGGCCTAGATTAAAAAAAAAAAAAAGAGAGATCACCTCCATGGTAGACAAACTGTGGAACTCTGCCTGTAAGTTGTTGTGGATTTTAGAAAAGTGTTTAGAAAAGTGATTAGACATAGGGGAAGGAATACCCATAGTACTCAACACAAAGTTGCTGGCTGTGGCTGAGGAAGGTTTTCTAATGCAAGTTTATGGAGGATGAGAAAGTAAATAAGGGAACTATATCTATATTCTAGTCCTGTTCTCTAGGCTCCTGCTATTGGTCACTCAAATACTGCAACAGGTGGATTTTTTTTTTGCCTGCCCCTTTACAACTGTTCTTTGGATATTATAGGGCATAATTAGATAACAGCTCACATGATGAGCAGGAAAGCATCTAAACCAGCTGCATATGTGCTGAGGACACATCTGTCAGAGTGGTAAAACACACATTTAACTTCAGCGGCAGCACAGAATCCTATTTGAGGATGCAGAGGTTCTTTCACTAGAATTTGATGGACCTTAGCAGGAAACACCCAGCACCAAACAAGGTCAGGTCTAACAGCATAATTAAGTAGGAAGCTCTTATCTTTTTGCTTTGAACATATTGCAAAATCTGACTCAGGCAATTTGGTTGCTTTTAGATCACCAAGCAGCAAAGAGAGGAGAAAGGCAGGATCAGGTCTGTGGTAGAGCGCCATGGTGTTTGCTCTTGCATCATATGGCTCAGAAAACGAGCTCAGTTTTCACTGAAGTTGAGGCTGATTTGTGAGCACACTAACTTTTCTGGGTCTTGCTACCTTCACAAGGCAGATGTCAGCTGGGGTGAAAGTGTTGCATGAGCAGGTTTTGGAATGGATAATGCAGGCCCTTTAGGGATCTTCTGTGGTGTGTAGTCCCCTTGAGAGCAATTGGATTCCCTTCATCTGTCACATTACCATTCCAGACTTGAAATAAAAAAGTCAGTCTTGATTTAAAATTAGAAAGAGAAAGAAAAAAAAATAAAAGCATTCCACTACTTTGAATGACCTTGTAATGTATTTGGCAGCTTTGACAGGAAGTTTATGAGGTGAAAATAAAAAAGAAAGAAAAAATAATTCAGTGAAGTTTATGAGTGTTTTTACAAATTGTGATTCTCTCTCTTCTAAACCTCTAGCATTGCAAGTGAAGCATTGTGTGGCTGGTATCTTGACTTACCAGTGCTCTCAGGCTCTGCAGGGAGTGTCAGGCCATCAGCACTGATGTTCAGAGCAAAGCTGTGAAAACAAACCCCAGTAGATTAGTTGGGCTGCTGACCAGGTTATTTAGTGTTAACCACTTTGTGTGCCCTTACCTCTCAACCAAATAATTACTCCTTTCCATTCTTTTATTTGTGCTTACACTTATCAAGGAAAACAGTGTTTGCAAGGGGATATTTTATTAAATAGGATGATTCATTTAGGAAATGTTTCTTTGACTCTAGAATGCCAATATATTCTGCTCTTTAATTTAGAAGGCAAACAACACAGAAGACAAACATCAAATTGTTAGCCATCTGAAATCACTTGATTGCCTGAAAGAGATATTAAGGCAATTGTAGAAATATTGGAGCCTGATTCTGCCATTTTGAGCAGCTGTTCTTATACTGATAGCTTGGCTGTTTACAGTAAGGTCAGTCATGATGTTAGTGTTGTTTTGTGAAAATTAGTATTGGTGTATAGCCTTCAAAATTAAGATGTAAAAAGATGAGGTAGATACTTCAAAGTTGAACATTTCCCTCTCAATATTTCTCTCTCCGTTTATTTTTTCTCACCTTCCAGAAATGTTTTAAAATGATTTGTCAACTTGATTTGTCCTTTTTTTATAACTTAATATATTTGTGGTTGGAAGTAATGGCAGATGAATGAACCAGACCTGTCATTTCTAGGATGAAATCACAGGGAATTAAAGAGGAATTGTTACGCAGATTTTATTAAAGGCACCAGGGATCATGTTCCCTTAAAAGAAAACACTATGCAATGTGCTTTGAAAATAATTTTTTTTTTTGACATTTTAGAACTACAGCACTTTTTAAAGGGTTGTCATTTGTTCTTAACTATTGAGACTTAGCATCAATTTTTTTATTTAGTGCAGCAGTAAAAAACATTAAGCTCGCCCTGGCTTTGTTGTGAATGAGTAGATGTTGTCAAGTTACTAATGCTTCAAGAAATTCACTGACGTATTTTTTCAGCTTTTGTTACTGTAAGGTTTAGGCTTTTTTTTCCTTTTATTTTTTTGTCCGCAAGATTTCTGTTGAATTGTATACAGACAGTGCTTATTCATAACTATCTATGGAAAACCCTGACTAATACTATCATTATCAGTTGCTTTCAGGAACAGTGTGATTTGCTATTAGCACACACATACATGCTGCAAGGTTTGTACTTGTGACAAGACTGACCCAAGATTTATTATTTGCATCATGTCCAAGTCATCGTTTTCAGGCTGACTTGGAGAAGGAGGTTAAACACTCTCAAATACATTTCTCAAACTCTGTATAGGACGGTAGATTTGTCTTCTCTGTGTAGAAAAATTGGCATGACAAGTTGCCAAAAGATCCTCCAGATATGTGCACCAGCACTAGAGATCACGTTTTATCCTTTTGCCATTTCTAAGTATTAATTTTAAGGTTTTGAACAGAATCTGCAAACAGAAAGGACAGATTACTGCAGGAAAAAAGGAGTTAAATAAGTGTCCATAAATCCATTGCTAGGCTACATAAATATCACTGTGGTTAATTCCTCCATTTTTAGACATTCCTCACTTAACTTATTTTTACTTATCAAATTCACACTTCATACCTTGAAAGAGAGGTTAAATAAAATAATCTTGCTCTAGGCTATCTTAATGAACATGAGATGCAAAGTCTAATTTTAAAAAGTAGATTCTTTGTCAATGCTTCCAAACCCAACAATTTACACACAGTTCTAGCTCAAAGCAAATGCTCCAGGAATAACTTGTTTATTGTTTATGCATAAGCTCACTTCAAACTGTTACTCCTGGCGTGGGGAGCAGCTGGAGTAGGCAAGGCATGCATTTGTTTTCCTTCTTTACAATGAGATTATCTCAAAGACATTTATCTCCTTCTCCTCTTTTGTTTTTTTTTTTTTTTTTTTTTTTCAGATAAAACAGGATTGGGCACAGGCATCAGGGAGCAGAAAAGGTGAAACCTCATCTTCATGCAAACCTATACCTTTTCATTAAACCAGTTCACTTAAATCAGTGCTAAACTCATGTAGACACTCTTATTTAGCTTTGAACCATCTGATTTGTAACTTACTTTACCAAACTGGAACAAGTGTATTTGCATAGCCTCCAATTCCTCTGTAATGAAGCAGATTTAAAACCATCAGCAAATCCTAAGCATGCCAACATTTACAGAGAAGCAGCAGACTCCACCTTTTTTTTTTCTCAGTGCTTTAATTTATCATGCGCTAAAAATCCAACAAATGAGTGGGGGAATGTCTGTTTATGGCTTATAGGGCCTGCTGGGGCAGAGCTGCCTCAGATCACCTAAATCCCAAGCTGCAGCGAAAAGATTGTGAAGTTTATGTCTTTTAAATGGTAAATTTGCTGTATATTAGATGAAATTCAACTTTACTGTAAGTACATTTCATGAAGTTTTCTGGCTATATGATTAGAAATTACATTACTAAATAGTTGTAAGGAATTCTTTCTTCCCTTCCCCGCTAGATCTACTGGAGAATATATCACAAAGGCAGCGAGTCTGTCAGAGCTAAATACGTGCTCTAAGTACTCTGGATGGCATCTGGGGCAGCAACTTGCCACTAGCTGAAGAAGCAGTACCTCCCCACACAACAGGGACTTCTCTGCTCTTGCTCTACAGATGGCCTAACTGCAAAGAAAGGAAAGGGGAATATTGTGGAGATGAAAAAGATTTTTCCCTCTGTCAACTCCTCATTTTGGGTTGGTTGGAAGTGATTTTATTTATTGGGAAATACAGAGGGACGCTTAGCCTGTGGCTCATACACCCAGACAGCGACACCTCCTAGATTTTCACAAGCAGGCAGTGGTCCAGGAAAAACACTTGCTTTTGGCTGCCATCTTTTCTGGATCCTAATGGTCCCTCCTCTGTCATTTTAGTCTGAGGCTTTTTCTGTCATACATTCATGGTCTGCTTTCTTACCCGCATTAGGACACAGTCTTCAGGAATTCTTTGCATTGAAGCAATTGGACTTTAACAACCTTTGGTTTAGAGGAGTGTTTGGCTTCCTTTGGTGCTCAGACTGATTGTGTCGTTAAGGGGATAGATTGTGGGTTTGCTCATACTTTATCACTAAGAGATTAGGTTTTCTAGGTGGGCAAATCCTTTACTTCTTCTCAAGGGAAGAGGTACCTAAAAGGAGGTTGTAGTCAGGCAGGGGTTGGTCTCTTCTCTCAGGTGGCCAGTGGCAGAACTAGAGGGCATGGACTTAAGCTTCGTTGGGGAAAGTTTAGGCTTGATGTGAGGAAAAAGTTCTTCACTGAAAGGGTGATTGGCCATTGGAATGGGCTGCCCAGGGAGGTGGTGGAGTCACCGACCCTGGAGGTGTTTAAGGGGAGACTGGATGAGGCACTGAGTGCCATGGTTTAGATGATGGTTGGTGTTAGTGTTGGTGTTGGTGTTGGGTTATAGGTTGGACTTGATAATCTCAGAGGTCCTTTCCAACCTTGTAATACTGTGATACTGTGATACTGTGAAGGGGCCTTTTAATGTGCTACCTCTCCACATAGCATTTCTCTTGTAACAAACATGAAAAAAATTGTCATTTCCTTCCAACACACTGGCCTGGAAGTGGCAACTTCTAAGTTATGAGGACAGGTGCTGAGTTTCTGCTTACCTAGTATGAGAAGCATGATAGGCATGTAGCATCTAATTTTTCAGTGCCAAAATCCCATCAAATCTTGAATGGTATGTTTCCACCTCTTCGAATCACTTTGCATGTGGGCAGTCCCTTCCGCTGTTGAAGCCTTTTTACCATCTGTATCAGGTAGGTCTATTGTATTTATCACAAAGGTCAGCTGAGATGACTGTGTATAACACACTTCAAAGTTCTATGTAAGAATATGAAATGCTGTCTCATTTGGAAAGGCCTGTGATTTGTTCAGATTTGGAAGAAAATATATGAATTGTACTAATTTGGGTGGGCCAGTTGCTAAGCTGTTGATTCAATCCTGGGAGAAGAAGTTGGAGCAAGGGATCAAGAAAGAGGGCAGAACATTGATGGAAGTGAAATAGAGAGTAGCTGAAAGAGGGATGGGGCAATAAGTGCTGAAAGATGCTATCAGAGAGGATTGGGAAAAAAAAACCGAGCATGTGTCCTGGTTGCAGTCATTGCACAATGATACAGGTGGAAGATTTATATGACCGAGGAATCATCTTATCAGAGCATGGTGAGGTATATCGCAGAACACAACTGTAAATAAGCACAATAAAGACCTCATCATTCTGCAAGAAAACCAAAATGAAACAGAACAGGTAAGGCTTCCTCAATGTCCCAGCATTTGGAAAGAGCCTGTAAGTACTTCTACAGGATTATGGCACTGATAAGAGCCTTGCTTGAATAAGACTGAGGTTGTTCTTCTGTTAATTCCAGTCTGGAAAATGTTAATGCATTAAATCCAGAAAGATATTTTGCAAATAAGGTAGTGAACATATGCCTTTCTGAGGCAGAGCTGTGCCTTGGGGAGGAGTTGCTAGAATGATTATAGCTCTGTGATGCCTATCTCAGAACAACTCCTCTGGATTGTGTCAAACACTAATGAAAAAAAGATAAAATTAGTCTGTCCGATGAACAGGTGTGAAGCTGCTTGCAGATTTGATGGAAGTTTGGTGATGGTTATTAGGATCTGTGTAGGAAAAGGAGGAGAGAACAAAAGAAAGAGCAAAGGTGTTTGTGGGAATTGTCATTAAAACCAGACCAAGATTCAACCTTCACAGAGGAGATACTGCAGTTCTACTATAATGAGGAAATTAAGCCAATAAGGAGTGCACGCTCTCAAAGTCAGAGGACTATAACACAAGCTTGTTTAGAATTACTGTTATATTGTGGTACAGTTCACAAAGAAATAGATGTGAATATTTCAGAAAGCAGTCATCAAGCACCTTGTTGTTTGCCAAGAAAAATAGGCAATTATGAACATTATGTCCAACTATGCATCACATCGGGTCCAATCAAAACGATTCAAATCCAGTCAAGCATTGCTTTCACACATAAAAACCTATCCTACGCTTGATTATACCTCAGCATACCAGGTATGCAGCCCAGGATGTTGGCCAATAACAATATTCCATTGTCTAGGAATTTTAATCCATACATCTATATTTATAAATGTCATAAATTTGATTTCAAAAGATTACAATTATCAAACCCTTGCTGTTTTCTTTTTTTTTCTGTCCAAATCTGTTAAAAAGCTTTTGAAATTAAAAGCAAACAAATAAACAACATCTGATGAAATGGGGGCACTATCAAGCTTTTAAGTGGAAAAACTGGACATAGAAAATGACTTAGCTTTTCTACCGTTCTTTACCCCTCCCCAGGTGATTCTGCCTCTCAGCAGACTAAAATTGTTATATGGAGAAAGTGGTTTAGGCTGTACATACCCAGACTGAGAAGAAATTGGTTCAATATAGATACATTAAAAACAAACAAACTAACAAGCCTTGCAGGCACTTTTGTGGTCTCATAGAAACAATGAATTCTCTTCCCCCTACTGCTCTGCTGTGGTAACTAATTAGCTTTTTTCCCTACAAAAGCCCTTTATGTTGGAGATTTATTCTAAAAATGTGTCACTTGCTGGTATGCAAGCACCAGGTCATCTCAGCAAGTGTCAATAGCACTGGGAGTCTTAGCACAGTTGAGTGACCAGTGTTTTTACATTATGTCAATTTGACCTGCTATGAGTATGCTATTGAATTTACAACACTGGCAAACCAACTGAAGTAGGACTCTCCACACTTAAAGCAAATGGAACTGAGTTACTGTTAGCAAAACAAGGAATTTTCTGCTTCCTAAAGTCTGCTCCGAGATTCAGCCTTCTGGGTTTACACTGCTCTGCCACCCACTGGATGAGTACTTCCTTCCACCGCGTCTATCCCAATTAGTTTTTTTCTTTGTTTTTCCCTAGTGCAGCTTTTAGTGAGAGACATTTGCCTGATTTCTTTTTGTAATAAAAATGATGGCTAAAATATCTCTGCCAAAAATCTTTTTCCAAGATCAATGTTGCTGTCAAACACTCCAGACAAACTAAATGATCAACTTCTGAGTACAATGGCCACGGCTTAACTGAAAGTAAGATTTTATCACCGATACTAAAAATAGCACATATAAACTTAAATAGGAAAACAGAGAGATTAAATACCTTTGGGCTCTCACTTCATGACCAGATGTTCCAGGAATCTCTGAGAGACCCTTCCCCAGGGAAAAGACATGTACAGTAGCTGATAAAAAAGGTATTTTTTCAGACACTATCAAAGGTAAAGCTGCACAGAGGTAGACGATTTCATTTTATTGCAGCTAGTGCTGGAATGTGCCTGCCAGAAACAGGAATGCTTCCTTCATTTAGCCTGAATTATCATTACAAGAACTAACAAAGCTCCTTCATAAACTACTGGAGCTTAACTTTGGCACAAGTCCAACAAAGTTACACAACTTGCTTAACACCATGAAGAATATAATGCTTCTATTTATCCTTAAAATAATGTCCACTATTTTTTTCACAGAAATTGTACCAGAATTCTTGAATTAATTCTGATGACATGTAGGAACAAAGGCGATTTATTTTTCGCATCAGAATAGGTAGAATAGGATCTATATTTTGAAAGCCACTCATGAACCTGCAAGCTCCTGTAGGTATTTGAGATGCTATTTAGATACTGAGCTGAATTTCTTGATAGGGGTGGTAGGCATTTGAAAGCCTTTGCAGCGAGCTAGTTGGCAGTATACAGCTGGGTTCTTTAGGCATGAGCCACTCCCTTCTCACACCCACCTGCTGGATGACTTGTACCTCTACCTAATTTAGATGAGTGTTAACCTTTTCTCCTCTTAGGGCCCAAGAGAATTTCCCTGGTTATTTGCTCTGTGTAGCCAGCCCTGCTTTTCAGCATCTGTGGTCTAGCCACTTTCCTTAAGACCCCTTCACTGTGGGTCTAGGGTAAATTGGTATCAAATTGGAATATGGGTTAAGCAGACACTGTTTATGGCAGTACTTTTTGTGTATTGCATATGTGTGTGTGTAAGGGGAATGTTACCCTTACGCAAACAATGATGATGTAATCCAATGCGTCAGTGCTTTATGACTTTCTTACAGTTAGCTTTGGTTCTCCCTCTGCTCTTCAGTCCAGCAACCTCATACACACTGTTTTCCCTCTTATCTTTATGAGCTAGCTAAGAATTTGCATTCAGAAAGATCTTAAGGTATCTAAAACATACAATTGCTAAAATTCCTTTGATTTTAACGGGAATTGGAAGCCTAATTAAGAGCTAGATGTTTGACTGTGCTTGCAGACCTGAGTGTCGGCGAGTGGTTAACAGCCTTCTCAGTTTGTGAGAAAAATGAAAGATTTATGAGTATTTTTTTGAGCAATGTGAGAAAATACTTTGAGTGCTCTGAGAATCCTAACATTACTGCACAGGTATTAATCTGATTTCACTTTTCATGTTGATGTCTATTCATAAATGCATTAAAGGATCAGCAAATTAAAATCCAAATATGATATCAGTTTGGAGCACAGATGAGGAACAATATGAAAAATATACCTGGAGTGCTTTTTACTTGAACTTTGTAGGTAACTGTATTAAGATGCTGAAAGTATTTATAGCTTTTGACTTTTAACCGTATTATGTCCTTTCCCTTATTTCTTGTTCTCAGCAAATGTCAAGTGGATGTTGTGTGGAACTGAGAAAGACCAAGCTTGAGAGAACATCCACCTTCAATAAGTGGAACTCCAGATTACACAAAGCTGCAGGCATAAAGGCAGCTGAAAAAGCATGTTCGGTCTGAAAATGAAACAATTTTCTCTAGAAAAATGAACACAAAATTTAAAGCAGGGATTTAACTGAAATCATCATACTTTTAGAAAGTGTACTTTGTATCTAACTGTATTTGTAGCCAAATCAGTAATGTGGGTTTTAGTTCTGAAACTTTCTATTTCCTTTCCCTAGAGTTGGCATATTTATATAAAATACCCAGTCCAAATATGCACTCTGTTCCTAAGAATTATGATCTACCAAGCAAGTCTGAATTTCTGAAAATTATGAACTACCCAGTGAGCATGAATTTCTTTATAAATTTAAGACATTCTTTTAAGAAGAGCATATAAATGCTGTGAGCAGGATATTTTTACAGAGATGTAATTCATCTCCGTGGGATTGTATCTGACTTATCTCAATATAAAAGAGCCATGAACCAAGGCTTGCTTTGTAAAACATGTACAGAGTACAGGTGATGACTTGAGCTGTGAAAACTCATGTTATAAAACCTGCATCCACACATTCTGAAAGCTCAGCCAGGTTTGTCAAAGGTTTAGCTGAAGTTGTGAACCTTTCAAGTAAATCTATGGCTAATTTTGAGCGAATCTTGGCTGATTTATGGTTACATGTATCTGACATGCCAAGGTTCAGCTTTTTTTTCTTACTCTGTTAGACTTGGGGTTATTTTTTTTTATTTGAGCCTGGAATGCAAACTGAGTTTCATAAGAGACAGTCCCCTAGAAACTAAAACCAAGGACACTGATAAAAATATGAGGATGGAAATTGCAGAATTTCAGACAGGTCTAGATGCAGCAAAATGTCTTTTTCAGCCTCTTTCATACCTGTGGTCCACACTGAGAATAAAATTGAAATGTGTTTAAAAGAGCTTCAGCTGAGTGGAATGATTCACCTTTGAAAAGATAATGGCAGAAGAGGTAAACAAATGCAGTTTGTCAAGAGGAGATGCAAAATAACTGTTTATGTTCTAAATCATATTGCGAGCTAAAGTTTCCTCATAATTTCACATATAGGAAAACTCAGCACGTGACAAATACTCAGAACCAGAAAATGGAAACAACATTTCTAGGATACTTATGTCCTATCTAAGTTTGGCTACTATAGCCGATAAAACTCAACTGTGTGACTGTAATTTGCAGCAGGCCCAGACCCGCTGGTACGCTGGTATCCGTTGACGGTTTTTGTCTCCTCTTGTGTTTGGTATAACTCCATATTTGCTCCAGGTTTGGCTGGATAGGCAGAGGAGCTATGTGGCCACATGGATGCACTGAAAGACGCCACATTTTACTGAGGTTGCTAGCTTTTCACCCTTCACACAAATCTATGTCTCCACTGCCAAGAACTGAACTGAGGCTTTGGTGAGGCTGGACGGGTCTTCCCTGCACAGTCATCAGCGAGAATAAGTCTCCACCAAAGGAGAGATCAAAGCACCTCAGGTTCTGTTCCACAGGAAGGGGAGAAGCAGGGGAGGGAAATGAGAAAACATTTGTTCTTTTTTTCCTTCAAACAAGGTGGATGTGTATATATATATATGTATATATGTATATGGGCCTCCTGGAAAGTGAGAAATACTCCCAGCTTTTGCAGATAGACATAGCTTTGCTTGGACTCGTGCCTTTAATTGCCCTCTGGAGGAAGCTGTCAGTGTCCCGTGATGATACGAGGATCTCAGGGAGACCTGTATTTCTGTGTAGGTATACAAATACCATGCCTGAAGAGAGGTGTACTCATCGTCCTCTGTTTCTTTAATTTGTCACATATATTTAAGTAATTTTATTTCATTACTTAGGTAGATTAAACAGATAATAATGACCTTGAAGTCAGGTATGACAACTTTCACATTAAATTTCAACCTCATGTCCTGAACTGTACTCAGTCTATAAAAGGAAAACGTGAATATATGTAGAATATGGAGGATATTGTTTCCTGTCATCTGGAGTATGATTTTTGTTGTTCTAAGTGATTGCTTTTTATGTCTACCTTGAAATAGAGTTCTTGTAATTGTGTTGTTTACTTCTCTGGAGAAGGTGGTTTGTTTTCCTATTCTCTTTTGAAATTTAATGAATACTTTCATGAAATGTGAGGACCTGAATAGAAAAGACCTGCTTATGGCCTGATTCTCCTGGCTGTATACATATATAGGTTACCACAGTCTCAGTATCCAAGGGTTTCCCTCCAGCAGCATCAAAACATAAAGAGCAAGAAGCAGGCAGGAGATAGAGAAACCAACTACTAATTATTAAATAACTATTCCTACTACTAAATTAGGTACTTTGTACCAAAAATAAACTGACTATGGCAATCTGTTTCTGGTAACAGTGGTTGTATAGATAAAGTAAGAAGGCGAGACTAGATCATTTATCAAGAGAGTTATAAAACCAGCTAGCAGATAGTTAAGTGTTGACATTATCTTTCACTGGATGAACAAATGTCAGCTATGTAATGAAATGAAAATCAACTATGTTCCACCCTGGGTTTAAACGTTTGGAAAGGAACACCTTCATGATTTTCTTAATGTGTTTTGTTAATTAAGTCAGTGGGACATGTGCTCCCAAGTCCTTCAGGCATTGCTGGAAGTGTCCCCTTATGTCAAGCTGACAAAATTTATTAATGTGATTCAAAAAGCATACCAAATCCCACCCTGTACTCCAAGAACTCTGCCAGTTATTTAAAGCTACAAAACTAAATAATGGTCTCACAGACTCATAGTTCATGGTACATGCTCCAGCTCTTCCCCATTCTTCCCTCTGTCCATCTTAAATGTCAGTCAAAACAAGTAGGTCTGCAGCGCCATCTCAAAGGCACCATGTCTGAGGTACTTAGCCTTAAAGTAGGGAATGCACGCTAAAGTGGTGATACCAGGGTGGATGACATAAGGCTGTCATGGACAATGGGGGGAGGTGTGATGAAGCTGAGATGGGACACATTTGGCATTTTTGCCAAGGCTGAGGAAGTGCTAAATAGAGTACTATGAAACACTGTGATATGGATGTGGTACATGATGATGCCAGGAGAGGTATAGCAAAGGCAGAGCTTAGCAGAGTGGTGATGGTCAAAGCATGGATACAGATGAATTTTAGCAGCTGGGGAGGTTTTCACTAGGTGTTGGCTCTGACATTTCAAAAAAGGCCTATACAAACAGAAAGATTTTGTTCTTCTGATTGCAATGGAAGGATCACGAAGACGAAGCAGATCTTTGCTAGTCTTGCAACTCTGCCTACTGAAAACTTGCTATTGTTTCTGACACGTGGGTTGTACGATGAGTCCAGACGGGACTCTGAGGGAACAGATAATTTTAAGTTGAATTTGAAAATCTCTGAGGTCTTGAATATGGCATCTTAGTTGCATTTTTTATTCTGTAACTCTATATCACATACCGTTCGATGAAGTCAAAATATTTGGATGGATTGAACTGGCCTCTGTCACAGCAACTAAGAGAGGGACTAACAGCTATAAAAATTGTCAGCCTTTGTGTGGATATGGTCTAGAATCATAGAAACACAGAAATATAAAGCTGAATATGACATGAGGTGTTCTGTCCATGGCTCTTTTTTTCTTCATTGCTGCAGCCATCTTCACCCTTGCCTGGAAGACCTGAGAAACAAGGTGCAGAGGAAAGTCTGCACTCTTTGTTCTCTGTACAGGAAACTATCAACTGCATTCTAGGTGTGGGTCTACTACACCAATGAGCTAAACTTGCCTGAAAATGTTCCCAGGCTCTGACTGCTGGACGAGGGAACAGACCACATTCTTACTAATAAATTTCCTCATTCTCTGAAATTAGGTGCCTGTGTGAAAAAGTAACTATTGGAAATGGGCCTAGAAATATTTGGTCTCCCAAGTTGGTTTGGGAAATTTTTGAAAGAATGTTGGATGGTATGTGTGCCAAAATGTGCCAGGAAACAGTTTGACAATTTAGGTAATGTCTGTATTAGGAAAAAGGCCCAATAAAAACAGATCTGTGGAAGAAAACATCTGGTGCTGAGGATCACATCCATACTGACATTCACACTCTTTATTTCATAGAGTTTTACTGTTGCCTGACTCTAACCTGCTCCTTTGGACTAAATGTCCATTAGCAGGCAAAGTGCATTAGTTGCCCTCTGAGGTTGCTTCTCCAGGTTTATTTTTATCTGAAAGGAATTAATTTTGCACATTCCACATGTGATGTGAACCAAAGTGCAGGAAGTGGGAACTACTGGAATATTTGCTTCAGTAGTGTCTCCTGATCTGAACTAAAATGCTACCACAGATACACCCAGAGACAGCTGTGTCCTGATGTCACAGTTTAATTTACCAGTTCACCCAGTTGAATTGCACGTAAATATTATGTGAGACTTTGACATTTGAAGTGGAAATTGGATTTAAAATTTTATTGTTAAATTGAGTATATCTCTCCTGAATGTTTGCATTGTCATTCTTCATGTGCCCAGAATAAATTTGGGAAAGCTTGCAAGAGGACTCAAAAAGCACAACTGTTGTATATAGACTGTGTTCATGAAGCATTTTAAGTGCGGCTTGCTAATGTATATGAGAAGGAAAAAAAAAGGAGGGAGAGAGAGGCTGTGAACATTAAAGGGAAAAAGAAAGACTTAAGGACTTAAGCAGGATTTCTTCTTCTTATAGACTAGAAAAATCCTCACAGTAAATTTATAACCAGAATTTCCAGTCCTGACTAGAACGAATGATGTTTGGCACAGTATATCTGTAGGTCATGAGCTTTAATTACACTGCATTATCTTTCACTGTAAGATCTGGACAGCAGTTGCCTTTAGGTTGGAATCCAAATTGATAAGGGGCTTTTTATCACTACACAGTACACCAGATGTAGTTTGTAAGGAATAGATAGAAATCTGCTGTACCTACCTGCCTATTCTAGTTGAAGTTGTCTCCAGGGAACAGATACCAGAAACTTCAGATTTAGAATGCTTTAAAAGAAAGATTCCTGGCAAATGTGATGGCAAAAGTGGTATTTAAAGAAGAGCTGTGTAATATAGTACCTAAATTATTTTACAGTCCCACTGCTATTTTAGTATGCTAGCATGATATCAGAACCACTTGCTCTTGACTTGTACCTTGTCTATAATGATGTTATGCATAATGCAGCAAAAGGAATTCCTCATTCCAGAGCAGCGGAACACAAGTGAACAGAAATGCTTTTTACAACTCATCTCTTCTGGATCAGAGTAATCTTCAAACTTGCCTTATCATGTGAATGAGGTTAGCATCCTTGAGCTTTACTATTACAGTTACACATACTTATCCTATATTTTTGCTATACTTGTGTTAACTGAAAACACACTTTTACAGATTACACAGGCTTGGTTTCTTCTGTTAGATGTTCAATGCATCTATTAAACCCACATGTTTTCAGTGCTTACTGTGAAACACAAGTAAAAATTATTTAAAAATTGTGTAGATATTTAATTTGGGCTAATATTGGCTTAAAAAATCTCATATCAGTATTAGTCCTGGGGGGAAAAAAAGATTAAAAAAAGAAGAAAATCCTAATAATTGGAAAATTATTCCTTTTGTTGCAACTGTTATATTTTTATTTTTCCTAATAAAGTTTTTGATTTCTGTATTTGTAAAACATAGATTAAAACCAATATATATCTGAAGGTTAAAGTTTATGCAATAGATTCTTATTGTGGCCACGTTGCACATGCATTTCCATCTTAAGCATTTTATACCTTCATTGTATATTTTGTATACTAAGTATAAAGCATATAAGTGATAGGGTGACTACTTTTCAGTGCTAATGAACCCCATATATGCTGCTTTAAAACCAATCAAACAAAAGGTACTGTAATATTTGACTCTAATGCCTTTGGTGGTACCTAGTACATTATGTGTCTGAACTGCATTGTTTGTCTCATTTAGATTTCAAGGTTTTTATGGCAAAGTGTATGTTCCATCTGCATTTTGTGTCTTGCTGAACATTTGACAGTTTCTACTCCATCATAATTAGAACAGCAAAAGCTATAATCGCTGTCTTAGAGAAAAAAAGATCCCATGAAGCTTCCTCCATTGAATGGTCAATGCATACTTTCTTAACTGAAGAGAACCATAAAAGTCAAGCAACTTCTTATTCGAAGTCATGCGTTTTACCCCTTCCCATTAAATCTATACTGTCATCTCATTGTATCAAAACAGTTCAACTAGTTGGATGTTTGTGCTGCTGTTGGCTTCCTAGCTTTCCAGTCTGCAGATTTTAGATTTTTTTGCTAGTTCAACACTACTGAACCCTCATTTTCCAGGAAAGAATACTGTAGAAAGGATCCTGGAAATGCCCTCTGGGCATATTTACATATTCAACTATGCTCTGCTTTCATCTGTTTTTTGTAAACCAGAAAGGTATGAGCCAGTTTTTTGTCCAAAAGCCATGTATGTATGTCAGAAACTCAGCTATAATTGTGGTAATAAATCAGGACCTGCATTAAAATCATGGGCTCATTTGCCCAAAGAGCTCTGAGTCCGGAGCTGGCACTCTCCCTGGTGGACGTGGACACACAGCTGGAAGCAGTGTGCAGGTGATTACTTAAAAATTCCCAATGGAATAGGGTCAAGAACTGGCATCCTGCGCTGTTGCCAGATTTCTGTCAACATTTAGGCCTCTTCCCCAGTGCCAGATATCTGGGTCTGGGTGAGTGAATTACGGTATACTTTTCTTCCATGGTGCTTAGAAAAGAAACAGTAGGTGCCTACTTCAGTACTGATGTTAAATATTTACCTAACATTGTCAAAATTAGTGATAAAAGGAGAATCTATATTTTAACGGGAATATACTGGCAGTAAGCTTTGTTTATAATAGTAATTCAGTATTTGTATTGCCAGGATATGCTGCCTGATTTTCTTTTTCTGTAGGTTCAAAGAGGCAAGGATCACTAATGGAAAGTACAGAGTAAGTTTTAGCTCTTATCTAGAGTAAAAAGGCTCATATCTCAGTTATTTTTGTCCCTGGATGGCCTATTTGTGCTTTCCTCCAGTTGTCTGTACTGAGATTTTGTGCCTGGGATCAAAAATATTTTTTAAGTAGCTTCTATTCTAAATCTTGTTTTGGCATTCAACTACTTGGGCTTTCTTTTGAACACTAACCCTCCCTATACAAACAGGAACATTCCTTATATGGTTGTGTTCTGGAATCATTAATACCACTATGAGTTTTGTTGTTGATTGAATACAGCCAAGATTTCACCTTCACTCCCCCCAAAACTATGCAAAATTCTTTCAAGGTTTCTCTTTTTTTTTTTTTTTTTTTAATCTACCAAACATGTTTGAACTGGCATAAACATGGGGACGCCATGAACACTGGAGTGGTTATGGAAAATGTCTCATTGGTATGAATTAAATATGGTGCATAGTTTAGGAGTCTGCAGACTTCCTGGTGCGGATATAGTGACAGCAAAAGCCATTCCTCTCATCTATGTATAGGAGAAGGAGAAAACATGTAACTATTCAACCAAAGTTCACGTATACTGCAGTCTCAGAAATCATGGTATAGATGCTTCTCATAAAGGTTGTTAATTCATGCATTTTTTTTAACCTGATCTAAAAGCCTTGGTATGCATGCGCATGTAAGTATAAATATACATGTGAATAAATAAAAAGATTATTCACTGAGCTACGCACTAAAATTTAAACAGATTATAAATCCTCTTTTTTAAAAAAAAGGCTAATATTGCCTGTTTTAATAATTTTCCTGTAAAATAGTTACACAGAATTCCTGCATAGTGGCGCAAAAAAAATAAACTACTATGTGAAGTCTATGAAAGCTTAGGTCTGCTCTGCACAAAGACAACATGTGCAACTCTTTCACATAAAATACTTTAACTCTCTTCTTTACTTGTATACCACACATAAACTACTCCAGTCTTGAGTCATTTTCTTCTCAGGGCAAGGAGTAAAGAGATTCTGCAGTTCTGTTTTCAAATGTTTTAGAGGTGTTTGGTGTTACATTTTAATTATGTGTATAGACAGATTCAATGATTTATGAACTATATTTACAATATATAAGATCCAAAGACTTTGGAGAAGGTTCAGGTAGAGTGTTTTTAGTGCTCATAGTGCCTGTTGTGGTCTTGAGTCTGTCTATGGCTGCCTAAAAGGAGGCTGTGGCAGAGCGAGTGTTGATCTCTTCTCTCAAGTGAAAGGTGATAGTACAAGGGGAAGTGGCCATAAGTTGTGCCAGGGGAGGTTCAGACTGGGTATTAGGAAGAATTTCTTTACTGAAAGGGTGGTCAGGCACTGGCACAGCTGTCCAGGGAGGTGGCTGAGTCACCATCCCTGGAGGTATTTAAAAAATGAGTAGATGAGTTTTTGAAGGACATGGTTTAGCAGAAGATGGGTACAGTTGGACTCAATGATCTCAAAGGTCTTTTCCAACTGGAAGATTCTATGATTCTATGATTAAACCAAATTGAAGGGTATAGAGAGATACATGGAGTTTATAGAATTCAGTATTGTCCACTGTTACTGATCATGAATTACAGAAACTCTAGTGTTAATTGGGCCCAAATAAATTAAGTTCTTGCTGGATTTCATGGAATTTCTCTTCAGGAATTTATGCTTTGTCCTGTTCTGATAAGAGATATCCTTCCTTCCCTCATCCTCTCTGCCAAGGATAAATGTCAAACCAGTTATAAGCTTTTATACCTGGTTATGCATAGCATGAAATTGCTCTTGTCTTCACGTGATTAACGTTATTAACATCAATGGGACTACTGAAGTAGTGGCTGAGGTGGATTTGACTGTGTAAATACACACTGTTCTGTGTATGATAACGATGTGCCATCTCTCTTAGCCTCTATATCAGTTTATTTTTTTCTGAAGCATCTTACTATACATTTTAGGTCGTCTCTTTTTGTCTGAAAAACAGTTATAGTAGGAAACAGATGTGCCATCTGTATAACCATTGCTATTGTCACTTCATCACATTTTCAAATTCAAAAACTGTACATAATGTAAAGTTAAAGTGTACTGTAAAAGTTAGGTACGTGTGCCTTTGTTAATTTTAAAGCAATTTCCTTTGTGAAAGAGATGGTTTGAGAACCTGCTCTCATTGATATCAGATATACTCTTGTCACTTATTTTAAAGGGGGAAGAATTGGGACCATAATTTAATTTGATGACTTGATCATGAAGTGACTCTAGTTGCCACTGAGTATTTATCAGTGACTTTGTTGCAAATGAACAATAACCACCTTCATCTTAGATCAAAAAAGAGGGAGAAGATAAGGAGAATGTTCTGCAATACAGCATCATCTTTTGTCTTATTTTTATGGCAGTTATTTGCACTTTAAGAATTACTTCATGAATCATGACTGATTGTAGTAAGTCAGCGAAGTCAGGCTGAGGCCTGAGCATACTAAAAGATCTCTAGTAAGGACCCGATTCAGGTCTTATTCAAGACTTTTGGATTTTTTTCATGGGCCATGAATATAAAGTTGATCTCGCTCTGCATTAGGAATTCTTTATTTCCCTAATTAGAATCATAGCCTCACAAACCTAACACTGCCAAGTTCAAAACTAAACCACACCCCTAGAGTGCTACATCTATACATCTTTTAAATACCTCCAGGAATGGTGGTTCAACCACTTCCCTGGGCAGCCTGCTCCAAGTTTTGATAACCCGTTCTGTGAAAAAAAATTTCCTAATACCCAGCCTAAAGTTTCCTGTGCAACTTGAAGCCATTTCCTCTTGTTTAATCTTGTTTAACTGGGAGAAGAGACCAACACTTACCTTGCTACAACATCCTTCCAAGTAGTTGTAGAGAGGAAGAGCAATAAGGTCTCCCCTCAACCTCATCTTCTCCCAGTTCTCTCAGCTGCTCCTCATAAGAATTGTGCTGCTTCAGACCCTTCACCAGCTTTGTTGCCCTTCTTTGCACACAGTCCAGCATCTCAATGTCTTTCTTCTAGAGAGGGCCCCAAAAATGAACACAGTATTTGAGGTGTAGCCTCACCAGTGCTGAGTAGAGGAGGATGGTCACTTCCCTACTCCTGCTGGCCACACTATCTCTGACACAACTTAGGATGCTGTTGGCCACCTTGGCCAGCTGGACACACTGCTGGCTCATATTCAGTCAGCTATCGACAAAAATCTCCTTGTCTTTTTCTGCTGGGCAGCTTTCCAACCATTTTTCCCCAAGCCTGTAGCAGAATGGAATTGTAGGACCTGACAATTAGTCTTGTTGAACCTTATACAGTTGCCCTTGACTTATCGATCCAGCATGTTCAGATCACTTTATAGCCTTCCTTCCCTCAAGCAGATCAACACCCTGCACAACTTGATGCTGTCTGCAAACTTACTGAGAGTGCATTTGTTCCCCTGGTCCAGACAATTGATAAAGACACTAAAGAGAACTGGTCCCAGTACTGAGCCCTGGGCAACACTGCTGGTGGCTGGCCGCCAACTGGATTTGACACCATTCACCACCCTTTGGGCCCAGCTGTCCTACCATTTTTTTACCCAGCGAAGAGCATGCCTGTTCAAGCTGTGAACTGCCAGTTTCTCCAGGAGAATTCTGTGGGAATGGTGTCAAAGGCTTTACTGATTGCTAGGTAAACAACATCCGCAGGCTTTGTCTCACACATTAAGAAGGTCACCTTATCATAGAAGGAGACCAGGTTTATCAAGCAGGATCTGCTTTTAGTTAACTCATATTGACTGGGTCTGATGGATTGGTTGTACTGTGCATGTCACGTGATGGCACTCAAGATGATCTGCTAAATAATCTTCCTTAGAACCAAGGTCAGGTTGACAGGCCTACAGTTCCCTGAATCCTTCTTCCAGCCCTTCTTTTGGATGGGTGTCACATTCGCTGACCTCCAGTCATCTGAGATGTCCCTGACTAGGGAAGACTGATGGTAAACCATGGAAAGTGTCTTGGTGAGGACTTTTGTCAGCTTGGTCAGTACTCTCGGGTGGATTCTATGCACCCCACAGATCTGTGTGTGTCTAAGAGGTGTAGCAAGTTGCTAACCAATTTTCCTTGGATTATTGGGACTTCATTCTGCTCCCTGTCCCTGTCTTCTAGCTCATGGGGCTGAAGAAAAACTAGTCTTACTATTATAGACTGAGTCAAAGAAGGCATTAAGTACCTAAGACTTTCCCTCATCCTTTGTCATTGAATTTCATTTTGCATCCAAGAAAAGATGAAGATTCTCCTCAGCCCTCCTTTTGCTGCTACTGTAATTATAGAAATAGTTTTATTTGTCTTTTAGTACTGAAGCTTAAAATTTACCATGTACAGATGAACCACACAATGTCTAAGAAGCACAAATAAGCATTAAACCCTTCAAATTAGTCCTTAGGTGGGAAGGAAGTGTTGCAGAGGTCTTTTGTTGGACTAGTGGATGGGATGAATTGTTGTGAGGATGAACCTTCATGTAATTTACCCTTTCTTCCATCTTTTTCTACATTTTTTTGGTAGCATCATAATTTTATTTGTTGAAAAATAGATTTTTTTCCCCACTGTACTAAGATAAATACACTATATTTCTCTTGTATATTGGAACTTCTGTATTCTAATCCTGCTAACAAAATAATACTGTGATAGTAAATGTCATGTGGTGGTGGATTCTTGTATTAAACCCAGTTTGCCCTCAAAAATTTTTTGCAGATTTCTAGTCTACTGTTACAAGACATTATGTTTATTTCTAATTTTATTGATAAAACAGTCATCTTTTCCAGAAGGGCAAAACCTGATTCGCAAATGCACTTCAAAAACAATCATCATATTAAATGAGACCCCTACACAATGAAAGTTTTTTTCATGCTGTCCCATGACTCAAGTAATTGTTTTTTCTCCAACTATTTATACTTGATAGTCCCACTTACCACAAGATGTCTTCTTGTATAAATTGACATTTAGTATCTTGTAGTTTAAAGTAAATATTTTTACTTAAAAGGAAGGTAAAATCAAGACAAGGCCTCATAAAACCTTAGAACTGCAAAACTAGTTTTAAACCAGCTTTTTTTCTCTTTTCTTGCAATCCATTAGCAACTCAACTTTTAGACTATTCAGGGAGATTTCTTTTGTGAATGGCTTAGATTTGCTAGTTAGCATGAAAATGGGCCGTTCTTGTATAATGTCAAAATCACTTCTAAGGAAGCCTAGTCATTGTATGGTTTGCAAAAATACCAAAAGGTGTATAAAGCTGATTTTCTTTGGTGTGAATTGGTCTTTTAGAAGATTTTCAGAATAAAAATGGAAAGTAAAGGTGGGTTTTGTTTTGTTTTTTTTTTAAGTATTTCTGTTGATGTTGACACCAAACTAAAGGCAATTTTCTTGGTACTATATCCATAGAACGCCAGCATTATCACGGTATACAATGAAGATGGTAGTAGCATTGTATACACTGTCAAATGGTTTAAAATATGGAAAGATGCAAATCCCATAGAATGGAGCACCTTTTTTTTTTTTTTTTTTTTTTTTTCTGGAGGTAAAACAAATAGCCTAGTAAGTTTTCAATTTCTTTCTACAAGATGTTTTAACTTCACTAATGAAGTAGCAAAATGCCAAAGTTTATATAGAGTGCTTATGCTGTTAAAGGAAAAATGGGGGTTACACTGTCTTTCTAAAGAAACAGTTACTTCCATCTATAGGGAAGAAAATGAGATTATCTAGTAGGGAAGAACCCTTCCGAATGAACTCTGAATATATCAGTGAAATAGTAGACCTCAGAATATATGTATTTTTAGAGTGATTGACACAGTAGAATAAGTTAGTCCATCTCCCTATTGATCCACAGGCCTTGAACTTCGGATTTAGTCTCCTCACTGCAGAATTAAGTGAGAATAAAAATATGTTTATATATTTGGCATGAGTTAAATTAATCTAAACATATGAATGTCAGCAGTAGACCTAGAGACTCTCTATATCTTAAATTAATAAGTAAGTGCTAAAGGGCTCTGGCCCTTCCCCAGGAACAAATTGCCACAAAAGTCATATTTCTGCTTTCCTTGCTTTACAGAGTCATCTGCCAGAGCAATGAAGAGACACACTGAAACACTTTTATTATGCTGGGTAATGATTTACACAGAAAAGTCATTTTGATGACCATTGTCACAGGCCCTGATATCAGCAGTAAATGTCCATATTCATCAGCTCACTCATGATGGGCAGTGTGCAAAGGGATGGGGAGGAATTGTGGCTCCTCAATTCCCTCAGTCTCGACACCAAAACCTGGAGCCACTCTTCCTGTCTGGGACAGAGCAACAAATTAGTACACCTAAAGCCCCCTGTAGGACCTACAGGTATGAAATGAATTGCCATTACGATAATAACCTAATTCGCACCTTTCTTGTCATATTCTTACAGAATTTTTTTAAAAATTGTTATTGATTTCTTTCCTTTGGTCTTTCTTACTTCTTCATGTTCCCTTTTGTGCATACTTTTGCTCTTTCCCTGCTCCTTTGGTTATCAACTGTCAGCTTCTCCACTTCCCCCCCTTTCTCTCCTAGATTTCGCAACATCATTCTCCAGACATTATTCTCTCTTTTTCTCTGTGCTTTCCTTTTAATGTTTATTTTCTTAGGCCCTATAAAGTGTCACCTAATTAAATATCTTTAATCTTAGTTTCTCTTCCTAACATGCCTTCTTTTACAACTGGTTTTGTCTCATTTTTCCCTGTGTTTGACGTAAATAAGTTGTAGTCTGAAAAGACTTTATGATTAGTTAGGTTGAAGGATATTTTTAGAGAAAAATAGGATTAAGCACCCGCAGAAACTCATAATGGAAAGAAAAGGGAGTTTGGGGGGGACACAGCAGTTGTGCTGGTAGGCCAAGCTGTGCAGTTGCTGATAGTCCGAAGAACTCTGCTGTCCTCTAAAGAGACACTAGCACTTTTTGTGAAGATTATGGCTAACCCATTGTTCCTTTGCAATGTCCTTCCCTATAGGAAGCACTCAAAGTGAAACAGAGTATCTGAACTTCGAATGCAGACTGCAGAGAAGCATAAACAGGCAATCAAATCCAGCTATAAAAGCATGACATGATCTATACATAATACATTTGAACCCTAGCATATTGGATGCTTTTTTATTACAGTTATTAAAAAGAGTCCATGAGATCCGAAAAACAGCCTGATCCTAAAGGGGAAAGAAAATGACACTCTTTATTTGAAACCATTACTTACTGTACCACTTTGGCGGGTTTAACTGCATTGTCAAGCATGCATCATCTTGGCATGCTACTTTTTCTCTGGGGAATTCAGTTATATAATTCACTATTTTCAGTGCTTACTGGAGTTACATGCTTTATAGAAGGGAACACAGTACGGACTTCTGTGCTTCACATACTTAGTAATGAACATATGGAATAAATTACGAGGGAAATCCAGTTTGAAATAAAAAACACAAATGGGTAAAATTTGTTTCCACAGAGGGAAGAAACAGAGACAGATCAATAGGAGAAATCCTGGGACTGAGAGAAAATGCAAATAGTCAAGTAAGATCAGGCAGCCCTTTCTTAATTCTGTACCTGGATGCATTTGAAGCTCTCATATGTGCCTTTCATATTAAATACAGCATTTATGGGCATAATTGCTTAGCTGTGCTTTCATATGTCATCTTCAAATTCTTTAACTTCAGAGTTCTGGGTCTACTATCATAACCCAATTAATCACTGCAAATTGCCTGACATCCTTTAACAGCCACTGTGATGAAGTGGGAATGAATCTGTAAGTTCAATTCCAAGGGACGGATTTCAAAACCCCTTACTTTACTTTTAGCAGATGAAGGCAATGAAGATGATGTGACAACTTGCAAAGACACATTTTCTGCACTGTTACTAAAATGTTAACATTTGTGGCCAGAAAGTATCACAGCTGCCTACAGGAAACATTGAGGGCTCTCATGACTTATGGGAAGAAGACACAAAATAAGAAGCAGACCTTACTGTTCTGTGGGAGGAAGATGCGTGACTGAGTTTAGGGAAGTGTCTTAAGTAACATTTAGTAGGAAGTGCTGATGGAAGGAGGCTAGAAGAAAATTGCTGATGGAAGGAGGCTAGAAGAAAATATCAGTGACTTAATGAGTCTAATTTTGAATAAAATACTCAAGATATTTGTTACCTCCTAATAAACCTGTGAAGAAAAAATACTGCAGTGCAATGATCTCCAAAAGCAAAGGAGAAACAGAATTCAGCAGAGCAGAGTGTGGAGTAAACTCAACCATCCACATGTGAATTTTGTACTATCCTGCTGCTTAAATGGGATTTACATGTAAGCTCAAATTTAGCTCTTTCTCTCAGTTTGATTTTCATCTACAGTCTGGGCAGGATTTAACAAGTGGTGTTAAGAAACATTAAAATACTGTGGTACTTGATGAGAGACTTTTGCCAGCGTAGGTAAGAGCGGTATTACTGTGAAGGCTCTTCTTGGTATGGGACATGGAATAGACAGATTAACCTCACTGACTTCAGCGTACTTGCTGAAAGAACTGTATTTCCTGCAACATGAAAGGAGCTTTTCTGGAGCTGCTGTCAATAACGTAAATTATTTTTTCTAGTTTTCAAATATTTACCGTCTCACTTTTAATTAAGGTGAGGAAAGAATGTGATAGCTAAGATACTAAAACTCACAAATGTCTGGTATTCAAAACCTGTAAGAAATGCTTTTAATAGTAAGATAATTACAAACTACAGCTATAAACCAGAATTATATGGCATGTTATACTGGATCCCACTTGTGATTAGGATTCTTAAATTATTTTATTTTTTCAAGCTATATAAAGTTGCAAAGTATTTCCATGGGAAATCACATTTTAAAGTATGGGGAAATTTAACCTTTCTGACATTTAAAGTGAGATTTTTTTCAAAGCTGTCCCATGGTCTTTGGAGGTGCAGGGAGTCCTAGCACTCAAATCCTGTGACAGGAACTGAAAACATCAACCTAAAAGAAATGTTAAAAAACATAATAGGTCAAATTCCTTCTTTAAGAAAATTGTCCAGTGCTATCAACAGAATATAATACTGTTTTCTTAGCAGAAGATTTGTTACAATATGTACCAGATGCTACAAAACATTATTTAGAGACATTATTCTCTGCATGGGCTATAAAATCAGCCAGGTCCTCCGCATTTGTTATGCGTCTGTTGCCCAGCTGCACACATGTCAAGGAACTTACCCAGCTAATGCTACTTAGTGAAAACGTTTCTTTCACAGAAATCCCCAATCCCACAAGCTCCTGTGGTTCCTCTCAGCTTTTACTGGGTTATTCATTTTGTTGCCCTTGAGAATTATATGAAGATGCTGAGCATCTGTGTTGCTGGTCCTAAGGCTTTAGGTACTGTAACTGTGTAGTTATCCTTAATGCAAAACATTCTGTGGCAAAAAACAACGGAGGAAACAGAAGAACTCTAAAAATAGACAACAATACTGTAGACATTTTAGAACTAGATGAACTAGGAAACAAAGTACACACATATGCACGCTGTTCTCATCTCTATCTGTATGTCAAATGATTCTCTATCTATGAGAAAACAAGAATCCCTTAATGACTGACCTGTTGCTCAGTTAGCTATAAAGACATCATTAACCTATTATGATACACACAAGCTGTTCCACCTGGTGGGAAGATGTTTCAATTTTAGTTTTTGACAAAGATTTCAAGAAAGACGGTTTGCTCAACAGGAGGAAAATCAACAGAAATAGAGCTCTGTGACTCTTTTTTTGAAGGAGCATTAAAGGGATCTTTAATGAAAGCAGCTGAGAATAGCGCTGCAGAAAGAAGAGGACTCACAGAGGACCCTGAGTACATTTAGGGGAGAACAATGGTATCCTTTATATTTCAAAATGAAGTAAGAATGTGGGAAGGCTAGGCTGTGAATTCTAGGGCAAGGAAGCTATATAAGGAGGGCTGTTTTTTCCTAGAGCAACATTTTCCCTAGCCTTGGAAAAGCTTAGGGCAGGAATAGATATATAGCACATCCCTCCATCCTGTGCCAGGCAGCTGTTGTTCAAGAGATGGTCTCCCCTGCCCTATTGCTGAAGTGCTTTGTATTAATTTTCTCAAACTCCTGTTGGTCTCTTGCTTGATCTTTTCTGATTAGGTTAATCCTTTCCTTGTGTTTTTTGTTGATGCAAAACTAGGAGGGGTGGATCATGCATCAGAGGGTTGTGCTGCCTTTTGAAGGGATCTGTACAGGCTGGACAATTGGGCCAAAATAACCTCGTAGTGTTCAACCATGGGAAATGAGAAGTCCTTCCTCTGGGAAAGGATGATCAACTTCTTACGTGAATATGGCCTGAGAGCAGCTATCTGGAAAGCAGCTCTGCAGAGAAGAAACCGAGAGTCTTAGTGGACAGTGTGTTGAATATGAGCCAGCCACATGCCGTTGTAGCAAAGATGGTATCCTGAGCTGCATTAGGCAGAGCATTGCCAGCAGTTTGAGAAGGGTGATCCGTTCCCTCTACTCAGCACTGATAAGACTCGTAGGGAAAGCTAGGATCCAGTGTTTGACTCCCCAGTATAAGAGATATGTGGACATATTGGAGCATGATCACTGAAGGGCCAGGAGGATGATGAAGGGACAGAAGTACCTCTCCTGTGAAGGAAGGCTGGGAGAGCTGGGACTGTTCAACTTGGAGAAGAGTAGGCTCAGATGGATCAAATCAGTGTGTATAAATACCTAACGGAGAAAGTAAAGAAGACAGAGAGAGGTTTTTCCCAGAGGGGCCTAGGTACAGGGCAAGAAGTAGTGGGAACAGCAATGAAACACATGAAATTACTCTTTACCATAAAGAAACATTTTTCAGTGAAGGTGGCTGAACACTGGAAAAGGTTTCCCAGAGGCATTGAAGAGTCCTCATTCTTGGAGAGCGTGTAAGATCAACTGGACGTGGCTATGAGCAGTCTGCTCTAGGGGACCTTACTTGAGCAGAAGGATTGAACTAGGTAATCTTGAGACTTTCTTTCCAGTCTCATCCATTCTGTGGTTCTGTGATTATTCTATTGTAAAATTCTTAGGTCAATGTGTTCAGATAACATGGAATTGAAACAACTCAAGGAAAAATATTTGGCCTCAATATGAATTACTTAAATTTAGAATGAAAAGAGAAAATGGAGAAAGTATAGCTGATATATGGAGCATTAGGTTTCTATGTGATATGTAAAAAGAATTGCCCTATGCATGAAATTGAACTGTGGGCTTCCCTGGCACAGCAAGAAGCAATGCTGTACACACTTGAAAATACTTACATGAAAGTTTTACTAACCTTCTCATGCATCACAAGGACTTATAAGATTCATTTTTTTGTTCTAATACCAGAGCAATATTTTATGTGGATAATGTTCACAGTGACAACAGACAAAGCAAGCTTAGTTCTGTCAACAATTTTTGAGATCTGCTGAAATAATTCTAAAATCCAACCCCATAAACAAAAAAAAAGTACTAATTTTATATTTGACTTATCAAAGCACAAGACTACTATCTTGTAAGAAATGAGTAGAGGAGCATCACGTTATCTGATGTGAGACATTCGAGTGTGGTGATGTGCAGAGGCTGCCACTGTGAGAGGTGCCAGTGGGTCAGAACTTGGAAAAATAGAGAAATAAACCAATTTCTTAAAAACCTGAATGATATGGAATGTAGTGAAATGTGTACATAATCTAAGAAGCTGAAAAGACCTCTGAGGGACAACCAAAGAAGGATAGAAGTCACTAGTTTGCTACTTACAGACTATTGGTGCAGCAGAGTCCACAGCTAGCTGTAATTCTAGATCAGGAGCCCTCTGTGTCATGTCAGACAGATAGCTGGCTGTGAAAGCAGAGGAAGTATGCATATTTCATTCAACAAAAAAATCAGTATAGATGTTTTAAACCAAATTTAACTGACAAAAGTGCCATTTATTTTAAGCCTGAAATCTTTAACTCTAAGACAGGAGAAAGTAAATGTCACTTGGTAAACTCCAAGGTTTGGTTGGGAGCTAAACTTGAATTGATGTGAGGATTAACTGAACAAATAACATTCTAGAAAACAAACTGTTTGAAATGGTATGATTACAAAATCGCATGTTTGTTCAGAAGCTATATATGGTAGCCTAAAAGAGATGTCAGACATTCAGTCACAGGAGAAGACATGACGTGGAATTGAAGTCATTTACTAAGGGTAGGGAAATTCTCAATAAACTACAGAACTAACTAGAAGAGAGCAGTTAGCCCATGTTTCATACCACAGGAGAATGTCACTCAGCTGAAGACAGAGGTGAAGGAGTGTAGCTGGTAAGGTTCAATGCAAATAGGACCAAGTATGAATATTTGCTAGTCACTGTGTTAAATGTATAAACTTTGCATACATAGGGATCCCAAAGAACTAAATGACTATCAGAAAAGAACATTTTCTACTACCTACAGTAGGAAAAAAATATGGAAAAGATGTTTAATTCAAAGTCTTTCACTAAGCTTGATTTGACATGCGTCATGAGAAAAACAAAATTTGTGTCTTTGCATGTTCAGCTGTTGCTTAAAGAGATATGTTTTTCAGGCTGTCTTTTTGGTTATGCTTCGCACCTGAGTTGTGTCATCAAAATGTGTTGTAGGAAATTTTGATGTCACAACAGCTATTAAGTCTGATGGTTGTTTTACACTATTGGAAAACAGTTCAAAGTGTAATAAGAAAGAATAAGCAGCTTTGGAAATATTCAGAGTGGAGGTTAACACCATAGAAAAAAAATTTAAAAATCTGTGTACCAGAAACAGCGTATCTGTTAGAGAAGTTAGTACGGCAAAGACCAGAGCTAGATCACTACATGAGTGAGCTCTGAAAGATCCTTGCTCTTGAACATAAGAGTGGCAAGCAAAGATTTCTTTGGAGTAGTAAACTATGGAGGATGATGCACTCCTAATTTGGCTGCTAACAATCTGAGAGTACTGTGGTGCAAAAATGCTTAACAGACACCAGACCAGATAAGTTTCTTAATAAAAGCTCATAAGAAACCAAAGGCACCATTTCTGAAATAGTTGGAGAGTAAATTAGAGGATGAACTGTCTATAAACACATGCAATAGGAAGCTTGAAACATTTCTTTGAGAAATTCTGGTTCAAAAAGAAAGGACGAGGGAATTCTTCCTCGTAATAATCTATCACTAAAATTCATTGATACGCTCAGGTAAAGAAAGAGGCTTTGGTCTGCTGGGATAAAAGAATTAATGACTTTTTAATGGGAATTCAGTGTAAGAGAACACAACTCAATTACTGGAATTGTCAGGTAAATAACAGAGCAAGGTTGTAAAGATTTATTTATTTTTTTTAGCTATATATGTATGATTTTCAAATCGAATACTAATGTGGAAGAGAAGCTGCATTGTAAATGTATGCTCCAGAGGATTTTGTGTAAAAGGAGAGATGAGATAGATTATATATATATACCAGTCTGTTACAACAATAAATCTATTTGGTCTTCCATGAAATGGGGAACACTAGAAGTATTGCAAGGTATGAGACATTTTAAAGTATTTAACTATTTAAACCATAGGGTTCGAAAAGCAGCATGTCTGTAAAATGTCTGAGCAATTGCAAAGTAATATCTGAGTAACAGAACTTTTTAGGGAGGTAACTGGGTAGTGATTCCTAAAATATTCAAATAAAGAAAGTATTACTTTTTTATGCATTTTGAGAGAATAACTGACTTTTCAAAATGAAGGAACAAAGATGCTCTACATCCCCACAGTATGGTGGCTAAGCTAGTGTAAATTGGTTATAGTTGGCCTAGTTATCCAACTTTTATCTGCATGTCCCAAGGGAAATTACTGTGCTGTTTTTTTCCTTTGGGATTTAGAAACAATATGCAAGAGAAGGGATAGCATGTCTTCTGTGCAAGACACAGGTTATTATTTGTTATAAGGCTGACTAGGTGGTGGGATATAAGAGGTATTGGGCTTGTCTCCTGTATTAGGTAGCTAGACCTGCTGCAGAGAATTAATCTCTTCAATTTATCATTCAGAATCAAGGTGACTCCTCTGCATTCTGTTTGTGGTGGACTAACCTTGGTTGGCCTCCAGGAGGCCACCAAATGACTTTCTCCACTTCCTCTGCTTCTTCACTGACCATGGTGCCTGCAGAATTGTTTCTTTCTTAAAAATGTTATCACAGAAGTGCTACCATGTGACTGATTGGCTCAGATTTGGCCAGCAGTGGGTCCGTCTTGAAGCTGGTTAGCACTATATCTCCCCAATATGGAGAGGGCTGCTGGTATTTTCTCACAGAAGCCATCCCTGCAGTCACCCTGCTACCAAAAAACATTGCCACATACACCATTACATCGTTCTTTCTACATATCTCACAACTCTTTATACTCTCAAATAGATGTCAATTCTGAGCCTTATTTATGGAAGACAAAAATTTAGGATGACACAAGCAAAGGAACATAAACTTATGGTCCAGCAAGATGTGCTCTCAAATCTGTTTGTTTATTAGCCAAAAAAGTAACCAGAATCCTAAATAAAATGCTGCTTCTCTCAACCAACATTATGTCAGACTTGCACCACTAAAGAAGACATCAGTGCAGGTTAATTAATCTCCAATAGAGATCTATGTCATACCTAACACAGCAATATCTAACAAAGAAGTACTCTTTAGTGATTGGAAGCAGAACACCTGCAGAGAAACACGGACAAAGAAGCTTGCTTCTTGTGCTGCTGCAAACATGTTTGAATTTGTAATTACTCCTTTGCAATCAAAATAATAAGGTGCTTGAAAAAAGAACCAGACTTGGAAGATGTTCTTTGCTGTTGTATTATAGCACCAATTGAAGCAAACCTGGACTGCACCACCTGCTGATATTTTGTTTAAGAGTAAGGCAAAACCAAGTAGACCCTCCAGAGGAATACTTTTAGGTTGCAAGTCCCTCTGAGCAGAAATTGTAATTTGAGTTTGTCTAGTGCTTAGTAAGATCTCTACATAGTGACACTATAGTTTTCATCTCATATTTTTTCCCCAGAAATCCAGGAAAACAATAATAAAAAAAAAGATTAAAAGAGTACTTAGTACTGACATGAAGAAAAGGTTCATCATTTTAATTTCACATCCTAGATAATTAATCTGTCCGCAGAGAGTAATGCAAAGAGTAATGTCAAATAACAGTAGTTCTTTTTTAGAAATCTAGTATCTTAATCAAATTCTATGGAGTACAAATGGATCATCTCATAGAGAGGAAACTTTCATTCCTTGTAATTCAGTCTTAACAAGGAATATTTATTTTGTTTTCTGTGCATTTTCCTGTGCAATACTGACATTTCTTGTCTGCTATTCCCATACAATCAGTGTGTTCAGGCAAAGAATATTAAAGATGACAGTAGAAAATATGGTAGGCCTATTGAAAGAGTCTATAGTCTTTGAACAGCAGGTTTAACTCATACTAAGCTCTAATTTTTTGGCTGAAATCTTTGCAGCAGTACACTTTGGTTATGGTAATAAGTTTGGGTATCTAATATTACAGTTTCATAGTTGGAGAAATTACTGAAATTAAAACCTAGTTTTCCTTAAGTGAAAAAGCACTTTTTTCAAACGTGACTTCCAAAATCTTGACATTCTAAAATGTTAGAGCTACTCAAATTCAGTGCTTGTGAACTTTACTTGGGGTAGCTATGTTTTATTCCAGCTACACACTGCACCACTGATGACAACCCACTGAGCTCTACCGTCCAACCAGTTCTCAATCCATCTCACTGTCCTCTCATCTAACCCACACTTCCTAAGCTTACCAGTGAGGATGTTGTAGAGGACAGTGTCAAAAGCCTTGCTGAAGTCAAGGTAGACAACATCCACAGCTCTCTCCTCATCTACACAGCAAGTCATGACACCATACAAACCTATCAGATTGGTCAATCATGATTTCCCTGTGGTGAACCCATGTTGACCACATCCAATAACCTTTCTTTCTTCCAGATACTTGGAAATCACATTGAGGATGAGCTGTTCCATCACCTTTACGTGGATGGAGGTGAGGCCTGTAATTTCCTCAGTCCTCCTTCTTGCCCTTTTTGAAGATTGGAGTGATATTACAGTCCTCAGGCACCTCTTCTGTTCTCCATTATCTTTCAAAGACAATGGGGAGTGGTTTAACAACAACATCTGCCAGCTCCCTCAACACTCATGGGAGCAGCATGGATCCTGAAATGGAATGTTCCGGAATGGAAAAAAATTAAGGATTGTCTTCCACATATGTAAATGACAAGCAGTTAGAAAGTAGTACAGTTATTACCCACAACTTTTTCAGATCTCACAGAAATACCGATGATTCCATATACAAAAGCTAGGATGAAAACTTTATTTTTATTTTTATAAAGATTTAATTTTCAGTAATTAAGGAAATAATGAATATTTTCTTTTTAGGAATTAAAATTATGTAAGTGCACGGAGGACATCTGAGTTGCTTATTAAACATTCTATGAAATATAGACTTCCCTGGGTATATGGACAGGGAAGAATGGAACAAAAAAATAATGCTTCAAAATATTAAGTTTAGGAGCAGATGATTAAGTCCATAAGATCAAGACAAAGAAGAAGGTTAACATTTGGAGGTCACATGGTTTCTGGTTACAACATTTGAACCCCATTTACCAAAATAACCAAGTTCTGGCTCTTGCAACAGAGAATTACAGAAGTGTATTGAATGAGATCTGATATTTAGAGAACAAACAAAGCCTCTTTCTCATTTTGTCCACACTAAATATTTCTGAGGTCACACTTACTCCTAAAAAGGTGAAATTCAGGTTATGTGCTTCAAAGATGTTGATTTTATGGAAGTTAAAGCTAAATAGCATATGGATCATTTTTTTCCAAAAGAAAACAGACTGATTCTTTAATGCAACAGACCCATTTTTGAGCCAGATTGACTCTGCTATCGTGATTAAAAGGAGATCTAAGAATACAATCAAATAATGAGTATTTTTTATGTTTTTCTGTAAAAATGTACTTTAAATTGTGAATTTTAGCTGTAGAGATTAATTTTTTACAGAAAATGATTTCTGACCATTTTTATAAGGTAAATGAGAATAAGTATCCCAAGAAGACAAGACCTTTCTATTTGAACTAGTTTTGACTTTAGTATTTCCGTTACTACAGAAGTGTTAGCAATGACTATTTCTTTTAATGATTTTCTAAGTCAAATAAGTAATGTTCCTTATTGCTTATTTGAATGTGTTAAAATACTATGTCTGTCAATAATTATAGGAAGGCTTTTATTTAAACAATGTTGATATTTAGACCTGTTAACTCATTTGAATTTGTTAAAAATTCTGTCTTTTTTACTTCTGCCTTTTTTTTTTAAAGCATACTTTTGTGGTTTGGAATCAGTTTAATAGAAAATTAGTGAAATTGGGGAAGACTGACTACTTTGACTTTGTGATGAAAGATTAAATTTTTTCTCCTTTTGCTGTTGAAACTGCCTGAACTAAGAAGGCATACTTTCATTTTGGGACAGAAATATGTTATCTATCTAGGACTACAGTTCTTGGCATATCGAACAGGGTGCTATTTAAATCTCCACTGAGAATCAGATAAATAATCAGTAACTGATGGCTTAGCTTCCAAAAACACTGTTGGTACTTAGCTCCCACGAATATTCTCCCACTAATTTTCAATTTCTGTGAGAGTTATGCGTCAAAGTATGGACTTTACAAAAGGTACCCTGTTGTGAATATTTGAGGACTTTGTATCTCACCTGGTAATAACAATAAGATAATTCTGAAATTTATATAGAAGCCAGCTCTCTTTTCTCTGAGGTAATATCCCACTCTCCCCTCTTAGCTTTCTACTGCTGTCTTTCTGAACAGACTTGATCTTCCCTGCTACCTCAGAAGGGAAATAAGAAATACGAAATGAATCCTTTGATCATCTGTTTCTTAAATGGAACCTCCTTTAATTCTTACATGGTTGGAAATTTAAAAGAGAAGGGCCAGAAGTATCTTATGTGAAGAAAATCAAATAAGTTATGGAGGGCAAGATTGTATTAGTCCAGAAAGAGGCAGATAATATTGATCAAAAAGTTGTGGAAAAGCTTTTAGTGACTCTTGAATGCACAGGGTGGGGGGAGAAAACCACACCCAATTTTTTCTGCTGAACTTCAAGGTGTCACTTGATGGCGTGTCTGAATTCGATGAATATATTTTGCTCATCCATAGCATCTATCCCATCACCCTGGAGTCTTTTTCTCTTTAATAAATCCATCTGGACATGACACACAGGCAAAGAAATCTTGCCATCCAAAGATACTAAACGTATCTCAGTGTTTCCTCAGTGATTTTCTTTGTGTTGACTTATAATGGCTACCAGAACAAATTTTGTCTTCTCCAATAAATTAATTAATTAACTTTTGCAATGCATGAAAATTGACTAAAGAATTCTGCAGCAAAATATGGGATGGTTGGTAGAAATGATTTAAAGTCCTTCTCTGTTATTTTCTCTGTCTTTTTTCAAGGAATGCACAGAGAGTATATTATATTACACATTTTATTTTTGTCATAACATGAATTTTACATCATCATCAAGAAGGAGAAAAGCAAAGAAACAAAGTTGTTCAAGTCCATTATGACAAACCAGAGTAGACTTTCATCAATAGTTATTTATAGATATTATTTAAAATTAATTAATTAGCTTTTTTTTTTGAGTGCTATTGTTGAAAACAAGCATTTTTAGAGAGCTTTTATTCATAAAATCATAGAATGGTTTCAGTTTGAAGGGACCTTAAAGATCATCTAGTTCCAACCCCCTGCCATGGCCAGGGACACTTCTCACTAGACCAGGTTTCTCAAGACCCCATCAACCCGGCTTTGAACACTTCCAGGAAGGAGGCATCCCCAACCTACCTGGGCAATATGTTCCAGTGTCTCACTACCCTCATTGTGAAGAATTTCTTCATAATATATAATCTGAATCTCCCGTCTTCCATTTTAAAGCTGCTCCAACATTGAGCCGTTGACTACTACTCTCTGAATGCCACCATCCAATCATTTCCTTATACATTGAACAGTCCACTCATCAAACCCATATTCCTCCAATTTAGAGAGAAGGGTATTGTGGGGGACTGTGTCAAAGGCTTTACAGAATTCCAGATAGATTACATCCATTGCTTCTCCTGTGTTTACTGATGAGGTTACTCCATCATAGCAAGCCACTAGGTTGGTCAGGCAGGACTTGTCCTTGGAGAAGCCAGGTTGGCTCTCGTGAATCTTGTCCCTGTCCTCCATGTGCTTTAGCATGGCTTGTAGGAGGATCTGTTCCATGATTTTCCCAGGCACAGAGGTGAGGCTGACTGTTCCCAGGTCCTCCTTTCCATCCTTTTTAAAAATGGTCACAATGTTGCCCTTTTTCTAGTCACCAGGGACTTTGCCTGGCTGCCATGACTTTTCAAATATGGTAGAGAGTGGTTTGGAAACTACATCAGCCATTTCCCTCAGGACTCTAGGATGTACCTCATCAGGTCACATAGACTTGTGTGTATTCAAGTTCCTCAGATGGTTGTGAACCTGATCTTCCCCTGCAGTGGGTGGGACTATAGCTCCCTACTCCCGGTCTTGTTGTTCCTTGACCCTGGAGGAGTGAGGGAAGCAGTTGCCAGTGAACACTGAGACAAAAAAGTTATAGAGTACCTCTGTTGACAAGAGGTCACCATTTTTGTTCATCAGTGGGGGGTACACTTTCTTTAACCTTCCTTTTCTGGTTGACGTACTTATAGAAACATTTCTTTTTGTTCTTTGTTTCTCTTGCCAAGTTCAGCTCCAGCTGCACCTTCACATTCTTGATCCCATCCCTACACAACTGGGCAGCATCCCTTACTCTTCCCAAGTTATTCATCCCTGCTTACACTGCTTGTGTAGTTCCCTCTTGTTTTTCAGTTTGACCAGCAGGTCTCTACTCAGCCGCGCTGATCTCTTCCTTTGCCTGCATGATTTCCTATGTCTGGGGACCGAGGGGTCTTGTGCTCTGTGGAAATCATCCTTAAATATCTGCTGGATAAATTAAAATATTAAAATTGTTAAAATATTTTAATTATTTTTATGGTACTGGTTTTCCGTCTAAAATTTGCTCTTATTATTTTTATTGTGTTGCTGAATACATAAATGGATTGTTGCCATGTTTTCTAATAGGTGAATTCAAGTGATAGATGCATGTTAATATTTTAAAACAGATCTCTGAAGAACTCAGTTGTATTGAAATTTGTGACAGGCTGGAGGTGGCTTTGTTTTCCTCTGTATTTGTTCATGTACCAGTCACAAATGACCTGACTGTATGAATCACAGCAATGTCAGCTCTGCATCTTTATTTTAAACTGTGCAATCTGTTGTGATCTGAGGACTGAATCGTAGAAAAAATATTTTGTTATGCAGGAAAAAATCAAATGACCAGTGATCACCTGGAGGCTTTGCATGACAAAACGCAGGCACAACATTACATTATATGTATTACAATAAAAAAACACCACATGGTGGGGAAGGAGCACGATAATAGATGGATTTACTTGTTCTGCATTCTACTCTCCTCCTTTAGAAATCACATTCCTTAAACTTAAAATAATTTACATAAACATTTTTCTCTCTGTTTCATAATTTTAATATTCCCCAAATTTTAGTGGGATCTTCCTGAAACAGAAGAAGATGTGGTCATCACTTCATTGAATGTTCAACCCTGCTTCGCGGAGTGTAGACCAGCACATTTTTCAGGAAGTGTGGGAGGGAGATAGCATGAGGAAGGGTGAAATTGCAGTGTTCAGGTAGAACAAATATCTTCCTTAGAGAGAGACTCTTCTCAAATAATATCTTTTCCTTTTTGTCTTTTTTAAATAAGGTTATTGAGAGGTTGCAAGCTGTTACAAATTTTTAAAGGTAGCACAGGTATTTGCTTTAAGACAATAAGAAAATAAGATTTCTACAAAAAATTATGTGTCCATTTGGTATCTTGGAGAACTTCTCAATTTAAATGTAATTCAATTATTTCACCATCATTCTCATCCTGAAGTGGCACCCATGTGTGGCCGAGGAGCATCAGATATTTTGGTGTTCTTTTAGATGTTTTTAGTTGCCATTAAGTGTTTTTCTATTTAGAAAACAGACAAAAAAGGTTTTCTTTTAAAAAACTTTATATCTAATAACATATATACCTCAGACACAAGATCTGAAGCTTTAAATGAGAGAAAAGCAGGATAGATATTTACATTGGAAAGAGTAAAAAACAATGATAAAATAAGTCTTATCTGTTGCTAGCATGTTTCCCTAAAACATTCTGTAAATACCTTCATTCATGTTTGGACCTGACACATAGTATATTATCTTTTGCTTAATTAGTAGCATTTCAGTTTCTTCTCCTTTTATCCTGCAGTGAAAATTACTTTTTAAATTTTATGAGACATCAGACTTCCTCTAACAGGGTGAAAAACAGCTCAAAGGATCTAAATAAAATGTTTCAGGCTGTGACTGACACAGTGTAGCAGGTCACATGCTCCCCTGACAGGCAGTAAATTCTGAGCCATACTACAAAATACAGGTGTTTCTAAGGCAGACTCTGACTGGATAATTTGTGAGGATCACCCTATATATCAAGTGTACTAGAATGTAAATGGGTTTTGAAGAATCTTTCTCTGTTGAACGGGTTCAGGAAAAAGAGGATTACGTTGATGAAAAGCACAACTATCGTTACTCAGACAGACCTTGACAGGACTTTACAATCACTTTCTGGCCCTGGTGAATTAATTTACAGACAAGCTCACATGTACAAAGTTTCAAGCCCTATTGCACAAATCACATCCTCAGTAATGAACTTGGCATAAAAAAGCCTCGGAAAACATTGTTTTCCAATGTAAGCAGTTTACAATATTAACAAAATGCATTGGCACAAAACACTTTGTGACATAGTGTCAGAGTGCTTTTGGTTACAATTTAGGATTTTTAGCTTCTGATAGTCTAATACAAAAGGTATTTTGCTACCATGAATAATGATGGTTCATATTTTCCTTGCTCTTCTGGAGCAGTTAATGATGGACAATTTCTACTGGTTCAAATTTTGAACTACCAGTAGAGTGTGGAAACTGCTTCTTGGTACCCTGTTTTTCTGTGACATCCATTTTCTCTTAATATTTGGTATAATTAGAGCTATTTGCATGAAAAGAGAGCATTGCAGAAGAGGTGGACTTAGAAATCCGCTTACCCTTGCTGTTTACTCTTTGCATAAAGTCATAATCCCTGATGAGGTAATCGGTGTTTCGGCAAATCACTGTCACACAAAGGAAGCTGCATTTCAGGGGTTCTGATCTGGAAGAATTCTGATGGCTGTTACCTGGCGGCTGGCTTCCATGGGACCTGGAGGCAGCCAGCATTTCTCACTATCAATCAGACCTGCTTCCCTGAAGTCAAGAAGGAAAATTACCGTTGTTTTCAATGAAGCAGAATGATAGCCTAAATGAGAAAAAAGGAAATGAATATTGAAGAAACAAAGATGCTTCTTTCATGCAAATTACTTAACTAGTAAATAAAAAGGAGGAATTAGAAGCAGGAAATATAAGAGATGAGATAAAGAGAAACTGTTGTCTGAATTAATGCTTTTCAAATTTTCCAGTGAGGCATTTAGTTAGCATTTAGTAGCAATGTTCATTATACTTTGATAATTATTTAGAGCTTTCTCCCTCAGAAACAGGATGCAGTGAAAGACTGTATCATGGTTCAGTAGTTAGGGATTCTTTTACACCATTGTGTAAAAAGGAATCAAGAGGAGTTTTTCTAGGGGGAGGGCTGGGAACATGTGGAATAAAGCAGCTCAATTAGAGAAGATCTGAAGCTAATGGGAGTGAGTTCTGTAGGATATGTATATTTTAAATTAGCTGATTTCAAGAGAATAGTCCAAACTAAATTAGAACTAAAAAAGCAACAGCACCACCTCACTCCTCCGGGCCAAAACTATACAATCTGTCCTTGTTGTCTACCCACCCCAATACATAAGAAAAAGGAAAAGGCAAGTAAAATGAGTGGTGTATATCCAGTGGATGTTGTAGAGATCAATGTTTAACAAGCTGTTTCCAGGAAGTAACAATAATGTTAATTAAAATCTTGCCTTCGGTTTCTGTTTACCACAGATTTGTAATTTGAGGTTCATTGACTCTTGAGATTGCAGCTTGTATGAACACGAAGATCTGTCTCTACTGACCTAATTCTTATACTGTATGTGATTTATGCATGTAATTTCGTCAATATGTTGTTCTATAAGGTGAGACAAACACAAAGATTAAGTACTGACGAAACTATATTTATCCTAATTATTGCCAGAGAAGAAAATGGTATATGTACAAAGTTCAATGTTTAGTGCCTAGTGAGAAGTTCTTGTTTAATAATGGTAGCTATTGAGCCAAAGTGATTTTTTTTTAAATTTTTATAAGGACATGCTACTTGATATTAGAAGTCAAGTTAAAAAATAAGATTTAATAGTGCAATATTCTCTTAAAAATCAGAATTATGCAAATAAATATATTATTCCCTTTAGGTTCTTTTGTCATTAATTTGTTCAGAGCATTTATTAGAGCCTACATTTTTTGCTTCAACTTGACCCAGTCAAAGCAGTTTGAAGACATTTACAATGATGAAGAGGGAGCTTCAATTAACCTTCGTGGCTGAAATATTTGATATGCATGAGTTACTATATAACAGCTTAATTATCTAATACTCTTTGTAAAAGATTTTTAATAAAGAATGGAACTGATTTATATATTATGAAAGCATAATCATTTATTTAATTTCTCATCACATTTCTTTTGCCAAAATGTATTTAAATTAAGTAGCGGGCTATAAGACAAATACTCAGAAAGTAAAAGAGTTCTAATTCTTAGTATGTTTTGACGATTTTGCTTTGCAGGAGAAGCAAAGCTGCAGGAAACTAAAACCCAAGTACTATAAAATTGCACAGCAAATCAGAACTTATTACAGCTACAGACGTATATTTTAAACGTTATTCTAGAGCTCCATTGTCATAATTTTTACCACAATAGATAAAAAGATACCGACTAAAAGCTGATTATTTCTTAAAATTATTTTTATAGGTCCCAATTCGATATTTTATTTATTATATACATGTATCTCTAAGTGATGTGATTTGCCCCTGCTATTTTGTTGATGTATTCATTGTCTTTATAAGAATATAAAGACACATTCATTCTTAAAAATTGTATATTTGTGAAAAAGAACAAAGGAGTGGATTAGGACTCAACAGTGAAAAAAATGATCCTGGTTTATCTCAGTCTTGATGCAACCTAGGGCCACCTTAAGCACAGAATGATCAAAATCCTTGAGTATCTGGTGGACTGTTAAAACGCTACTAGTCTAATAGTGTTTGTTTTTACTGGATTAACCTCTCAAGTCTTCTTAATAGGACGATAATTATCATATTACAAAGAGGAAAACAAAGCACGGAAGAATTCAATGATTTCTTGAAGGTAACAAATGGAGACAGAGATAAAGAAAGGCACAAGAGTTATGGTTTCATTCTCTAGTTATCTGTATTACTTACATAGCTTTTTCTCCCTCAGTGCTGCCACATTTCAGTTGTGGTGTTATGGAAAGTGAAAAGGTTTTATTTGTTTGGTTTTTCATTTCTTTTTTTTTGTGTGTGGAAAAAGATTGAAATCTAAGAACTTCAGTTTTGGAAAGAAATTTCAAAAAAACCTAGGACATTAGTTAGTAGACAAAAGGATGGAAAACAGCCAGGGTGAGATCCCTGCTGAAGGTTTTGTGAAATCTACCGCTGACTTCTGTGGATCTAGAATTTCACCATAAGGCGAAGTGGAATAAAATCACCAAACAGCAGAAAAGGATACTTCAAAGCTGACGTTTAGAAAGAGGTTTGAGTAGTGAGCAAGGAGCAAGAAGGAACTAGAAAATAATGAATGCAGTCTTCTAAGTAGGACTAGATTTGCATAGATTTCTAAAGATGAGAATAAATGGACCCAAATAGTGTTATTTCACTAGACAGATGAAGATTAATATTTTTGTGGATTTTTATTCTTTTGAAATATATTTTCCTCTCCAGTAACAAGCATAAAGATAATAAGTCCTTGGCAAGACAAACACAGACAAACAGGACTTGCCAAAATTGACCATAAGTGAATTCTCATTTTCTAGAAAAACACAGATTTTTTTTTTGTTTTGCTTTGTTATTTAGACATTTTGCTTAATTGTTAAGAAACTTACATTCTGTTTCAGCAATAAAACAGAGCTTTATCTTGGGTAAAATATAGATATAAAATAGTCTCATTCCCTTCTGTTCAGGAGACAGTGTTTTGACCTACATGCTCCAGGCGCTCCACCCTCAAGGTTCCTGCAATGAATGCCTTATATTCAAAGAAAGAGAATTTCACTTCCAGCAAGAAGGCTGTCTCATCTGTAAATAGGTATCCAAGCTAGGAAGAGCTATCAGGGGTGTGGTGAAGCTTTTGCCCAGCTGTCAGCAGGAGGTTGGTGTTCATGTAAATTGCAGACAGAAGTGATCTCTTAGCACAATGTCAGTGATATAGGAGATACAGGGTTTGTTTTGTTTAGGGTTTTTATTATTATTATTGTTTTATTTACTCCAAAAGTTAAACATTTAATTTCTGCTTAAGTTCTATTTTAATGTTTAAGTGCTGTCTTAGATATCACCTGAAAAACAAAAGAAAAAAGCCTCTCTTCTATGTTTTTTCATTTGTACATTATAAAGCAAGGAGGTAATTGCTTTCATTTTGTGAAAACTGAAGCTGTTAACAGTAATCACTCTCAGTGTGGAACTGAAATTTTAGGCATGAACTAGGATTTCCTTTTTTAGAATATTTCAAATTGTATTTACTATGTGACGTCCTTTCTTAAACATTTGTTATGCATCACAGTACCTGTCCGTGCTATTTGTGTAGTGCACAAATAATGAAGAAGTTCTCAGTTTGTTATCTGGGAATAAATTGTCCCAGTTTACAAAGCAGATTGGTAGAAAAGGCTAGCTCTCGGGAAAACCAAAATGTTGGTTAGTGCGTCAACACTTCAAGAAGAGTAAGGGATATCTTTGTATTAACTTGAAACTTACTTACGTAACTATAGAACAGGTTTAATCTGGCTCAAAATAAAGAGCAGGAAATGCTCAGGATATATCTGTGGTGAAAAGTTTGAACTTACAGAAAGAAATTCAAACTATCTAGGATAAGATTCACAGGAATTCAGTCTGGGACTCTCACTCCTAGACTAGTCAATGAAGACTGATTTAAAAATAAGTGCCCATGTCATCTTAAACTATGAAGTAGGTCACGGACACTCATTTTGGCAATAAAAGCATTATAGTAATTACATGAGATGAGAAATAGAAGATTTAAAACTGAATAAAGATTCCAATACTGACCAAGTCCTTCAGGGCCAACTGAAAAAAAAGTAATTTTTATTAATATAAATGTTCTTTAAAGTTAAATTCTTTTTATTTTTTTTTTTTTCAGATAGTGACTGGATCACCAGAATAAAAACAAATTCTGTCAATATTTTACCGAATCAGGACTTTTCTTTATTATATTCCAACTGTCAAAAGTAAGGCATGGGAAGCAATTAGGAGATGAAACTCCAAAAGTTTTGAAGGAAAACTTTGATGAAAAAGGGAAAAAGAATCTGACTGAAACTGCTTGGAAGCAGGTTTTTTTCTAACTGAGCAGCTCTGCTTCCAGGCACCATTGATGCGTTCAGTTTATCTATCTGCTTTAATATAACTATGTCCTGGGACTGTTTGTCTTTGGATGCTGAGAACATATGACATCATATGCCCAGGTGGCCGAGAGAGACAATGGCATCTTGGCCTGTATCAGAAACAGTGGGGCCAGCAGGACCAGGGAAGTGATTTTGCCCCTGCACTCAGCACTGGTGAGGCCACACTTCAAGTACTGTGTGAAGTTTTGGAGCCCTCAGTACAAGAAGGACATTGAGGTGTTGGAGCACGTCCAGAGGAGGGCGACGAAGCTAGTGAAGGGCCTGGAAAACAAATACTGTGAGGAGCGGCTGAGAGAAGTGGGGTTGTTTAGCCTGGAGAAGAGGAGACTAAGGGGAGACCTCATTGCTGTCTACGGCTGCCTGAAAGGGGGCTGTGGCAGAGCGAGTGTTGATCTCTTCTCTCAAGTGACAGGTGGTAGGACGGGAGGAAAAGGCCATAAGTTGCTCCAGGGGATATCAGGAAAAATTTCTTCACTGAAAGGGGATCAGGCACTGGCACAGCTGCCCAGGGAAGTGGTAAAGTTGCCATCCCTGGAGGTGTTTAAAAGGCGGGTAGATGAGTTTCTTAGGGTCATGGTTTAGTAAGGGAACAGGTATGGTTGGACTTGATGATCTCAGAGGTCTTTATCAACCAGATGATCCTATGATTCAGTGATGAATAACTGAACTCTTACAGAGCTAAGGTACTCTAATATTGTTTATTATGTTTTATTTTCCCTCCAATTGCAATTTCCAGTAGCTGAAAAGAAGAAAAATAATATTTAAATAATGAGCCTGAGCCCTTTTCTGGGTATGTTACTGTGACATAAAAAGAGTTGATTTTTTTTCCTTATAAATCACATATTCACTGAATATTTATCAGTTTTCCCAGTAAATTCTAATAAAATGTGATGAATTTATGGAAAAGAACTTGACCAAGAAGAACAGAAGAAGAAAAAAATATCAACACATTGAAATATCTTGGGTTTTCTGCATTGTCACAATCGATGTGCAGGTGACTGAAACGGTGAGAAAAGAGTTGTATTCTTGTAGTTTACAATTTTTTCTCTCTTGTCATTACGCTGTCTAATACCATGAAGCTTTACAATGCTGATACAGTTCTTTCAGGTTTGCTTAATGGCAAACATGCAAAAATCACTCAGCAATGGCTTAGAAAAAATATCAAAAGGTCTTTGTTTAGCAGCAGAATTAAGTTTCTCCTCTGACAACTTCAAGCAGCAGGAATGCTGAAATGGAACATTCTTAGTCAAAACACGAAGCAAAGTTTAAGCACCTCCAGTTACGTTTAGGATACAGAGTTCATTTAGCAAGCTAAATGGCAGCATTACAGGAGATACACAAGCTGACATAGATGCGCTAATATTTTGGAAACCAGAAAACTTCTGTTGTAGGTACTACAATAGTTCACATTTGTTGGCTGTTGTTGGAAGGAGAAGAGGGGTTGGGGGAAGGGGAATGGAACACACATGAAGGAAAGAGTTTCTGCTGTCTTTTATCTCTCCTGAAAGTCCTTGAGGTTACCAGCTAGCTTATTTGGATGTTTTAAGAGTTTTGCTTATGGCAATAAATTATCTTTTGTCTACTAAAATACTTAAATGTTGTTGAAGAATTTTTAACTCTGAGTAAGAAAAGCAGGACACGCTTGAAACACCTTTTTTCCAAGAACACACCTAAAACTCATTCTCTTAAATACAAAGCTAAACTGGATTTTCTATTTTTAAAAGTATTTCATAAATTATTATGATTAGAGACAGACAACACCTATTTGATCAATCTGGAAGGAATATGTACAAAAGGCTGTAAGAAGCAGACAAATAAATAACGTTGTGAGACTGAACGGTGGCAGTTCAGATTTTCCTTGTTTCTTGCTTTTACATTAATGATGCTTGTGTGTGTACACATGTGTACATGCATTTGTGTGGGAGTACGTCCTACTAATGGAGAAACAGGAGTAACCACTACAGAAATTGCAGTGATGGTTTTGCATAGAAGGAGAGGGGACTTAATGCAAATGGTAAAGTAATCACACAGAATTGCTGCATCTTTTCTAATTCTAGACATCACAGCACAGTGCACAGTATCCAAACAATGTTGGTAACTCTGCCAAGGAAGACAACAATGGAAAAAAGAAATAAACCAACCAGAAACCCAGGCTGGGAGTCTTATGTAATTATAGCTTCTTAGCCTTTTTCCATGAGATGCGCATTTCAGTATCTGGTTAGGCCTACAGACGACGTCAGCATTACAAGTCATAAGCCAGAGCTGTTGTACACGACCTCCTCACACTCTCTGAAAGGTAACATGAATACAGCATCTACCCATAAGTGCAGAGGGAGTGAAGAGGCTGTCTGTGAGAAGTTTGTTTGGTTAATCTTGTTGGGAAACAATGCAATGCTATTTTAATGCCCTTTCAACAGCACCATTTTTAAGGTAGCAATCTATTTTGTTTCATTGCACACTAGCATCCTGAATGGTGTGGCATCCATTTTCTGGTTTGCTTCCTTTTAAGACAGGGTCTTTTAAGACCCTTGACTGCCTGCTTAAATGGATGTTACATAGAAAAGCCAGTGCAACTCTCTTTTCCTTGTGGTTGGTGATATTCTCCTGGTACCACACAGATTCACTTCCTGTTGCTCCTCACCTTTATCATTGACAGATTCTGTGGAGAACATTTGTCCCAAATAGCAGACTCTTACACAGAATTCCCCCCCCACACACTTATATAGAAAAAGAATAATAATAATACAGCACGATTTAATGGAATATAGCTTTATAAAGGATATACAGTTGATATACATACAGACATATATATATATACACATACGGTGTGATATTTATGTGGCAAGGTTTTGGTAGTGGGGTAGGGGTAGGGCTACAGAGGTGATTTCTGTGAGAAGTTGCTAGATGCTTCCCCATGTCTGATAGAGCCAATGCCAACCAGCTACAAGACAGACCTGTCATTGGCTAAGGCCGAGCTCATCAGCAGCCGTGGTAGCACCTCTGGGATAACTTATTGAAGAAGGGAGAAAAAAAACCCTGGAGCAACAGCAATTGCAGCTGGAGAGAGGAGTGAGCATGTATGAGAAAAAAAACAACTCTGCAGATACCAAGGTCAGTGAAGGAGGGGAAGGAGATACTCCAGCTGCTGGAGAAGAATTCCTCTGCAGCCCATGGCGAAGACCGTGGCGAGGCAGATTGTACCTCTGCATCCCATGGAGGGTAACCGTGGAGTAGATATCCACCTGCAGTCCATGGAGGACCCCATGCTGGGGCAGATGAGTGCCTGAAGGAGCCTGTAACTCCATAAGAAGCCCATGCTGGAGTAGGCTCCTGGTAGGACCTGTGGGCCAGTGGGGAACCCACACAGGAGCATTCTGTTCTTGAAGGACTGCACTCCATAAAGTGACCCAGTCTGAAGCAGCTGGTGAAGAGCTGCAGCCTGTGGGAAGGACTCACAGTGGAGTTCAAGGAGGGCTGACTTCTATGGGAGGAAATCCACACTGGAGAAGGGGAAGAGTGTGAAGAGTTCTCCTTCCTGAGAAGGAAGAAATGTTAGAGACAGCATGTGCAATAACTGATTGCAACTCTCATTCACTGTCCCTCTGTGCCACTGGGAGAGGGGAGGAGATAGGGAGTTAGGGAGCAAAATTCAGCTGCGGAACAATGGTGTAGTGGGGGAAGGTCATTTGGAGATTTAATTTTTATTTCTCATTATTGTACTCTCATTTGATCGGTAATAAGTTACATTAATTTCCCTGAGTCTGTTTTGCCCTTGGTAGTAATTTGTGATGTATCTCTACTTGTCCTTATAGCTATTTTGACGGGCACCTGGCATCCAACCAGGGTCAACTCACCACACATACACATATACATGCAATTTAAATAGCAGTTACAAGCCCAAACTAAAGACTAGAAGAAGTGCAGTATTGGAGATGAACAAAGTTCATCTAATCCAGTAATAGAAGCTTAGAGAAAGGTTAAGAGAAGAAGACTGTGTATAATTCCCCAGAAATACCTGGTCATCTTCCAATATTTAATTAGTTAGGCATTTTTTGAGCTGGCTTGATTTGTTCATCATGAATGTACTGAATCCATTTCTGAACATGTATATATTTGGCTTTCATATTAATCCTCAGCAAGAATGTCACAAAATATTGTAAAATCAAATGATTCTTCGTATGTCATCTTAAGAACAGAAAATAAGCACACACTCATTTGTATCCTACCTACCATTGCACACCTTGTTCTTGTTTTAACTCTGCTTGTAGTTACGAGATATTTTACCTGGTTGCCTGCTGTAATATATAATTCTTGTTCTCAAACAATCAAAGAAAATAAAAAACAAAAAAAAAAGAAAATATTTATTCTTGTAAGAAGGGAAGACCAGAGAAAATTAGTGACTCACAGACGAGACATAGCCTTGCAGGAGACTGAAACCAGAACTGCTTCTTGTCTCTTGGAGGAACATCTTTCCATTGAGCTCTCGGCTTCTAAATTTTGGTTGATGGTCTGGAGAAAAAAAAAAAAGCTGCAGCAGTAACAGTGCCTTTCAGAAATCTGCTTTGTGCCTCAAACCATGATTTGAAACATGCAAGCTCATCTTTGCTCATTTCTTTACTCCAGCCCCACACAGATGCTCTCTCTCATGGTTCCTGCTCTCAAAATACATTCAGCATAACACATACTTTTATGCAATAATTCCCAATGTTTTTTTATTTCCAGTTAAGATAGAAGCCTTGGAGTTAAGGATTTATTAGTTCATACATTTCAGTAGTGGTTTGGAATGTATCTTTTTCCTTCTTTAGTAGCTAGTTAGCTGGAAAACACTCATCATTCGTCATCGTTACTAAACAAACACAAGTCAGAGACGTTCTGGTTGTAACCACCATTCCCAGGGTACAAGGCTGTTTTCTTGGAACGAGCAAAAGTATTGGGGTGGCAACAGAGGAATGTGATTGGACTTAGCCATTTGAACATTTCCTCTTTTAATCCCCTTAAAATGAAACATATTAAACACTTTTTAAACTGTTTTATCAAGCATCAGCAAAGACTGAGTGTGTCTGCAACTTGAGTTCAAAAGGAGTTATTTTTATAAGCTCTAGGAAACCTCATTTGGAGGAGAGCATATAACCCTACTTGAAACTTGATAATAAACTGAATATAATTACGGAAATATATGGAAACATCATCTATAATTTTTGTATTTTGGTATATATAATCATATGGTGTTCTCAGCGTATAAAGAGAATAATAGGTAATAGTTAATTCCTTTAAATACTTCAGTCTGTAAGATTCAAATTATAATGCAAGATGAACTAACTTCAGGAGGTGAAGTTTCCTATAGGTTTTATTATCCCATGTGAAACAGAAACAGAATTGATAGTTTTCTTCAGAGAGTTCCCTAGTAATTGACCCTAGAAACCTGTTTATTTCATAGTCTTGTTCTATTTTAATCTTTCTCAACAGTTCTAAAATGGGTGGTTTCTTTTCCAGTGTGTGGTGGAGCCAAGAATTCAGTCTTGATAAAGCTAAGTTAATCAGATGAATGAGATAGATGAAACTAAACTGAGAGGAAAGAATGTAAAAGTATACGTGATAGTGAACTGTAATATAGGTCTTAGTCTTGAGTGTGCTAACTTTGGTGCTCTCTCACTTCACTGATCCTCTGCTTAGCTTAAGCATACATATGTTTTTGCTGTCTTGCAAGGCCTGTAGATTTTGTCTCATTTGAGTCAGGAATGAGCTTTGCTGTATATGCAAGCAGCATCTGAAGTAACTGGAGGCTGATGTCTATTCAGAGCTGAATGATGGGTGCTATTCGTGTAATTAGACTCATTTTTACCTTACAAGATTTGTTCATACAGTTTAGAAAAAGACATATCATATTTTCTTCTTCTTACAATAAGAATTACGTAAGGGATTATTATAGGATCTGCTGTTCTAACTCACTGGCCAGTAAATTAATTAAACTGTTACTTGATGCTGTTCTTATACAGATCATAATTAGCTCTCAAGGGTACATAGCATTCTTACATATAGGCACCCTTTGGCATTTTAAATATAACTAACTTATATGCAGCACTCATATTTGTGGTCTAATATCTTGTTAACACATTTTTTAAATTCTAGCTTACATACCAAGAAGAGCTTACCTCTTACTTCAATTTATTTCTTAGTGATTGTTTTGTCAGATGCAATATTATAATCAGAGTCCTTGGGTATGTTCCTAGGTCCCAAAAATATGACTGAGTTACTGCACATGGGCTTTCCAAGAGCACACTCTAAGTCTGAGAAAAAAGCAAAATAGTTAAACATGGCTTGACTTCCTTTAACCCTGGGTTAATTCGAAATTACCTTATACTTACTGTGGATAAAGAACACATAAAGATTGTTATCATAGCTGAATTCAAGTTCAGAAACATTTCTAAACGACAGTATTATCTGAACCCTTACTGGTTTTAGCGCTCTATGCCTTATAACTATCCATTTGAAGATATATCTTAATACTTATTTGAACACAGGTAATAGCACTCTCAGGCTTTTTTTTCTAGAGACTCTTGCTATCTAGAAGAAGGGGTAAAACACATAATTTGCTTAGCAGAATTTCAATTCATACAAGAATTACGAAGCAGATGAACACAACAAACAGAAAATGTATTTACTCATACAAGATTTATCTTTCTTTTAAACACAATGTGAGGGGATTTTTTTTTTTTTTTTTTTTTTTTCTTTCCCCAAGTAAGTTGTCAGCTAACGGGTGGGGTAACAACATGCACCCCTTTGCATTCCTCCTGGCCCAAGCTTGAATGTAACTCAAAGCCTGTGCTGCAATTCTGCCTGGTTGTGAATAGGAACATCTGTCACTGTGGAAAACACTAAAATATTATGGGATATATTCTGATTTCTCTCAGATTTGTTTTGAAATAATGCTGCTCAGTACTCTTCACAAGAATGTGTGCTACTGACCTATCTTTACCTTGCGTGCAGAAGAGACGACTACCTGAATAGAGCTATTCATTTTGTTGTAAATTAACTTTTTTTAAAAAAAAATACAGTAATTTCAGAGTTCCTTTGAGTTCAGTGGATTTTTTTAATTTCCTTTTTTTTCTTCTATTTTTTAATATCTCTATTTTGTCCAACTAATTGATCTAGCCAAATAGCTGAGCAGTTTATCAAATATTTAATAAGAGGACTTCTCCAAATATTTTTCTAATTATTTGTTGTTCTTATTACTTGTATGAATTGAACAGATATACAAATACTATTTAGATGCCTGAATTCATCAAAAGAAATCCAGAATGGAAAACTTGATCTGGAGAATCTTGTCCTGCACATTACATTTAATGATTACAGATATGAAAGGTTTTGGTTAAAAGTTTTAGACCACATGTAAATTCCTAAAAGTTGGCTCTAGAATATAACTAAACTCCAATTTGCTGCTGGAATCAGGAGGACTACTCATGTGAATAAACACGAGAACACATTTTTGAAAGGCTTTTGATCTCCCACATAAACAGTGTACTCTTCTAATAAAAAAGATTACAGAGCATTCAGAAGTTTAATGTGCAAGAGTATAGAGAGCTTTTCAATATAAACAACCTATTTAGTAAGGTTTCCAGGTCTTGATATGTGCCAACTTTGAGTTCCATATTCTAAAAGTTGGGTAAAAATAGATTTATATTTATCAAAGATTATATGAACATTTTCAGTAACCTAAGATGAGGAACAAGGGACATAAACTAGATTTAGTTTACTAACATAAATGTGTTACAATAGGAGTAGTTCTCATTCTCGTTTTACAGTAGTGTTTCTCCTAGTAAACTAAATCTAAAAAAATCCCATTCATACAAAGTCTCATTGAGAAAGTATCAAGGTGTATGCGAAGGGGGCATACATATAATCATGGAATATGTGGCCCCTGGCATATGTCTTTGGCAATGTGGCATGCATGTGTGGAAATGTGTTATTAGAGATCTTAAATAACATAATTTCATTTTCAGATTACTAGGAAAATTGTCTAGGAGTGGGTTGGGAATGCCCACAAGGCATTATCTACCCAGATCATATCCATTTCTTGAGAAAGAATTTGTTCCTCTGCAGCCAGTGAATAGGAATGACTTCTTAAGTAAACTGAAGATATTCTGATATAACATACACATTAAAAAATATACATGTAGAAGTATGCATGTACACATGCTTATTTCTCACATTTACCCAGATGCTCCTCAATTGAAAATGCAGAGGCAGGCATTTGCTCTTGAATATTACATGAAAAACACACAGTTAAGCCCCCTATGCGACTCTTTGGAAGCATACCCCATGTCGATAGGCTTTCATAGCTCTGCATCCAAGGAGGCTGAGCCTTATTCAGAAACCCAAATCATCAATTTATCCTGTTTGGAAAGCTTGAACAATTCAGGGAGACAAACGTATGTCTGACTCATTGCCTAGTGATGCCTATTTTAAAAACTTGTCCTGTGCTGAAGTCACTGTGAAACAAAAGACCATGACACTTCAGGGTTGTGTAGTTACGGACTGAAGTTATGCTGGTACTGAAACACATTTCAGGCTCTGTGCTCTAAGCTTGCAGAACACAAGCTCACCTCAATGAAAGCAGGTTAATCCCTGAAAAAGTGATAGCAATCAATGGCAACTAAAGCTTCAAAAATGAATGATCAGGAACACGTGAGGCTGCTGAAAGAATATCATCTCTGTGGCAAGACTTAGGGAAGCGATGAACTATAATCCTTTGAATGATTGTCCTTTTTAAGGAGAATTGCTCCAAATGTCTCTTGGGATATATTCTTAGAGTCAGATCTTTATTTTGACTTCCTATTTGTAGAATTAACTAGTAGGAATTATTTTTTGCTCCTTACAGCAGTGAAAAAGGATCAGATAATCTGGTGGTTTATACACCTTCTTTACAATTGACTCCGAGAAAGGAAATAAATGGTTTGGATTTGTTATCTTGACCACCTTAAATTCTGCTGGGTTTAGCAACGTCATTTAAACAGCAGGAACAAACATAAAAAGGCTGTCCATGTACAGGTCTTACGTATGATATGTCTGGTAACAAGTATGATTTGTCAGATATTCAGTGTTAATGTTAGAGTTTTTGTTCATTATCTTTTGACTCACTGTGTGTCTATGTGGGAATCGTGTTGTGAAATTATTCTCTTAATTCTCCATGGTAACAGTCACAGAGAAGTTGTAACAGAGTAGTGGGTGAAATTTTCCCTTGTAAGAAGACTTGTTCCACTGCTTTCTCTGAACTTAAAGAAAGCCTTACACACCGCATTCCTGCTGATTTTGAGAAATTAAAATATTCTGCCCAAACACCTCAGAATTTGATTTTACTTAGGGTTACTTAGATTTAATTAGGAAGTCTGGTGCTCTGATGCTAAAGTAATGGACAAAAGGAACACTGGATATCTGGGAAGAAAAATTATTTGTGGTCCAGATTATTCTATCCCACATGCTTTTGGAAATGGGTTTTGAACAAGTCATTTCAGGAGGTTAATAAGGAATGGCTTTTGGTGCTGCTCTTCTTCTGATGAACAAATACGTTTGGCAACTCCGAAGCCATCCGTCAGCCAGATAGGAGGAGGCTCCACGGGGGGGGCAGTTGCTTTGACAGATGCCTGCAGCTCTCACTTCAATCAAATGGATTGTACATCTGGCTGCCTACAACTATAACACACAATGTGGCACAATCTCTTTCTCTCTCTGCCTCCCACACCCTAGCTGTACACTCCCCGTTTATTCTGGGTCTGACTGCAGCTGTGATGCTGACTTCATCATACAAATCTGGGTAGAATCTCCACTGTATGCTAAGGAATGTTTTGCAGAAATGTGGCTTCTTTCCAGACGTCTGTTCTTGTCTCATGTTGTACTTCTGTTTAGACCTTTTGATCTCATTCCTGCCTCTGTTATTTTGTTTGTTTTACTTTTTGTCCCAAGAATTCTGTTGTTTTTTTTGGTCTCTGAAGCTTTTCCTTCAGTCACAGAGACAGTTTATCCTGGCTAAGACCTCCACCGGGCTGCAAATAAGTTATCCAGCTGATAACTGTGGTTATCTCTCAAACCAAAGGATGACTGTGGCAATGTAGTTTAAGACTGGAAGGTCTTTTTGACTCCCATATTTAAGAAGATATTTTGTGGTCAGTATTAACCAGCATTATGCTGGTTAAACTCTTTGGAGTTTTATGTGTTACCTGGTATACTCTGTTTATGGTGTGATGGCTTTCTGTTAAGTTGTTCAGTATTTTGATTGTTGCCATTTTTATGCCTTTTTTTTTTAATCTTTAGCCTATATAAATTTTTAGGTGTCGTCCCATGCAATCTTTGAGTCCTTGTTCTGTAGCTCTTCCTTAAGCGGAAAGTCTTTGGATTTTGCAGAGTCTAAAAAATCTGTATGGGTTAGTGAGTATGGAAGTGCTTGCCATAGATCCAGATTATTCATGCACCCTGAATTCTAAAAAAAGTGTAAAAATGTCAGGGTTTTTTATTTGTTTTCCTATTTCTTTTTTCCCTACCCATGGAATAATTTGTAATCACCTTCTTTTTTTTTTTTTTTGCTTTAGAAAGTGTGAAGTATTTTGCCTGAATAGCTATGCATGATCTGCTTTGGGTTTTTTTAATGCAAAATAGAATGAGTTTTACTCTGAGGGCACTAATAAAGAAACTCATAGGCATGTTAAACAGTCTGGTTAACAATCTAATAAAACTTAAAATAAGTTTAAATAATTTGTAGGTGACAAGAAGGATATTTAAGTTTTTTAAGTTTCAATTTTAATTTTTTATCTCAAAATGTGTACTATTGATTGATTATGACGAAGTATTTTTGGAAATTCTGAGGAATCAATAAAAATCAATATGCATACAAATGGAAAAGAAGTGAGGTTTTATGTACTTCATTTACCAAAGTAATACTCTGAGCTTGAAGGAATGCGATGTATTGACAGAATACTACAATATCTTCTTCAGAATATAATACAGAACTACAACACTGCGGTGACAGCAACTGGTCAGTGACAGAGTGAAGAGGGCACACAGTAAGAGAGATCCTATTCTCCTGCTGGACTCTCTCTTAACTGTGCACGTGCACTGTTCCAGTAAAACAAACCCAACTGAAAAAAAGGAGACATTTAGAGCTGCTCATAATTTATCAGCTTCATATTTTTGCTTTAATGAACAGCTTATGAAGAGCAAGAAGGTGTAATAAGGCAGTCACCAGTTCATATTTGGGAAAATGAGGAGATAAGAGAAGAAATTGCACTCTAATTGAGAACCTGTTCTCCTTTTACAAGAATGGTCGAACCTTAGTAATAACACTGTTTTTTCAAAATTTGGCTTAAACAAGTACTGTACTTTGCCTTCATTTTGTTGGAACATGGGACACAAATGAAACATTTCTGGAGACATACCTCTCAGTGATGTTGGTTTTTCTTGTGTCGGTGCTGTACATTTGCACAAGCAAAACTATGACAGGATCTTACAGTTTAAAGCTGCATATACAGACCGTGACCTTCAGTCTAAGGAGGCTGAAGCTTTTTAAATCTTAAATTTCAGCCACAAATTTCACTGAGATGTTGTGTTTCAACAGCAGCAGGGAACGAATACAAACCAGCAGTCTATTTTCCAGCCAATTCTACATAAGTAGAGATTTCCAAAAGATCTTCAGTCCTTAGGATAAAGTTATCAGAGTCATGCTTTTTCCCCAAAAGTTTTCATGAGCAGTGTTATGCTTTTTTTGTAAGGGTTCTCCATTTGTTATGGGTTTAAAAAAATCCATGAGTTTATAAAAAGTGCAGACAGTGCCTAGGCTATATGAAAGGTTCTTTAACAAGTTAGTGTAGTCCACAAAAGATGTATGAATAACCTTAGTGATGAATATATGTAGAAGCTGAACTGCTTCAAAGACTCCCCAATGAGATCTCCTGGCAGTTTTTTAGTCTTTTCCATGTAGTTTAAGATGCTTTTGTAAAGTTTCTAGCACAGTGTTTGTGCCTCTCAAAGGTAAACTCAGAAATAATCCTTTTTCCTCTTTGCTGGGAACTTGCAAACTAGTTTTAATTCTCGGTAATCAACAGTATGTGAAGACACAGAAGAAAAAAGGAAAGAAAAAGAAAAAAAACAAAGATGAAAATATTAGGATTATGTTGCTAGATGAACACACTAGCACAACTTCTTCTGTCTCTGTGTCTGGGGATTTATGCCTTTTAATTAATATTACATCTACTCCAGCTTTGTTTCTTTTAAGCTTTTTGAAAGTTTTCTTGTATCTAATGGATTAATTTTATAGAAGCAAGGGAGTGAATAATTTTTGAGAAAGCACAGATCTATCCAAGGGAGGCAATGAAATATATTAATACTGGTAGAGATAGGACAGAATGGAATGACCAGTTCAGGAATGTTTTCAGAAGAGCTTAAGATCTTATAAAAAGGGGAAAATGTTTTTTTTGAAAGTATAGTCGAATTCCACTCAAGAAATTAATATTAGTGAGGAAGTCTAACAACAGTTTAACACTTGTCGCTATCTCTCAATTACTAATAGTTTGAAGCAACTGTATTTTGTCCACAAGGTCTGGTCTCATATGTATGTATCATTACAAAATACTTCACTATTGGACATAATATTGGAGGCAACTGAATCATAGAAATAAAATATTAGAGGAAAATATGAAGGGCATGTGTGCAGTGTGATTGAAATATGTTACTCTGATGACACTGGGTTCTCGGGAAAAAGTAAATTGCAGTGTATTTCTCAAATTAAACTACTGCAAGAGACAATTATCCTGTACTTGCAACACAAACTAAAGATAGTGGGTTGAAAGCTGAACAACAACAAGCATTGACTTTTTGAGCAACAGGTACAGCAAGTAGAGCCGAGGATAGTGGATTTATACTGCTTTTCTAGGTACACCTAATCCTGACATTCATGAATGCACCTGGGACATAGCAGACCTCGATATACAGACAGAATGGGGTCTGAGAGTCTGGAGAGGAGCCCTGCGGAGAGGGACCTGGGGGCTCTGGTTGTCTGGTTGAACATGAGCCAACAGTGTGCCCTGGCAGCCAAGAGGGCCAACCATGTCCTGGAGTGCATCAAGACCAGCATTGCCAACCAGGCGAGGGAGGGGATTATCCCGCTCTACTCTGCACTGGCGCAGCTCCACCTCTAGTACTGGGTGCAGGTTTGGGTGCCACGGTATAAAAAGGACATAAAACTGCTGGAGAGTGTCCAGAAGAGGTCACAAGGGTGGTGAAGGGTCTAGAGGGGATGTCACATGAGGAATGGCTGAAGTCACTTGGTCTTTTCAGCCTGGAGAAGAGGAGACTTAGAGGGGATTTCATAGCTGTTTACTGCCTTCTCAGAAGGGAGGTGTAAGAGGTCCTGATCTCTTCTCTCTTGCAACCTATGATAAGGCTAGAGGTAATGGCAGGAAGATGTGCCCAGGAAGTTTAGATTGGATAATCAGAAAACGTTCTTCTCCCAGCAGGTGGTGGAGGACTGGAACAACTCCCCAGGGAGGCAGTCATGGCACCAAACCTGACAATATTCAACAAGCATTTGTACAATGTGCTCAGTCACACGGTGTGAATGTTGGGAGTGTCCTGTGTGAGGATAGGGGTTGAACTCGATGATTCTTTTGGGTCCCTTCCAGCTCAGGCAATTTTATGATTCTATGATATAAACAATCAGAATTTTAAGCTTGCTTCAGGACAACTTGACTATGTTGAATTTTTTGAATTTTTTATTCTCAAGCATTATTACCAAAAATGAGAGACGTTCTAGGTCAGCCACTCTCCACAGATTGACCTAGCTGGGATGTGGCTCCCTGGGAAGAGCCCATTGCAGAACTTGTCTTCCAGAGAGGTTCTTCCACTTCTGGTAAAAGCAGGATATAATTCAGGAGCCCCATCTGCTGCAGTGAGTCATCACTTTGTATCTCTCAGCAGGATCAACACCTGTTAGCAGGGTGAGTTCACTAAATAAAAGCCTGTAAGATGGCAATAATAGAAAGGCACACTGTACAACCAAATCATAAACACAGGATTGCATCAAAATGCAGTATCTCCATAAATCTGTCATCTGAAGGATATGGCTGGAAATGCCTGTACCTCACCCTTCTGTGCAAAATTACTAACTCAGTGTTATCAGTGAATTCAGAAAGTAAATACTTACAAAACCAGCAAGTATCAGCAGAGTCAGCTATTGGAAATGCATGCGGGTAGGAATTCTTCTGTGGCACTTTTGTTTATTTTAAGTATCACACCCTATTCTAGACTGAACATTAGTCATTTCTGTCATTTTCTTTATTCATTCTCAGTTGTTCATTAGACTTTTTTTTTCCTTTGTTCAGCTTCACAATTTTAGTGCCTTAGATATGCTTGTTAAAATCCCTTTTTGACATAATGCACTTCAGAGAATGATTTTAATTAAACTATGGTAGTTAAGGTACATGAGTTTTCCTGAAGATTAAATAAGTCTCTGGAAAAAAGTCAGTAGTTCTTGGTTGCACCGTATCAGAGCAATGCAACTGATTATTATTTGTCAAAAACTACTCTTGCTAATTTATCTTAGAAAAGCCAAAGAAACATTACATAAAGTATAATTGTCAAGTGAAGTGTGAACTTTCTAGCAGTTTTCTCAATCTTTAATTTTGAGGCACAGCATGTGTAGAAAGTGTCCTGAGTTTCTCCTCTTGCTGTTTAAGACTAATATATGCCTGTGAGTATACATATCTACCGAAGAACACAGTGGTCAGGAATATGAGCCAGTAATGGAGTGGGGTGGGTCGAGGAGAGCCCAAAAGGACAGCTGCATTCATTTATCTGTGTCAGCTGGCTTTTGGGGACAGTAAAATACTGAACTAAAACTAGTTGTTTAACTTCATTTTGGGGTTTGAGATTAGCAATACACGCAGTATTTCCAAAGACCAGAGACCGTTGAAATTCTTGGCTTAAATGGATGGTGGAGAGTCCTTGTTTTACAGCAAGACTGAATACGGCTTGTAATATCCTGTCCACAACTTAGCTGGCATTTGAAAATATGCATTGTGAAGGTGGATAAATGAATCACTTAAAAGACAATAGAATACTCATTTAGCTTCGATATTTAGATTTAGATGAGCTTCTTAATACAGAAGTGTAGCATAAGTAAATGTACATGAAGTCAGTGTGAAAACTGATGAGCAGTGTAGTGATGAAACCTGACCCAGTATTAATGATTGCTGATGAGCAGTCAATTACTATGCCTTGATCCAGAGAAGGATCTTACATTCCAGAAGCCACTTGAACCATATTTACTCAGACACATCCAATAAAAGCCTATTCAACTCTAGTGCTCTTTAGGCTGATTTCCTATGGAAATTCTCCAGCCTGCTGTCTGATTGGGTGGAAAGATGTAATCTCTGAGATAATTGCATTTGAAAGATTCTGTGAAAACAGCAACTGGTGGAGGAGGGAGATGTTCTAGGTGACCTGACTGAAGAAAAGCCTTCCAGGTGAGTTCATAGCTTCTTAGAGATTCCCTGGTGATGAAAACTTTTTCAGTGTTTGAAGCACTCCTTTGAAATAGAGGGCATGGAAGATTGCAGCTGCCTATGTGTGAAGCTGAAACAGCCTGTTTTCTCACAATCATCTGGTCAAAGTGAGTGTGGCTCCTCATACTTCCTCCTCCTAAATAAGAGGGAAGCTATACAGCTGGATGGCAACTGCTGTCATATACCTTGGGAGCTTTTGAAGTACATAGGGCACGTGAGAAAAAGTCTGCTAGACCTCTTAAGGTTTTGGGCCCCCATACACAGTATCTCTGTACCTGACACAGAGTACTTGGCTGTAGGACTGAGACACAGACACACAGGAGACAAGGCAGCACTAATTCTTCTAATTATGGAGGCATTCATTTTATCGAATTTTGCTGCAAGGGAGAACCAGTCCTGCAGGGTCAGACTACTGCCATTTACCATAGAAGAGCATTTAGAGCTTTTAATGTCAATTGTGCGCCTGCAGAATCTCCATTCAGTCTTGTCCTGGAGAGTAACAGGCCAATTTAACCTGCCATGCAGCATGCAAGAACTTGCCTTATGTAACCTGCTATCCGTTAATAGCTCTGGCTTCTATTAACTAACCATAGCAATTCAGAAATTAACAGAAAAATATAAATTAAATACATGAAGTACAAAGGAATAAAAATACGAAGGTGATAAGGGCCTTGGGTTCCCTGGTGTAGGCTGGAGAAACAGACAGTGGTTGGCCCCCTTGCTCAAACACTGTTAATCATGTAAATCAATTGAATCAAGTGGAAATAGCTCTTAAAAACTCCTGTCTAATAGAAATGGAACTTGATGGCTTAAACTTGTATGAACATATTTCAAGACTGTCTGGAGTTTAAAATACTGATAATGCTGTGGATTGGAATATTTTTTTCTTTTGGTGTTTTTAACTCTTTGGTGTCACCAGCCAACTTAACTCATAAATTCTACTTTTTGAAAATCTGTTTCACAAGCTTTTGTTTGTTTTCAGGTTTCTACAGCTTCTGAGTAACCATTTTGTGAAGTTTTATAGCTGTCATTAATGGATCTTCTCTCTAGGCTTCATCATGGTAACATGCTGGAATGCAAAAAACATCTCCCTATATTACAAGCAAGCTCTAATCACAGTCTGTTTGGAAATGGAGGTTTTAGCCCAAAGGAATTGATGTGTCCCTTTCCTTTCCACTACCACATTTAAAACTTGGTACTTACTGAATTCAGCCCTTCTACCGATGCTTCAGATGAAATTTGCCCTACATTTTTTCTCATTTTTTCCTTGTCTTTCTGAACTAAACCCATATTTTCTTACCTAAAACCTAACAATGATATTTGCTGTGTAGTTCAGTTTTTAAATGACTCAGCAAGGCAGTAATATTCAGATTCATTTCAGAAATCTGTACTGAAATCTGGTTCTTAAAGTACCTGAGTGTGCTTTCCTCTACTGTTCAACTGATACAAAAAATATAAGCCTGCTAATTATTGTAGTCATCCATTTGAATTCTATTGATAAGGTAGGGCATTTGATGGCTATGAGTAAAACTTTCAATCTACTTGCTTAACTCTCTTATTAAATCCACCAGTTTAATGGTCACACTAATAAATATGTATATCAGTACCTTTTTTCTTTACCTGTTTTCCTCAAAAAAATTAGGGAGTAAATGAGATTCTGACCTATGTAAAGACTGGAGTTCTGATGCAAATGAAGTTTTAGAAAAGATATATGCATCCTGCAGCATTCATATTCCATATTACTACGCATAAGAAATTACCTGAGAGTCAATCCTTTCAGCTGCCTTTAGCTTCTATGTGAAATTATGTTGAATACCAAAGGAAAACATGAACTCTCACAGTTAGTTTGAAAAATGTTCTTGTTTCAGCAGGAAGAATTAATTCCCGACATCTGAGGGGCATCAAACAAGGGCTTGCTCTTCGTTGAATCTTTAACCACATATTTTTCCTGGAATATTTCATTAAAGAATAATTCAGACATGCAAAATAGCGACATGAATGTGAGGTTTATACAGTCATTTTAGAAACTAGTTTATATAGTTCTCATCAGACAATATTATTCACTGGGTTCAAAAAAAGTAAATAAAAATCCTTATTTAATTTTTTATTGAATTTTTCATTTAGGATATTTCATTTTAAGAGAAATGGTGAAATGCCTGAGTAAACGCCAAGCAAATAAACAAAAAAAACCAAAAACCAGCTACTTATCTGAAGGAGAGCTTTCTGACACAGTTTGGACATTTCAGTTTGGACTGAATACAAGAATAGGTTGATTTCTGTTACACAGATGATCGTAGTATGTCTGTGGCCTTAAAAATCCACAGAAGAAATATCCTTATGGATTTCATAATACCGGTGGACATTCATAGAGTAGGTCTAGAAAATCAGCAAAAATTACCTAGAATAAAACAATATAATTAGAATAAGTGAAAAAATGATTGCTTTCTTTGATGACACAGGCACAATTATGAAATAATACTCAGATTTTTTCTGTTGGTGGTGCTTGTTTGTCATCTATAATATTCAAAGAATGTTCTTGCTCTTCTCCACTTGTAATTTACTTCGTGACCATGTATATAATGTTTTGGGCACTTACATTCTGTTCACTCTCTATTGCTATTTTAATGCAAATTATTACCAAATAATGACTTTCTACTTAAGACGTAATCTTCATTGTTTTAGGATTTACATCTGATAATTGAATATGGCTAGAACAGTGCAGCCAGAGCAGATCAAAATCAATTATTGGGCTGCCTCATTCACAACAAAAGCGAAGTATTTCTATTAGCATATTTTTTCTTAAAAAAATGTAAGTGAAAAATATAATTCATAATGTCTTTAAAATTAAAACAAAAAGTACACTGTGAATTAATTTTTTTCAGGTGACACTCAGTCTAAAAGTCAGCCCAAGTAATTGTTTTTAAAACAATCACTGTATCCTCATATTGCTTCTCCCAACTTCTTAAGCATCTCTGAATGCAGATGGGTTTGTGAGATGGAGAGGCAAGTGCGGTTGTGAATTATGGAAGAAATTCTTATTGTCTTCTAAGAGAAGTTTATGGCTTGGAAAAGGATTTGCTCTACAAGTTTCTTCCACTCATAAAACTGACTGAGTACTGCCGTGATTTGTACACTCTTCTGTCTTCATTTGAATCTCTGTTGTTTTCCACTGTCTCATGCACACACGGAGGCATTTATGTGTACACACGCACTTCCCCCCTTCATGCAAAATACAGCAAAAACATTTTTCAGATTTGACTCATTTTACTTGAAATGGAAAGTATTTGTACAGATTTTTTTTTGTCTTTTTGGTATCACTTTCTCTTACAAGGCACACTCTGCATAATCAGCCAACTACTCTGTAATTACGTTGCAAAGACTATGTAAATACCTAATTATTTTCATGCAGATTACTTGATAATTATACTACCAGTTACCAAGTAATTCAAAGAATAATTACCATGTAACTTCCACTTTATAGATGTGAGGATAAGGCTTTGTTTTAAAGATATAGAGAAGTGCATAATTATCCCGAGGTTACATTCTATTCAGATTGTCGTTTATGCTATATTTACAGTATTATGATATGGCTACTGGGCTCAGTATCACGTCATCACAACTTGAAAAAAACCCCAAACCTTTATACCCTTTGCTTTGTTGCAAATACTAGACAATGTCAATGCTAATATTTTTCTCCTTTCCTTCTGAAACAAATTTATGCACTAAGTTGTACAGTGTTTATTGAAGAACAAAATGACATGGGCCCAAATTCTTGAAGGGCACTTGAATTCTGAAAAGCTTACTTATGGTAAATGTATTTTTCTAATTTGTGGAATGGGTACCATAATATATGGTTTATGAGAGTATTGATATGTCCCAGAAGAGATACTGACCCTCTCATAGGCAAGCTTGGAGAGAGAGGGTGACGGGTGTCATTTGTTGCTCTCAGGTTGGAATTGTTTTCTTCTATTTGGATTGTATCAAACAGATTTTGGGTAAAATATACAATGAGCACTTTGAAGTATATGAAGTGACTTCAGGATTGTAATTTCATTTCTAGTCACGAAGCAGAAGATTAGTGAATTTGTGGCTTTGTTGGCCCAGTTAACCTTTCATTACATTATAGAAAAAGAAACTACTTGAATAGCAAGGGATAAGAGGGTTCTTTTTCTTATTCTGAGAAGTCCTGTGTCTTTTTTGCTGGTTGTAGCCAGTAGAGAAAGAATGGGGCATACAGCAAGTTTTATTTGTATTATAAAGCCCAAATTCTCAATTATCTTCATGCTGAATTTAGATGCAGCACACATTACTATGGAGATAGCAATGCTGCATACAGAGGGTACTACTCTAGGCTATCTCATAGCAGACAGTAGTTGAACAAAGAGATGAATCACATTCATAAGATTATGGAGGACTAACACTAGGCACAAGCAAAATAAATGATGCCTCGACTAGCATGTTGATGGAGGGTTTGCAAATTCATCATCTGTCGAAGAGGATGTCTGGGGAGTTTCACATTAATGATAGCAGCTTATGACTGCCTGGTACCTCCTGAGCAGCTCCTCTGGCACAACCTTTCCAGGGCAAGCCTAGCTGTGGAGCCTGGACAAGGTCTCTGCTACTAAGGGGAGACAGTGGCACCAGCACTTGAAATTTTATTGTTGTTCTGCACACTTCCACCCGTCCAGACAGCAGGTGGCTATATCTCTGAGGGACAAAATGAGAAGGAAGGAACTGGTGCTACATTTCTGTCTTCTCCAAGCATCTGACTGCATTGCATTTACTGAAAGGAAAATGGGCTTTATTGGCTGACATAAGTGAAGCAGAAGAGGAACCTTGCTGAGTCATTCTTGGTGCTGCTACACAACTAAATTTTAGCTGTAAGTTACTTTGCTGATAAAGAATGGTAACACTTGGTTTTATTTACTTGATGAGAAACCCTGAATGAACCTTGAAAATCTTTTCATTAGTGGACTGAACATGTTATGGTAGCTCTGTTGTTACAACAGAGATTACAGTATATAAAAATCTGTAAAAACCAATAACACGACCATCAGGGACTGTTGCATTTAGTCTAAGAATGCAGCGAAAACTCAAGGCATGCAAAATATCTCAAAAAGCATCTTGGTACACGGTGAGGTAGCTACCATTTTTGAGTGCAAAGTACCTTTCCTCTGTCTCAGAATTATCTGAGATCTGCTATACTTGCTCCTTTTTATTGAGGCAAAGAAACCTAGACAGCCATCCTCCCTTCTTGTATAATAGAAATGAGTCTCCAGTTTGGCTTGGAGGGGAATTTGCTTCAGGATTGTTCAATGTGCTTTTTGCCTAAAACCCATTATAAATCCAGTGTGCTACTCAGGCTTTTAAACAACGTTTACCCATGCACAAGGTGTTTATAGTATGTAAAACAGGAATCAGTCTTTCATGTATATGTGTGCATCAATTTTGTGTCTACATGCGAGTATAGTTCATGTAAGCCAGTGTGGTTTTTGTACCTACATATACATAGCAGACAGTGGCTGATCTTAAGGAGAAAATTCCCCATTGTAACTGAAAACTTGTTGTCAGACACCTTAGTATCATATATCTAATCCACTTGAACTGCTAGACAGCATACCCTGGGGCTCCCTGATAAGTTTCAATCAGTATCTTTCAAAAGTGTCCCACCTGCTGACACTGTGGAGCTGCTGAGATGTTATGTGTAGGTGACAAAAGAGGTAAAGGCAAATCTGAGCTGCCAGGGAACCCTTTGGCCAATCTGTAAGAATAGATTGCCCAAACCATTTTGTTTCATTAGACTGGAGGACAATCAGATTTAAGATAACTTCTTCTGTATTTTCAGTGTTTTCCTATTCTTACTGTGGTGGCTGGCCAATACTATGAGTGTAAAATGTACAATGGACTTTCAGGACCAGAGAAATTGTTCTTATTTGGAAAGACTTAGATATGGCTTATTACGTTGTTTTAAAAGTCCAGTTGGATTTTTAATTGGATCCTTTCATAAGCTGGCAGTTCAGATATGCCATTTTTGGATATAGCTTCATTCAGATTGTATAGTCAATGATGAACAGTAAGAGTTGGACCTTCTTACTCTCACTGGATACTTCTTTTAGAAAAAGCCAAGTACATAATACACACCCCCTGTACGCTGAGCCAATATGTCCTTTCCTACATACCCCTCAAAGAAATGTGCACAGTGAAAAACACAGAGCTGCACTGTGAAATAGCAGGAATACCTATTCCCAAAGAGTGGTATTGGACTCTTAACTGCTGCAGCTGATTCAGGCATTGAGAAAGTCATGACTCACAGCACTGTTACTGGAGCAGCCCAATCTCCCTAATGGTCAATGTCTCACTTGCTAGGTATGATTTCTTTAGTAATGTATGATGTAGGATACCGGTAAGATAACACAGGATGTGTGTGGGTGTTACAGATGGCACAGGAGTATGTGTGCAGGGCTAGAGCACATGGAGCCTTAGGGTTTGCTATGCTATATTTAACAACAACCACAAATAAATTTTTTTAATGTCCTGGTAACAGCAGTTTTGACTCTGCACCTTTGTTCTCTAATGCACTCCATCTTCAAAGACGGAAGTAAAGGAAATGTAATTCCCATCTTCATCAAAATCTGCTTTTGAAAGCTATTTTAAAAGCCTGGATGTTGCAGCAGCAAGACTGAGGAGTTTTCAAGTGATACAGCTGATGGTGTCGCTAATTCTCCTGGATGACTCATAATCCTTGTGATAAAGCTAGTATTTTTTTATCCACTGGAATCAGCTACTCAAATGAAGAAGTTGTATGAGACCAACAGCTATGCCTCTGAATAGAAAGTACAGTTCACAATTTCCTTAGAAAATAAATATCCAGTAAGACTTTTCAATGGTCTTTTAAAATAGAACAATCAAATGTTCACAAAATATGTCAAAATGAGAAGTTTTTAGGAAAATATATTACTTTAAAACATTACTGCAAAACATGAGATGGAATTCAGTGGCTGGCCTAGATGCAAGTGTTTAGTGCTGTAGGGTACCCAAGACATCTAAAAGAGACTGGAAAATACAGCAAGCAGAGAAGACTGATAATCAACAAGCCTTTCTGGGTAGGAAGGATATTTTACATTCACTTTTGTGGTAGGTGTTTCTTTTTAGGCCACTGAAATCCACTTCTGGGTTCAGCTGATGTGGATTTCTTGCAGGTGGTGTATTAAACAGCTTGCAGAAATCTTGCTCTAACCTCACCCTGCTCAGCCTATCCTCTCCTCTAGTCATTGCACTCACTAAGACTGCAGCCTTAGCTTTAGCTTTAGATCTAGCTTGATTTTACATCTCACCCTTCAATTCTTCTCTTTGCTAAAATAGTCAGATTGCAAGGTGTCATCTGAGTTCTTGAAAAACTCTGGTGGGGCTTTTAGTCACTGAAAAAGGTCAGCAAAGTAGCTGGAGAGATGCTGACGTAGCTCGAGGGTTTATTAATTTCTAAGAGAAGCTTGACTATTCAGACTGATGCCAGTACCTCATCTGGCAAGTCTGAGATTTGCTCCTGAATTGTCAGAGCTTATAAAAGCGTGCATGAATGTTAACTGACCTAGAGCGCTGTGTGCAGTTATGAACTGCAACTCTAGGGGTTTTGTGGTGGGAGAAATTCTTCTTCATTACAATGAATGACTGGAGGCATGATATTTAGTCAAATAGGTATAATACACCTGTGTGCTTTCTTTCTTTCAAACTGTAGAAACAAGCCCAAGCAGGTAAATAAACCATAGCTATTTGGAAGGTTTTCCTAGCCTGATCTTGTCTGTCAGGACCCTTGCCCTAGCAGCTCTTGTTTGACACTGAAAAGAGGTCTGGACACCTATCTTGGGTCCAAAACACAATCCTTTTGTATGTGTTAGGATATGCTCAAATCCTACCTTCCAAGTGACAGTTTGTGCTTTTTCTCCTGCTTACAACTCTAATTAATATGGATAATTTAGTGGATTCAGGTTTTTGGAAGTGTATATCATTATTTATTTTTATCACAGTAGTGTTGCATTTTTCTAAGTAAACATTACAAAGATGCTCAGCCTTCTCTCTGTGGCTATTTAGATTCAAAAGGAACCATAAAAGTTTGCAAAGCTGTGAATATTCAGTGAGTTTCCCCATTGCTTCTTGTACCAACTATTTAATCTCATTGTTTTTTCAGAGGAGATACACTGCATGATTCATTGAAATCATTCACAACATTTATATTGACTCGCACCTTTGCAAATTGTATGAAAATTCATGCAGTGTCAGAATTAGATGCTGATACTTAATGCTTCTTGTAGAATTTTATTTGCCTTTTCATAAATGGTTTTGAGATTCCAGAGTGATTCAAGTGAAAAAGCTATTAAGCTAGTCCTTTCTTAAAAAATATAATATATGAACACATACTTGAGAAATTTCCTCACTATTTTAAAATTACAAAAACCTCTGGAACTATCTGATAAAATCAATTATAATGAATTTGTTGAAAATGCCTATTACACAAATATGACCTAGTTGACATACATTTATTTTAAATTTGTATTCACCATCACTATGTTGACATCTGCTATTACATTGTTTTCTGGTGATATGATTTCTTCTGCTTATGAAGACTTTAAACATACTTTGTAAACAAATCTTAAGTAAATAATTTCAGCATAGTAAACCATAGCTACTTTTTTTTTTGCTGCCTTAACCTACTTTAATTAAGTGAAGTGCATTAAAAATATCTGGAAAATGCTTTAGCTTTTTAAAAGACAAAGCTTTCAGAAGTAATTTCCCTATCTGAAAGAAAGCTGAATTAAAATAGTAGTGTTCAGAGTTTTCAAATGGAATAAGTTTTCTGAATGTAATATTCAAACCAAACACCGTAAGAAATTTTAGACTCAAACATTTTCAACTGTATTATTCAAGAATAAAATGTTGACTATCTTACTGTAAGTTAGTAAATGTTCTTCTAATATTAACTGTTCTTCTAACTGTTCTATGGCATGTAATTACAAATTAATTTTTATTTTGTTCTTTCATTAAAAGAAAATAATTTGAACCTGTTCTCTGTGATGTTTTCCATTTTGAATTCTGCACATCCCATTCCCAAATAGCACCCATTAAAAAAGGTTATTTCAGTGACAACCATTTCTTACTGTATTGTAACGTATACTAAACTGTGCAGTCAGGGTGAGTCAGACAAGACTTCTTTAGGAACAACATGGCATGTAGACACCATCAAGAGCAAAATTTGATATTACAATTGCCAGTGCAATATTTTGACTTAAGTTGTGCATATCAGCCAGCGTCCCTGTCAAGGCACAGCATTGAACAGAGTTGTCACTGGCTCTGGGACTGCATGATCGGGCAGGGGCTATGCAAGAGACTGATGAGATGAATTCATGCTTTCCCTCCTGTTTCTATATTTACCATTACAAACTGAAAAAGTCTTCTGCACATGTTGCTCTTTCTAAAACTTAAAATGTCTTAAAATCAGATAATAATAACCAGAATAATCTAAGTAGCAACATTTCCTGTCTTGAGCTACCATCAGACTCTTTTTTGTATTCCCTCCCATTGTTTGCTTCACGCTTTTGCTAAATATGTGTCTTAACTTATCCGTGAAGCCCAGGGAGAGAGGGACATACACTGAAAACAGAGCATGCTGGACAGCACTGAAGGCTGGGTGTAACCCTGTCACACCATGCCAGAGAAAGCAACTGGCTTTCAGTCAAATGGGGAGCTGACACAGCTTGACTCATGATGGAAACTTCAGATTGGCACAGGTTTGTGGGACCCACACAGTGACTCTGATCTTGATCTACTGCTACTGTATTGTTTAAAAAAGAAATAAAGGCACTGTTAGCATTTTGGAATAAGAGAAACATGTCTAATATATCAGAAGTAGTCAATTCTGTGCTGTGATTTTTGTCTTATATTCAGTTCAGAATAAATGGATGGAGATCTTGCTGCTGCTGTAACCTGACATGTTCCGTGCATTGAATTTTCTGTAGAAACAAGCATGAACTGCAACAGCTGTCACTTTGCGGAGACTGTGTGATTGAGAACCTCATAGTGCCTTGCCAGATAGATCTTAATGCCTCACTGATGCTTTTTCCATTACAACAGATAGCCACCATCAGAAATGATATACAACCAAGAGACTGCATTTCATGTCCTGGATAACTGTGTTTCTTTTTCAGGATGTGGTACTAGTTATTTAGTGAATATAGGCAGAGACAATTCTTTCCCTTACTCATATTTGAACTTCAATATTTGAAAGGTAATTTTAATATTTATCTCTAAGATTATAATTTGCCTAGAAGGTGACAGATCAACATACAATTTAAAGTTGCTCATATGGAAATATATTAATACACATTGATATCCTTGAAATGCAATTGAAGCTGTTGGATGTCACTTCAATTGTTTCAATTAGGTTTTGCATACTCTGCAGTTGGGAAACAATCAAGATGTAAAGCTTTCAAAGAGATGACTTCAGCAATTTATATCAAAGCCCAGATTTTATCTGTTACATGCTAGAGGAATTGTTATTCGAACATTTATAGCTTTTAGATTGAGAAAATTTTAATGACAGTGATTGTTGTCCTTTATCTAAGAGATTCTATATCAAAGGATGACCCTCAGAGAAGTGAATAGATTTCATATGGTCATTGCATAAATAGATAAAAAAGCACACCCTGTGATTCAGAGGGTCTATGACCAATCAGATGTAGAAAAGATAAACTAAACATAAAAAAAAATTGGCTAGTCTTGAGGGTTAAACATTCCCTGAAAATCTGCTTCCCCATCCCCCCTCCAAAAAAGCCCACCCACCAGTAAAATTAGAAATAAAATTAATGATGTAAAAGTCAATCAAGAACTGAATAATAAAGTGTTGTGAGTTAGTGGTAACTAGCGAAATGACTCTGGCTCTCCTTCTGTTAAAGGGATCCAGAAAAAAAGAGAAATGAACACACCTAGGCCAGCAGATTAGATAGTTGGGAGACTTGTCACTTGACCATTGCCAATAGTAAACTTTGCCTTTCAGCCAATGATAAGATGATTTACTCGTTTACAGCTGCTTACCATTTGATGAATCAGAAACCTAGATTTTGAGGAACCTTACTGCAGATTAGACACTGTCATTGCAGAGGGGAGCAAGCAAGCAGAGGTTAGCTCTTGTGCTCAATCTCGATTTTTTTCCCTTCAATACCCTATCTTGATCTTCTCTGTAGTCTTATTTCTTGTTATGCTGCATTGCGCCATAAGAAAAAAAGGCTGATGAGGCTGAGGAGTGGGGGTAGGGAAGCAAGTAAGAGATTGGAGGTGGTATTCAGAAATATGAATCACACATGTAGAGAAATATAGAGGAGAGTTTGTCATAAATAACTTGAGTTATGTGACTCCATAAAATTTCAGATTACAACGGAAATTGGATGTATTCACATGCCTAAATGATTCCACATAAGCTTCCACACCTCCCAGAGATCTACTTGCAGCATTAGGCACAGGTTGATTACTGATGTATTGGGTGTGCTTTTTAAACTTCAGGGCAAAACATCTCTGTTATATGCAGTGGAATGAACATACATGTGTTTCCACTTACCAGAGGTGACAGCCACTGTTGTGGAAAAGGACCTTTTATTTAACCAATGAAAAGCTATATGGCTGTTATAATCACTCTGAAATGATATTGTATTAATTTCTGATGATATGCACCTTAATATCACTGTGTTCATTTTATGCTGCCTTAGCTCTTTCCTGTGTATTATGCAATAAGAAAATTCAATATTCACAGGAAGTCTTTACGCTGCTGGATGTGAAAGTCTTGCTTTCAGAAGATTAATGATGACCTCTTGATTCTTCTCAGACCTCCCTCCCAGCAGCTCTGCACTTTCAAATATTCATCCTGCTTTTCCTTCCCTTGGCTAATATGATATATATATAAATATCAAACATAGCATCAGGAGGACATTTTTTTCAATTCTCCATGTTACAGGAGCAGTGAAATGCCCTTAACCTTCCCTTCCCTTCCCTTCCCTTCCCTTCCCTTCCCTTCCCTTCCCTTCCCTTCCCTTCCCTTCCCTTCCCTTCCCTTCCCTTCCCTTCCCTTCCCTTCCCTTCCCTTCCCTTCCCTTCCCTTCCCTTCCCTTCCCTTCCCTTCCCTTCCCTTCCCTTCCCTTCCCTTCCCTTCCCTTCCCTTCCCTTCCCTTCCCTTCTCATGACAGTTATTTGCACTGCAGAAGGCAGTGAAATATTGTTCCTCAATATATATGAAATTTTTAAGAAGCCAAAAAGGCTCTGAATAGATTCTAGATTTTTTTTATGACTTTAAACCCTTGTTGACCAATATTTCAAAAGTCATGTAACAGGCTTGAAGTTGAAGGATGTCATGACTTCTATAGAAAATCTTGAGTACGGTCTTCTCCAAGCCTTTTCTATGTGGCTGACAAGTTGTTCACATTTTAATATGTTTTCTTCATACGTATTTTTACTTTCTGCTTTCTTACACATATGGCAAGATTTCACCTTTCACAGTTTCAAAGGAAGCAGATTCACCAACTTAGATCCATACATCAACATGTTTAAAACACAGTTGACTACACATATGACTGGTGGCAGTAACAGGATTCTGACAGTGACATTTTGCAGTGAGTGACAACAATTAAAAAATAATACTGAAAATAATGTTCACTAAAGAGAAAACCAGGGGAAAGGTTGTCATGTTCCTTTGGAAAGGAGAAGTAGAGGAGAAAAGATAATGCAATAAAAATGATTATAAAAATCTCTCTAAATTTTCCCAATTGATGAAGACATGAAAGCTGTGTTTGAACCTAAAGAAACTGAACAAGAGATTTATGCCTTCGTGCTGTATGCCAAAAGAAGTTTCATGAGGGTAAACTTAGTTCTGCAACACCAGTTACTGAGAGGAAATGAATCAAGATGTCAATTCACACGACAGTCGAGCTCTGAGGTTCTTGAGCAGTTCAGGAATGACTCCATGCTTGGAGTCAACATGTGAATAGTTACAGTATTGGCTATTAGGAGGGTGTTAGAAAGAAGACATCAGTATTGCTTTTGGTCTACCCTTCAAAAGCACTGCTCTGTCGAAATACATTCTTAATTGGAGTGGTGGGTCTTGAAGAAATATCAGGACCTGCATGCGAACCATACTCAGTTCTTCCTTAGCTCTCATGGACACATGGATATTTTGTGTATGAAACTTATATTGCCAGGAAGAATATCAGAATAATATCTTATTCACTTCAGAATAGTCCCTTATTATTCAGATGAGTTTTAAACTTCTTTAAAAAGAAATTGATGAGAAAGAAGGACTAAAACAAAGAGCTGGAGTATCTCAATCTTATCAACCAAGAAAAGTAGAGACGGAACAAATAGGAATTGATGTAGTACAGGTAGTAGAGGACCAAAAGTTGCAAGAATGAATAATGCCAAATGTCCTACAGTACGTCCTGCATAGACACTATGTGAGGTTGCATTGGCAGAGTTGAAGAAATGGAGGACTGCAGATGTATTTTACCTGGTGTTTGTTTACCTCAAGATGTACTGCCTTTGGAATTAGATCTCAAATCCATCTTTACTTCCTCCATCACCTTCCATGAATACTCTTTTCACAGGCTGCTCAGTCTCATTCTTGCCCTCTGTTTGTCTGATCCTTTTGAGTTCTGCATGTGCGAATGACCTGTGCAACAGCTTTTACAGGAACTGTTGAACCTGGCCTTGGCCTAGCCTTTTTTTTTTTATAGCCTGGGTCATTGACAATAGGAATTGAAGCAGGATGGTGAACACACTCTTGTTTAGTGGAAGAGTGCTTTAACTCTGGGGCTGTAGCACAACAAGCATAATTAAGCGAAGAGAAATATATCTTCAGTATTTTGTGCCTAGCTATCTGGTTTCAGCAGTAAGTATGCTCAGAGCACATTGCCTGGACTCAGCATCCCGTGGTCTTAGATACAATAAAAATCATTCATCGGTCTTGGATTTATTTAGGAACAAGTTCAGAGTCAGACATTCAGGACAGTCAAGATGACGGGACCAGTACCAGAATTTCATATTCTTAAGTAAATTTGGGTTCAAAATATGAGATGACAAAAAGGATTGAAATGGATTGAGCTATTCTGTGATAATTAAGCACTTAGAAATGAGCTAAAACAAAACATGCTGCCTCTGCTTTGTAAAGCCCTATTTAAAAGCATGTTCAAAAGCAGAGGGATGTTGATTTAATCCGAAACGGAGGCTCATAAGTTCCCAAGGAAGGAGAACAGATTATGATTATGCCAGAAAACATATGTGAATTACTTTAGAAGTACAGGAAAGGAAATGAAGGGAGTAACACTCACAGAAACTGTCATATGAAGTTTTAGCCCACTGATATTTTACAGCATGTTCTAAGGACCAGGTAGGTGACCCACGGTGTTCCCATCCAGAATGGTTTTTAGAGTTCAGATTAATGCAGTTAATGTAATGTGATACATCGTCTGCAAGAAAAGTGTACTTCTAGTTCCTCTGAGAAATATGATTTTTTTGGTAGGTGACTCTTTTCATCAAATGACTACAAACAATGGCTTATATTCATATTTCATGTTGGGACTTTCAAAATACCTTGGCATGAAGGGAATGGCGAAGCAGAGTGCGCGGGAGAGACATTTAAAAGGGTCAGGGCACAGGAGCTACTGGAACTCTGCTAGGATTTCATATGAGGAAGTAAAATATTGGTGCTAGGAGGGTGTAAAATGCAGCTGAAAGTTCCAAACATGAAGCCGTGTCTGCTGTCTAAAGAGTACATTTCTGCACATGCCCAGTAAAGGTCAGAAATACTGTCAGTGAAGATATCAAAGGATATATCATCTGATATTTTGCTTGGAAGTTATATTATATACCTGAGCCAGAAATCTGGTCCTATCCTCACTAAAAGCAGAGGCAGTTGGCTGCAGGAATGTAGTTGAAGGTATCAGTGAAAATACACAAAGTGATAGGGAAACACAAGGGGAGGAAAGATCAACATCCTCTCCCTCCATGGCAGACAAAAGTGAGTCGTTATCCTCAGGTCACAATCCTGGTGCCTGTAAGCTGACATGACTCAGAGCAAGCAAGACCTCCACCCATTTCCACAGGGGAAGCATCAGGTACATCAGTTAACTTGGAGTAAGTGCTCTGTGACCATGAGAGATGATAACCTGCTGTATATTTTTACCGAGAAATTACGGATGAGGGTGTTGTGCAATGTCATGTACTTGAATTTGGGGAAATAGAGTCAAAAGAAATGGTTCAGCCACTTAACATCCATCCATCTATCCATTCATCCTTGCTTTTGGAAAGAGTACTGTCAAATATATGGGCCTTGACAGAAAATCCCTGGGTAAAAATGAAGAAATCGGGAAACAGCTGGAAAATTTTGTGGGCTCATTTTTACTAGAAACACTGAGTTACAACTAGATGTGCTTGGAATGCCTTGTCCAGAGGAGGGTTTGGGGTTATGAGGTCACAGGATGGAATATGAAATATTGATCTGGGAACTGATATTTTGAAGCTGACATCTGGTATTTTAAGAAAACTGTATTGTTGATAAGAGGGTACTCCAAGAAATATTTTACTTATGGATGCAACCACTGTACTTTCCAAACCAGAGTTTGTAACAAAATGTCTCCAGATAGTTACAAAACAGACCTGATCAGGTGTTTTATTAAGGTACAGGAGGTGTGGAAAATAAAGGATGCATCAGTACTGTATTGTATAAAAATAATACCCTTCCTAATGTAGCTATTTCATATTACCCTGTAAGCAGTATGGCATGGAGTTAAATCAAAAGAGACTACTGTAAGGAAGGTGAAAGGAAATGAAACAAAGACCAGGAAAATAATTACAACATTTTTTTCCAAAGAGCAATGAAATATCCTTCAGAGATATGCAGATAAACCGTTTTGAATAATCTGATCTACTGTCTGGGGCAGAATTTAGGACTTAAAGGGACACCTCACTATTAAAGATTATTTCTAAACAAGGAGGTGGAAACAAAAAGGAATTTAGCGAAATAGCATGGGTGCATTTATATGCAAGGGGGTGACCTTAATTGATTCCTGTCCCTACTTTAGTGCTAGTTTCTGTGGTGCGCTCAGCCAGGCTGTCTGGTTTAGTCACAACCCTGCAAACATGCAGCATCCCAGTCTCAAGGGGAAGGCAGTGCAGCAAAGTGATGTGTCTGTTGCTACGCAGATCTGGGTGCAACTAGGCAGAAGGAAACAAACACATGCTTCCAAACAAAGAATAAATTTAGAAAGGGACTTATGCAGATTTCTTATTTCAGCTCCGTTCTGTGTGTAATTTTTGTGTTTGGCTGAATATAAAAAGCAGTTGTCTTAAAGAAAGTGTTTTGGTATTAGTTTAATTAGTGGAGGGCCAGAGAGAAGTATTCAACAGTCTTCTGTGAGAGTTGAGAGTGTCTGTTTTGCAGCAATGGAAAAACTGCAGTGCAGAAGTCCAGCTTGAGTATGATCAAATCTTGTTTTCTCTCTTGTAAGAAATAGTGCAAGCCTTTTGACCTGATGGTAAGGTGCAAGACCAATTACAAAGGAAAGTAAAACACAACTTGTCCTGCAAGAGGAGTATCAGAGGAGGCACCCTAGGCCTCTTCTGGGAACTGCTGAGGTGGGTGTCTAGCAACATTTGGCTTCATTGAAAAGAGCAAAGTGTGTCTTGGGCAGGCAAAGGCAAGACTCAGGGTCTGACCAGGGAGTGGGTACACGTTTAAGTACCAGCTAGGTCAGGCACAGGCTTCAACTCAGGCTCTAGTAAGCAAGCTCAGATCAATGTTAACAACCAAAGGAGCTGAGATATTTCATACATGTTATCTTCTCACAGTGTCTTAGATTGTCTTTCAGAGGCAGAAGGCTCATTGCTGGTTTATTGACAAACAGTGGCTTGTAACTGCTTCCAGCTTCCCTACCAAACATACTTCTCCTTTAGCTGTGACTAGATTCCTGCTTTTTGTAAGCAAGCCTATAGATGAACATTTCATGTTGCATCTATCACTGATGAAACTTCATGTATACGTTCCTGCATATAATATAAATGCTGTTATACCCTATTTCCACACCCCAAGTTTTAAGGTGCAATTGATGGCTTTAAATAGTTCTCTGGAGTTCTGGAAACAGTATGTTCAGAAATGCCTCTTTCCACCTCAGTACTTTCTTTTATTCTCAGTTGGAACAAGGCATAAGGCTTAGGAATTGTTTAAAGCACAGAAGCCGAAGCCCTTTCAAATGTATTGGCAGATAAATACAGAAATTCATAGCTTGTTGCTCTGTGTAAAACCACTGTGTAAAGATACATGAGCAAAAATATCCATGAATTATGTGAAAACTTTCTCGTTACTGGGATAACAGAACATACTGGCTTCCGAGTGTGATCTTTAAGGCCCCAAATGCCCAGATCCCAAGAAGTTCCTGTAATGGAGCAGGATGCTTTAAAAAGCACAGCACTAATCCTGTGAACCACTAAATGGCTCTTGGGTTTTTCTAAGGTAAGTTTGCCACTTTGTATTGGATTATTGTCCAGCATTCCTTCTCAGAATCACCTCTGCTGGTATTCATAAAACATGAACAGAAAGCATAGTTTGAATGCTATTTTCCATACCAGTGTTTGCATCCATTGTTCCTCGTTAGTGATTTTGGGTTACTTGCACTGTAATTTTAACGAACATTAAAAACGCCACTTTGAACGTTAACACCATCACTTTTTTGAGGCCACTAGAATGGGGATGGATAATCTCCTGAGCCTATGTCATTGCAGGCCATCAAATCCTTACGAAGTCAAAGGTACATGCTAAGTATTTTTGTGAGCAGAGGAGAAAAGCAGGTCTAGAAGTAACTTAGGGTTTGTAAGTAACAATGCTTCCCCAAAGACTTCTGTCCTTTCATTCTAGGATGGGCAGATGAATAGATGAATAGCTGGATCTAAGGATAATGTGACAGTATTAATCTTAGAAGTTTCTGGTGATTCAATGTCTCTGGCCACAGAGTCTCATACTATGCAGCAAAGATTAATACTGTTGCGGTTATTAACATGATATAGCCCTATGTAAGACATGCTTAAACTCTTTGCAATCCTGTATATGGCTCAAGAGTTACTAGTTGTTTATGTAGCTGTAGATGTTATTCCAAAAGTCAGTAATACTTTAAAAGTAGGTGTATAGTGGGGAACAGAGTGATTGTTAAACATTTACCCTGATTACTCTCCCTGATTAGATTACAGACCATTATAAATGTTCTTCTGTAACGACAATATTCTACAAATAGAAGGAACCATATGTTTTGTCATCTGTATACCCACAAAAAAAATCCCAAACCCTCTATGTTATCTCTTCTTCTAAATGATACAACCTTTCCAAAACCACATTGCATACAGTCAGTGCCAAGTGTAACTTAATTTTTTTTTCACTCAGAAGTAATCCTATGGAGTAAATTTTTTTCTTTTCTGGCAGCACGGTCTGTTGATTCTAAATCAGTACAAACTGTAAAAGGAGGACCCTAAAAGTTATAACTGAAAAAAGCAATTGCCTACTTCATTAATTCCATCAACAATTCCACATGTGATTTACACTCATACTCCCACTTTAACTTCCTTTCAGCCCATAAACTGTTTTGAGGTCTAATTTATTTTACTTCAGGTATTTCTCTGACTTTGCTGAAGTCAACAAATAAATCTGCCCCTTGTATTTCTGATTGCTGGCATTCTTTAACACATAACGAATGTTTGTCACACTGTGTGTGGTGATTTTTTGTTGAAGATTATTGCTTTATGTAAAAATAATAGTATCATGTTAATTTGATCTGATCCCTGAAGCTGAATTCCAGACACCAGGCCACATAGAGAATGTATGTGTTATTTATTACTTACTTATAATTTACTACTTACAATCTTAATTGCAATTTCATTAAATTAAATATATACCAAATGTAAAAGTCCATTAATATGAGCTTATCATTGACCGGACTTTATAAAACTTTACTGGCTTGTTCTATTTATTTGCAGAGTATTAATAAAAAATATTATTCCATTATAATTTTTTTTCAAGTATCTATCTCTAGAATTGTTTTAAATAATTCAGAAATAGATGTTGCAGGAACAGCAAATAAAAGAACTGTCCTCTTCTCTAATAATAAACTTTTAAACAGGTCACCTTTCCCTAAAATACAGAAAAGGTTAGTCATTCTAAACATTAAATCTGCCTGGAATTATTTCTCTAAGAGTTAAAGATAAAATAGGCTTTTCAAAACTAAAGCAGGCTGAATAATAATCCAATTTTAACCTCACTAACATTTTTTTTGAATTGTGTAGAATAGTCCTCCTTTCTTATCAGTTGGGCATGGATTTCCTGCTACTGAGCACATGTTCGTATCTTAGACAATATAATAGGTTTGAACATTAGCTACCGTATTGCTCTTACAGTGCACTGCAAATCAGCAATAAAGAGCTGTTTTGTCTTTCTCTCAAAAGCTCTTCTCAAAAGCTATTTTCTGCTGTCTGTATTAATTGGCATTTCAAGTCATGTACTGTCACTTCTATATTTTGCTAAGGAAAAAGACTAATATGTATTACAGTTATTGTTGTTAGTAATATAGAGCCTGACTTTTTCTTATAGAGATTAATTTGAAATGACACTATGGAGCTTGACAGCTCATGTTGGTTATTTTCATTTACTAGACAATTTCGCATGCTATTGGCATGGGGACATGGTCCCCGGTAACAGCCTTGTTCTATTGATTATTATTCTAAATGAAATAAATATTGAATCAAATAGACAGTAAGCTTAACTAAAGACTAAATTATTGTGCTAGATAAATATCAGTAAACAATTACCGAAGAGAAGCCTGGCAATACACATAACAAATGACTGAATATTCAACAGACAAGTACCTTTTCTGCTGGATGAGACACTGAATTGCACAGAAATTACTGGGTTTATTTGGAAATTTTGAGGTGCTCATACACTGGCTTTGGAGCATGTATTATTCCTTTCCATAATTCAGTCATTTCAGGTCTCTCTTCTTCCATTTCTTTATTTTAAGGCAGTTGAAGACGTTTATGAGAAAAGCATGGCTGGACCAGCCTTACGTGTATTAAAACATGCTATTAAATGGAAAATTGAATATTGTAGATCAGAATTCTTTTTCTCTTCAGCAAAGACCTAGGGAGTGCTACTAAAAAAACATGTCAATCAACAAGGTTTAGGAACCTATCAGAGTTTAGGCACTCAGAAATTCATTGTTATGAATTCTGCGAATTGTTAGTTAAATTGTTAAACTGGAATATAATTTAAAAAATGACTGTTCTTTCCTCAAAATAAATGTAATTGTTAAAATATATCTGCTCTAAACCTGCAAGCAGATATAAGTTCTCTCTGCAGCCTTGGAGATCTGTAGATAATAAAAAAAAAGTGCCCAAATATGACCTATATGAATATGTTTCAGCAGGTTTTTGAATCATAGGAAAAAACCTCTTTTTCTGGCTCAAGTTTGTTTTAGTCTCTGTAGTGTGCGTCAGCCTTACTCCAAAGGAATTTTGCTAGGGCTTTGTGTGTTGGCCATGACTTTTTCACCTTACTTTTGTGTTCCATCTGCTGATACCTTTTTGAGTTTTAGGGACTACTTCTTTGTGTGTGTGTGTGTCTGTTACAATAGACTTTTAATTATGTGGGCAGTATAAGCCAAATCTCTTCTCTCTCTCATTCCTTTTCCTACCCCAGGGGAAGAGTGGAGAAAAAAAATCACAAAAACGATGAGTCTGAATTCTTTCCAGACTTTTTTTCAGACCTTATTTTTCTCCAGCTTGAAGCGAACAAGAACCCCAGAGCTTCCAGAAGCAGATTTCCAAGAAACGACTACTGTCTCCATGCTCTTCCACATCCTTGTTCTTCCTTTCTCCTGGACACAACACTCTTCTGGTCTACTAGGTGATTCTGAAATGTTTTTTGCTGCAGGTCCTAAGATTACAGCAAAATGTTTGATAAACCTATGATAAGCCAAACATGCTAGAATTAAATTTTAATTCATTTATAGAGACTCCTCTCCATTAAGATATTTCATCAGCATTTGAGAGAAGGAAGGTCTTCCATGATGCATCAAGCTTTTATAAATGAAAGGACATGGTTTTCTACTTCTCCCTGTAAAATCTCTGTTAAGACTACCCCACTTACACATTTATTGCTTATGTGAAAAGTATTCTCCTGTGGCTAGTTGTTGCTCATTCTACTAGTTATGAGTGAACTTTAGGTCATTCAGTCCCATTAAAGTGCTTAATTTTTATTTTCGTGATTGTATTAGGTCTGGTTGGGCACCACCAATATTGGGCACCACAAAGGACTGTGATGTGTTAACCTTGGCTGGCCACCAGATGCCTACCTAGTTTCTCTCTCACACCCCACCCCAGCAGGATGGGAGAAGAAAATACAATGGATAAGCTCATGGGTTCAGATATGGACAGGGAGATCACTTACCAGTTATTGTCATGGAAAAAACAGGCTTGACTCGAGAAAATTGATTTATTAGTTTTGCCAATTAATAACAGACGAGAAATAAGAACAAAACCAAATCCACCTTCCCACCACCCTCTTCTTCTTCCCAGGTTCATCTTCACTATCTCTTCTACTTCCTCCCCCTTAAGCGGTGCAGGGGCATGGGAAGGTAGCTTTCCTTCTTGATTTCAAGGTGTAGAGGATGAAATTAATTTCTGAGCAAGTGAGCTATCATGGAACATAATGAGAACTATGTTACAGGACAACTACACACTTCTGGAGGGGGGTCAAAGACTGTTTTAGCATGCAATCAGTATTAAATTCCTGAAGTGTTCAGAATTTCCCTTTTGAGATATTTTCTTCCACCCTGTTTGCAGTTATGTTGGTTTAGTTCAAGAAGTATGTTGAATTCTGGGGAAAAAAAAAGTATGCATTTCTTCCTTTGTTAAACAAAATGTAAATAAACTTTCTAAGACAACTCCCCTCACAGTGTGATGGTCATAAGAAAACATATTGCTCAAGGGTTAATTGAGCTATTTCGTGCAAAAAATATTTGCAACAGAGTGTTCATAAATATTTTATTTCTGTGTTGCAACATGTTATTTCCGTTGTTTCTCATAGTTTATTAATGGCTTTACTAGCAAAAAATCTGTTGAAAATTATATAAAACCTCTTTCTTGATGTTCATTAGAACAATTCATAAAGTATTAAATACACTAGCTATCTCAGTGTTTTGATATCTATTTTATGACTGGATAAGTTCTAAACAGCCCTAAACAGGTCACAGGCCTCAGTTTAAGCATGTTTGTTTGTAATAAAAGCTCTCCTGCACCTGGTTTTGTGCTTTGTAAGAAACTGTTTTTCTCCAGGGTACAATTACATCAAGTTGTTTTTTTTTTTTTCTCCAGCCAGAAAGAAGAAAGGATAATGGGAAAACCTCAAGTTACACTAAATATTTGGTCTAGAGTTTGGCTTTGCGATCTATTGGATATTAAGCATAGAAGTCTGAAATCCCATGAGAACAATAGGTTACTATTTTGTGGATTCTTTTAAAGGCTTTAATTTAGACTAAACTTCCTTTAATGTTTTAGTTCATATCAGAACCTTAAGTCAAGAACATGAAACCTGTTTTAACTAAATTTTCCCACTCCATCAAGAAAAAGGGTAGTGTTTTTCTTAGAGAAGTTTAATATTACTAATGGTTCTTATTCTGTGGAAGGGATTTAAGAAGCTAATTTAGATTAACTATGAGTATTATTGTTCTTTCTAATAAATTAAAAAACATTCTTGTCCTATACCAATGCTCCGTTTTATATAGTGCTTCCCACTGCATGAGGCAGATGAAATGGAAAGCACATTCCTGTAGACAGGCATTCCAGAAATACAGACTTCATGGAATAAGACAGAGTGGCTTGGAAATAATTTGCAAATTATAGTTAAATGCAGTATTGAAATATAATCTAGACTTACTGTTGCAGAGAGGTAGCAGTGGTGACACTAGAATACTTCACCAACAAACTCTTTTGAAAATGTTGTCAAAAAATCAATTGCCAACCTTGGCAATTATAGGAAATGAAGTGTGATTTCACTAGCAAGTTCATACAAATAAATTTCTGTATAAAACTGATGCTAGAATCAGTCTTTCTTTACAGAAAGACTGTCATCTAATGTGGTGCATCATTATGCCAACAAATAGATATAATTTCTTTTCTTTTTTCTTAATTTTCTACCTCTGTAACTGCACTGTTCCAGGCATGTGGGAACCAATGGCTTTGAGCAAGAGATGACTAAGTTTATTAAATGAGCTAACACTGAGCAGTCATATGTTTTTGTATTAAATTATACAACTAAAATGTTAATAGGTTTATAGAAACATTCAAATTGTTTTCATTGTTCCAGTGTTCCCAGTATGAGAAGCCATGTCTTCTATAATGTTAGCCAGGTGTGGTTTAAGTCTCTCCCCATCCCAGGGAAAAGCAAAGATTTGGCTACAACTGTTGGACTTAATTATGTTAAAAGTGCAAAGCTGATAATTTGAAAGTATAGTGTCTTTTATTGCACCTGGCTTTGCCAATGGTTCTCTTCAAAATTCTCTGAGACTGGTTCTTGTTAATTAAAGAGGTGTCATTGACGTCCTGCTCTTCTGAATGTTGGGGACAACCTTTTTATTCACCAGCTTTTCTGGACATTTTCCTGCCTTCTGTCATTTGAGTATTTACTCTTTCCCTTGTTTACCACGCCCTAATATTTCCTTTTCTGTGGAACTTAAGACAAGGGAGTTTACTTTGTAGGAAAGAAAGAAATAGGCAAATAGTTTCTGAAAGATGTATGACTCTATTTCAGGTGGCGAGTCATCATGTTTTAAGTTTTGAATGTTATATTAAATGTACAACATTACAAAGACTTCCAGTGTACAGACTGTAGTGATATCTGTGTACAACACAGAATATTTGCTTCTATTTTTATCTGGAATCTGTGTTTTAAATGAAGGCTTCTTTTAAAACTTTATCTTAATGAAATACTAATGTTTGAATGGACAAATTGTTCTATTTTAACTCTGGATTCCTTTGCTTTTATAGGTATTTTAAGCTAGACTCTTGTCAATTTTGAAGTCTAGTTTATTTTCATGTAAATGAAATATTTGAAGCTTGAGAATATGATTTAAATTTAAAGCATTAAAAAAGAGAGGGTTACCCCAGCAGATGAGCGTTCTACTTTCCATTCAGTAGAAGTGCTTGGACTATATTAAACGCAGTTTTTAAAGTGAGGTCATGATGTTATGATTCAAAATTTGTCAGACGTAAAGCCATAAGGGATTTTTAGAAGATGAAAAGAGTAGACTTCTGATGTGACCTGATGCAGCTGAGTAATTCCCAAAGTCACAAGTCAGTTTCTGACTATAAAAGAGACATCTGATCAGATTGTCATGCTTTATGTTTAATGGAGTGTTACAAGGACTTTGACACAAACCATTACCCACTATTTATTTATTCAAGGCAGAAACCTACTGGAAAATTGAACGAAATTATCCATACTTTAACAGCTTTGAGCAGATTGCAATATGATCAAAATTTCTAAAACACTCCCTTTTGAGAACCCTGGTATTAAATACTCTGGAATTCTTGTACTGTACTTTAATCATTACATTTTAGTAAATAATTTTTAACCTCATGATTCTAGGTTGAAGTGTTGCCAATATTGCAATTTATATCTACTTACCATACATGGCCAGAGTACAGAAAGATCTATTATTGACTAGGTCCAAATTGTAATCAGTTATGAACCTGTTTTTATTTCACACCTTACCATTCTTGGAGATAAAACATACTAGTAATATTTTGTAGGACTTTTGAGAATCAAAGCCATTGTAAAAATCACTAGCAATAACTACTCCAGTCTTTCATGTTATTAGGAATTTGAATTTTTTACTAAAAGAAGATGCTCAGAGGAACCTTGTTTGCATCAAACTTCATAGAGAAAACGTGCTGTTGAAAAATTGCCTCAAAGAATCTTGATTTCTACTCTAGAGAGAAACGCTGTTGTAAAATAACCAGGGAAAAAAAACATGGTAGCTCTTTTGTAAATCCATAGCTGTTACACACTTGGAGAGTGTGTGACTAACATGGACTAGTTCTGAAATTAAAAAAGCTAAATGATTTGTAGGCTGTCTTAGAGTGGTTTAAAAATCCTCACGTAAGAAAGAAGTCTGGAGTAAATATTCCAGCCATTTTTTTTTCTCTGCAGAATTGACCAGGGCATTTATATAATTATTCTTAAACATGTTTACTAGATGAGTACACTATGGACATCAAATATGAGATAGGTAACCCAGCAAGTAGATTATATTTTCATTCAAGATGTGGATGTTGTTATAGAAAACAAGAGAAAAAGAATTCTAAACATCTGATTTATTTTAGAAATTCTGTAGTTAATAGGAAAGGATCACAAATAGCAGAGGAACTCTTCATTTTTCCACTGACTGATATAGTGGTGTAAATCTCTTTATATGTGTCAAAGTATTCATTTGTATCAGGCTAAACTGGATCCAAGAATTTATTGTCTGCAGGATATCCTTCAAAATCAAGAAGAGTACAATGTTAAGTATTCCTTAAGAAAAAGCGTGTTTGAAATAACTTTGCAGAATGAATCAATTTACTAATCTGTATAAATTTTAATATCCATTGTTTAATTCTTCTGTGGACTTTATTTCTAATGAATTTTGTGATTGTAAGTATTTTTATCAGATTAAGATTTGTCCTACAAGGCAAATGATCAAATTGCTTTTCACCATCTAATACATCAAGAGAGAGTGGAGGTCAATTATATCAATAAAATATCTCTCTATGTTGGGGGAAGAAAGCATTTCTGATATCTGTAGTGATATTAAATGTAATCATCAAGAAATAAGTTTGTGAGGAGGTTTACATACACTTAAACAGTTTGCTATTGAAAAGCTCATTGGCTTCTAATATTTTAATTGCATGGAAATATTTCTGAAAGGATGTGCATGATACCTCACTTTTCTGAGGTGGAATGACATCTTTGTCATCATTTGTGAATTTTACAAAACATATCTTAGGATATGAATAACACATGCACTATATTTGGATGATATTTTTAAAAGAATTCTGCTCCCTTTAGACAGATTTCTTTGTCAGTTCTAATAAATCTGATGCCCAAAAGATGAAATTGCTCATTTGACCAACTAAGAATAAATAATTGAACATCTCATAGAATCGTAGAATCATTCAATAATCTAGGCAGGACGAGACCTCCTGAGGTTAAATTTCAAGCTCAAAGTTGGTCCAATCAGCTCAGATTGCTCAGAAAATTTCAGTCAAGTTTTGGACATCTCCAGGGATAGCAATAACATTCTCTTTAACACTGCCTTCTCCAGACTGACCAAAACCTGTTTTTTCCATCTCTCCTTGTCTGCCATGTTTTTCAACCTTCGATTAATTTGTTAACTTACTACTGGATTTACTGCCTTCTACTAACACATTTCTTCTGCTGGGGAACCTGGAACTGGGCGGGGTACTTCCTTGCAGTGCTGATTCATGCTCAGCTTTTTTGTCCAGTAGAACCCCAAGTCTTTTGCAGGAAAATTTCTCCCCAGCCAGTCTGTCTCCAGTCTATGCTGTTGTGTGGTTTACTTAGTCTCAAATGCGAGACTTCGCATTTGCCTTTGTTGAAGTTCAAGGGCAGCATCACTCAGCTATTCACCCAGTTTGGTATCATTTGGGAACAGCTGAGCGTGTACTTCATCCTGGTTTTCTGATTGTTAGCAAATATTTTGGATAGAGTTACCTCTGGTATCAATCTCTGAAAGATGCTACAAGAAACTAGCTATCTGCTGGATCTTTTGTCACTGACCAGAAGCCCTAGAGCCTGTTGGTCCAGTGAATTTTCCACCTATCTTAGTTGTTCACTTGCTGAGTCCAGATATTACCAATGTAGGCATGGTCATGCTGTGGGACACAGTGTTAAAACACCTTACTAAATAAAGACATGCAACACTCACTGCTCTTCCACTTCTAAAGTGCCAATCATCTCAATGTAGAAAGCAGCCAGGTCGGCCAGATATGATTTACCCTTCAAAAAGGCTTTTCCAACTGTTCCAAGTTACCTTACTGTCTTTCACATGGTTGGAAAGAGTTTCCAGGAATATTTGCTCCATAACTGTCCGAGGGACTGAGAGTGAGTTAAGGCTAATTGGTCATCTGTAATTCCTGGTTCCTTCTTCATGTCTTTGTGTACTGGACCATAATATCTTGTTAATGGAACTGTGTTTTTTTAACAGCTGAATGAAACTATTACAAAAGTTTGCTTATGAGAGGAAGTTGTAAAAATGAAGCTCCACTATAAAACAGCATCTTGCATTAAAAACAAAAGCTCCACCTCTTCTTACTACAATGCCATTTTAAAACCCTAAAACCTATACACGTCTCAAAATTATTTGTTAGACTAAAAATGCCTGTGAATCTTTGTAATACAGGAATAGATTAATAATTGTTTAGTGAACTACATTACCTTCAATTCAGTGTTTTTCTGTGCATGATGTTCTTTTTTGAGTGTGAAATTGAAGTAAACAAGAAGAGTAAAATGGAAAATAATGGGACTGAAAAGTCATAAATACCACAAGCCAATCTTGTAGATGAAAACATCTTTAAGTAAAAAGAAATATCTAGAAATACAGAGCATGGAATCTCTACCTGAACTATACAGAGAACTGCCTCTAAAGAGAGAATTTCTATGAAGGAAGGTTAAAAAGGATGAAGAAAACAGTCATATTGATCAAGGAATAGTAGCACTCATGATATCAATGTTTTAACTGTTCATTGCAAGATACTGATAATTACAACAGCAAGAAACCTCAAGGCTAAAGTGACATAAATGAAGCCTAATTCGAAATTTAGATAAGACATATAGATGGAATATCACAAAAGTTTTAATTTTTCTCAGTTTTGAGAAAATATTGATTGTACTGCCTGCATTTACTACAAAACGCGATTTTCAAGTTATATCTGTAAGCTGAAAGGTTTGCAAAGAGTGGACAAAACTGGTTGTTCTGCTCCCAGCAATTCATTAGAAACATATTCAGTAAATGTATAGCTGTCACTGTGAATATATCTTGCATTCCAATCAGAACCTGAGGCAGGGAAAATTCCCTCTCATAATAAGGCTTACTAGCATAGCCCATCCTTTTCAGTACTTAGGACTGAAATTACTGTCCTAAGAGAAACCACTGAAAAGATAATTGTTCAACAGGCCAGTCAATCTAGAGTATGTGAGGAATGTACTTTTAAAATTAATTTTACCTTGTGTTATTAAGTAGTTATCCTTTCATGAGAGACCTGTTTGACTCTCATTTAGCTTACTCCTCATTTATACGATGAAAAATAGGAACATGCAGGGATTTGTAAACCTGTTGAAGGGAAAGTGGTACTGCTGTAAAAGTAAAGTTGAGAAATAGGTGATACTCTTGAAATGTAAACCTTATGGCAATTCAATCAAATAGGAAAACTTTCGTAGACCTCTGAATATGTCAGTGATGAATTAGATGTTGCTTTTACCTTCTAAGTTCACATTTAAAATTATTTTGAAAAATCAAGAGAGTATAGACATAATCTAAGGGACAAAAGCCTGGAAATAGTGAAAAGAATTTAATATGTATACTTGAATAAAAAGAAAACGTGACTTTTGTCTTGCCTACTGCTAACTTCTCATTAAGAAAATGTCAGATACTAAAGAGATATTTAGCTTCAACTGACTGAAAAAGGAAGAATAATTTACGTCTCAAAGGCAAATACTGAAAAATACAGTCTAAAGTAACACTTTATTAAAAAAAGGGCAACATGATCTAATAAAGATGAATAAAGACGAAACTAATAAAGATGAATGACCATTAACAGAAAGTATGATGGGAAATAACATTTTTTTTTTAGTTGCTTAGCTAGCTTCTTTTGTTTTCAATTCAATCCTAGAAAGAGAGACGTGTTTAGTTCAAGCTTAGACCATTGGGTGCAACGTGGCAGAAAACAGATAAAATAACAATCGTAAGTAAGGTGTCTGGCTACGTATGCTCTAGGCTGCATGCCAGATTTTCAGGACAAGGAGTAGAGGTGAACAAAAGTGGAAAATAATGGCAACTTGTTTAGAAAAACAGGCCATGTTAGTCTAAAGTAGTGTACTAAATAACTTCTAGGAGAAACATAACTTCCAGGAGAAACATAATGGGTATTTCTATCCTAGACAAAGACATGTAGAGGCATAGAATAATTGAGGACAGAACTTCTGGCATTATTTGTTCCAAACCCAGCTGGTTCAGTTTATGTAGAATTGCTAAAAGAATCTAGAGAAATCTTTAATAAAACTCCACTTACAGAAGATGGAAGGGATGAAGTCTTTAAAGGAACTGTAAGGTAAGTATGTGTTTTAGTATAGAGGTAGTAACAATAGGTTATGATGAAAAGGAAAATCTAAGATGGGAGGGACAGTGTCCCAAGACGAACCAGAAGAGTAGTATTCTCAAATATCTTAATTCACAGTGATAATGAAGTCTGACCATGACACAAAGTTCAGAGGAATCATGAAACACTAAGATAATATATGAATGGAGTAATTAACTACATTTGTGTCGCAAAAAGTGCATGTTCAGAAATCCTGCGACTAATAAAATTATTTTTATGATTAATTTAAATTATTTACAAATATATAAAGAATATTCTTTTTACTACACAAGAGTGTGAGCCACCAATACAATGTCTTTGTGAAAAGTGTTAAAATGGGGTAAATTCCTGTAAGATGTTTGCTGATGTCTTAGTAGATGAAGGAGTGCAGCTTTTAAGTAGCTGCTAGACCAGATAATATTTACAGCCTATGTGTATATAAGGGCCATTGTTGATAGATTTGTCTGAGGAGATGGAAACCATATTGGGTAAAATAAAATTCCTGATTGGTCATTAGGAGTTGCTAAAAATGATTTTTTGTGACACACTGCCTAGGGACTTCTTACTAAGCATATGTTTATGAAGGAGCTGGAAAATTATTCCCTTGCTGGAGTAAGGATTTGAAATAAATCTAATCTGTGGTAAACACTCAGTGGTAAAGGGAAGAAAATGTGTACTGCAGGAGCTATATTAGTGGTTATCAGCCTTTTCAGACAAGACGAAAGCTACAACTGCTCTCCATCCTGGGCAGTGAGAAAACTTCCAGTTTTTGTTAAAGTCTGAGCAAATTTATTTTCATCTTATTTGAAGGTATTAATGGAATCTTAGGTATTAATGGAATATATTTACTCACCAAAGATGATTAGATAACCCTTCTGGCAGCTAGTAGAAAGAAACTTGCATTGTAAGACAGTGGAGTTGCCTTTTTCACAATTACTATAATGACATCAGAATCGCTTTTCATGATGGCGCAAAAAACCCCTATGGTAAAATCCTGTTTACATGCAGAAATATATTCACGATGAAGAACTATGTGTAGAAATAAGTATTTGAGTTGCAATTTCATAGAAATTCAATTCATGCTGGACCATATCAAGAATATAAAATTTCTTGATAAGGGCAATTATATTGATTGATCAGTAGACAAAATTAATTAAAAAAATGAAGTAAATGTCCAATATCGCTGGTGTCTCAAACTACTTATATGCACAGAGCTCAACAGTTGTAAAGTAGTACAGTAAGCAGAAAATGCAGGGAGGGAGGTTTTAAAAAAACATATATAGAAGGCATTAAACATGATTATAACATTATTATATAACATAATTATAGCTGCTCTATTGGTACATGAGAGATTTCTTCAAGAATGATGAAGAGCTTGTGAGATATGATCAAGTTTAATTTGGGTTGTACTTAAATCTGTGAGGATAATACTGGATTTCTCTGTATTGACTAGAGGAAATAGAAGTTGAAATCCATGCAAGAGAGTGGAATGACTGCACACAGGATTCAAAAGAATTTCTTCACCTTAGACACTGACAAACGCAACTATAAAAATATCCCAACAAAAACCAGAGGATATAAATAGACTACAGGAGCTTTGAATCAGGCATATGGGACTAGCTTTATAGAAGGCAGAAAAGCAGATAAATTGAATGAAAAAAATTGAAAAAACAGAGTGTTTGTATAGCTTCTTCTAGGAATGTTTCCACCTTAAATCTTCTGCTTCTGCACTGAATGGGTCTTAATCACACGTAAGTATTTGGCCGAATGTTGTCACTACATGCTGTGTCTGGCAGCAGACTAGCTCCGCTCTGAATCAGAGGGAAGGATGTCTCCTCCATCCCACTCTCTGCTTCCTAGGGTTTTCCTTGGGCTTCTTTGAAGCTAAACACTGGGTAGCTCTGATCCTACTCAGCTTTTGTGATCTGAGAAGATTGCAGTCTGAAGTGGTATGAATAACTTCAAAACCCAGTGTGTGTCAAGAGTGTGGAAGCAGACGGTAAATACTTCCATTGCATCCTTTTGGTGTTCTCCTTTATTAATAAAAAAAAAAATTTGTATGTAAACCCCCTGAAACTCTCTTTCTCTTCTCCTCAAAAAAACCCTGTTTTTCTCAAAATGCCTTCTTTCACAAATTTAGAGAAACTGCTGTAGGCATTAATACCATCAAAACTAATAAATGAAAAACGTATCGATAACTGAACACTACTCCCACTCCTCCATTTGAAAAAAAAAACAAACACTCAAGCAAACAGGAAAAGCAGAAATATTGCTTGCCTTGGTTTTGACTGGGGTAGAGCTAACATTCTTCTCAACAACTTCCGGTTTTTTGATTTGGTATTAGAAGAATGTTGATAATAAAGCGATGTTTTGATTATGGTTGAGCAGTGCTTACACAGAGTCAAAGTCCTTTCAGTTCCTCACACTACCCTACCAGTGAGTAGGCTGAGTGTGCGTAAGAAGTTGGGAGTAGACACAGACACGACAGCTGACCCCAACCAACCAAAGGGACGTTCTGTGCCATATGATCTCATGCTTAGCATATAATGCTGGGGGGAAGAATGGAACATTCAGAGTGATAAAGTTTGCCCTCTCCAGTAATTTTTATGCATGATGAAGCCCTGTTTTTTTGGAGATTGCTCAACATCTACCTGCTAATGAGAAGGAATGAATGAATTCCTTGTTTTGCTTTGCTTGAGTGTGCAGCTTTTGCTCTGTCTATTAAAGTATCTTTATCTCAGCCCATGAGTATTATAACTTATACTCTTCTGATTCTCTCCCCAATCCCACCAAGAGGCTGGAGGGGAGGTGGAGATGGAGGTGGGGGGAATGAACAAGTGAATGTGTGATGCTTAGTTGCTTGCTGGGTTTGAACTATGTCTTGTCATTCCCATTTAAAGAGTACATGATGTACAATACACGTTAAACTATTGCACAGTTCTCCAACAGGTAAGAAAATCTCAGATGGAAATACATATTAAAGGTATGTACTTGTTCATGAGGGGAATTGATAGTACTGGTAGACAATGATTTAAAAGAGTTCAGTTACCCTTCACTGACAACTGAAATTAAGTACAACTGTTATAACTCATAAATAATTTATTTTTATAGAAGAGTGGATTAGTTTTAAAATTAAATTCTCAGAGCTTATATTCTATTAATGAGTTAAATTGTTATCTTCCTTCCAGAAATGACTGGACATTTTCTGGTGGGACACTTTTTAAGCTAGGAAGCTCAGATTCACTGAACTGAAACATGTTGATATCAAGAAAGCATTTGTCAAAACTCAGCAGATTTCTGATGGGGAAAAAAATGCCCTGGCTTTCCGCCAGCTTACCTGATTGCTTTCATCACTGTATGGCTTCATTCCCTGAAAGGGAATTTTGGAGCTAGACCTCTGTAAGTCCCTATTCTCATGTATTTAATAGCATCAGGCTTCAAGGCTTGCCATTGAGGAAAGTTGAATGCTCAGGTAGCAAATAATCCAGAAAAGCAGTTGGCCAAGGAGACATACTCTTAGCAACCTGGCAGTCAAAGCACCTGAGAGTCTATTGAATGGGGAGCCAGACAGTATTTAGAATTAATGAGGAGTTCAAGAAACCAGGAGACCAGAGTGAGCTTACCAGTGCATTTCAAAGCCATCGCTCTTAATAGACAGCTTTGTGTACTGCAGAGGAAAACTTGCAAGTTTAAAAACCTCTTTTCACTTAAATTTCAGTCTACTTATCTGGGATTTTCAGGCAATTTTCTAAACTTCAGAAACTAAGTTTTAAGAAAAAGCCACTGTGTATGTATGATTGCTAGTGAAATCACAAGCATTTTCTATTAAGAAAGCAATACAGGAAAAGGTTCAATTTTGTTGTGGGAACTGCTATGCTGTCTCAGACCTATAGTTCAGTGAGAACTAAAGGCAGTGCCTGAATTCATGGGAACTGAGAAGCTATACTAGACAAATGCATTGCAGTCTATTTCCATGAACACACCATTCTATATTTTAGTAATTTAATGAGAGATTAAACTTGGAAATAAAAAGCTTTATTTGCATTGACATATCTTTAGAGGACAGTAGATACTATTTTTCCTATTCTTCCCTGTTTGAAGGCCTCTTTAGTGGGGAAATTTTTAGTCTAATATTAAAAAGATTAATTTAATTTTATTGTTTCTGATTTTTTTTGTGTTTTTATGTTACCATTAGAGTGACTAATTTTTTTAAAAAATCTATCTCAGATAACAATTCCACCGCTATCATTAACAAGACCTTGATCAAAATTTGTAGACTGCACTTGGACACTACCACGGAAAAAACAAATTTTCAAAACTGAATCACTATGGAACTCCCTCCCATTTTTGTTAATCAAAATAAAATATCAAGGTTTACTTTCTGTTACAGAGTTAACATATTTGCGGTTATATATACTTAGAGTGATTGGTCATACCTGAGTCAAGCAGACTCTGAAACCTTGCTGTAGGAACGGGCATGTACCTTACTAGCAGATAAAGGCTATTAGTCAGATATGTACAGTGGAAGACAACAGATACACAAATTTTTTCCATTAATGTCAGGAAAGTCATAATTGCTCAATCTAAATTGAAATTTTGCTGACCTTTTGGCTGTGCTCAAAATTCATAACAGCTTAGTCTTTCATGTGATTAGACTGATTTCAAACGTGCTGCAAAATTCTTATCTCCTTTTTTGTTTGGTTAGAATGTATATGGTTATATGTAACTATTGCTTTAGGAGAAAAATCAGTCAAGAAGCGTCTAGGAATGGCTTAAGGTAAAATTTTCAAAACCCTGAATGGAAGACAATCTTCTGAAAATTCTTTTTGGTTTCAATAGAAGAGTGAAGCTATGGACCTAAGAATTATTTCATATTGATTTTTATAAGCAGATGTGTAACAGTTTTGGTGTTTTCAACAGTGAAAACACAAGTATATAAAAAGCTAAAAATTGGCTTTTTTCAACATTAACTTTGAAGAAATGTAAAAATTTTACTTGGTCTTTTCTCCTTTAAATCGAAAATTTGCTAGTTAATGGGGCACACAATAGAACATCACTAAGGCTTGTCCAAATTAAATTCAGTATTATATTTCACCAATGAAACCTGATAGGCTGATAGGTAAAGTGATTTGGGGATAAGTCATGGGGGACTCTTTTTCATAACAGGCATTCCTCAGAAATCATAAGGCTCCATCAGTGAGGTGCTAGCCCCCAATCTGTTAGCATGTGATCCATATAACAATATCTCACAGCTATGTGTATGGCTTCTTTTTTTTCATAAAAATATCAAGCAAAACACAGATTTACTAGCTATTTATTTTGAATAGCAGTCTTTCCTGAAAGTACACCTCAATCTAAAAATCTCCCTTTGGAATGCAACCCTGTCATGACATAGTCTGCAGGAGCGCCTCTTATGACCCCCAGGCAAGTCATACTGGATATTTACTCTGTTCTCCCTGTTAATCTTCATAATCATGCCTATAACTGCATTCTCGTTGTTACCTGTAAACGTCTGTCCTTAATGTGAGTTTCTGGCTTGCCGAATTACCTGAAATAGACTGTTCAGTAGTCTAGAATTCATACCTTCCTTCCCATCACAGGTTTTCAGTGCACAAAATAGTTCTTGGTTTTCTGTGTGCAAGGAGCTGTGTGATAAGCTTCCTTTTCTACTATTCAGTAAAATACCATATTGCAAATTGTGCTTACAGTAAAGAAACCAAGCATGAGGTACAGTTATATATTATCAACTTCAGTGTTCAATATAATACCTGTGGGACAAGGTGCGAGATAAACAATAGTGGAAAATAAGGGAATATGGTTGTGCCTCAGAGAATAATTTCTGAGCATGTATATTTTGTAGAAGTTTTGTGGAATATGGCTAGTTGTCTTCTAGGTTAGCTGAAATATGGTATGAACTCTCTACTCAGAAAAAAATGGTCATCAAAGGCTACAATGTATGTGAGAAATAAGCATGGTATGTAATAATGTCCACGCAGAAGCGTACCTGCTGTATGTGGGAATTTTGTGACTGAAGATAATGATCTCATCAGATGGTTAGTAGGATAAGGATTTCTCGGGGAAATGTTTGAGAAACTGAGATAACAGAAAGTGGAAGCAGTGATAGAGCAATTGGCACTGATTCATTTAAGTCTGGTCTACATGAAAAATTATTTTAGGCTGAGGTAGGATATAAAACAATGATTGCAAATTAACTGGTTTTGACCTCCTGAACAGGTTAATACCACAAAACTTCAAGTATTCACACTAAAATCCTTATTTAGACTTCCTTTAATAATCAATCTCATTTCTAGTATATGATTCATCTTATTCTAAAGGTAGAAATCTAAAATACGACATGTAAATCACATCCTATGGGAGTCTTTATCTTTCTATTTGACTATAAAGATGACTCGTTTGATTATAAACATCTCAGCTGTAGATGTCTGAAGCTAAATGAGATGAATCACATCCTCTATTTCTAAAATAAGGGTCTTTATTCCAAATCACACACTTCAGAACTGAGACTATGGGCATCCACAGAAGACATCAATCATAAATTCCAAATTAACCTCCTACATTAAGGGAGACTTTTCACTGAGTTCTTTTCATTGGGTTGATAGCATTCCTCTTACGCTAAGAGGTAAGATGAGACCTTGTACAGTCATGTTTTCAAGGCTACATTTAATCCATTACTACAGTTTATGTAGCATAAAGGCATTAAACACTATGTTAAAACCCACAAAATATTCATAATTATAATAGTCATATTCAGCTGGAAGTGTAACTAGTCAGGGTGAACAAGAACATATCTGCTGCAATTTGAAACTTCCTAACATTCATAAATTCCTACTAAATTGCCTTACTGTGAAATATTTTTGCTTTTATTGATTGATAATAGGAGATCAGAGAAAATATGATCTACTGATGTTAAAAAGAAGCTTTCATTGATGAACTAGATTCCTACTTATATTCTTGTCCCATTTATTTTCTAGAAATTTTGGTAAAAACTTTTCCTAACAGTTTTTGACAAATGGAGGTTCCCAATCATAAGATTAGAAACTTCATGTTTGCGCCACAGTGACTGTGTGGGCTTGTTTTGCGCAGTTGTGCTACCGTACAAAGGGACCTTGATAGGCTGGGGGAATTGTCTGACAGGAACCTCTTGAAGTTCAGCGAATAGAAGTGCAAAGTCCTGCACTTAGAGAGGAACTGTCCCGTGTTCTTGTACATGGTAGGAAAATTGAGGCAGGAACTTTTGAATGGTGCCCACTGACATGAGCAGAGGCAATGGGCATAAACACAGAAGTTTCTGCATGAAAGTCAGAAAACACTTTTTTCACTATGAGGGAGACCAAGCAGTGATGCAGGTTGCCCAGGGAGGTTGTTGAGTCACCATCCCTGGCGATATAGAAAAGCCGCTTGGATGTGGTCCTGGGCAATTGGCTTTAGGTGACCCTGTTTGAGAAGTGAGTTTGGACCAGAAGACCTCCAGAGGTCCCTTCCAATGTCAACCATTCTCCGACTCTGTGATTTATTTTGAAAGAAAAGGTTAATATTTTCACTCAGAATTAGTTCTGTTTTTCAAAACCAAAATTTTGACAGTTTTTATTACCCTCAAAATATATTTTAAAATAATTTAAATGCTTCTTAAAACATCCAGGTCTTCCATATTTACACTGACCTTTGTCTTCAATAAGACAAGGAATTTAATTTGGACCATAAATAATCACTGGAGAACTCTAAAAAAGCAAGTAGCTGCCTGTCTGTGCAGAACTGGTGGAGGTAATTTTTTAGAGTAAATGCTTCCTACTTGACTCAGTACTCAGGGTAAAATGGAAATAGGTGCTGGGTATGAGAGATGCCAAAGGTAGCAAAAAGCAGAATTTCCTGTGTTGGTCCTCTAATAGAATATGGATCAGGAAGAGCTTAGAGTCTTCCTGCTCAGAGCTGACCAAACCTAGGCATCCACATCTGTCATGTTGTTTGCTCCCTGTGTCTGCTCGCTAAAGAAATGTTGGGCATAGGAAAAATTACATCAACTATTAGAACCTTTAAAAAACTCTCTCTGTATATAAGAAGATGGACAAAGAAAAGGATCAAGCCTATCCACGTACCTATAATTATTAGAGCTATTATATTTCTAAGCATCTTTCTAAATCAAGTGGAAAGAAAACCTTCAATTTTAAATGTCTTTGGTATTTTGGAATTGAAGAACTAAAAACCTAAGGCATATCCTCTGCCGGGTCTCACTGGCCTCACAGGTTATACTTTGTTTTGTCTTTGAAGTCTAGAAAATTGAGGGTAAGACTCTTGATATGGTATGAATGTTACGTGATTTTTACTTTTTTCAAGGATCCATGTAGAGCAAAAGACCATTATGAGTTACATAGCACTTTCTCCCTGAGATAACTAAGGATCTATGAACCTGGTGATAAGTTATTTTCTCTGTTAAATAATAAATAATTCTACATTCTTTGATTTATATTCCATTTAAAAAACCCAAAGATCAAAATTAGAAAAAATCTCAAAACCAAACCAAAAAACCTTAGAAACCATAACCCAAAAGGAAACATTTAATTCCAACTGAGATACATTTCTTTATCCCTTTTGGGGACAGGGATATGTAATATGTTCTAAGAGTCGAATATCAGAAACTACTTAACTCTTAATTAACAATATTAATGCCTTCCTGTTATCTATTCCTTAATCTGTCAAAGACCCATGGAAGCAAACAAAGATTCCAATAAACTACTTCTATAACTGCTTCAGGAACATAAGAAAACAGTATCCTTCCTTACTATTTCTTGTACATAGTTGTATATTGCTCAGCCTGACGAGTAAACAGCATTTACTTATATTCAGGGTTTACTGATTTGTGCTTTTATCATATGGCATGTCTTCTGAAGCTGATGAAGTTGTATTAATAAATTCACTTACATTTTTTAAAAAAAAGAAATTATGTTGATTATATATACACGATCTTGACATATTACAGATTTTTCTGCCAATTAATTCAGGCTAAAAAAGTCTCGAAATAAGCACTTCTAAGTATAGTAACCTTAGTCTTCTGCTTCTCAGTGGAAGGTCATGGGCTATTTTTAATGGTATGCTTAATTCTCGTTAACTCAAATGGCTTGTGACTAAGAATCTGACTGTATGTGCATTTGTGAATATTTGCTTTACTAATTCAAATTCCCACCTATAAGAACCTTGTTAAATTTCTGTCATGTGGGAAGCAGGGAGAGAAGAAGATGTGCAGCTGAATGATGAACCATAGACAAAAGCAGCAACTGAAATGGAAGAAAGATGATGTTTCTCTGAGGACTGTAGTGAAAATGGATAGTGTTTCCTTTAAAATTCTCTGAAACATCTTCTCAGCTAGTGTCAGTCTGTGGGTCACTATTACCACTCATACCTTCATATACATTCTTTCCTGGGTACAACAGCAGAGTCCAGCAGTGAGGTATATGCTAACAATTTGGTAAAAAACAAGCACAATTTTAATAGCAATTTTTATAGGAATTACAAATTTACGTGGCTGATCCCTAGGCAGAAGATCTAAGGGATAAAACCTGTCTTGCTTAACAACTGAAACATCTAGCGTATTAAAGCATTTACAAGGAGTTAAACAGAACTTCAAAGTGTGTATGGAAGAAAACAACGAGTGTAAATGCTCATCTGTTGAAAGAAAGACTTGGAAAGTCTTAAACTGCTGACAGGGCAGCTAATGAATAGTCATCTGGTTATTATTATTTCAGGCCTTTATCTTTTCCTCTTCTGTAGGAAGATGTCATGCATAATGTCTCTCATATCTTTCTTTTTTTTTTTTGTTCTGTTACCATTAAGCAATTTCTTTTTTGTTATCCCAAACTTCAGTCTATTGACGTCAGAGAATGGCTTGTTTCAGTGGAAATAAACCCGCACCCTTCAAAAATAAAAGACATTTTAGGGTGTGATACAAGAACAAGGTTAGAGAATATTACAGCACCATCAAAGGCTAAGAAATTTTGGCAAGAGCACTAACTACCTGTGCTTGTGAAAGCAGTGAATTCAATTAATTAAATTCAACCAAATACCACCGTGCAAACACCCAGCTTGCAAAAGTTTGTGATATGCATATGGTGAAGTTATTACCACTATTTGTGTACCGTGTATATCGTGGCATCATCCAAAGTATAGTAGGTAGAATTTATATTCTATGTTCAGACAGTTTTAACTCCGGTGAAAGATATGGCAAAACAATAGAAAGCTAGAACAACAGGTAGAGGAAACAGCAGGATGGGAGGAACATAATCACAAAGAGAAAGTCAGACAGTTATATAACGTTTTGTGCAGACACTTTGCTAACAATTTTATCATGATTGTAAAAAGCTTAATTTATTGTGACCAAGGAGCTCTGAGTGTACTAGCAGCTCAAAGCCACACAATGGGAAAGGAGATTACAGAACCATCAACTAGTGAAGGCAACGGGATATGAGAGGTCCAACTGCAAGGCTTTGTGTCAGACAAGGCAGAGCATCTACTTTACTCTGAGTCACCAATACCACATGTACATGGCCCAGCCAGTGAAGACCTTCCAGACTCGTACTTTTTCTCTCTCACTTTCTTTCCACATTTCTACAGTTCATGACTTTGTCAGCTGAAGACCTTACAATACTTTCTAAATCAAATTCTTCCTTTTTGCTGGTTTCTTTCTGTTCAAACATAGTATTCAAGTTCACTTCACAGATTCAGAGATACTTTCTGTATGCATTTAAGTTACAATAATACTACTGTTTTCTATTCTCTGCCAGGAGTTATTTAGGACCCATAGTCCTATTCCTTCTTATGTCACTTAGGCTTCTAAATTTCTCAGTCTACCTGGACCCTGGCTTTCTCTTGGGGGCCAGTACTAGAAAATAAAAAATGTGACACTGGCCTTTGTTGTTGACACACAATATACAGGATTTCCTTCTGACAGCCATATGAGGTGAGTAAATATTTTTGTTACCTTTCCCCAGTGGCATACTGAAGGCTAGGTTGGTTTCTGGTACACCTGAAACATATGAGCCTGAATCAGAATTTTGGAATGTCATGTTCTAAACTCTTACATAAAAGCAAGGCATATTCATCTGTTCAGTCTTATGACATTATTGTGAAGGTCTTTTGTCCTGCTTTCCTCCTCTATTTTGACTCAGGTTTCTTACAAAAAGAAATTCTACACTAGCATAGTTACAAGCAAAAAATAAAGATTTGAGGGAACGTCCTGGAGGTAAATTGCCATTTGAGAGTCCTTTGGCTGATCATTATTTCTGAGCAAACATTTTATGCTGAGGCATTTCTATTTTTAAAATGCAATTTAACTTAAAAATAACCAATACAAAATAACATGAATAAGGATTTCTGGTTTTATTTTATGTCTTCAGATTTTTAAGACATAATATTCAATTTTTGTTGTTCCATGATATTTTATTTTGTTAAATCTTCTGGTATTGCTACTTGTCAACAAGAAATAATGAGATTTCAAAAACTAGTTTTCATTCCTGTTTTCTGCTAAATAAATCAGTAAAATCAAACTCATGGCTGATCTAAGATAATAAGAAATTACACATTTTTCATGCTTAAAACTAGATGCAAAAATAACTGTTTTGCCAGAAAAGTGCTAGGAGAACAAATCTGTCACTTCTGATCTAATAGGTTTTGAAATTATCTTTTTTTTGTCCCTGGCTGTTTGAAAAACTCTCTGAGGAGGCATCATCAGAAATTTCCTATTTGCTTAGGAATTGATCCAAGTGTAAAAGTTTCCACCACGTTAGATGTTGATTTCATTGGAGATTGCCTTACAGCATTTTGCTAGGCATTTGTGCAGAGTAGTAAAGCAACAAAACAGAAAAAAATACTCCAAGAATCATATAATGCAGTAATTATTTGTTATTTCACCTGTAGTATGGAATTGGTACAAATTTTGCCCTTGAAATTTGTGAAATTTTGGCAAATTTAATGACTGTGGTGTGCTGGCTGTGGCTGGTCACCAGGTGCCCACCAACCTGCTCTATCACTCCCCCTTCCCCATAGAACAGGGGGAGAAAATATGACTAAAATCTTGTGGGTTGAGACCATCACAAAGACAACATTTACTAATTACTATCACCGGCAGAACAGACCTGACTTGGGGGAAAAAATTTATTTTATTCCAAGTTAATTTTAATAGAGTAGGATAATGAGGAATAAGGACAAAAATTAAAAACACCTTCCCCTGTTACAACATGGATCTCCTCCCAAGGAATACAGCCCTTCATAAACAGCTTCAATATGGGTCCTTTCCACGGTGTGCAGTCCTTCAGGAATAGATTTCTCCTGCATGCTCCTTCATGAGCCCCAGCTTCCGTCAGGAGAGTACTCCTTCATGGGCTTTCAACGGGCTGCAGTGTCCTTCAGGGAGCACACACCTGCTCTGACCTGAGGTCCTCCACAGTCTGAAGGTGGACATCTTCTCCACAGTTGACCCCCATGGGCTTCAGGGGAACAACCTGCATCATGATGATCTTCACCATGGGCTTCAGGGGGATCTCTCCTCCATCACTTGGAGCAACTCCTCCCACTCCTTCTTCACTGTCCTTGGTGTCTACAGGGCTGCTTCTTCACGTATTCTCACTCCTTTCTCCCAGATGCTGTGCAGATTTTTTTCACTCTTTCTGAAATATGCTATCATAGAGGCACTACCCTGGGCTAATTGGCCCAGGTTTAGCCAGTAGCATGTCTGTCTTGGAGCCAGATGCAACTGGCTCTATCTTACACAGGGGCAGCTACTGGTACCTTCTCACAGAAACCATCCCTGTAGACCTCCTCTTACCAAAACCTTGCCACACAAACCAAATACAATAACGTATCTTTACCCTTGTTTTATTAGCTAGAATGAATGATATAGCTGAAAATTCATACCAAAGGAAAATCCTGCCGTAATCAAATATTTAATATTTCTGCCTGAGAATTCTGACCTGTCTTTAGGTCTGACAGGGAAATCGAAGCGAAAATTACAGTTTTCCAGAAACTTATTAAAGTGGGCACTGAAGAGCTTTGAACTCTCTGGCAGCTTCATAATCTTCCAGATCTAGACTTTTCTAACTGAATCTCCATTCAGAGTTTTCCAACTATAGCACTTGAGTCGATGCACTGTCATCCTAGAGACATTTGGGATCCTTGTTTATCTCTTTTGACAGCATATTATAATGGTGTTTTTCAGCAAAATCCTATGTTTTCCCTTTTGCTTATACTTTAGCCTTTCCCTTGATATTGAAAGAATACAAAGTAGAGGAATCATATCTTGTTTACTGTTATCTGACATAAATTTCAAAAATAGTATCATATTGATGCTGAAGTTGTCTATTATACAATTCTACAGATTTCTGTGCTTGAATATGTACACTTTACACTCATATTTGTATACGCACAGAGGCTCATATACATACGCTTAAATATATATAAAACCAGAATTCCATTTTTTGTGATTATATTTTATAAATATTACATTAATTATACCTAGATGAAAAGTTTCTGCTTAAAAATCTATTCATGTGACATTAAGTGTTATCTCGTACATTCCATTTTGCAAGGTGACTTTGAAGGTTTTTATTGAATAGGGATTTTACATTTTAAGTGCATACCGCTCACAATCAGAAGACACATTTCACATTTTTATGTGGGCACAGAATCCCTAATGTAACAGCTACTATCACTGGTAAATTATTTCTTTATGCTGTATATGCCAAGCTACAGACATATAAATGCAAAGTGTGTACACATTCTGTTAAAAATATTTTCATTACTGAATGTAAATTGCATTATTTTCGCCAATGCTTATTCCTCACTTTTTTTGCAAAGACCAAGTAAATCCAGACTCCTTTTCCCACTGTGTCTCTTTTAAATTGGGCATATTTTTAAGTGCAATGTTTTATGCTGAAAATAGCTACTCTGGAAGAAATTCTGAAAAAAGCAAAAGGCATTATTAGATTTTAGTATGGTAGAGCTGGCAATAAAAGTAAAGAATATTGCTTTTGTTTAATGTTCCTGACTTGTGTTTGTTAAGGTTCCCTAAAAGTATTTAGTTTGCATTAGACAGGACTACCACTTCTGTATTTCTGCATTCACTTATGCTTCCAAAGCCTTTCGATCCTAGCTTGTTTGTACCATCATTCTCTCTGGTAGTACAGCGCTTCTCAAAGCCATCTTTATACTTGCCTTCAAGCTATGTTGTACACTTCTAAGGACATCTATGCTAAATATAAAGAACAGGTTTTGTGATGGGCTTTGTGAATGATAACTCTAAGTTGTTCCCTGCACCAGCCACCTCTCATTACGTTCAGTGTCACAGAGAGCTTTGCAAAGGAATGGGACTGACTTACCCAACTTTCCAGTCAGAAGCAGAAGATTTGCACGTGGGAGATGTGTTAGGCAGACTCTGTGCTACTGTTAGTTCTATATCACTTAAATTCCCTTTGAAGCATCGTGTTAGTTTGTCATAGCTATTGACAGCTGCTATCTGATCATTCTGCTAGTGCCAGTAGTATCTTGGCAACAGCACAAAAATAGCTTTCCCCCCTTGTGAGTAAAACCAGTCTGCACTGACAAATTAGAAACGTGCTAAAGACAAAATAAACTGATATTTTGAGCCAGATTTTCAGCCTTTCAGTTGTGCTGCAGACAATTAATAACTTGTCCAAAGCAGCTGATGGAGTATTCCTCCAGAAAGGGAGAAAACATCTTCAAGATGCTGTATTTTATTCTACAGTCGTTTTGTAATACCAGTGTAATAGGAGGCTGTTCTGCCGGAGACACCCACAACCAGCAGGGTGGGATTTTATCTGGCTGCTCACAGCCAATTCAAGATGGCAGAAAGCAGCATCATAAGCTTTGGCTGCCTTGGGAATATTTAAAGAAAAAGCTGGGAGAACCCTAGCAGAGACACCCTGCTCCTCCTTTCAGGAGATCTAAGCTGAGGAGTTTGTGCTTGCTGCTCCCATGGCATAGCATCATCCCAGTAGGTCTGCAACAGAGACAACTTCTTGGGACCTCTCCTGTTCCTCCTTTGGATCTTTCTTATGCAGCATGTTAGTCTGGGACCTCCAGTTTGCAAGTACTCAGGCCACCCAATCTATCTGAAACATCCAGAAAGCTTCACCCTTCCCAGATGTACTCCACACAGGCACACAAGGCACACAGCCTGAATAAATCCAGACCCCACAATGGTTTTCAGCCCTCAGCCCCTAAGGAGACAGGTGGGTGTTGTGGGGTACTTACCTACAAATTACCCTCACTCCCTCTTGTTAGGTGAGTGTGATGCCTGCTGTGGAAGCCTTTGCTTCCACAAATCTACACTCATATCAAGTAGGAGTACCCTGAAGAACAGTTCCTACCTAGGCTGACGTAAGCGATGTAGTGAACACTAAGGTATTGTTGCTTATATCCCTGGGACTACAAATTTTGGATTCACTTTTTTGTAAATAAAGGTATTCTCTAGAGTGGATCTGTATAAAACACTGGAAAAGACCTGGACTTTCATGAATTAATGCAAGGAAATTTGGCTGAGAGGTGGTATGGAAGCAAGAATTTGCTATACGCAATGAGCTTATATAATAGCTATCCACTGATTAATATTAATTAAGATTTGATTTCATATAATAATGATTACATGTTACCTAACCCAATGGAAAGGCACACCTTAATATTTCCAGTGGTTCAAAAAAAAAAAAAAATTTCTCTGGGCTTCTGTTGAAGATATGAACCATAGCCATCATTCCTTTTCTGCCTTTGGGACAAGAGATGCTTAAACATATGAAAATGTTTTCAGAAATTTCTACATATAAATCCACTTCTTTTCAAAATCTACACTCCTTGACAAGGCTATTTTGCTTCAGCCCTGAATCTTCAATTAGATGTTGCCAGGCGTCCTGCTGAGACCTTACATGCACATCCATTATGTTTTGTTAACTGTAATCGAATCTGGATTGCAAACCAAAAGTATACATAACATTTTATTCAGTTTATTTTCCCTTTGACTCTAATTTTAATTCTAATGCCTGAATAGTTTCTGTGTCAAAGACTCACAAGTATATTTATTTGACAGTGGAAAGGTCTCCTTAGAGAGGTTGTAAAAATGGCATCAGCTGATTCATTTAAAATCAGACTGTACCAAACTCAAGGGCACACTGTAGGGAACTATGTTGTGTTTAGGATGGCTAAGAATGACCTCCCAGTATTACCTATATCTGCTTTCTACTATTCTTCGATTTACTACTTTCACTGTGTCAGTTTGTCAAGAACAGGTATACATTTCTTTAAAAAGTGAAAGAAAATAAAGCATTTCTGCCGTATGTATTCTTTTTTTCTTCTTTCTTATTTCTTCATCTTTTTTTTTTTTTAATTTAGCAAAGGTGATTTCATCCACATAAAGAAGATCTGTTTGTTTCATGGGTTAATTTCTTAAGATCTTGAAAATGTAGTTCTTAAATCTGTAGTTTTTCCTTTTGTCTTGTTTATTCCAAAGCATAGACATTACTATGGGTATAAAAATGATTTTGTGCATTTTAAAAAAAAAAATAAAAAAAATCCTGAGTGCATATAATAACTTTCCACTAATGGATCCAAAGATTGAGGGGAATTGGGTGCCAAGAAAACTTATTTCCTTATTGAGGTTATTCTTTACCAGTACTGTACAGATAAAAAAAATCTCTACAAAGAAGAATGATTCTGCTTGATGTGTCAGTATTTCTGTTTATATATATATAAGCATATACATAGTAGTGACCCTTCCAAAACTAAGCAGAAAAAAACGGTTCACACAGGGAGCATAATTCACAAACTTGTGACATTGTAAATATTATCAAGTTTTAATTTATGTTGATTTTAGTATTATCTGTAATTGCTTCCCCAGAGGGCAAAGTTTATCTCAAATTGAGTTCAAATGTAAAAAATGAGGAAAAAGACAACAAGGAAACCGTGACCCTAGGCCTTATTCCTATTCTTGTTGAAGTCACAAAAAAAGATTGGAAATGGAACTTTGTGTTCCAAGAGCACAAAAACCAGTGCAACTGGTGAGTTAGGCATACCTATATGGTTTTAACATTCTTATCTTTCTTCCAGAGACTGAAGTCAGGATGTAATGAGAGAATTGCAAATTCTCCACAAAATGTAAGTGTGCGAAGGATATTAGCAAATTCTGTCATGTATGTTTTATTCCTAGGTCCAATTAACACCACCTTTGATGTCCAAAAGAACCAGCGACTTTAAGCTCACATTTGGCCACGGAATGTGCTTAGATTAACTTGCACCTGTGTATAGTTAAATGGCTCATTCCTAATAAAAGCAGCTAGTCCCATTGGCAATGTTACCACAGCATAGTACAATAAGACTGTAGCCCTAGGACCAAGTCCTCTTAAAATTTACATATATGCTAAGGTTTGTCAACTACTTCCCCTGATACTAGAGGACTTACTGTGCCTCTGAAGGGGTAAAGTCTCAGAAGCTTTTGCGCTCTTGGCAAACTGATGGGATTCTTAATGGTATATGTTAGGATTTAAGATTATGCCTTCCATTAATTCAGACATTCACCACCTTCAGCCTTTCTGTTTGAGTATTTGTTTGGTATTTAATAGCTCTGTGAACTGTATACACAGATATCATGGCATGCAATGAGATCCTTTTCTCCCTTTACTTTGCTTATATATTCCAGGTCTAATTTAAGGCTAACATTAAGCCCAGTGCAACACCACAGAGAACATGAGGCCTCTGCTTCCAATAAAAATTCCTAAGAACGAGATCCATGGTGATTACTGAGTATGTGCATTTGTGGAACACTCCTTCTGGCCGCTGGAATGTAATGTGGGGTACAAATAACTGGGCCTAGTTTCTGTCTGCAAGACAAAATCCCATCCAAAACTTAGTATATGAATCCAGAGAACCAAACTACCAGATTTTCTATGCCATATTATCATTTTCTGTCATTATGAGAGTAAACAAGGAACTGAAAACAAATAAAAAAAAAAGGAAGAATCATAAAAATTTACCACTTAGCTCTTCAGAATATGATCATGGATTTTTTTTCCCCCAGATGTGAAAAGAAGTGGCTTCCAGTTATGAGAAGTATATTATAGACTTTGTCAGGTACTCATGGACTGTTTTCCTTTAGGATATCTTAGTGCAGGACTTACACTTACCCATTGCACTGTTGTGCTGGAGGTCTGGTATCCCACTTCTAAAATGTCTAAGCTCTTTTCTTTCAGGAAATCAAAACATTAGAATAACCTGTTTTGTTTTTTTTTAACTTGCATTACGTCTTACATGAAATTGGATTATTTCCAAAGGAAAAAGTTTGAGTATTTGAGCAGTCAATATGTAAATAGGATTTGTTCGCATGCAAGTTCCACACCCTGTAAATTTGAACCATAATAATATATGTTTGCGCCTCTGGATCAGAAGAAACTGTGAGTCGATTACCTCAGGCTGTTGAAGAACAGTACAAATGATTTGCTTTAGGGTATAAAATCCGGATATAAATAAAAACTTTGTCAAAATGCAGGAATGTTTTTTTTCCAGATTGTAACCTCTCGATGAAAGAGCAGTGGAGATGAAACAACTGGGAGAAGAATTCAGAACACATCTCCTTAGACAGGAAATTTTACTGACACAGGTTTGTTGCACACCTGGATCACCTCCCACTCTCCCTGATGCACATAGGTCCTTGCAAGAGCGCTAGCATGACACTGAGCGTGAACTAATAAGACCTAAGGGAATAAAGATACCTCAAGCACCATGCAGAGATGCAAACATACTGGGGAGTCTCTGGGGAATTTCACATGTTTTTTCTCCCTCCATTACGGCAAGCCCGAGAAATGCCAGAAAAGCCAGAGAAATTCTTCACTGCCACATAGCATGACTGTGTATGTGACTACATCTAGGTACAAGTAGAGCAGATGCACTTCTCTGCACCACTCTGTAGACAACTCCTTGGCACCTTCTCTTGCCAAGGCCTTCCTTGTGTAAGTTTACTCCATTTAATAAATTCTCTCTGCTTTGGAAACTTGCTATAACTGGCACACGAGCAAAGTCTTTTCATACTACCCAGAGTTTCATCTGTGATTTGTAGTGAAGGCAGCAAATGCAGTAGGAGGACAGACTCCTTCTTTTTGCAGCAGCTGGAGGCTAGATGTCATGGTGTTCCTACGGTGCATTTTAGTGAGAGGGAGGGTGTCTCCTGAAGAGGAACAGGCAGTCAGTCTTGAAGCTGGCATTATCCAGGAGACAAGAAGCTGTGCGGGAGTGGGAACACAGAAAGCTCTCTGCTGAGCTGCAGATCTGTGAACTCTCTGTAATGGATTTAGGTATTGATCTTGGAGTATTTATTCATCGTCAGTTTTTTACTGAGCTGTCAGGTTTCATCTGAATTAACAAGTAACATTTCTGACTTGCTGTGCTATGTGTTTTTTCATGTGTAATTATACAATGCTAGGATAATATTTTTGTTCAAGTCCTTCATACCTTGCTTCCTGCCATGTTCATATGATTAAATATTCGGGGAAATTTTTATTGCTCTCTTTTTTTTTTTTTGAAAATATATTAAATCATGCTTAAATCCACATAAATAATGAATAAATGCTCCTAAGCATCTCTAAACGTTCTCCTGTGTGGCTGGGACATTTACACTCGGAGTCCCATGTGACTACATAGGTTACATACTAAAGCAGTGCTTTAGATTTGAGGCCAAATTCTGGCTCACAATACATACCAGCAAATACACAGACAGCAATGGGAGGAAATGTAGAAATGGGACACACAGATTCTGCCTCTTTGAAATATTACAGAGGTGCTGTTTGACAAACCTTTCATGATCATCCCACAAAAGAATATTATACAGTGAGGCCTAGAGGTCAGAAAATAACTCTGCAAAAAATATTTATTCATATACAACTCTGCAACAGACAGATCACTTATTTTAGGTGAGATTTTTTTTTTGGCTGATCATTTTTTATGTTTTTTTAAAGTTTATTCTCAGGTATTTTGATGGAAGAAAGATAGGAAAGGGGAAGATTGTTTGGACAACAGCATATGAGATAAAGAGATTAAATTTTTATTGAATGGAGTGAATTCTGATCCTCTGGGCAGGCAGATGGTTTGTAGCACAGATTGACTCTTATGTTGTTGCCTCCGCAGTGCATCTTGTATTTCGTGTTGTACTTTAAAGTACAACAAAGTAAGTATCCACTGTCAGATACAACTGTCAAGGCAGAAATAAATGTCCTTTCCTCAGTGGCTTAGAAGCCATCCAGATGAATCTACAAGCACACTCATCAAGATCTGGCCTGGCAGTAACTATCAAAACACTATGATACCCTTAATGCGACTTTCTTCCTGTAACGAAAAGGACATTTTAAGTTAGCATGAATTTAGTTTGTTTCATAAACATCAGACTTTTTATTTGTGGTTATATCCAGTGAAAGACACAGTTTCTCTCTCCATTTTATGCTTAGGATGTCAGCATTGAGAATTTTGTGCAGAATTGTCAAAATATGATGAATCTTTATTCAAAGTTGAATTTAAGCTATGTATTAATTTAATGGCAGATAAATTTATCTTACAATAAAGTAATTAATACTTTATCCTTGAATTTGGTTTTGTTACTTGCAAGAGAAAAAATAAAGCTAATAAGAAGCAATAATCAAATATCTGGCATTATATTGTTTTCTTTCCACTATAATTAATTAGAATTTATATTATATATTTATGATGTGCAATCTAATTACTTAAATTGCTCAGGATATGTTCCAGTCCTTTAAGGAAGTTATGTGGTTTGTGTTCAACATCACTTCTCTCCCCATTGTGTTTTGTTTATCAGAATGACTATAAAAATTCTGAACCTTGTAGAAACTTATCTTTTACATATTTGTATACTTAGTCTTGAAGCTATTGATATCTGTCAAATAAATAGTACTTCTTTCAATAATAAAATATTTATCTGTGGTTGCAGAAAAGAGAATATTTGAGGAATTCGTAATATGCATACTATACTTACCTATCCACAAACTGTTCATAAATATACACAAATATATGCATGCCTATGTGGTCTAGCTCCAGCCTACACATTTCTACTTTCTTGAACAGTGATGAGACTGAAGAGCATAAGATTGCAAACACAGAGAAGATTAATTTTCTATAAGTTTAGAAGATACCTCAGTGTAATGTTAAACTATGGTTGTAGCCATGTGTAAATCTCCCTTCCAAAGCCATTTTTGGTATTACTGGGTGAAAGGTACTGCATATATATTAAAAAAGGTTTATAAAGAAGAAATGGCAGCTTCCATTCTGAAATGAAGCCAACATGGAGGAATACTTATTAAGTATATGAGGGTTGCCAAACAAAGACTGAAAGAGAACATTACTTAGCAAATACTATAATAAAGCTGGGGAAAGGGAAGCATACAGGCCATGTGCAGGTCTCAAATGAGCAAAATGCTGTCACATATTGGAGAAAAGATTACTAATTTAATGTTATTGAGATTTAAATCCATCACAGAGTACATATGGCACTGTCCCCTACTAGAAATACTGACATATTGACAGTCAAAAATAGAAATATCGTATTTTAAGTTTTTTGTTAAAAACATACATCTTCCTCTTTCCCTGCCATAAAGTACCTTATCAGAGTGTTGCTTCTCATGTGGGCTATATAAATCTGCAAGCAAATACAGATTCCAGGAAAAAAGTCTTGGCTTTGGCATTTGCATAACACAAAAATACACTGCCTTGGCACATCGAGAAGTTAGCAGAAATTGATGAAATTCGGATTCATTTTGCCTACTTCTATGAACAGTGGTTATCTAAAACCTTTAAGATACTCATCTGAATCTGTCTTTCATGATTCTGTAGCTCTTAAATGTAAAAGTAATTCTTTATACTGAACTCACAAAAGAAATTTGTTATTAAACGACTAATTTTTAGATGCTACCTACTGAAATTATACCTTGCTCCATACATGGCATATGTTACAAATCAAGCTCTTGAGAGCCTGAATCACAAATTTCTTAGTGAAATACAAAGCAACCTAAGGAAGCCGATACGAAGGTCAGAAGACCTGGGCTACCGTTGAGTGTCATTTTATATACACACAGGAGTGCCTTTGCTTAATTCTCTTTTTTGTGTAAGAAAAATGGAGACACTGATGGAGTCCTTCTGACTTTGCTAGTCCTTCAGTAACCAGGATGAATGATATTCATATTAAGATTTCTATTCCTATGACTGAATTAAGATTTCTATCTAAGTGTCCCATTTGACAGTTAGATGCCTTAAACCCTTTAAGATAATGGCTATATAGAGCAGGTCTCTTTCACACTCTTCTGCTAAATTTATGGTTTGCAGAAAATAAATCAAATATTAATTGGAGCGGTGCCCAGATCCTGTCTCAAAAAAAACTAACTACAAGACTATAAACTCATTCTGCCACATTGCTTCTTCGCACTGTGTATTTAAATATCTTCTTCAAATAAAACAGCAAGCCACACCAAAAAACAATCCACTTCATGAGCTGAGATTACTAGGCTCAAATACTTCTGGTATTTCAGGTGGTCATGCAAGTTAGGCAAGATCTTCTACACTGGAAGCTAATCTTACATCATTAACACCGAGAATCCATGATAATTATGAATGACAGGGCCATAGTATGGGCAATTATAATGTTTTAGTTCAGTTTCAAGCACTTCCAAATGTTTCACCTGTTCTTGTGTCACTACCCAGTCCAAGACAGTCAAGCCTAAGCCAAATCCTGCATTGTCTCAGGTCTATTACCAGAACACATTTTTTGATCTGTAGGTTTTCCTGCTTCAGATACCCATGAAAATAGCTCTCTCTGAGCAACTGGAGTGTTGAAAGAACTAACTGCCTAGGAAAACTTCCAAATTATTTAAAGATATTCTTGATCATGTGTTACTTATCAGATAAATTTCAAGGAAGCATCAAAGTGAGGAAAGAGTCAGGCTTGTGTGAGCAGAAACAATGTTCCTCTTTGCAGGAAGGGGTGCAAGGCGAATGCTCCATGTCCTGGCTCAGGTTTATGTGTCTCTTTCCCACAAGGCATGGACTTTTCTTCACCTTTTATTTCCACCTGTTCATATCACTCACTTTGGTTAAAGGCAGGCTGACCCAGCATTTGAGGTAATCCATTGACAAGCTTGGCAATGACAGACAAGTAAATGAAAACCCTAACCTTTGGTTCACTGCAAAGTGCATAGGAGCAGAGTCAAGGAGGCCACAAGGCTCTGGCTACTCAATTCTCCATCCAATTCACCTGAACCAAGTAATTGTTAAACTGCTTGGTGAATATAAAGGCTTAGCTGTACAGAGATTTTTAAAGCAAAAGTAGGGGGCTCAGGGTTTTAATGCAAACCAAGTGAAGTGGAATATTTTTATAAAAAGTACTTGAATAAACATTTTTGTATCTAACAATAAATACTTTGAGTATGCCAAAAAATGACCAAGTGCTTTTTTTTCTGCAAGTGTCTTGCTGAGGGTGAGAAATTTCAGATCTTTCAGAACTTTTTCTTCAAAAGTTTTGAAAGTGTCAGTAAATAAAGCTGAGCTGCAATGAATTTGTCTTTTCCATGTTAACTGTCTATAGGTCAATGCCACATTAGCTCGTTAGAAGATAACTGAGTGCATATGCATGGTGGGGGGTAGTTTATCCTTCTGGGGTCATATCTGCACCATGAAATGAGGAAATCAAGTGTAACAGTTAAAATAATCACAGCAGAATAAAAGAATTAACAGTGGGACATAAACTAATAGTAAGGAAATTCACAGGCCAACTGCCCTTCAAGGCACAATAGAGACACAGTAAGGAAGTGGTTGAGGAGGCACCCTGTTGGGCACAGATACTGGAAGTCAACTTCAACGGCAAATTTCCTTGTTTGATTAGGTCAAGTTGAAATTTAGCTATTCTTTGAAAGATTTTTTTTTTCTCAGTGAATTTCCTTCAGTTTTGATGAAATCTTAAAAGCAACATTCTTTTCCTTCCCTTATGAAAAAGAATAAAACTCAACATTTTATTATAGTGTAGATTGTGATACTGTTAATACATACTGATTTCAATTCACTCTGCTTAGATTAAAGGAACGTATGCATTTAACAAGAATTTTAATATTTAAATGACTGTTATCTCACATTATAGTATTATTTTACAATACAACATGTTTCTCCACTTTCTTTGAAGGCAGAAAAGATTGTATTCATATTTAAATTTGGCAGAAAATAGCCTACAGAGACGTTAAATAATTTGCACAAAATTGCATAGAAATTCTGAACAGATCACATCAGATTTTACTTAGACTCTGATACTTATTTCTTTAATGGAGATGTTGCAACTGATTTTATTTATTTATTTATTTATTTATTGGAAAAAAAAAAAAAACAAAACTAGCCTAAACTGCTTTTTGCCTTTGTGTAAGCTGAATTAATATAATAAATGTTACATGCTTTTAGTGTTACTTACATTGGTCAGTACCAGGAACAGAGATATAAAAATGTAAAGCTATGATAATTTATTTTTTTTATCCTGGATGGAAGAAGAGCATAAGAATTTAATCCAATCTGTGAAACACAGGCATCAGATTTCACTGACTTGGATTTAGGCCTGTTTCCAAAGTAACTATTAGAAGTCTTGCAAAAGGACTGTTACTTTAGGCTTACCAATACAAAAGATCTTTGGCTGCATTTTCATCATGTTTGGAAAAGCAACTGAACTATTAGAATCATAATTAAACAAAACTGGCAACCCTTTTAATGTTTAGCCATCTCCCACTATGTTTTGAGACATTTTCTGTGGATCTGAGGGTGTTCTGGCTTATGACAGTGGTGGAAAAGAAAAGAAAACTAGGTCTCAGTAACTGGCAGACAACCTTTAATTCATGTGGATTATAAAAGAAGAGATTCTGCAATATAATCTACAACTCCTAAAATTAATGCAATATTGCTTCATTATATATCTCCGTGAAAATGCAAAGAGAGATTAATTAAACTGATAATTATTAGTTTGCATTGGCACTTACCCGCTCCATGAGTTCCAATATTATTTTGTCGATGTAGAATCACAATCCTGGCATGCATCTTTTTTCCAGATACAGTTCTGGCAATAATATCAGGAAATAAGGCCACAGAACTCTGCTGCATAAAAAAAATTAAAAAGTAAAGCAAAATAAAATCATCCAATTATCACAATCTGTGTAGTGAGTTTTAGCCAGAAGGGAAATAGCAAAGACAAGAGTAAATATGAGTAGTGACAATATAATCCTGTCCTGTTAAATTTCTTTTTTGAAGTAATGTATTTAAAAAACAAATAATTTGGGGCATGCAGACTTCTGACTACGCAATACAAAATGTATTTAGAACAACGTGTTAGATTTCTGTAATGAAGTACGACATCTTTCATTGTTAAATCTCCTGCTAAGTGTATTTTGGTTTTCATTACATGGAGATTACTCTAATTCTCAGAAGGTGCCAACAGAAAACTGCCATTGTACCAATAGTTTTTCAGCTCAGCACCATTTATTGGAGTTAGATATGTGTCCATTGTGTCGCCTCCTATGCTGCACAATCATCCTTATTTTAAGAAGGAAAAAATATATAAAAGCTGATCATTAAACACCTAGATTTTTCTACTTTAAAAGGAAAAAAAAAACCCTTAAAGCACATTACAGATGAAAACACTCAAGATTCAGAAACTGCCACCTTTTATAGACCTGCACCTATGCTCCATTACAGACTTTGTGAAGCATTTTCTTCTTGTGTAGCTGTATTAAACATAAAACTTCCTCTTTATTTTGTCTTCCCTTGATCACATAAGGCGACGGGGTTTGCAGTATTGCCAATCCTGATAATTTACCTGTTTTTAAATAATATCAAAATGAAACTAAAATGACTGTAATAAAATCAGTTTTGTCCTGGTTTGTTCTATTTTGTTTTTTTCTTGAAAAAAAATCTTCCTTTGCTTTCTTGTTTTTAGAGTTTTAGGATTTACTGGATCACACTTTTCTGTATGATGATATTGGTTAGAAAATTAAAAGATGAGAGAGGAAATGAAAAGAAGAAATCTGAATTTATCATAAGAATTTTCTGATTTCTGGCCACAAGGGAAAAAAAAGAAACTAAAAAGAAGGTGTTTTATCAGGATTTTCAATGAAGAAGTGAACATTAATAAACCTGGGCTTGACTGTGGGAAACATGCACATTTTTTCCCGATGCACATGAAGTGTTAAATAATATTTAGTGAAATGGGCTTTCTTGACTTTCAGGTTTGCTTTAAACTTGATTACAAGCTAGGTAATGGCCTGCATTTAACACATCTTCTCCTCCTGTGAGGCTATGACAGTATTCCCAATTGATCATTTAAAAATTACATAATCATACAGTACCTTAGAGTATTCCTAGTCTCTTTAAAACAGTTTTCAGCTTATTTACAGAACCGGGTGCTCTCAAACTTTTGTTTAACTCCTTCTTCCTTCCTCCCCAACTTCCTTTTGAAGGTACCTCTGGATTTCACTGCTTTGAGCTGCAGCCCATTCCCTAAATGTGCCTCTTTTTGATGCTACCTGTTTTCCTCAAACTAATTACTGTAGGCGATTGTTTGTCTGCCGTATGCAAAAACAGAGCGATAATTTTGACTCCAGTTTCTTCCAGATGGTAGTTTCCTGGTTGCTAAGTATTTTTAACATTTGTGAATGTTATTTTTCGCTCTCATGGAGGATAGTACAAGCTCACATTCAAGGAAGCTGGTTTTGATGTGACTTGCAGAATGCTCTAGGGTAAATTGCCCATGGGATAGCCTGAGCTTGGTCATGCTTGCACTTTGCCCGCACCACCTATTTTAGCATAGTGAGACACATGGTCCAGAGCCTTCTTTTGAGTTCCTCCAAAAGCTGAGACATATTGTGGGGCCATGTGGTAATCAGGGAGACGTGTGTTAATCAGTGTAGGAGGTATCCCTTACCTGCACAAAGTCCTGCACCATTTTCAGTATCCAGTGTAAAGACGTAACTCTGCTGTTTGCTTCTATGATTCATCCACTCCTGAATATCCCTCTATCATGCTGAGAAGGATTTCCCAAACAGGTTTGCTGTGTGTTTACATATTAAGGGTAAATGCAATGAGTCTCAGGCTTCCAGGAGGTTACAGACTAACTATACATGTGTTTCTCAGTAATTTTTACATCATGTTTACAGTGTACACACAGGCCATCTGTGCAGCACATGCATAGCGGATCGTTTGGCCTCATTGCAAATGCACTGTAAAGTTGATACGTGTATGTGGAGTGGGTATGTCCAGATTTTCTCCACTACTGCTCTGATTAGGTTGCCAGACATCCAGAAATTCTGAACAAATGTCAAAAATCTTTGAATTCCCTCTGAATATACGTTCCAGGCACTAAAAAAAAAAGATGTATTCAAGGGAACTGAAGCATATGGTAGTCTATCCAGCACAGACCACACTAAATGACTTAGTCACGTCTTGATGACAGCACACAGGAGGCCTGGGTCCAGATGCACCGTCTGGCTTCATCCCAGCTTCGTACTGGGACAAGACTTGGGTGGTTACCAGGCCTTTATGGATTTCATGGTAAGGAAGTCTTGATACATGTGTCAGGGGAGGAACTGCAATACTATCCAAGTAAATCCTTGATCTGCACAATCAAGGAAAAAGGAATTTGGGGCAAGTTATGGAGGCTCTCAATGAAGGAGGGAAGACACAGCCTCATGCACATGATGTCCTGGCAAGGAGGTTTTTATGCTCAGTATTTTCCCATATGTTATATATACAGTTGTAGAAAAAAACAAGCATCTTCAGAATGTGGCTTTGATATTTGGAGGATGTTTCCACTTAAAAAAAAAAAAGGAATAGAGTACTCAGTTGTTGCAAGAGGTGCTGTACTGTTATTCATTTGGGGAGCAAAGGGAGCAGTTAAAAACCAGCAGTTTGGTAAAGGAAACCAAACCACATAGAAAACACAGTGAATTCAGACATTTATTCTTACTACATTTACTAAGGTGCCTGCAGTTCCTTCTTTGAAGCTGGCAAAAAACCAGTAAATACTGAGGAAAGAAAATGGTTATCTGCATTAATTTCATAGGCTATATATTTGAAGTAAGTGTGGAGACTGTAAAGGGTATGAAAAACATATGTATATTTCTTTGTATAGGTCTTAAACGCATCCATTACTGGGTTGGCAGTTTGAAAGCGAGAGAAGCCATAGATTAGCAACATGGAAGTAAAGGCTTTTTATTTTAATCTTGGATAAATTAAGGAAAATATACATGTTTTGCATGTATATATATAATTTGTATACATATATCAAATGGTAATATTGAACCACTCTTAGGTAGTCAATAGAGATCAAAATTAATCCTTTTTAAAATAATAACAAAGGAAATAAAACACGACACAAAAATTAATTATAATTTTACTTTTACATATATGTTTAAATGTTCCTTGACCTATATATAGCAACATAGCTATGTATTTTCCAGAACTATATGGTCACTGACCCTGCTGACCGTATTACACATGCTCAGCTTGACTTAACACCTGTGAAGCATCCTATTGAAATGAAGCGCATGAAGGTAGTCAGAAGAGTAACTGTTGGCAAGATTGAAGCCAGATTAATCGAATGTATTACATATTGCCCTGGAAAAAACGCTTTGGATTGCATCCTACAAGTCTTATACTGGCAAGTCTCCAGTTGATGTAAAATCAGATTCCTACCTGATTGAGAAATGCACAAAACAGTGCTCACTTTCTTGATAATCCTCCCAAAGAAAATAAGTAAACCACAGTTCTTTTTCATTACTGTTTCTTAATTTCTTGACACAAAATACATATGATAGTGGGTGTGATTTGGATAAGAGGTAAAGTTCTGCATTTAGCAAGTTTAATACACTGTGACAAGAATTATTTCCAGGGCACCACTTAGAATGGTAAGGTTATTGCCAAACAATGTTATCATTGAATTTTAATGGAATAAAAATATTCTCAGCAATATTCCCAACAAAAGTAGCTCGAAACATTTATATTTGTTGACCTGATAAATACACTACTGAAAAACCTGTCAGTCTTACTGACATAATTGTATCTGAAAAGTCATGGCAGTCAGGGGAAAACGCTGATGACTGGAAGAAGGGCAACATTGTGACCATTTTTAAATAGGGTAGAAAAGGTGATCCTGGGAACTACTGACCCGTCAGCACCACCTCTGTGCCTGGGAAGACCATGGAACAGATCCTCCTAGAAGCTATGCTAAAGCACATGGAGGACAGGGAGGTGATTTGAGACAGTCAACATGGCTTTACCAAGGGCAAGTCCCACCTGACCAACCTAGTGGCTTTCTATGATGGAGTGATCATATCAGTGGACATGGGAAAGAAATAGATGTAATCCATCTGAACTTCTGTAAAGCCTTTGACATGATCCCCCCACAGCATTCTTTTCTCTAAACTGGAGAGATATGGTTTTGATGGGTGGACTGCTCGGTGGAAGAGGAATTGGTTGGATAGTCGAATACAGAGAGTAGTGGTCAATGATTTAATGTCCGGATAGAGTTCCATGACAAGTGGTGCCCCTCAGGGGTCCATACTGGGACCAGTGCTGTTTAATATTTACATTGATGATATTGATAGCGAGATCAAGTGCACCCTCAGCAAGTTTGCAGATGACACTAAGGTGAGCGGGGTAGTTGTCACACCAGGAGGACGGATTATTCTCCAGAGGGACCTGGATAATCTGGAGAAGTAGGCCTGTGTGAACCTTATGAAGTTCACCAAGTCCAAGTACAAAGTCCTACACTTGGGTTGGGGCAACCTCTGGTATCAATACAGAATGGGGGATGATGTGATCAAGAGCAACCCTGTAAAGAAAGGCTTGAGGGTGCTGATTGATAAAAAGCTCAACATGAGCCAGCAATGTGTGCTCACAGCCCATAAGGCCAACTGTATCCTGGGTTGCATCAAAACAAGTGTGATCAACAGCTTGATGGGAGTGATTCTCCTTCTCTGCTCTGGTCTTGTGTGATTCCACCTGGAGTATTCTGTCCAGTTCTGGAATCCCCAACACAAGAAGGATATGGAACTGTTGGAGTGGGTGCAGAGGAGGCCTATAATGATGACCATAGGGCTGGAGCACCTCAGTTGTGCAGACAGGCTGAGAGAGTTCACCTTGTTCAGCCTGGAGAACAGAAGGCTCTGGGGAGACCTTATAGCGGCCTTCCGGTATCTGGAAAAAAAGCTGGGGAGGAATTTTTACAAGGGCAAGTATTGACAGGATTAGGTGAAATTGCTTTAAATTGGAAGTGGGAAGATTTAGATTAGACATTAGGAAGAAATTCTTCATGATGAGGGTGATGAAGCATGGTAGTAGGTTGCCCAGGAAAGTTGTGGATGACCCCTCCCTGGAAGTGTTCAAGGCCAGGTTGGATGGGGCCTTGAGCAGCCTGGTCTGGTGGGAGGTGTCCCTGCCTATGGCAGGGGGGAAGGAACTGAATAATCTTTAAGATTCTTTCCAACCCAAACCATTCTATGAATCTATGTTTCTTAGGGTTTCAACATAATTTTTATCTAATCTAATAATGTTATTTAATCCTTATCTGAGAAATGGTAGGGTAAAACCTCTTGCATCCTTGATTCTCTCATTAATTTTGACTAGAATTTCCCCTTAAAATGTCATCAAAGCTAACATTTTTCCTGTGCTATTTTCTTACGTAAATTTGTTTCTGCTAAATAAGCACTTTTCACTCACAGAAAATATTATTCAAAACATTTATGCATAATGCCGCACAATGAATTCTGATTACTATTTGTTGTTACAAAATCTCAGCTCTGTTATTACATCTATTCTGCAGCCTATAGAAGGCATGGAAAAAAAAAAGTACAAAGTCTTTTATTTAAGTGTTCCTGATATACGTAAATGCTTTCCTTAGTACGTAATTTAGTATTACTTTTAAAAGCATATTTGTAGTAAAATCGAATTTTACAAGTTACTTCCCAACGCGGACAAATTGTCATTCTTTCTTAGGAAAAAAAAAAATCAGATATCAATTGAACACCATTTATTATATATGAGATTTTCAACATCAATAATGAATATAGAGGCTACAGCCAGACTGATAAAATTAAGCTATTAAAATGCTGTCAAAATTCTGTTTTCATATAGCAGACCATCTAGATTGATAGAACTACAAATTCACTTTTCTGTTAGGGAGTTTTAGTTTAGCTAGTATTTGTTTTGGTGGTGGGTGTGATAAGAACTTGTTAACTAAATTTTCCCCTTTCTAGACATTCCTCTTGCAGAAAAGCTAAAGTGGTGGAACCAGTTGTCACAGAGATAGATACACTCAAGTTGAAGGACAGTGGATGCAGCTTGTTCTGTATGTGGGAAAGAGATTTGGAGTCAGATATGCACTAAAAACTCTGTAGGTGGTATGGGAAGTCAAAATGTTTTGGTTTAAAATATGACAATGAAAATAAAGAAGTTTAAGAACATAGCCCAGACAGTAACTTCCTGCATGAGCAAGATGAAAACCTTTGAATTGCAGATGCTTTGTTAGAACAAATTCAGAAGCAAAAGTTCAGGCCTGAATTGTAGACCTTAAAACAAGATAAAGAAAATATACTCACTCTCATGTCAAAGGTTTACGTGTTAGTACTGATTATAGAAAGGAGGGGACCCTGTTCATTTTATCTGAATGCTCATTTCTATTTGTGTGCCATTTTGTATTTTGTTTATTAAGACAGATGTTTTTGTTAAGAAGTGACTTTTTATGGCTTTTTTTAGTCAGCTGGTCTGAACTTCATATTCTCTTGTTTAATATTTAGGGCATTTGTCTAGAACCTTACCAGATGTGCAAATGCAACAAGAGCAGGTGAAACTCCAACAAAAAATCTTTTATTCGGGGAAGCTATTTATTACTAGAGTGCTGACAATATGCTGTAGTTAGTCTTAAAATGAGGACTCAACAAATAAGGCACAGCAAACAATTTCTTCAACACTCATATTGCCATTGTTCCTACTCATTAATTGTCCAAGAACAGCTTGGAAAGGTCTCAAATTTAGTGCCTGGATCTGCAAAAAATGGTAATTCTACTCTAGTGAGTAGCATCACTGATGTGTGCAGCAGCACCATACAACAGTAATAGAATCACAGAACAGTTTGGGTTGGAAAGGAACCTAAAGATCACCTAGTACCAACTCCCCTGCCACAGGCAGGGACACCTCTCACTAGACCAGGCTGCTCAAGGCACCATCCAACCTGGCCTTGAACAACTCCAAGGATGGGGCATCCATGACTTCTCTGGGTAGCCTCTTCCAGTGCCTCACCAACCTCACAGTAAAAAATTTCTTAATATCTAATATCCCCTCTTTTAGCTTAAAACTGTTACCCCTCATATACTCCTTGATAAAGAGTCCCTCTTCACCATTCCTGTAGGCCCCCTTTAAGTGCAGGAAAGCTGCTATAAGGCCTCATTGGAACCTTCTCTTCTCTAGGCTAAACAAGTTCAACTCTTTCAATCTGTCCTTATAGTGGAGGTGCTCTGGCCCTCCTCTTGAGTGATCATAACAAATCCTTGTCTTTCCTGTGCTGAGGACTCCAGAAGTACAAAACAATTTAAAATGTGAAAGGCTGAGACAAATATGTTCAAAATATAATTTTCTTAAACTTAATTTTCCTTTTGTCTGCCTGTCAAGGGATAATACTTGTCCTTGTAAGGCCAGTCCTCAGAGCTTTCTCTTGCCTTCAGATGTCTAGTTCAAGATTGTGGTCACACTTGCTCATGTAGATTTGTCATGTGAATATACATATTTATGCAGTAGATATATCTTGTTCCCTCTTCTGGAAGTAAGGATGGAAGAACAGAAGGAATGAAAGGAGGTTAGACAATGAAGATTTCATAAATGAACTGATTTCACACTGGCCAGCTATGTCTCAGGACAGAATGTACAACCTGACCTAAGAACTCAGGTGTACTTCTCACCTCTTAATACAGACACACTGGCCCAATAATGTTATTTAAGGGCTTCAAAAGTTTTGTGTGTGGAGCAGTCTTACAGAAAAAGATCAGTAAATTAGAATCATGATTTGTAAGATGTTCAGGGATTTTCAGATAAGGACTGCTTGTGTGGTGAAGCACATTCGAGTTGCAGTTACACTTCGCAATTCATCGCTGTATTTGATTTGCCTTCAAAAGTAGACTACAAGAGGACTTAAGCTTTATATACAAAGAACTAAATCCCTGTGCTGAGCATATACAGCCCCTTCCAGGTCAAGTTCCATACCTGTGTTCAGTCTGATTGTGCATACTAAAATCCTATCCTGAAGGTAGGTGTTTGCAAATTTGCTTCAGAAATTGGATGTGCAATGAGTCCCCTTTAAAAGGAAAGATTTAGTGTTGATCAAAGTGGACATCCCTTGATATTTTGCTTCAAACACCGCTTCCTAACTGTCCTTATCCATACAGCTATGCTCACTTTTTTGCTGTTCTTCTCAGTAGACCTGTGGTTAAGGACACGGATAATGGTGGATTTGGCAGTTTTACATTAAGGGTTGGATTTAGTGATCTTAAAGATCTTTTCCAACCTGAATTATTATATGATTCTATTCTATGATTCTACGTTTCTATGAATCTTGAGTGTGTTCCAGCACAGTGGTTTAGAGGAATATTTGTGTTCAGAATAGCCTATAAACTAGTAGCTTGGAAATCTAGACAGAGCTGAACATTTTCAACCCAAAACCTAGTGAGGTATTTGAACTGCGAGCTGAGGGTGCTCTCATGGCAGTCATGCAGTGACAGTTTGCCTTTGTGTTTTATGAGAAGCTGGGTCATGTCTGCATAAGCTGTTCTTCAAAAGCTCATGCAGGTTGTTTAAAGTGAAATCTTATGATTCAAATACTGAAACAAAAGAGACTTTTCTGTAGTATTATTCACCCCAGGACGATGTACATCTTTTGGTGGTTTTCAAACAGTAGAGCATACCAGCAATTAGCACAAATGTAGTCAGTGGAATTAAAAGTCAGAATAAGACAAAAGCTTAGTTTTCTCAGGACTGTAATGTTCTAATTTTAAGTTATCAATACAGAAAGCTCTGGGTGTTTTTTAACAGTTTGCAATACAGAGGAGGTTAGAGCAGTTCACCTAAAGGACTCTCTGACCCTGGTTTCGGTAGCACTTCAATATTTAAATGACACTAAAACTCACACTAAATGAGAACAACAGAAAACCTATTTTTGTACCATCAAGCCAACTCTCTGTTTGTTATTCTAATCACTACAAAATGGTACCATGGAAGATTTTGTTTCCAAAGAGGAAAGATTGAAACTTGTTATGTTACGTGCTTTATTTTCTTTTTAGGAGTGTGTTAACTTGTCTTCTAAAAACAAAACAGTATTTTGTACTTCAAGTTGAAAAAAGAGAAAGCTTGTATAATGGTTGTCTTAGAAAGCAATCTCTCAGCCCTCATTGGAATGGTGACATGTTGGATTAGTCATAAATAGAAAATATTGTTTTGCCCACCATCATGATGTTCATAAGTATCCAGTTTATATATATATTATTCCAAGTTTGCACTTTATCAGTAATAAAAAATAGCTTAACTGTAGCATATAACAAATTGAGGAACATATTTCTGTCTTTCTCTTAAAAAAATAAATTGATTTGGCTGATGGAGTTAATGTTGTCTATAGAAAAAATACGGATATTACCACATGTTAGCTTTATTACTAGACACTTCTGTAAAAATCCTTTCCTTATCTTAAATGGAGAGTTCTCATTAAACTATATATATTCATTTACTTTCATATTAGTTATGAAATATATATAGCTCTGAAGCCTACAGGGACTATTTGTCCCAAGCAATTCCCAGGTACGTTAAAAAAGAAATGCATTAAACAACACAAGTTAAAGCATTCTCGAATCAATTTAGCACCATATCCTGAACTCAGCATTATATTATTTTGTTTTCTTTAGTAAACATAACAGCTAAAGGTTCAACTGTCAGTTTTAACAAGCAGGTCCTAGTGTTTGATTATTTGTATAGAAGACACATTAAGTTACTATTTCTTTTCAGTGTGAAAAATTTTCTTACTATTTTCTTCATAATACGCAAGAAGGCTATGCATACAAGCTGGATGAAGTTAACTCATACGCTTAATTATCACTTTAAATAAACAATCTACACCCTTATTGAAGTTTCTGAGACTGAGAAGAGTTTTTTTCTGAAGGTTAGCATCAGGTCAGGTCAGTAACTTGAGCTGTTTAGTCATCAACTAGTTTGACCTGACTGGCAAGAATTTTCTTTGCTGTGGGAAAGCCTAATCAAAAATCCAGATGTATGAAACCAATGGTAGCATAAATCCCGGTCACAGTGTAATGGGAAGTGGGTAATTCACTTGTACTCAGGTAAGTCAATTAGAACTGGCCTCCAGGGTTTTGGTGCCAGAAAGAGAAGTAAGGAGAATGACGATTTTTGAGAAAAATGGTGTTAGGCTTCTGATGGTGGAGTCCTGTATTTCTTTGGGATCTGGAAATAAGTCAGAACCGGATGAACCTCTAGACAGTCGCAGAAATTTGTTAGTATTTGGATAAGGAGCTTATCAGCATGTCCCAAGGTAAGAGGAGAGAAAAAGTCACACTTATTTGTTGATGTAAAGTGGGTAACCCCACTGAGATACTTTCATATCCAAAGAAATGTGACATCTTCAAAAGGACTGGTGCTACACAATGCCTCTTAAATTGAATTGGATTAACATATTTCAGGTTACACTCCATCTCATTTGAAGCTTCTTAATGCAGCAGGGTGATATAATTTGTGTTGGTGCTGCCAATATTTGAAAATTATTTTCTCAACTGCAACATATTTCTGGTTATATAAGCCATATCAATAGTTTAAAGTTTAAACAGTTATGAGGAATGTTCATTGGCCATCAGCAGTCAAGCATCTGCATTCTTAGATTGTTAGAGGAGTTCCAAAACCACTTCTGAGTGAGAGCATCTCCATACAATTTCTGCCACAGTTTTGGTCTATCTGTAGCAAATGAAAAAAAGAAAAAAAAAAGAAAGAGGAAAAGCAAAAATAATTTAACAATATGGGCATGGGCCGTACCGGTGGCCTCTGTGTCAGAAAAGGGTCCCAAATATGATTAGTTAACTGCAGTAGAGACATAAAAAAGTAGTGTTGAAGTACTAAAGGTTTGGTCGTTTAAGAGGAGGAACTTGGGGAGAATGCTCATGCTTAAAGCTGAAATGGTGAACCAAAACTGCAAATGAGCTGCTGTCAAATAGTACACCTAGCGTTTTTTGAGAGCTTCCCATCTTTTAGGAATACCAGTCCTTATTTTGGAGACTTCTTTTTTTTTTTTTGGTTTTGTATTTAATTTAGTATTGCTTAATAGAAGACATCTAGACTGGTCTGGGACCTTGGCCAAGAGAGCTTTGGTTTTCTTTGCTCCCTTACAACTTAACGAGGGAGCAACCCTCCTATCTTAATCTAATGACCTACAAATATATGCTCTTTTGTTGATCCCATGAATTTCATGCGTTTTTGCTTTATAGTTGTACAATTTCAGAGATAAGAATAGGGATATTGATATTTTCTGGGAGTTAGAGCAGCGAAAGATATTTTGGGGTTTGAAACACCTGAAATAGTAAAGAAGAGTGAACAAAGTTCTTCCTTTTTTTTTGTGGATGGCGGCTATACCCAATAAATAATTATATGAAAGTTGTAATGCAAAGAAAAATAAATTACTTCTACTCAGTTGGGAAAAAAACCCCACCCCTTTCCCCAAGAAAGGAGGTGCTCAGGATCTGTAACTTGTCCCACGTTTTTCTGTATTTTTCAGAATTGGAACTTTTGTACTCTATATAGTTCTTTCACGTAAGGTTCAGCTAGTTCTTGCAAAAAGAACACTTGGCGCTCATAAGAGAGTCAATTCGGGCTAATGTTCTCATCAGCTCCAGGCAGTTATTTAGAGTGTAATGTTTCTGCAAGCATTAATCTAATTTTAGTTTGAACTGGGTCAATACTTTGGTTTCTGTATCTAAATATCCCTGAAATACATATATGCACGTCCTGTTCTTCTGTGTGCCTATAAGAGATAAGTTTCAGAACACAATAATTTTCCCTCTTTATAATATGAGTGGTTTTCTAGAAGCATGTCCCTGCCACGGAGGTCATCTAACTATGACTGATATGTCCCCAGGGAATAGGAGAACACAGTGTGGAGAAATCCAGCTGAAGTCCAGATGCATCATAGCAGAACACCTCATTAAGGTTAGTTAGCTGTGGGAACACCAAACCAAGGCAAATCCAACATTATTTCACTAATTCTGTTCACTCTAGAATGGTTCTTCTCATACAAACCTTCACTGTGAGACTGCCTAGTTATTCTAGGTTGTTGTCCTTTAAATCCTTACATTTTCCAACATGCCTCACAAAGTCAGAGTTAAGTGTTACTGAAATCTTGACTTACAGGTCCCAGTTTAGCAAAGAGATGTATTATCACAAAGAACACTATCACAACTTAGGATGCCAAAATACCTGTCTTTGTCTGTTAGGCACTCAGGTGGAATTGAGAGTGAAGCACTGCTTGATGTCAATGCTCCCAACATCCATAAGGGGATTTCAGCAGTCTGGATGGAGTTACTTGTGATTTGAGCAGTACTTGGCATTAGCCTCGGGCAAACGTCTGAAACTTTATGCCCTGTGGAGCTCAGACATCTCAGGCCCTACACTCGTTTCTTCCATAGTACAAAACTCCAGCCATGCTTTCCAAGGAGTAATTATGGTTCTTTTCTCCAAAAGCATATTTGGTAGTAGTGCTGCCACCAACAGTACATTTTAGCTGGTGCAGGGGTGACTGGGCTTGCAAGCTGCCCAAGAGCAATCCCGTGCTGAACCTGGGTACATCTCCAGTTAACTGATAAAACAGTTACCACAGGTAGCAAAGTAATCACAGCACAACTTTTATGACAGCTTTATCACAATCTCAAAACCACTGGGAGAGCAGCAGAATGAGAAGGGTCTGTTGTATCTCTCCTGTGAATTATTTTATGGGAGAATTGTGTTGTCTCTTTTGCTTATGTCATATGATATTACAAGAAAGACCAAATAAATCATCCAGCTGACATTATATTCTGCATCTAATGCTGATCAAAGGAGACTACTTAAGGGAAACTGCAAGAATAAATCAAACAGAAAGATTTTGTTTCTATTCTACCAAAGTATCAACTTTTGTTGCTCAAGGACTTACTGATCCAGAGATAGTTCTCACATATTTAGTAACCTCTAATGCCTTGTAGCTCTGAGTTTCAAGGAAATTTCCATTTAATCCTCACACAATCAAACAGGCTGATCACTGCTTATTAGTGGTGTGACCAGCCAGAAATCTATAGCTGTCCTCCCAACCCTAGCGCCCTCATCACCAGTGCAGTTTTAAATACATGCCTGGATTCTCAATCTTTCTTGTGAGATCTGTTCTCTTCAGGGTTTTTTGTAGTCTGCTGCAAGACTTAATTACAGGCATGTTTGCATTTGGTAATTGCTTTACTTGTGTTCTTACTTCGAATGAGCTTATTTATTTTCATTTCCATCCCAGCATGCTCTGAGTAGCTTTTTGCCTTTCTGTTCAAATGCCAATTTCAGATAGATATTTATGTGGAAACCCCCCCCCAACAATGACATATGGAGAATATTTGGGGGATTGGCACAAGTATTTGTCCTCAAAAGGTTTGATATGCTCTTGATTATGTTTCAGATATCACACTGTTTTCAGAAAATCATCTGAGGCTTACAGAATACTTTCAGACTAGAAGCACTATATATTTTAAATGAAATACATTTCTTTCTTTTATTCTCCTAATAAATCCTCAATTTTCAAAAAGACTTTTAAAAGGATTCTTTGTGTTCAAATCTGACTTTCTCTACCTGTCAAATAAATTGGGCATTCTTTCTGAAATGCCTGCATTTTTTGCCCGGACATGCTTATAAACTAAACACAGCAGCAGTAGAACCCCACTGCAGAAATAATTACTTCATGCATGACGTCCAAAACTTATTTCCACTGTTTGAATTCAGACACATTGTTCTTATTTCCACTCCTCACAAGACACTTGTTCTTTTCACTGTTCCATACTTTGAGTGGATGAGGTTCATCTGGTTCGTTGATGTTATAAAATATGGAATTCTTGCATTAATGGTTATAAAATCATATGGGAATACTTTACACCATGTCTTTGTTATGATGCAGTATTAACTGGTGTCATATAGAATGAGTTAACATGATATTAAATCACTCTTTTTTATGTCGTTTACATTTTTTCTCTCTGAAGACGTTTTGCATTATGCTATATTTAAGAAGTTAGCAAATGCGATACTGAAAAAAATACCTTCAAACAGTTTTGACCTTAATTTAGCAATATTTAAATCAACATATTAAGTCTGAGATTGCTGAAAAAACCACCCCTCTGTAACTGATATTTAAAAATATTATAGTATATTGTCGGTACAAGTGTCTAACCACAAAACAGCCACTTCAGTTTGTGTTATTACAGTCTTTTTTTTCCAGTAGTGAAAGCATGCAAGATAGAGCCAGTCATCTTTTCCTTTATGGTAGAAAAAAAGGGGAAGTTTGACCTGGTTCTCAAATCCAGGTCAGAATTGCACTTGAGCTAAAGTCTTGATTCATATCTTAAAGGTCTTAAAAGCCTGACTAAATGAGAAAAGACAAACATCTGAACTGTAGCAGCTGCCAAAGGCATATCAAATACCAGGCCAGCAGGACAAAAATCGTATGCTTTGTGTGTTATTCCAACAAGTTAAGAAAGATTATGTACACACTGTAGTGATTGTATATACCAGATTAAATGCAGCAACATAGCTTAGTAGATAGGTAGAATACAAGACCATTTCAAAATTCTGATCTTGACAATCTGTTTTGACTTAAGAGGTATAAATTGTGTAAACAGCTACTGGGGAAAGCTCCAGAAGTCCAGATAATTCTCCCCAGGTAATGCCTTTATGCTCTATAGAATTGTGTCCTTTCCACACACACTCCATCTGTACTTTAAGGCCTAAGTAATCTTATTTTACTTTAGGCCTAATAATAGTTGAAAAATTCAGCCTGTAGTCACTCTGGAGGATTTAAAGATGAGTTCAGTTTATGGTATCAACTCTCTAATTGGCATAAATACCCCTACACTGTTGTTGTGATGAGTAAGTATCAGTGCTAATAACACATGTGGAAAACCTCACTCTGTGCATTGGTCATACAAAAATTTCTTGTTTTCTTGTTTTCACTACATTTTTTTAACCTGCTGTAGTCATCTTCCTTTCAAAATTTCAAGATAATAGTCTGTAGGTGAAGTGAGTCTTAATATTATGGTAGGTATAAAATACACAGCAGGAAGCAATGGGGAAAATCCATAAACATTCCTAAATGGCCATGTAGTTTATTTGGCATATGCTCAGTGTCTTGATTCAACAGGTTATGTCCACTGTGTATTTGGTGGTGCCAATATCATTGCTAATGATCCATTTATCATGGATTGACTGGCCACAGTCATTATCTAGAAGACTGTTATCCAGGGCACTTGGTCTCACAAAATCTCCATCTGCCAAGGTCACTTTCACCTTCCAGCAGCACTAAACTTCCATCTGCCTAAATCATTGCTGCCACCACTGCCATAATTGTAATTAACAATGCTGTGGATTTTGCCCATAATGTTTCTTTTTAAAAATGTTTGCTTTTGAAACCACTTCAGTTTTCCTAGAACTCAGCTTTTGTCTCTGATCCTTCTCTCATATCAAGAAACCTGACATCAGAAAATTTGAAGTATCATGTGCTAGTATTCCAGTTTCATGTATTTACTCAAGAGTAGGCCTGATCAAGACATCCTACCAGAACATCAAAAGATCAGGGAGGACAATCAGAATGTACTTGTGCATTTCTGCCTCAGGTTTGAGAGGTTCTTTGAAAAATAAAGAGATTTCTGTGCTTCTGTAGTGTTAAAAACGTAATTGTAAGAGAAATAGAAAAAGGATAGGACATGGTTTAATTCTACCCTGTATTTGATTTAATTTTACGTGGTTCTGGCTAATGTTACAATGCTATAACTGAAATACAGCTCAAAGTGTACTGCTGTACACACACCATACCCTATCACGACTAGTATACCCAATTCTAGCTTTTCTAGAAATCCTCTGAGGAGAGAGGATTTACTCTTTGAAGTCAAAGCAGGATTATTTCTGACAGAGCAGGATAAAGCCTAAAGGTTTACTTCTCTGTTACTAATGAGTTGAGAAAAGCCATTTATCTCATGTTTGTCCCATCCTCCTTATTTGGAGCATTCATAAAATATTTACTATCCACTAGGCTTCTTGCATGAAAGTAAATAATGTCACAAATTGAAGCAGGAACTGTTTGAAAAGAGCTGTTGAAAATCCACAAGGCACAAGTATTACTTTTCTTTATTGAACAGGAACTTCTTTCCTTGCAAGTGGATAATATCTCTGTGACATTGTCAGGCAAATTCTGAGGTCTTTACTCAGCAGTTTTACAGAGGAAACTCCCTCTGTCTCCCTTGGAACTTGTAGTTAAAATCTAACCAAAGGATGCAGGAAGTGGTCAAATAATCAAAGATTACCACACCGATCTTTTTACTAGGAAATCAGAGGAATGTAGCTGTAGCATATTAGCATTTCTCAGCATTCACTAGATGTGCTGGGGGTAGACATCATTCTCAGCTTCGCCTCCTCTTTGTAGCTGTATCTATTTCTAATACACTAAAAATCTTCTTTTTTAAAAGCTTTCCTTTTGCTTTACTCCTGTTCTTTATTTTTAAAAGATTCTACTTCTTCCTGCCAATTACCACGTATCTTTCTCACTGTGTGCTGCTCCCATTACCACACCCTTCACTCTCAGACTCTGGCATATGACGCCAATTTATATGTTAACAGCCCAGATAACCAGCTGAATGACTGTGGAAAGCAAAGACCATCAGGTCAGCCTACAGATCAGTCAAATCTTGTAATGATAGGCATCTGAAATGTTTAGGTGTCAAATCTGAGCTAACTGGTGAGGTACCATCTATAGTAAATGGGAAGATAAAGATCTTTCTAGAGGGTTATTTGTCTTCCTCCACTGAGGAAGCCAAAAGGACTGTCACAAACTAGATAGAAGATAAACTAGAAAAGTAATGTCATTCTATATCCAACGGTTCCTTCCATCTGTGCAAGAAATGGTTGTCTGCTTTCTCCTCTGCTTTCAGAGAACTGGGCACTTCAATAAGCACAGGAGTAAAAAGTAACTGCTGTGCGGCTCTGCTTGTCTTTTTTATAAACACTTTAAGGTCAGAACATTTTAAATATTCTCCTTTATTGAACCAAAAAGTAACACTTGTTTCTTTTTTTTTTTGTCTTTTTCCTTTTTTAACAAAAGCTGAAATTTACTGTGTAATTCTGTTAATTAGAATTATTGGCATATTGCTCTTAACAAACTCCTTCCGCCCCTTCAGTTCAATTAGGTTGACTGCTGGACTGCACACAGCTAATGCTTTCAGATGTATTTTTCCCCTTCTGTGGTTCTGGCAGAAACGGCAGGATCATCTGGATGTACAAGGTGAGATTCTAAACTGTGGAGGTTCATTCAAGGCTCATTTAGCCCAATATAAAGCAACTTTATTCAGTATGTAATGAAACTTCAAACAATTTAGGGAGTCAAAAATTGGAGACTATTAGGTGATTGCTGTTAGAGAAGATTATGTTATCTTTTAAGTGAGTCAAATTTCGATTTAATTTCATGCAACTTCTTCCTCACTTTGACAATACAAACAGTGTGGTAAGCCTATTCAGCTGCTATATTTTCTTCTTATTTTTAATGAAAGATTGTAATATGATCTTTCAAAGTGAGACTATTAATTGTTACTACCCTAGCAGTGTACTTGACACCTTAAAAAGAAAAGAGTATGCTGTGATTTACTGTCACCCATTGTATATAAAAGAACAGACTCTAGCTTCCAAAGCAAGCCATTTTCATAAACTAGTCACTTTTTTTTTCTGCCAAGTATTGTTCCTTGATTTGCCTGGACACCAAAAAAGTGGTGAATATATATTGACATATAGCATTATGACATCATTATTCTAAGCAGATTTTGTAATTTGAAGCTGGATGTCCTTCCAACAACAAGAATTTTTACTGGGTTTGCCTTGGGTATGCAGAAACATTTAGATAGTTGTTGCACATGTTGAAATTCACAGCTTGTAAATTTTGCATAGACAAGTTTTAAATTGAAGTACACACATAAGTCATGCTTTAGTACCTATTATCCAGGACCAAGTTAAAGGATACTTAAATGAGAACTACACCTCTAGCATTGCTTGTTTTAAGAAGAGTATCAGTCATTGAACTAATTGCTTTATTTAAAAGTATATTTAGAAGTATACATTCCTCCTTTTTCTTGAAAAATTTTTCCACTTGAGATAGTCCATAGTGGATTCCTGCTGACTATATTTTCCTCTACAGTTAGATGGCATAAATAAACCTTATAATACGTACTGGCAGGTTACATTTACTGTTATTTGTTTAGGAAAAATTCTAAGTGCAATAAGAAATTTTGACATACTTTGAAAAGACATAATGTAAACTGAAAGCTGTTTGAGTCTATCCAGTATCAAATGATTCAGATGCTGTTACCGGAGTGCAAGATCTTCTTAATCCACGTTTCACCTGACAGCAGATATTTCAGCAATTGATTGCTGATATCTGCACATCCATAAAATCTTTGTCTTAGAAATGGTTCATAGCTATACAAAGTTGAAAATTTTGGTTTTTTTTGTAAAAATGGTCTATGGTAGTACAACATGACCTCAGACCCTGTTCACAGAGTGCAACCTGTATGGGTTCATGGAGCAATCCAAGTACAGCCAATAATGGGATTTGATCCTAAAGGTTTTCTTCCATCTGATTTCATGACTGTGACCTACATCCATTTAGAAGAAAGGTATTTGACATGCCTCCCCGTTCTGCAGCTTTACCTGCCATTTTGGATAAGCAATTTCCATCTTGTGGCTTTTGTTCCCATGTGGTATTGTAAAACCATTGTAAGAAAGCAGATGTCTGAAATGCCAAACAGCAATTAACTGCCATAATTTACTGACATATATTTCTCATTGTGCTACTGAGGTTATTCTTATTGTTGACAACTTCAGAAAATTGGTATAATGAAAGTACTGAAATATCAATCAGTGAAAAGCACAAGAGAAGTGCAAGAAAAAAGAGAATGACATGAAGATTTGTTGAGACTGGATTTAGGATAAATAAATTAGTAGACTTAAAGGGCAAAAGGTTTAATCAATTTTGTTTTAAGTTTATATACCATCAAAAAAGTTTATTTTGGACTGATGGATAAGATAGTTTCTAGATAGCTGGGGGCAGGTAGGTCTCCTATGCGTGACTTACAAGCTGCAACATGTGCTTATGCAGACCCTATTGATCTGCGGCAGACCCTATTGATCTGTGACTAGGAGGCTTGGCACTGCCTTCAGAGCAGTCCTGACAAAAGATATGTTCCTGGCTGCCTCCTAACACTGTAGCTTGCTGTCTGTCACACAAGGCTGCTGCATGTTTGTATTCTCATATAGCACAGTATAGGATGTAGGGTTCAAACCACCTAATTTTAGATGTCTATAGATGTAGACATCTAAGGATAATCACCTAGGCTCTCTTTAAGGAAATGCAGAGTAATAAGTCTTTCTACAGCAGAAATCATCTCCCTGAATACATCTCTAAACAGGTCAGTACATTAGAAACTTCTGTTTCTCTTCACCAATGATGTATGTACCAAGACAATTCACTTAAAGGTACAAATATGCACTGTAGATCTGTGTGTACTATGAGCCCCTATGTCTTTTTCTTGATAGACATTATATTACTGACAGGTTCAGGGTAACCTATCTTCAAACAACTGTGGGCATAGCCAAAATATTTTAGGAGATTAGAGTTCAAAAAAGCACAGTTTCTGGATGAGAAGCATAGAATCTGCATTGACCCATAGTACAACAGACTAATCCAATAGAAATAAGTATGGAGAATGAGATGACCATATAACTTATAGTAGTAACAAGGTGTGATTAATTTGGATTTATGCATTCATATCAATTAGTTTTTGGTTGATTTTTTTGTTACCTGATTTAGCTTCAGTTTAATAGCTGTTGCCTTATGGTAGGTTTTTTTTTTATATTCTTATTTGTGAATGACAGTTTGGAGTTGGATGACAAAAGCAAAGAGTGAAAAAAATTGTTTCAGGGCCTGTTTTTCTTGGTTTTTATTCAAAGAAAGGAACACCAATGCGATGCATAGTTGTAAGGTAAATATTATTACTAATTTTGATGTGATTGTTGCTGCTTCTGTTGAAGAATATCAGGAATCCCAGTTTTCAAAGCCCGCTCTTAAGTTGTTCTGGCTGCTCCTACTTACACTTGATAGAGGAAAGATGCCAGAGAAAACAAGTTACTTAGCCTTTCAGAAATATCTTTTGTTAGGTGAGAAATCAGTTTTACTGTTGGGACTTTCTGAAATGTGGCTCCACCAAACAATGCAGGGTGTGTACTTCTCTGTTACTGTATTTTCCCCACAGCCTACCCCCGTTTGTTTGTCATGGGAGGCTTCTCAGCAGGGGTTTTCCACCTTTTCTTTTCTCTGACTTTTTATTTTCTTTTTCTCCATCTTCATGCCCACACACAGAGTAGTATCTCAGTTGCATCTTGATATAAGCACAAGAAAAAGTCCCCATCTCAGAGGAGCTGTCAGTGACTACTCATAGCTGTAAAGGCTTCCAAATCCAGCCTCTGCTGTTTAAGAAGCTGGTTGTTGGAGAGGCAGAATATGTTCAGCTCTCAGAATTGCCTCTTAGTTCTGGAAAAGATCTACTGTAGAAATTTTAAGATCTGTAACTGAGGGAAAAGATCCTAGTTTTATATCTCAGCAACGTACCCTTCTTTCAGGTGGATCTTGTACCCCTTTGATGCTCTGTTACTCTGAGTGTAATTAAGATGAGCTAAATTCTTTTTCTGAAATCAGAATATTATGAAGAATCATAAAGACCGACGGTTTAAAGGGAAAGAGAATAACTTTTAATAGATCAACTTATAACGTTGGAAAACATGGAAAAGCTTTGGGCACACAGAAACTTTCATGAGTAAGATCCCCATGTCTGCCTTAACACCATTACCATGTAGTCACACTCCTATAAAAATATGAATTTCTAAAATTAATAAATCTGTTGAATTATTTGTGATAGTGTGTATAATATTAGCTCAATATACAGCAATAATCACGTAACTGGACAGATTGCATGTTCCAGTTAATTGCGATTGGTTTTGTGCATATTTCAAAAGCAAATATTACTTGTACTTTTCAAGATTTTTATGCTAATGAAGCAATAATATTTTAACAAGAATGCATAATATTTTTTTAGTACAGAAATACACAGCAACATCATTTGAACTGCAGAATCACTTTCTCTGTTCTACTTGAACTATTACTTTATTCGCTCCACTAGAAAGAAATATTACAATTACCTACTAATTAAGTTAATGTTATAGGAGGGAAATTGTCATTTCAGCCTCTAGAGAGTTAACTGTCATATTCTACACAATTCTACTACTTAAAGGATTCTGAACTCTCAAAGCCTAAAACTAGTCTGCTAATAGTGTTGTACGCAAAACCAATAAAACGTAATTTCAGTATAATTCTTTGGAAATATCTTAATAATTTCTTGTGTGTCATCTAAGAAATAAATAACCAAGAATTTCAGCGGTGGTTAACCAGTGATTAGAGAACACAGAAGCAAAGAGAAGTGGCCACTGGAAAACAAACCAGATTTTACTCTTGTGATAAATAGTTATGATAATCTTTGGTCAAATTCCCTACTTCTTCAACTGGAAAACCTCATAGTTTTTTTTTTTTTGGCTTCTATTGTTTCTAATAAAAACTAATAACTACCAAGACAAGCATGTGAGAAGGTGAATATCTCTTGTCACAGACTGGGCTCTCAATGTAGCATATATGCAGTCAGGGTTGACAAGAAACGACACACAGAGCATAACTTATTTTCTACATGCAGAAATCTACCAGAGAAAGGTAAGAACAAGTTGCAATTTTACCTGTTGAAGTACCTGTAAATTCAGCTGTTGTGATAGAGAAACTGGGGAAAATCAGGGTTTCCTTCCCTTTATATGCTGTAGGGTATATCTTACAGACAATAGACTATATGAAGGATGTTTAAGGCGACCATCTATACTTTCCCTCCAGTAATTAGCACCAGTCCAGGCAGCTATTTCAGAGTAGTAGGTGTCTGCTTAGGTGTCCAAGGTCTCACGAAGTTATTCCCACCTATGCCTTCACCCTCAGAGCAGTCTTCTCAAGTTCGTGTCAGGGAGAAGAAGTATCAGCTGCTGCAGCTCCTACAGCTCCAATCAAGAAGTTTCTGAGTTTCAGAGAGATTTCTAGTTCCTATCCTTACTTCCCTGGACAGTGTAAAAAATCTTGAAGCAGCAGGTAGGAAGAAATGTACTGGCAGCTTGTAGGAGTGTGAAATGAGTATGTGATGAAGAGGTGTGCCAGCAGTGTAATGGGAGAAAATCTGAAAAGTGGGAGTCGTTGTGAAAAGAGAGAGGTGAACAAAAACTAGAGCAAGAAAATATATGCTTAACTTAGAATGGTAGCTGAAAATATATGGGGTGAAAATGTAAGAAGAGGTATTATGAAGAGATGAGCCATTGTAGGAAGACAGAAATTGAACAGGAAGGCTTAAAGAAAAGAGTTGGAATGAAATCTTAAAAAGAAAGGAAAATTCTGCTATCATATGGACCGCCTTTCACATGAGAAATGAGTGAATAAACTAGTTTTGATGACTTTAATAGTACCTGGGTTCAAAACCAAAAAAAATAAGAAACTTACTTACTTATGAAATTTGTTGTCAGATTATGTCCTTGAAAGTAAAAGCATACAGACTTGAAATGAAACAGGCCTGTGGAAGATAATGTCATTTAAAGTTGCTAATTATATAGAAACCAGAGGCAGTTAAGCAAATCCACTGAACTGGAAATGTTTGGAGGCTGAGAGAATTCTGGACATATCGTGTTTGCTTAGTTTGTTCATATTTTTCCTTAGGTATTCTCTCATGGCAATTGCAAGAGGAAACATGCTGAGTTAGATGGTCCTTGTCCTGAAACAACATAGCTGCATTTAGTTTCTTAGTAGGACAAAGAAAGAGAAAGAAACGATTGTGCTGCTACAATTCAGGAAGTATTATGGAGGTAATATTTAGTAATTATCTTTTTTAGGAACACATATTTACAAAATATGTGCTTAGGAAATATTATTTTAAAGCAAGTCTTGCCAAGTACATCTATCTATAGAAAGAATTTACAAATCTATTTCTAGTCAGTATCTAATAAATAATCTGTTTGAGATGCCTTGTTTTGATGACTATATAAAAACCAAGAAAAAAACCTCAACCCCCTCTTAGTAATAGTCTGTTTCATTAACCTAACTGGAAGAGATTTTTCTGAAGCTTGTATTGATGTCAGGGAAATTAGGCTTGTACCAGTTAACTCAAGGGACTGTCGTACAATAGCTTATCTCAGACAAAGCCTTCCAAACCCACTGTGTCATAAAAAGGCCAAAGGCCATGCCGCTCTTTTGTATGACCTTCCATCAAGCTATGTTTATGGACACCCAAAAGCTGGGCTCCTGGAGAAAGCAGTAGGGGTTCTTAGCACTGTGTGTCACGCCTGTCAGTGCAATGAGAGACACATCAAACATCTGCTTCCTTTCATTTATTGATACTGATAGGTGCATTTTTAAATGAATTTGTACTCAGGAAAAGTGATGAATAGCTTAAGAAGTGTGATATGCTCACAATAGAAGTACCATGCTCAGGTAGCCATGCAAATAGCAGTACAGGAAGCAGCTTAATCTTTCTTACTAATGCCTGAAAGGATGGTGACATCCATCAAATAAAGTATAATTGTCTTTCCCTAATATAAGCGATTGTTACATTTATCTTAGTATAACAGTTTCAGAAATATCTTAAACCTGCCAGATTAATAAACAAACAAACTCAGCATAGTGGCCAGTCAAGAGGTCAGATCAGGATGCCCCAAGGTTAATTGGAGTTTTTCTACTGAATTAAATTAGGTAAGTGTTCAGCAGAAAATGCTTGAACTTTCCTGAATGGCTTCCTTTCAGTCAAGGGAAGGTTAACACAACCAAGTTTCAGTTTCAAGACACAAATTTTTTGTGGCTTTAATCCATAAACCAAACCTCACTCTTCTGGTTTTCTTATCTATATAACTATTCTTATCTACCATCTATTAGTAATACACTTAAAACTCCCAGTATTGAAAAGTAACTGGACTTTCATACTGGGTTTTTTGTTTGTTTGTTTTTTTCTGTGGTGTTGCTAATTTTTATGCAGACATAAAACGGCAGCCCACAGGCTCTGTCTTGCAAACTACAGTAGAAACATTGCACTATTTTATTAAGAAATTTTCTCACTGATTTTGTATGATTTTCTCCACCTCAATTGCGGAATAAGCAGACTGGCATTGTTAAAAACTTCATCATTCCTTAGGTATCACAGTATCACAGTATCACAGTATCACAAGGTTGGAAAGGACCTCTGAGATCATCAAGTCCAACCTATAACCTAACACTAACAGCAACCATCATCTAGACCATGGCACTCAGTGCCTCATCCAGTCTCCCTTTAAACACCTCCAGGGTCAGTGACTCCACCACCTCCCTGGGCAGCCCATTCCAATGGCCAATCACCCTTTCAGTGAAGAATTTTTTCCTCACATCAAGTCTAAACTTTCCCTGACGAAGCTTAAGTCCATGCCCTCTGGTTCTGCCACTGGTCACCTGAGAGAAGAGACCAACCCCTGCCCGACTACAACCTCCTTTTAGGTAGTTGTAGAGAGCAATCAGGTCTCCCCTGAGCCTCCTCTTCTCCAGGCTAAACAGCCCCAATTCCCTCAGTCGCTCCTCATAGGGCTTGTGCTCCAGCCCCCTCACCATCTTTGTTGCCCTCCTCTGAACACATTCCAGTATCCTAACATCTTTCCCATACTGAGGGGCCCAGAACTGGACACAATATTCAAGGTGAGGCCTGACCAGTGCCGAGTACAGGGGGACGATAACTTCTCTGGTCCTGCTTACTACACTATTCCTGATGCAGGCCAGGATTCCATTGGCCTTCTTGGCCACCTGGGCACACTGCTGGCTCATGTTGAGCTTCCTGTCAACCAGCACTCCCAGGTCCTTTTCTACCTGACTACTCTCTAGCCACTCTGTCCCCAGTCTGTAGCTCTGCATGGGATTGTTGTGTCCAAAATGAAGTACCCGACATTTGGACTTATTAAACATCATCCCATTAGAATCGGCACAGCTCTCCAATCTGTCCAGGTCCCTCTGTAGGGCCATCCTACCCTCTAACAGATCAACTCTTCCTCCCAGCTTGGTATCATCTGCAAATTTGCTGATGATGGACTCAATCCCCTCATCCAAATCGTCAATAAAGATATTAAACAGGACGGGACCCAATACCGATCCCTGGGGGACACCACTGGTGACCGGCCGCCAACTGGATGAAACACCATTTACCATCACTCTTTGGGCTCGGCCATCCAGCCAATTCCTAACCCAGCACAAAGTGCTCCCATCTAGGCCATGAGCTGCCAGCTTCCCTAGGAGTCTACTGTGGGGGACCGTGTCAAAGGCCTTACTGAAGTCCAGGTATACCACATCCACAGCCTTCCTCTCATCCACCAGGCGAGTCACATGGTCGTAAAAGGAGTAGGTAGCGTAGATATGAAAAGAACTGAAGTGTTAAAAATTAAAACTAGTATTAATTAAACTTTATTCTGTTATACATCTAGTGTAATATTTATTCTATCTTTTGACAGTTTGCATCTCATTCTATCGATATATATCTCTACCTATCCTAGGTATAATTCATAGTACTGGACAAAGTGTTGTGTCATACAGGAACTCTTTCTTAGCTTTTAAAACCTTGCATATGTATATAAGAGTGTGTGAGTGTGTATGTGTCTGTGTGGGAAAAGAAGGAAGCAAGAAAGAGGGAAAGGGAGGAAAGGGGGAGGGGAAGAAAGAGAGTAAAACATTAATACTTTCTTTAAAATCTTTATCCCATACCTATATTTAGCCCTGTCAATAAAAGTGATCCAAATGAGGCCTTGTGGGGAATTGCAGTTTAACAACACTTTAAGCAACTAATATTAAATACAGAAACCTAACTTCTACCAATCAAAACTGAAAGTTTTTGTAAAATCTGCTTATTTCAATAGAAGCTGTTTTTTCATCATGTTACCCTTTTTTTCCATTCATTTATATTTATGTAAAACGAAGAAAGGGAACTCAAAAACATAAAGCGGAAAATGCAGTGTGGTTAGGAATTGAAATATAAAATGTTAGTGATAGCATGAGCATTACTTTTTTTTGATGGATTTTATAAAAATAATAAATGCAAATCTTTGGGGGATAATTTACAACATTGCTTGTTTTGATTTACATTTTCTAGAAAGTGTTCTCATTTGCTATCAAAATGAATGCAAGGCATAGATCAAAGAACTATCAGTTTAGGAAGAAAATACTGTATGAGAAACCAAAAGGGAATCCAGTTATGTTTTTCTTAATAATTTATTGATTTAGTTTCCTTTTAACTATTAACAGTCTTTTACTTACTTGATAAGCACATCTCAAAAGGCTCAGAGGTTCAGTTAAGCACTCAAGAATTCAGATGCTCATTCAAATTTTATTTGATTTGCTTTCATCTCGAAGTGAGCCAATTGGAAATTTCCTTTTCTTTAATTTCCTTTCAGTAATGGCATTTCATTAGGAACACAACCTTTCAGGGAAAAATAGCAACTTTTTTTTCAAAAACAAGTGAAAAAAACAAAGCTTGTTTTTAAGAAATCTTCCAGCGAGGTGATAGCATAATTTGCCAAGTTACGTTTTTGAAGTGACACCCTTTTCCCTTTTAAACAGAGCAGAATTTGAGTTGTGTGTTTTTTTTTTTTTTTAAATGGATGGTTAAGGTTCATTTTCTTCTATAATTAACAGAGTTAAGATTTGACTCTAAGTAACAAACACATGGGTCTTATGGGATTAGAATATTTTCTTTTAATTATTTTTGTGTCTAATAAATAACCTAAACCAAATCAAATTGATAGGTCTTGAGTTCATCAAAATATTGAACCGAAAACAAACAAACACACTTCCACCCCTGCCAAGTTTTGAATTTTCCTGGGAAAGGAAATGCATTTTCTTATCAGCCCAAATCCATACTTTTCTGCTCCAAACTGACTAAAAACTCTTACCAGCTACTGTTTATATGTTTTCAGTAACTTGTAAGCTCCTAGAAGAGTTTAAAAAACTCAATTTAATAGAGATAAGGGAGCATAAAGTACTATTTCATTAAGGTATCTCTCTATCTATCTAACTATCTATTTGAAATAATTTTCTTCCCTAGTTCTTCTGCCTACACCTCAGTTGAGGGAAGAACAAAAGGAAAAAACAAAACTGGAAAGAATAATACAAGAGAACAGGTAACTATACATATACATAGTTATATAACTGCATGCATGTGTATATATATATTATGTGTATTTTTTTTTCATAATAATATGTACATGCTTCACTTGTTTAATGCAGTTAGAAAAAAAATCAATACTTGAAACCATACCCAGAACAGTAGCGAGACATTTTGGGCACTTTGATTTCTTGTTCGCTCTCTTTTCTCCTTCTCTTTTATTCACCCCCTCACTCCCCTCAGATCCACCCATGCTTTACACTTACTGCTGAAGAAACCTGCGACGTGTCTTCTTGGCTGGCAGAAGCCAGAGGGCTCAAGCACTTGCACAGTTATTTGACAGTGTTTTACCTCACCCTTACCGGGGACCTGTACAGTACTCTTCCACTGAAGAATTCATGAAAAAGATCGATGGAGTGCTTGGTTGAGGCAATTGTGCCTGGAAGGAGAGAAAGGATAAAGAAGTGTTTATTAAGTCCCTTGGGAATTCAAAGAAAGAAAATCCAATGTTTCTCATACTGCGAGCAACTCTCTGTGTTTTTCAATCAGGGACTGTGCCACTGGTAAAATAATTAATGAGAGGATCTCCCTTACAGTAATAGTTTTTGTTCCTTATCTAAGCAGGACCAAGAGTGCTGCATATCCAGTGCAAGATGTGGCTTAGACAGTTCAGAGAGAGGAAGGAAACTTTCTCTTTTTGCGAATATACTTGCAGTGACCTATTCACAGTATGAAAAAGAGGGCTAAGAAGGTAATAAAGTGTGTGGTTAAGTGCACCAAGCTTGAACTGCCACATGAAACATGAATAGAGACAAGCATTAAAAACTCTTTCAGACTCTTAAGAGCTGCAGCTGAAACTTAATTAATACACGTCTCCTAATAACCACTAATGGAGTTGGCACACCATCTTCAGAGGAGGCTAGCTTTCTCTCTTCTCTCTGGGAGGGGTTATATAGGCAGGAGGAGAGCAAGGCATCTTATGTTCTGGCGGGAAATAGAGGACTCCAGCACATATTTTACTATATAATTGGCTGAGGACATACTTTATTTCAAGTTGTACAGGAACTATATGGCATGACTGTTGTTAAATGTATCAATATTCACTAGATGGTCATTAGATTGCATATATCTATTTGGAGTGTTAAAATTAGAATAAAATCTCCTTCCCAGTTTCCATCCCTCTGATATAGTACAAATAACTATTATTTCCCTATTTGTTATGTCTACACACTCCAGTGTTTCCTGAACCCCTTCGATTATGCTATATATTCCAGTGTTTCGCTGAGTCACCTGTTTACCTGAGTGCCACGTTTTTACTTCCCTTGTCTACTTCTCACAGACCTATTAAAGTCTCCAGACCACCCAGGCTGCTCCACAGCTAACACGTTTGTACTCTTCACTTAAGACAGCTGGGATTCATTGCTTAATTGGTTGATCAGCTGATAGACAGCTCAGCTCAACAAACAATTTCCAAGTACTCATCCAATACAAAGAGGGACCTCAACTTTCTGCTCCGAAGACATCAACGGTTGCCATTCACCGGTTGACTGATAGGTGTTTCTGTTAATCTAAGCCTTCTGTCTAATGAAAGTTTTCTATAACTGGAGGAATAATGGGAGTGCCAGGCATTTATTTCTATTGCATACATTCCTCCTGTTCTAGGGACACACCACTCACCTGGCTAGTGTCGTGCCCTTCTGCATCATGAAATCTGGGAAACTGGCAGTTTTTCAGCAAAATCTCCATGGCTCCTAAACATCTTTGTATCCAATTTTATTTTCAGCAAATGTATGACAAAGGATTATGTTCCTGCTTTATTTTGATAAATGTCTGAAACAGAAGTATAAAATTGTAACTACTAATACTGTAACTATTCTGTGTCTGACAGTGAACGTGTTCCCTTTTGATCTCATCTGACAGTAAAAAACACAAGCTGCCCTTGCTGGGAAAAAACGGATGCTGAGGAAATCTGTATTCCTTCAGATCACTTCTTCCAGATACAGAAAAACATAAGAAATAGCTGTTCAGTTCAAAGACGTATTATGGAGACAATGGCCTTTTTCTTTACTCTACTCTGAGGAAATCTTTAACAGCTTCTACTAGATGAGGAATAGTGGGAACACTGTGCAGCTCTGCGTGACGCATCACTAACAACTTACGAAAACATTTTGAAAACAATTTTGAATTTGTTGTCAGTCAGATTCTGTACAGACCATGTGCGCTAACCAGACAAGTTAAGAAAATTTCAAATTGGTCACTTTGCCTCCTATTCAAACTAGGTCTATCACAACAAACTAGACTAGGTACAATTTTACTAGCTTATAGTTTGTACATTATCCAAATTGGTTTGTTATATTGAAGGAACTGTCAGAAGTTGAGGAATAGGAGTAGTTGGATAGGATTATAATGCTTTCATTTTTTTCTGCCTAACAGAATAGTCCTCTTAAATATTATTTAGTTTAGAAATTTTGTTCCTTGTTCAGAGTAGAGCTGTCTATTCAAGGCAAGCTAGAGAAATGTGCAGTTCAGATAAGAGAAAAAAGTTAGTGTGATGATAATAATGAGGCTCAACAAGGGTAAGTACAGGGTCCTAGACATGGGTCAGGGCAACCCCTAGTATCAATATTGGATGGGGGATAATGTGATTGAGAACAACCCTGCAGAGAAGGACTTGGGGATGCTGATTAATGAGAAGCTTAACATGAGCCAGCAATGTGCGCTTGCAGACCATAAGGCCAACTGTATCCTGGGCTACATGTAAAGAAGCACAGCCAGCAGGGCAAGGGAGTTGATTCTGCCTCTCTATTCCACCCTTGTGTGACCTCACCTGGAGCATTGTGTCCAGTTCTGTAAACCTCAACATAAGAAGAATCTGGAAATGTTGGAGTGGGTCAAGAGGAGGCTACGAAGATGATCAGAGGGCTGAAGCACCTCTGCTATGAGGACAGGCTGAGATAGTTGTTCTGTTTGGAGAACAGAAGGCTCCAGAGGAACTTCATAGCAGCCTTCCGATACCTGAAGGCTGCCTATCAGCAAGCTGGGAAGGGATTTTTTGTGAGGACTTGCAGTGATAGAATGAGGGGGAATGACTTCAAACTGGAAATGGGGAGATTTAGATTAGAAATTATGAAGAAATTCTTCACAATAAGGGTGATGAGACACTGGCACAGGTTGCCTGTAGAGGATGTGGATGCCCTCCACCTGGAAGTATTCAAGGCCAGGTTGAATGTGGTCTTGAGCAGCCTCATCTAGTGAGAGGTGTCCCTGCCTGTGGTAGGGGGGTTGAAACTTGGTGATCTTTAAGGTCCCTTCCAACTCAAACGTTTCTATGATTTTATAATTCTTATATATGGCCAGCTGTGGGAAACGTCTGTCTGCATATAACGTAGTTCAATTGTGCAAAGTACTCCCTTGGCAATTTCTTTAGCCTATGAATGTGTAGAGTCTTCTGTGGAAACTGCTTTTTGTCAGTCATTCTCTAATAAATATAAATATTATACTGCTGAATAATGGTTTTAATCTCTTTACCTTACAGAATAATAATGACATATATTATTTGTTGAAAGTTGTTCTCTGTTTTCTTTACTTTCCTAAGGAGCTGACCACAGAGCTCTTCTGTATTAGCTCCGTGTATAATGAGATTCAGTCTTAACAGCCAGCAATCTCCGAATTCTCTGAACAGCAGTAGCAGCCACACTGCTATTGAAATTAAAATCCAGATTATTTTGACTTTATGAGTATGTGTTGGTGAGTTTGCTGGTCAGGTAAGAACATAGCTCCAGTGATGACACTTCCAACTATTAGGTATCCTGTATATTCTTTCAAAGCTTTCCTGTCCTTTCTTCATTCATTGGACATGTTGCGCCCCATATTTTGCAGCATCTTTTAAATTTTTCCTTCTCCTTCTTAAACTTCCATTTCTAAATATTACTGTTCATGGACTAAACATTTTGTTCAGCTGCTTCTCCTGCAGTTGTTTTGCTGTTTTCTGATGTAGTTTCTGTATTGCTTGTGTTTATGTCACACAACTACTCTCAAACATTCTTCACCATTTTCTAGTATGAGATTTGGGTATTATAGTGTAAGAATGTAGTTACACTGATGATGCTTTTGTTTCCCTTCCTTATTCTAACATCATTCTGTTACTGTTCTCATCAACAGTAACAGAAGCCTTGTCTCTGTCATCATGTGTCATACATACATGCTTTCTTCAAAAAAATCAAGGTTGTATTTCACTATATTGCTGTCCTCTCTAGCTAAGAAAGCTGGAGAGTAATGTATATTACAAATGGTAAATACTATAGCTGCTGATGGTTTGCTTTTTTATAGAGAAACCATCCTAGGTTTGTTACCATGTGTAGGTGAGGTAAAGCTCAAAACCAACTTCTTAAGTTACTGAAATTATTTCTCTGAGACAAAAGCTCTTATTTGCTTTCAAAAGATCTATTAGGGCACAAGAGTAGAATTAAATAATTTTCCTTCAACAGATTATGTGTTTATTTTCCCTTGGCTAGCTTCCTTAGCAGTTTGCTCCCTTTAATTATAGGAAATTCATCAGCAAGTGAAATATGAACGATGGTACACCACACGTTTTAGCTGCTGAAACAGGTCTTGCCTATTTGTACATTTCTGAGCAGCTGAGATGGTTATGTATAATATAATTATTAATGAAAAGAAAATTTCAATAGTTTTTGTAACGAGGTTTGAAAAGTTGATGTGTACATTTTAGTGCAGATTTTTTTTTCCCCAGTTTCTCTTTTTGCAATAGCTTTCCAGACATATATCAAACACAATTTAAGGCTTAATGAGGTGCAAATTCCCACATACATACCATAGTGTCTTACAGCTAGTTTACTTTTAAGCATAAAAGGAAATAAGTAGAAAACGTAATTTTATATAATCATCCTAAGCTACTCACTACTTCACATACACTAGCACAAAAATTGGTTTTCATTAATTTTAAAAATATGTTTTAACAGAAGAGCAAAATAATTTTTTGAGGTAAGACTCAGGGAATAACTCACCAAGGCTAACACAACTATGCTTTCCTAAGACTACAACAGAGGATGGTTCAAATCCTCCACACCTGGTTGCTGCTCTGATGTGATCATCAACGTTGGAGGTATCTGCTCTCATACTATTCGTTGGCCTCTCTGCACTAATGATAGCCTTTGATAATTGTTTTTAATGTAATATCTTATATACTTATGTCGGGCGGTATTGAAATATTCCACAGACAGGTGAAAAAGTGATTTGAGAGAGAAGTGAGCAGAAGTCTCTTTTTCCTTCAAACATCCAATTTACTGAACATTTATTGTTGTTTAACCTCTACTTTGTATCAATGATTTCAGAAAAATCATCAGATAAAGCCTTATAAACTGGAAAAGAATGCATAACTGCAGCTTATGACACCTCAAACTATATGAGAAATGTTTATAAATGAGAATTGAGTATTTTGGAACATTATCTAACTTCTTTTAGATGCAGTTATCCATTTGCTTTCTTATAGAATGGGAAAATTCCACTTATTGTTATCTGTAGTTTCCAAAAGGTGGATGAATAAACAATACCTTATATTTAGGTATTTGATTACAAAAGAAGACAGAATTTAAACTTTTCCTTTAATGACGCCTTAATAGTGAAATAACACATGGTTATTGAATATCAATGCATGTATGTGTTTATTATAAGTAAAATAACTTTGAAGAATGTAGAGCTCAAAGTGATAAAACACTTTAATGACATATCTGCCATTCCTTGATGTTTGCTACACCTCAAATTTAGCATTTCTCCAGAGAGCTCTGCTGTCACAGACAAGTTCTATCAATGGCATGTTGAATCAATGACACTACTTTCTTGCAATTATTAAATTGTTGTTTTAATTCTCTTTTTTTCCTCTTGATCCTTAACATACATAAGTACTCTTGGTCGCTTGTAAATTCTAAGTAAACAAATAAACAGAAAACAGTTTCTAAAGAGCTTTAATTGCGATTTGAATAAATATAGGCCTGTTCTGTTACACAGACTTGTAGAAACTGTCTCATGTTGAATATCAGCAAGAAAAAGAATCCATCCTTTCTGACTCATTAAAATCTACAGTGACTGCTCTTCCTAACAGTATGAGCCAAGCAAAGAAGCAAATTCAAAGCCTGCAAACACAGACAGATATATACAATTACTTTTACTCCCATGAGAGGAAGCACCCAAGGCACAGGAGAGGATTCTCACAGTAACAAAGCTAAAAACTTATAAACTTTGCCTGAATAAGGTTTTCTTTTCTCACCAAGGAAATCACCCAATTTGATCCATTATTATATGCATCAGATATATCAAGTACTTTTCCTATGCAATATTCAGGTCTAGTTTAAAAAACCCTGCTCTAGGGATTCTCAACATTTAAAAAGTAGACAGAAAAACCCTTCATTTCTTGGACTATGAAGGTTATTTTTTCTTTTTTAATTTATTTTTCTGAAGTGAACTGCAGTACACTAACACTTAGGAAGGACCTTTATTCACAGCTAATCCTTAATTTCTTTAGAATATTTTTGGAATTCTTGACACTCTAAGCTGTATTATATATGATATTACTGTTAACACAGGAAGAGCCAAGATAAAAAGATATTTAAAATCTAGTAAAATTAAGAAATACCTCCAAAGCTTTTACAGATCTTAACATGATTGCACTCCTTTTAGCAGACTACATTGAAATGTTATACTAGTCTATCTGGATATCATGTCAAAGGTTCATCCTGGAAGACTACCCTTCTCACAGAAAACAATTTGGTATAACCTTTTTTAAAGACTGGAAAAATCAAATACTTTTGTCGTTGGAATTTTAATAAGATTTCATTTTCTCCTCGAAACTCCCACCAGTTTTAATAATTTTGTCCCTGTTCACTACTGTGCCGTCTCAAAAGCATCATTTAAGGGCAGCTGAATTAATTCTATAGCAAAATGTAATGGCACTAATAATCTATCTGTTGGCACTTCTGATGCTTTCCTTCCTTAATTGACAACTAGCTGCATCCTAGGAGATGCTGTTCTACTCCTTGAGAAGTATATCCTTGTTCTGATGGATATTTAGACACACATACCTTATCTGAAATATTTCAATACTTAATGAAGTCTTGAATCAGGTAGATACTATCAGATACTCGAGTTACTACCTCTTAGTCCAGAATATATAGTTAGATATTGGACATATTCTAGTAGTACATGCATTTGGTCAACACTGAGCAAAGTTACAATACAAGATGGCCTTTGGCCTAAACAAAAAAGATTAATATCTGTTTCAAAAGTAGATACGTACATCTGAGGGATTATGAGAAGCATAACATTAACCCAAAGATTAGTTTTTGTATTGGTCAAATATTTAAAAAGAAATGCTAAAATGCATGAGTATTACCTATATATGCAGCTCTTATTCTTTTTCAAAATAGTTCCTCTTCTAAAGTAAATTACTGAAGATAAAGTGCACATATTAACAGGAAATTTCTCTCTGAAATATTTCTTTACACCTGAACTATTTATAATAGGAAACATAATTCTTTGTGATGTAGCGTATGTGGAAGAAAAAAGATTTGGTTTAGAAACTTCATATATTAACATAGGGAAGGAAACCACCAATCACAGGTGCAAAAGTGCTAATATTGATGCACATTTTGAGTGTATACATATACTCATTAAATCTGTTTATAAATAAAGTTAAATTATATTCCTACTAAAACTATTGAAAGGTAAGAATACATAATTTTCAACTAGGAAACATAAATGTCCTACATGACTTACACAAGTATATTAATATTACACGCAGTCTTAAAAGACCCCAGTGTTTCACTCTTGCTATCACATGAAGAGTCAGAATGTATAAATTTTCAAATAATTAATTTGCATATACTAGCATCATTATATTGACAAGAAAAATTGTAGTTAAGATATATTCTACCTGTTCGAAACAAGCTAAGAATTTACCATGTCTGTCAGTCAAGTGATGTGTTAGTATCCTGTAATTTGGATTTCAGCTCATGCAACTGAATGAATTTTGACGAGAAATAATGTGATTCATTCATCCTATCCCCCTCTCCCCCAGTAACATTATCTTCTCCTTTCAGATCCAAGGTCACCATAATATTTTTCGTATTTAAAATAAAATACTCTTAAAAGTACTGCTCTGTACTTGGATCTCTATTAACCATGTTGTTAAATTAATGGGTAATTTTTGTGATTCTGAATGAAAGAGGTTTATTGTTGTTTGTATTCTCTTAAAATGTCTTATGTCAGTGTGTTTCACTAATCTGCATCACAACTTTTCTGATTAATAAAACTGCCGCATACACAGCTGTGTTAAGCGGGCATAAGTTTCTAGACAGCACAAACATTGATTTAAATCAGGTGAAATTATGAGATGAGGATTTATTAATTTTCTTTAATCTTCCTAGCTTTTGGAGAATAAGAAAAAGGTCAGTGTAAAATCATTACAAGATAAAGGGAAAGTATGTATTTATTGAATAATACTACTCTAAAATCACCACGCATCCTCTTGTAACAAAATGATCATCCCTGCCTTACAGTCTTTCCAGTAGGGATCTGAACTACAACTTTATTTTCTAAAAATTGCCAAGAAATTTTTGACTATTAGTTTCATATAGGTTTCAAGGATGAAGCTAGAGAAAATTGATTTGGTCACTGTAGAGAACATTCCTGACTATTTCTAGCTGGAGCCATTTACTATTAGATCACACAGTGCCATAAGTTCAATAAAATCTTTTGGATATAAAGCATAGCCATCAGAGAGGGATGCTGCCACTGTAATTTCTTGATAGTTCCTAAGAACTCAGTCTCTCATTGACTGGTTGCAATGATGAACAGAAAAAAAACGCGGTTTTATTTATTAAAAAAGGTTTCACCTCATTTTACCTCATTTGCCAGAATAGATAAATGAGAAATTTTGAATTAAATATAAATTAAGGGTTCATGGAAAAGATGATAGGATCATTCATTAAGTTCTATTGAGCAGATTACAATTTTCTTTTCGTATTTTTTTTCTGATTGGAACTCAAATACTTTAAATCTCTTGGAAATTGCCTTAAAATGAGAAAAGAAAAATGACAATTGTGAACAATATCTGCTCATCTAGTGAAGATAAAGCATTTGTCCAACAGAACATGTGTTGTTGGCATTTTTAGGCAGACCAGAAAAAACTCACCTTGTCTGTCACATTCCACACTGAAAGTGCAGAGCAGGTGTGTGTTGAATTTATCTTCTTAATTAACACTTAAAAAACCAAAAAGTAATGAAGATGGTGAAGAGGCTGGAACACAAGTCCTATGAAGAGCGCCTGAGGGAGCTGGGGTTATTTAGCCTGGAGAAGAGGAGGCTCAGGGGAGACCTTATTGCTCTCTATAACTACCTAAAAGGAAGTTGTAGGCAGGCAGGGGTTGGTCTCTTCTCTCAGGAGACAGAACAAGGGGACATGGTCTCAAGCTTCATCAGGGGAGGTTTAGGCTTGATATTAGGAAAAAAGTTTTCACTGAAAGGGTGATTGGCCATTGGAATGCACTGCCCAGGGAGGTGGTGGAGTCATCGTCCCTGGAGGTGTTTAAAAACAGATTGGTTGAGGTGCTTAGTGCCATGGTTTAAACGACGAGTAGGTGTTGGTGTTGGGTCACAGGTTGGACTCAATAACCTCAGAGATCTTTTCCAACCTTGTGATACTGTAATACTGTGATACCTATGTTTGTTTGACTACCAAAACGGGAAATTTTGAGCATTCTATGTTTTTTACTTGAAAAGGCCACGTTACCCAAGTTGTTTTGATATCTCTACAGTGCAAATGTCCACCACACAAATATTCTTTAAATTTTATTCTTTAAAATAAAAAGAAGAAAAAGTATTATAAGAGAAACTTCTTTTGTGCGTGTGAATTAACCTCTATTAGATACATACTCAATGTATACACCGATATAGCTTTTCTTTTTATATGGTAATGAGCGTGTTTGAACCATTTCCCCGGAGGATTTAACAGCATGCTTAAATTTATGTTCTAGTGAACAGCTTCAATTAGTTCCATGAGAACATCCGTTATACATAAAGTCAAACAGGGAGTCAGACAAGGCTGGATCCAGAATCTGAATTGTGTGATTCAAATATACCCTCATAAAGCAACAAGACTGTTTATAAAGAAGAAAACCAAGCAAGTTAAAAATAAAAAGAAGCGTTTAGCAAATCTGACATATTTTGCCATTTTTTTCTACGCCCCTCCCAGTTATTTTTAAAACATTTTGTTCTATTATCAGAAATTTTTGAAGCCTTAATAGAAGAATCTTGATCATAGGAACATGTCATTGTTGCTTTGTAAAAGCTTAAAATGGTATAATGGCTAAGGAAAAGAAAGAAACAATTCTTGGTAAAAAGATATTAATAGAACCAAAGCAAACAGTGTCAATGGATAAAAAACCGCAGAGAACATTGTAGTGGTGACTACTTACTTTAGCACTCAGTTTGGTCCTCGGAGATTTTTCTAATATGGCACAGTCTTGAGGGCACCATTCACCGTGATCCCCATCAAAATGGGAAGTTGCCAAGTGTGTGAAATGTATATGTGTTGGTTTTAATGGGTGACTGAATTTATCTTGCTTTCTGAGTGTTTACCACATTCTTAACTTCATTTTCAAATCGACCAGTGCTACCTTAGTATCCTCCTACCAAAGTGAAGTTATGACCTAATTTCACACTGTCAATTTTTTTGTTTTTTTTTTTTGTGGATGAGAACATCTGTCATATTACCTAGAGGTGGGTAGATAATCTCAAAGAGGTATTTATCTTAAATTTAGACTCCTTTCTCACAGGATGTCCATGGGAAGATTGTTTTCCACATTATTTTTAGCTCAGTGGACTGTCACAAGAGGAGTTCCCAGTGATTCCTTCAGATGTGAAAGGGCGGAACACATGTCGTTGTTGCAGTTAATCAGAGAAAATAAGTGGGAATATGTCTTTTACCTGAAGAGGCCAGATCACCCAAGTGGTTTTGAAATATCTACAGTGGAAATGCCCACCATGTAAACATTCCAGACCCATTGTGGCCCCTTGTAACCTGCGTGAGTTTTGCATGTTAACTCCAGCCTTCCGCTTCCCAGCCTCAGTGGTGGCACTGCAGGTGGTGGAGAGACCTAGAGCTGACAGACAGTTGCAGGCTTAGTTGGCAAGGTCTTTCTCTGCCATGCAAACAGGCCTGATGATGACAGCACACGTCTGTAGTTATTCACAGGAATGTAGTGCACAGATGTGTGTGGCCTCATTTTCCCCCAAGTCTGGCAGACAGAAGGTCTGAGTGCCTAGTCTGGTGACATGCTGCAACTTACAAGGACTTGTGTCCTCCGAAAGTAGAAAGATTTAATGTTTCTGAAGGGAGCACAAAAGCATCTATGTGCAAATAAAATGAAATCCCTAAAAAATTTCAGCTGATATTTGCAGACCATATTTAGCAATGTTTGTTAAATAGATTGACATTTTATGTACCCTTGTGGCCTTTTATTTTTAAGTGGAAAATTCACTAGAGAGCCCATGAATTCAGGAGAATGAATGGAAATCCTGTTTTTAAACATCAGAATATCTATATTTATATGTTGTTGCTTTGTAAGTACACACATTAGATAATTAATGTTTTTTCCTTCAAATAAATTCTGTGGGACTGAGACCTTTCACTGTCATTATCAGGAGATTCATGCCATTCACCCAAGGAAAAGGAAGAACTAATGTGATCCATCTTTACTGAGGTAGATTTTTCAGGTTTACTCTTATAGTAATTTTCAGTTTATTAACATCCTGTGAATTTCTCTGTTCCTTTTACTCTTTGTATCACTTCTTCATTTTCCTCTCTCCTTTCATTGTATTGATTTTCTTTTCTCTCAGATCCCTCTCCTTCCTTCCTCCTCTCACACATGTATTGCTCTATGTACTATCATCAACAAAGAAGGAAAGAGCTGTCGACTTACATCCCTTATTTATGAAAAGACACAATCATTAATCCTACGTTTACTTTGTTTCACTTATTCTCATTCATTACATTAATAATAGATGTATTTATTAGGTACTCATCATTTTAATACAAGATGGTCCACTGTGACAGAAATTCTAAGTGGGTAATTTTTCATAAATTAAAATTCCTTGCAGCAAGTATAACTTTGTTTCAGTAAATTACAATCCACCGACTTCCATAACAAAGTGCTAATTGTAACTTGGCTTTAAATGTTGCATTTTGTATGCAAATTGGTCTGTTGGGAGTTATTACTTAGTATAACATTGCTAAGAAAACTAACATTAAGTTGTAATTTGTTTGAAGTGGAATATCGTTATTACTAATACATTATGTGTGGCTTAGAGAAACAATATTTCTTTCCCATGTAAGATAAAAATCTTTTATCAGTCAAATTTATTGAGTGTTGTTTTTGTGTTCCGTGGGAAAACAAAAGGTGACCTGGGTCATAAAAAATGCATTGTGTTTTAGGTTATTTGAACAGAATAAAAGTCAAAAGAACATGATGTAATCCTCAGGCACTGAAGGCAATGCATGGGACCTGGCCCTGCAAATGCTTGGACAAGTAAGGTATTGTTTGGAGGCAAAATCACTCTGGCATACTGGGATTACTTCTTTTTCTTCCACAAATGAAACTCTAGAATAACTTACTCTTTCTGCAGATATCAAACCGAAAGGTTTGTAGGTTTTATTATAAATGTGAGGAGTGTCTCAGTCATTTCATTGCTGCATATTTTATTTCCTGTCTCTATTGTACAATTACTAGCATTTTCATCTGACGTAAAAAAGGGGCAGTGTCTTGTATTTCAAAGCTCCAAAGGTCTCATTTAAAAAAAGTTTCAGGAACGTTTTCAGCAGGTCCTAAGCATGTTTTGATATAGTTTTCTTAAGTACAACATGTTTGGCCCTTGAGGATGACAAAATATCTTCTTATGGGTGCAGGAAGAGAAAAAGCAACAGAAGTAACGCCCCTGTTGTGGTTCTCAAAGCAACTATTACAGTCAGGAGATGCCATTGAGGACAACTCTGCATTGATCACTGAGCTCTACATGGTACACCCTCATAGCAGAAGTGAGACCTTCATTAGCACCACTTTGAGTAAGGTATATCTACACAAACAGGACCTTCCTCCTGACTGCCAGCAGCAGAGATATCAAACTGTACTGATTCCCCACAGAAATTTTACATGTTTACATAAATTCAAAAGGAGTAACCACATCCTGTTTATACACGACAGAATTCTGACAAATACCAGTAACTTTCTATAGTAGAGGTCACTGCTTTGGAAGACTGAATTTATAGATATTAGTGAAAGATATCCATGCCTGTCATGGTAGATCCTGGGATACTTTCTGTCAAAGACAGGAGACATAGGAGTTCAGAAGGGTAATTGATTCATAAAATAAATCAGAAAATTCACACCAGGGTTAGAAAAACCTCCTCCTACATTTCAGAAGATAGGAGTTCCATTAATTTTAATGAAAATTACAAGCACACCCATAACTTTTCAGCAGCTGTTGATTAATTGTTGAAGAGGAATAATGGGAGTCTGAGAGAATTTTGTTGATAGGAAGTTCACTTAGGTCAGCAAATTTATTTGGAACACTGCTGGCCCTGGTAATCCCCTGCAAAACTACAAGAACAAATTTGTCCAATAAGCTTACTCTTCTGTGTTAAACCACTCAAATAGTGTCTCTTTCACTTCAGTAATACAAGCGGATGGTTTATACATGTGTTTAAAGCTTGATGTTTCTTTTTAATGTAATTTCATCCAATATTTATAGAGTAAAAAATGCAGGTGAGACTTAGGAATGTAGATGAAAATAATAGATATATCAATTCTTGTCTATGACAATCGTAATACAAATATTTAGATGACCATATGGCTCTTACAGGAAGAATTTCATTTCAAGGCTATTTTAATTGATGTGTAGTACCTGATACTATGTAAGAACCCAAATTTTAAACTTGTGAGAGCATTTCAGAGTACTTGCAAGCTGAGCTGTTTGCCCCTCCCTGCAACTGTCTTTGATAAATATCACCCTGTGAAAGTCAGGGCTCCCTGGCTGTCGGTTCATTGGGAGTGGGAAGTCAGGAGTGTATTTCTCTCATGTTTTGCAGCACTTCACTGCCTGTGGATGGATCACCATAAGTTTCTTAAGCAGACACTAGGAGCACTTCTCAGATAGATATAATTGTCTCTTCCTTCATCATGTATCTGGATTCATCACATGACACTAATACAAGCATCCTTCTCTGACATGGTGAAAGCACACATCAATGGACCCTGGGTAGGCTGATCAGAAAGATATCTGTGTTAATAATAACCATTAACAATCACACTGCAGCTGTTCTTTCATCATGTGACATATGAACACTGATAAAAGTGAAAGACACAAAGGGATCTCAGATTGTGTCAACCTGACACCTATACATGTACACGTATACACAAACTGTCATGTGAAAGGTAAAGCTTAAAAGTAGTTCAGATGATAGGACATATTTCCCATCTCGGAAACACACATTACTCTGTGGGATATTACAAAGTTCATCTGTAGTTTTCTTTTGCTCCCTCCTTTTAGCTGAAAAATGGAACTGCTGAACCATAGGTTGGACAAATTTTCCTGGCAGACTAAGTCTGGTCCCTGGGCTCAGCATCCCTGCTCTGGGAGATACGCATTTCAGTCAGTGCTTTGTCACCTGGAAACCGGTATATGTGGAAAGACAGCAGAATGTTAGACTGGAATTGCGAAAGATGTTCATTTTTGCCTGCCATGTACGTGTTCTCTGAAACAATAGGAGATTACTGGCCCTCTTCCCTGTTTCTTAGCAACACCAAATATGCTCATATTTGAGGACTGCTCACACTCACCGTTTTAATGGTTGCTAGCTGAAGTAGCAGGCTATTAGTTTCCGACTTTTTTCCCACTTCGTTGTTCTTGGTGCAGCCTTGTAATAATAGAAGGCCAGCCATACAGGAGCTACCAAGTGACCCACTCCTAAGGTGTCCCTACAAGCTATGCTGTACCTAAGTGGTAAAACAGCAGTGATGTGTGAGAGCTGTATTTCAGGAGACAAGAATTGATACAATAGTAGGATGAAGACTATGAATACAAAAAAAAACCCAGACAGTTGCAGGTTAGAACAGGGGAGGGCATAAGTGAACATGAATATAAACAGTTTCCAGGATTTTAAAAAAAACCAAAATAACAAGGAAAAGAAGAAACAAATTGCCATGAAGTCAATTGGCAAGAACTATGCAGAGTGCTCTGCAATGAAAACACTTTGGAGACCAGTAGATAAAAATGCCAAGAATTTTTTACATACAGTGATTACATACATGGGTGATTTCGAGTCAGAAATCTTCATTACTGTTAGAGCCAGCAGCCCTTCATTGCTGTTAATCAGAGCTATCATCTTTCAATCAATATGGGTATCTAGTAATAAACACAGCTCTCTGGGACGTAATTCTCTCCCACTGAAAGGAAGGGCTGGTGTCTTATTCTCTTCAGTAGACTTTGAACATAAGAAAATGAAGGCTATGATTAAGCTATATATTATGCACATGGGGAAAAAGGTTGTTGACAAAAACTCTACTTCATTTCATAGGAATTCATTCTGGAGATTAAGCATTTGCAAGATATCACTGATTTGTAATAGATCGAAATATTAACTTACTTTGATAATTGACTGGCATGGCTATCTGTACAAAATACATATAGATGTTTTCCAGTCTTAGCCATCAACAACATGCTCTTTTCTGGACTTCAGAGTTAATGCACATGCTGAACGTTCATGATTTATCTCTTATTTAAAATATTTTTTTTTAATTTGCTGACTTAGAAAGGCAACACACCATTGGTTAACTTTCCTCCTACCCCCATTATCTAGGTTGCAGAGTTTCCTGGAAGTGAAGTCCTGGATTCTAGAGTCTGATGGGTCTTTGCTAAAGTGCTGGTAGGGCATTTTCTTGCACAGTAGCCCAATCCGTCTCCTGCAGAACACAGCATAATAGGATGAAAATTGCCTCTTACTTGTTGACCAGCTGAAAATTGTATCTTAGCTACTTTCTTATGGAAGCTGCAGCAGCTTCCTGTTCTTTAGCAGCTAATTGAAATTCTTAGAGGAAATAAACCCCTCTTTGAGTAGCCTGTAGAATGCCTAATAAGGTATTACATGCCATTCCTTTTTAGCATTCAGTAATCAATTCTGCTTCTTTGACTTATGTAGCAATCACACTCTTGAGAATGAAGTTGCAGGACACAAGTGATTATACTAATGGTGGCTTGGTAATTTAGGAGAGATTGTTCGGTTTATTCCTGTGAGAGATTCTTACTGTACTGGACTTCTGAAGTAAACTTTTGTTGAAAGATATGTAAGTGTCCTTCATCTCTTAAAAAATTGTGGAAAGTCTCTCTCCAAATATTTTAAGACAAAGTATAAAAAAAGCTTTGATCTGGTTTATAGTTTTAGCCAGAAAAGGATTTTTCTGTGAATTTCTTGTTTACAATGCCTATACAACCTTTTGCTTCTCAGTGCAGAATTATAGAGTGGAGACGTAACCCATTTAATTACAATCTACCAGTGGTTCATGGCTTGGTGACTTTTTTGTGCTTATGGATTCTGGCAGCAACTATTACCATTTCTGAAAATGCAAGATGTCAAAGAGAGAAGGTCAAGGAAAGCTGGGATTGTGAAAGTTGCATGTTCAGCTGCAAAACAGAGGAACTTAATTTCAGCTCTCTTGTACCTCTTATTGCTCCCAGTTATTTCTCATCTCAGAATGTGCTCTGAGCTGCATAGCAAGTTGCATTATACGTGCCGTGATGTTGTATACCTCCTTCTAATTAGGTCTTTTGGTAACCTGTACGTGTGCTTGGGTAGGACCAAGATTTCACAATAAAGGGTGTTGTAAGAAGCAATGTGCAAACTTTACATTGTTATGTTACCTGGATTCATATTACCGAGGACAAACTTGGACTTTCATGGTGTTCCAAATTGGCCCATAATTTTCTGCATTGCCTAGTTTTACCTTTTTCCTTGACTACACAGTATGGATGCAGTAGGAGAGGGAGGGAGACCAAGGGATAGGCTACAATTTTAGTTGTACTTTTTCAGATCATTCTCAATTGTTACTTAAAGATGCGAGTTTTATGTGAGGTTTTTTGACTTGGCAGCTAGAACAAAACTAACTCTCCAGTCCAGAAGGCATCAGGAATTTACAGATGCAATTGAATTTATGTTTCTAAGATCCCATTATCTTCAAAGAGATGCAGGGAATGTATGTAACTTTAGATACCCATGAGTGCTATTCACATCAATAATATTTTTTGTAAAGCTTTTTAATGTATCCTCCTCTGGTCCTCTTCATTATTCTTTCCTCGTCTTCTCCATAAATAGCGATCTAGCAGAAACATTGAAAATAAAGATTTTTATTCATGTATAAAAATAGAACTGTTCTATGGTATATTTGTTTTGAATAGCAATTTTATCTCATTTGGTGATCTATTCTTTTTCCCCTCACTGTTAGGAACTGAGAATCCTTATCCTGTAATGCACATGACACACTTGGGCGGCTGCAAAATAATTAAGGTCCACCCTCATCAAGAGCTCCTTAGAATCCTTCTTTATCATCCTGCTGTGCTACTTGCTTGCTCTGAAATACATATATTTGCCTGGGTGGCCAGAAATGAATCCCTGAAATGAATCTTCAAGACCTTCCATCACAACTGTGAATAAAGTAAAATAATACTACTATAAGGGGCATAAATATTCTCATTTCATCAGTGGAACAGCATCTTTGAATCTGACTGATAATTGCTTCATATTAGATGTTTGCTATTAAATTATTTTTGATAAAATGAATTGTCAAATCACTGAACATTCAGGAAAAGCAAAATGTTAAAGTAGTAAGTTTTGACAGAGCAAATATAATTGAATTTTGCAAGTGCTGGTAATTCTCTTTTTCTGTGTGCGTATAAGACAGAGCATTCTGTGACCGTGAGAGCTGAATAGGACCAATGTATGTTCTTCCTGGTATTTATTTCAATTTCTCAGGAATCCTACTCCATGCACTAAGCAGAATTGATTAACACTTACTTTTGAGTATACCAGTAACTACTTTTGACCACCACTAACACTAGTTAGTCTAATAAGTAACCTTGAAATTGATTCAAATATGCGATGAATACACACCTTTCTTTTTACTAAACACTTGAAATTACTACCTCTGAAGAATTGCAGCGTAAGTTTGTGTAGCTACTCTGTGACCTGGCAGGGACTTCCATGTTTCGTTCTTTGTTATAGTCAAAGATGGTTTTTCAGTTCCAGTACAAAGTGGTATTTTTTTCCACAACTTAACAAAGTCTTCCACAACCAATGCATTTTGAATTTTTTGTATTTGTGCCAAAAAAACCTTCAAATCCCACACTAATTCTTCTCCCAGGTGATGATCCTTTTCCATCAAGTAAATCTGTAAGGAAGTTCATAACAATGCTACTGTTACATGGAATATTATACCAATTTAGATTAAAATCTAAAGGAAAGTGCAATCTGCTTTTGTATCCTGCAAAGTTGAGGCAAAAGATTCTTCATGGTTTGCAAAATATATACTATTTCCCTAAGGAAATGTAGGAGATGCAAAGCAGACTTTCCCATCTCTATGTACTTCTGACTATTTGTATCAGCAGCCTGCAATATCCACGATAGCAACTCAGATAATCACTTTTTTTCCCAGGTTCTAGGTGTCCCCTGCCATACAGAGTGCAAGATGGCGTGAAATGATTATGGTTGACAGCTAATGGTTTTGGTCTTAGCCAAATAGTGACCATCATGCACACATACACCAAGACGTACACTGGAAAACTGATAAACTGAGTCTTCCTAACAAGTCACATCAAAACTTATTCTAGGGAATAAAAGAAAGCATTTTGCCCTCTGTAAATGCCTGTAATTTTCTCAGATCAAAACTTCTTCCTCAAATAATTTCAGATATACAATTCCTCAGAAGGCTATCACCTGTATTTTATTATTAAGAAAAATATACTTTTTTTTTCAAATCACTTTATAGGCAGGCAGGAGCAAAATTAATTTCATTCAAGTTTTTTAAAAGTAGAAACAGTGTGGTAGATGTTAACATTTAAAACTGGAGACACTGAATTTCCCAGCACTCACTAATGCAACATTTGCCTGTGGTACTATAATACTAATAAAATTCTATGCCTTGTAAGTTTATCTGACTCTGTATTTTGCATTATCTTTCTAATTATGCTCAAGTTCCTCTTTTTTTTTCTGGTCTGTTTAGGAGTATGTGGGAGATGTCCTTTAACCCTATTTTCCCACGAATACACGAATTATCTATAAAAAGTAGGGTCTTCAAGGTCTTCAAGGTTTGTTGGTTTTGTAGATCTTTTTATTTTAAACTCCTGAGTGAATTAAGGAGGGTTTGTTTATCCTTTACATAAACTTGTGTAAAGGTGTAAAAGTGAACCATCAGTTTCCTTGTTACTCTTTCTTCAGGCTGTAGCCGCTAATTCATCATTGCAGAGGCCTGATGAGGTTTCAGTCTGGTGACACTTGTCATCACCAACTCTGATGTGAGCCTGTTTTCACATGAAGGTTAGTCAGTGCAGAGGGTCAGAGCAAGTTGCTCAAAAGAGGCACTGTCAGCAGCTGAAAGCGCAGCTGTAGGATGCTCCCACCATGCTAACCACACAGAGAAAGAAACTCTATTTGATAATTCTCATATTCATCTAACAGGTGCTTTTTGATGTAAGAACATCAGAATGTATCTCTAAATTAGTGTCATCCACATTTAGAGGAGAGTGAGACAGTCCACAAATTGCTGTACTATTTTTCTCTCACAGGTTTATATCTACCTCATTACCTCCCTTTTCCCCTTCTAATTAAAACACGTGAGACATTTCAGAACAGTCTATTTATAATATGACAAAGTTGTTTTCAAAGTAATTTTCTTTTATTTAGTGTTTGATCCCTGATTTCATGCACTTTTCCTCCATCTGGCAGTTGTCACTAAGGCAGATGGCCACCAGCTGGGAGGGCAATGTAAGCATCTCCCTCTAGATCTGCTGCCAGAGCTGCTCAGTAAATGCAATGTGAAGGGAAACTGTGTCAGTCTATTACCCATGCAATGAGCTCACTTATTGACTTGTCACCACTTCTGGTCCTGACAATGGAATTCTGCTCTCAAGCTGGAAGTCAGGTGAGGGCTTCATTTAGTGGGGACAAGGGGAGTATTTTCCTTTTTTTTCACTTCCTTTCTGTTTCCCCTGTGTCTTTAGCTCCTCTCAAGGCCTGCAACTATGAACACCACATCTGCCACTACTAGGTTTATAAATAAACACTTGGGCAGATTTCCTACATCTTTGTGCTTAGCTGTAGTCAGTGACCTGTCTATAAATAGGCCTGATAGGTCTAAATTTACAGTATCCTTAGCAAAATTAATGACACCTGGGTGAGTTTGCCGCCTTGATAAGTTCAGCCTACTCTTTTAATTAGCACACTAATTCAGTAAGTAAGTGGTAGATATATCACTTAAAATGTGTAATGAGGAAATGCTGAAGGAATCACTAGGGTAGGTGATTTGGTCTGGATAAGCAGAAGGGGATGAGAAAAAAAGAAAGTAGAAACCTCATAGATCAAGATATCAATTTAAATTTACATCTGAATTCAATACAAACAAATGCAAGTGCTCAAAAAACCCTGAAACTTTCTAATATTGGTGTCACTAACAGCAGTAACGAAAGGGAACCTAACATAACATCTAACCTTGGGGAGATAAATGATGAAGGGCTACTTGAAAAATACAGTAACAACTGCAGGTTTTAAAGTTGCCTAAAGAACTTAGGAAGAGGAATTCCCCATGTTCATACAGATGCTAAGAATAGACATAAAAGGTTAAAAATAGAGTTGATTCCAAAAGATTTTTCTCTAACAATTTTTTTCAAGTTATGAACAGTATCTACTACATTGAGATAAAAAAAAGCTGGGAGACTTTGAAATATATTTTCGTGTTACTACAATTTTATTTTTTAGTATAACTTACTTTGATTTAACTGCAAAAATAAGCTCAGGCAAAGGAATATCAAAGGTTTATTGCAATTTCATTTAGAGAAAATTGACAGAAAGTATGTGAAAGTTTTTAGTGGCTTATTTAAAAAGAAAATGAAAACTGATTAATCAAACCAAACTTTTTCCAGGAAATATTTCAGGTTTTGAAAACCAGTGTTTTCAAATAATCAATTTCAGTCAAAAGTTTTGTTAACATAGCATAATCTGGCACATGAATAAATATTGTTCAGTGAACTGGTATAAACTGGACTCAAAATAGTCTCTTCTGTATCACAGTATCATAAGGTTAGAAAGAGCCTCTGAGATCATCAAGTCCAACCTATAACCCAACACTAACACCAACCATCATCTAAACCATGGCAACCTTGCCTGCATAAGCAAGGATAACTCCCTATTGAAATATGAACTTTCCCCTCCCTGTAATCAAATCAAACACTAATAGGCGAAAAGCCCTCAGAATCAAATTAACTTGAGCATTTATGAAGAATATTCTAGATATCCAAATTTTTTGCAATTTTAGGAAAAATAATTTCCCTACCTTAACATTAGAGCAAAATAAGTAAATGTAAGCCTACCGCTTATTACACATTAGAATAAAAACAATTGGGTTAAGCGCCTTAGGATATAAAGGAGTGCTTAAAGTTTAGGATAACTTTGCATATATTATTTACTACATTATGTTTGAATCTATGAGCCACTAAGTACACAGTTCACAGCATTTTTCATTTTCCAATAATGAATACCTTATTCCATGTTTACTTTGTCTTCACTAAAGAAAAAAAAAACCTCCATAGTTGCTTTTGAGTTTTTCTATTATCTCATCTATAAAAACATTGCTTTTCCTTTGTATGGATACCCTTACAATATTAAAGTTTGTTATAACTTTAACAAAGATACATTTTCAATTCTTTATTTTCAGCAAGGTATGGAAGAAATATTTGCCTCAGTTTTACCTATACAGTTACTGTTGATGTTCTGAAGAAAATAAATATGTAGCTCAAAGAAAGTTGCTCAGCTGTCTTGCACTGCAAAAGAGTTAAGTTTATAAATACTTAATCTATGGAGTAATTAATGATTTTCGAATAAATCATTCTCTAACAAGAGCACATTGACTTACACAGCAGGAGAAAGACTTCTAATTTGCTGCATACTTTTACAGTACTGTAAATAATTTTCAATATTTCTTATTATATCTCGTATTTCCAGCGTTCCACTGACCACCTCTGAATTACATTTTCTGGTTAGATTTCATTTTCATTATTGTGAGACATTTTTTAGACAGTCACTTTTTTGTTTACGTATGATAGCATCATTATTTTTTTGGATCAATGTTGTTAAAACTAAGCTTTCTGTAAGTTTATTTGGCCAGCTGCCTTTAATTTTCATATGTAAAGACAAAGCTGTGACCTAGAGATACCTTTTTGTGTACTTTTTGTTCTTCAGAACAAAGCTCAATGGCCCTTACATTAAGAAACCTTTGATTGTGCATTGTTGAATTTCACTATTGATTAGAGGAGCCAGGATACATTTACAATGGAGAAGTAGTGATGTAATTTACAAAGCAAAGTGGATTAATTCCATCTAAGTGGCCTACACACTGTAACTGAGAATGTTTGAAGATGGTTAAAGCATCAAAAGACACTGGTATAATGACTTTCTGCCTGACGGCTGAAAGCTGGTTCTGTTGAGGTTTTGCCACAAGTTGCCGAAATAAATATCAGGCTGTGTAGTTTGTAGGGTTTGATATTCCTAGAAAAAATATCCCAAACTTTATGGATAGGTTATATTACAAAGGGTAGAAACAAATTGTTGTTCAAATGACTAATTTGCTAATGCTGTTTGGAAATTATGACTTCTGTTTTTTGTTAGGTTTTGTTTTTTAGGGTTTTTTATATTTGTTGTTTGTTTTTTTTTAAAAAATAAAAATACATACATAAACTCCTAGAAATATCATTTAATGAGACTAACTGCAGGCTTCTCAGTTCTCTCCAAGTCTCTCTACCTGCCGTTGGTCTGCCTACCAAAATAAAGGCTCTATATACACACAGTAGTGTCCTAAGTACATGCAAATATGAATATACGACAGGGAAAGAAAAAGACAGGCTAGAATTATTCTTTCAGCTTTCAAATTCATGTCATACACTATGGGAGATCTAAAGAGTTGATAGAAAAAGGAACTTATTGGCCAGCATCTATGCAACACAGCATACATAATCTTTCTTATCAATTAACTCACCAGTTTTTTGGTTATTGGGCAGCTTGAGACTCACTTTTTAGTTTCAGGAGTTTCAAAACTGCAAACTGAATAAGCTTGTACTTTCTCTTTGTTGAATACAGCAGGATGTGCTAGCATCAGTTTGAAGATAGCAGTGCTTAGTGTGCTGCTTTACACCCTGAAAGCCTCTATCATTAAACTTTCTTTTCATTACATCAAAGCAGGAGGTGCTATGGAAGTCTATGAAATTATGAAAACACAAAAATTGCAACATCCAAGCTTACTTGAAAAAGTTATATTTAATGTTTCCTCACTACATGAACTTGTCACATCAGTGTTAAGGTATCATTTGCAGCTTCTAAAAGTTCTCAAAGTCATGCAAAACAATCTTAAAATTTGTCAGCAGGAAATGCATTGGAATTTTTCTCAAGTTGCTATAAATTGAGTTACAGGTTTCCATGCAATATCTCTCTACCACCCATGAGGAATCAAATAAGGTTGGTCCCACCATCTGCATTAGTGGGTCTGGGGTAAGTCTCATTTTAAAATTATAGGAAAAGTACAAGAGGAAAAAAAAAAGAGAATTTTGAAGAGGATAAAACAGCTTCTGCAGCACCTATTGCCAGCTGAATCTTAATTTCTGGATACTGGTGTAAATTTAGCAAATTATACCCACTTAAGCTTTTTGCACTTGAACCATTTTAATATTTTCAATGTTTTAAAATAATGAAGAATATTGTTTTTGCTGCTTTTTTCTACTATGGTGGTTAAGATATAGTTCTTTTTCTAAAGGGTAGTTTTGGAAAATTTAGCTCACCATTTACTCAAATGTATAGGATCAATAACCCTATATCATAGGGCTACATATTTAGGAAGCTGTATGCAGGGTCTGTTTCTAACTGACAGCATTTAAGTATCACCGCTGAGCATATAAGGTGACTCTTGTTAGAAGGACAGTACTTGGGGAATTCAAGAGAAGATTGAGTGATAAAGCCAATGTCGATGCGTGACTGTGTATGCCGGTACTTAATACATGTAGAAGTTTTTCATCAGAAAATGACTCTATCAAAATGCAGACTCTATCAAGATGAAAAATTGCTGCTGCTCACTCCTGCATTACCATTCTACAACCTCTTTCTTAGCTTTGTCAGGATGCAAAAGGGAAAAATATTTGTGAAATCAAGTTGATTGTGAATAATTTTTTTCAAATGTCGTTCCACATGTTTCCCAGAACATTCTGTTCGCTGGTTATCTTTGATGTGGTCTTGCCCCAGACACAGACATACCTGAACTGAGATGGAAATGCCCTTTCTATCTATGTCATTTATTTTCAGTTTGAGATTAGAATTAGTTTCCAGACACTAAAATATATTGAAGATTTTCATTGACTTATTTGGATGTGTTCTAAGGCTAATGATGTTAAATGGCAGAAAGAAGTGGGAATGTCAAGATTTTAAGATGTGTACTCTTTAATACTGAGGAGAAATTATACATTATTGTCCTGTGCTTTCTAACAGAGACAAAGATGTTGAAATAGCAAAATGGGCATATAGATCATCTCTTAGTACCATAAGACTCTAGACATTGGCTTTGATTTCTTATTATGGATTTTCATTAATGATTTTGGGCCCTTTATCTACCTACAGACTCTTCCTGACTCTGAAATGAACCCCTAAGACAGGCAGAGCTGTAAACTAAAGAGTACCATCTGCCGTAGCTGCATCACAACATATACAACACAAGAGGAAGGGTCTGAAGTCCTCTTAACTTTCTATATCTTCTCTTAAATCAGTGACTGAGTGGTTGTAAAACATGTTGCCAGAGTGTTTGTGAGCAGTATCAAGTACACTAATCTGAGATAAAAACATAAATCTTCTGTCCCTCCAAGGATAGAAACAAATGAGCTTGTGTAATTCTTTGGAGAAGAGAAATAAAAGTAGTGATTAGTAAGATACTAATTACAGAAGTAAAGCAAGCTTTACATATATTTCCATGTTAAATACCTGTGTGAAATTAGCTTGCTTTTCATTTTTGAACCCTTCATAAGATTTATCATTTCAAAATTAACAAAAACTTTCTTTATTTAGTTGCTTTCTCTTTTTTTATTAATAATTATTATTTTGTAGTCTATTATTAATGATTATTGCAAGTAGGCATGTCTACTTATTTTGCTGGAAGGGAATGCTATGTTTCTGTGGCAGAATCAAGTTTTTTGTTTAATTGATTCGCTACATTTCTATATTTCATCCTATCATATGATGGTTTGTGTTGGAAGGAACCTGAATGAGCATATAGTTCCAACCCCTCAAACACGGGCAGGGACACCTTTCACTAGATCAGGTTACTCAAAGCGTCATCCAGCCTGGCCTTGGACACCTCCAAGAGACAGGTCATCCACTATTTCTCTGGGCAACCTGTGCCAGTGCCTCACCACCCTCACAATAAACCATTTCTTCTTACTATATAATCTAAATCTATCCTCTTACCCTCACTGTTATACTTTGTCCTATCACTACACCTCCTGATAAAGAGCCCCTCCTTAGCTTTCCTGTAACCCTGTTTCAGTACTGGAAGGCTGCTACAAGGTGTCACTGCAGCCTGCTCTTCTCTAGGTTGAACAAGGCCAACTCTCTCAGCGTGTCCTCATATGGGACATGCTTCAGCCCTCAGATCATCTTTGTGACTCTCCTCTGGACTTGCTCCAATAGATCCATATCCTTCCTGTGCTGAGGACTCCAAAACTGAACACAGTACTCTAGGTGAGGTCTCATGAGTGGAGAACAGAGGGGCAGTATCCCCTCAGAAGACCTGCTGGTTACACTTCTCCTGATGCAGTCCAAGATGCAGTTGGCTTTCTGGGCTGCAAGCTCACCTTGCTGGCTTATGTTGAGCTTCTCACCCACCATCATCCCCAGGTTCTTTTCTTCAGGGCTACTCTCAATCTGTTCTCCACCCAGCCTGTATTTGTACCTGAGATTGTCCCAACGCAGGTGCAGGACCTTGCACTTGGCCTTGTTGAACCTCATAAGGTTCACACAGACCCACCTCTCAATACTGTCAAGGTCCCTCTGGATGGTATCTTTCCCTCCAGTGTGTTGATCATGCCACACAGCTTGGTGTGCCCTCAATCCCACTGCCCATGTCTGTGACAAAGATGTTAAACAATATTGGTCCAGATATTGACCCCTGTGGAATTAATCAAAATACAGGTTAATTCCTAGGGTGTGCTCCAGTTTAATTTATGCCGTCAAGAAACTTCTAAAGCAAGGGGAAGGTGGCAAAAGATTTACTCCCTCAAGTACTGTGTGTGCAGTTTGGGATGCCACAGCATAAAAAGGACATCAGACTACTGAAGAGTGTCCAAAAGGAGCACAAGGCTGGTGAAGGGTCTAGAGGGGATGTCGTATAAGGAATGGCCAAGGTCACTCGGTCTGCTCAGCCTGGAGAAGAGGAGACTGAGAGGGGATCCCATGGCTGTTTACTGCCTTCTCACAAAGAAGAGAGGTGTAAGAGGTCCTGATCTCTTCTCTCTTGCAATCTATGATAGGACTTGGGGTAACAGCAGGAAGATATACCAGGGAAGTTTTGATTGGATATTAGGAAAAGATTCTTCACCCAGCAGGTGGTGGAACACTGGAACAGCTCCCCAGGGAAGCAGTCATGGTACTAAGTCTAACAATATTCATGAAGCATTTGGACAATGCCCTCAGTCACATGGTGTGAATGTCGGGAGTGTCCTATGCAAGGATAGGAGTTTGACTAGATGATCCTTTTGAGTCCCTTCCAGCTTGAGTGATTCTAGAATGCTATGACTGTGCTGGAAGGCTTTGTCTAAGACTCAGTCTAAAGCCAAGGTTAAGGCTGAGATTAGGGTTATAGTTAGACATAAATAAAATCTTAGACCTTCAGTGGGAGCTAGGTATCAAAGGAGTAGACAAAGCTACATTCAAGATAGGTTTTTCTCCTGAGAACATCTTTATCTGGGCCATGGCAGAGGTTCCTTGGCTAGTAATCATCTTGAAGCCAATGATGATGTTTAGGATTCTAAAACTGGAAAAGAAACAAAGCCTGAAGCTGCAGCTTCTGTGGGGTTGAAAAGAGAAAGTTTGTGTTGAAAAGATTTCTTCCCTGAAAATTATTTTCTCCATGTTGTGTTTGAATGTATTTGCTTGAGTTCATGCAGTGTATGTCACAGACCTTTTCAATCAAATGCAGGCACTGAAACTAGTACAGCAAAAAACCTGACTATTTGTGAATTTGAATGAGCATGCAACAATTAAACTGTTAATAAACACGGTATACGATAGCCTCAAAAGCAGTAAATCATGTACAAACTCCTTTGGGAATGAAAACCTACAGGATTAAAGATAAATCTACCTACTAATTTCAGATTTGGTTTCCCTACAAAACTGAGAATGTCCAATCTATTCCTCCTAACTTATGACGTGTGGGTTAGCCTGCACCTAGACAGCATGACGTTCTGAGCAGAGTCCTTCTTTGAGTGTTATGTGCAGAGTAATACATGCACTGTTTAGAATCAGGCGTCTGACACTCCTCTAGCAGCTTTTATATATATATATATACAAAATATTTTATTTTCTCATCTTTAATGTCAGAAAATAGTACTTTGGATCTTATGAAAAATACTTTCACCCTCAGAAAGATAGAACAAATAGAATAACTTCTAAAACTGCAAATAGATCTTTGTAGCCATAAAGTGGTCCCTTTTTTACCTTCCAACTTCTACACTCTTTGGTTTTAGGTGTCATGGTGGAATAAAAGGTGCATGTAAGTGTGTTACATTGTAAGTGAAACGACTTTTCACTGCCAGCACCTAGATATAAAAATTCTGTCACTGGTGGATTCAGCTGCTTATGATACATGGGCTGCTTTTTATGTGAGAGAAAGATGGCTGGCAATTTGCCAGCAAGTGCTGGACTTGTTCATGTTTGTATATCTGCCTTGACTTCCAAGTGCGCACTGTGCAAAACAGAGCACTTCATGAATTTACGTAGTTCTTCCCTTCATGTCATGCAATTAGCACTCCTACATACTCCCTGTAGCTGTACTTCGGGAATCGCAAATATTTTTGCATTGTTTCTTAGAACTAAGGGTGATCGGCCGTTGGAATGCGCTGCCCAGGAAGGTGATGGAGCCGTCGATCCTGGAGGTGTTTAAGGGGAGACTGGATGAGGCACTGAGTGCCATGGTTTAGATGATGGGTTGGTGTTAGTGTTGGGTTATAGACTGGAGTTGATGATCTCAGAGGTCCTTTCCAACCTTGTGATACTGTGATAATTGTATAATAAGTGTTAGAGAGAGAGACTTACATATGAAACACAGTGCAAACATCAGATGAAATCAAAATTCTTCATTTGAATCAATAAGTCATGGATTGAGTACAGCAACATAAATTTATTTATATTGCTAGGTTTAATAACCAGGTATTTGTGGAAAGATGACAGGCATCCTGGTTTCTGAAGGTAGCTTTTTGAGTAACATGGCTTTGTGGCTGCATCTGTTTTCAAGTGTTGTGTATGTAGAGCAGGGATTTTGTCAGTCTGAAGACAGGCTTTTTATCATAGCAAAACAAATACGTTGTGCCGATGCAGTGGTTACATGTCATGTATTTAGAAAGCATCAAAGGTGTAGTTTTATTAACAGATTGTACAAAATATAGTGGCTTCCAAGAGATCTAATCTTTCAGTTATCTAGATGTTTCGTACTGAAAAGGAGACAGGATCATACAGAAAGGCCTAGGTTTACACTCCTACCTCAGTTTGCCTCCCAGTAAATGGGACAGCATTTAGAAAATCTTTTGGAAACCTGAGGCAACCAAGAAAAAAGTGAGCCATTGTTACTGCATACTCAGAGGTCATGGGGAGCTTTGAACATGCATGAGATGTAGGCTCAGACCTTTCACCTTTAAAATCTACACCTGTCAAACGAAGGAATCATTTGGAATCATCAAATGATTAATTTTAAAGCAAATTCTTAATCTCTCACTCTTTAAGAATGCAATTTAACATGTGTTCCGGTAAGATATAGGAAATCTCACATATTTATTTTAAGCTTAACTTATTTAAAATTCTTCAGCAACTCCAGTAAATAGAAATTGCCTTTTTAGCTGAATATCTTCACGTAAATTTTGGGAAAGTAAAGGTGGTTACAGGGAAGGCATAAGTCACATATGCACACAAAGATATTTGATTGAATTTCTTTTTCCTTTCAGTTTTTATTCTGCCTTTCAAAAATAGTACTTTCTGCGTGTGTTTTTAGACAGAACACGGATTGTATCTGTACTGGTGGAGAGGATTTGTAGTTTTCTATGAGAAACTGCTCCTCAGAAATAAGAGCACAGGGCAGACAGGATCTTTTTATTGGTAAGAAGAGGGTAATGGTATACTGCCAAACCACTGCTTCTAGGAAAAAAACATAAAAGATGGCTATAGTGAGATCTGAGGTGTATAGCTACTGCAGCTGTGATCAGATTAATACAGAAGTTTAATGCACAAAGTTATTATAGGCCTTGCTAAAGGAATATCAGTGCAACACAGTAGTTTAATATTTAGGGAAACTGAACTCTGAAAAATGCTAATATATGGCAATATAAGGATGACAAAACCCTATAGCATCCATTCTCCAAATGTGAATGCTTGGGAGGGAGTGCAGAAGAGAACAAACACTCTATGATCTCTTGTTTTAACAGTCTCCCAGCCTCCAACACTCTTCTGTACAGTGAATTTTTGAGTCAGAGATTAAGTAGTCACTAACTTTTCATTGATTTCTCTTACATGAATATTTACAATGTTTCCTGGAAGATAAACAATTTTTTGGCCACCACAAGGATTGTGTTTCAAGGAGTTATCATTCTTTTACAAGAATCAGTGCTCTCCCTTTTTCCATTTTCTACTTAAACTCTCTTCTCAAGTTTAATATCCCAGTTCATAAAAGGATGTCTGAAGCCAAATCAAACCATAAACCTAAACAAAACCAATGTCCTCAAAGGCAGTACTTAGGCTCCCTCTCCACCGTTTAAGGTGGGTTGCATACCTTTCCTTACTGGGAAGTTGAAAGATTGCTACATTGCTCATTCAGATGTACCTGGGCAACCTGGGTGCCAAAATTAAGGTAACTGATTTCATCTCCTCACTAATTTTTTCAGACACACTCAATGTCTGTGAAAGAGAAGGGTTTTCAACTTTTTAGGGCTGAGCTAAGGATCTTGTCAGTGAGCAATTCATTGATGTTGTATTACTTTTTTATAAAAAAAATTTCAGTGATTAAAAAAATGATAGATTTGCACCTCCTTTATTGTTAGGACAAGAACTTCCATATTTCTTTAAAATGTTGCCCTAGATCAGCTGGTGATGGAATATCTGCAAACAACTTATTGCCTTGACACTATCTGCTTCGTTGGTTCTAGTAACAAACTTTTGTAACTGACTTATGAGATGCTAAGTATATATAATTAGACACATTTAGAAGTGCTTTTACACTTGTGTTTTGTGTTCTTTTCTCCCATATAAGTTACACCATTGATATTAGTTTGAAGTAATGAGCATGTGAGTCTTCAAAGAGTCTTCTGAAAACACTAGTTCGCAATAGTTTGTGGAGTTTTTATGTTTTAAAGAGATAGTTACTATTTTTATCTGTTCTTTTCTTTTCTTTTTTTTTTTTTATTTTAATATCTATATTCTTTCCCCTCCATGTGAACTAAATTAATATATGGCTCGAGGGATTTTCTTTAGACATTCCAAAAATTTCACCTTCAGTCAGAGGCCAAGTGTAACCAATCATGGCTATTTATACCTGGCCCATAGGGTCATCAGCAGGGATCAGTTGTAGCTGAAAGTCAGCTTCTACTACTGAAACTAAAGGAACACTTGGATTTAAACATACCAGGCTGAAAAGGAATGATAGAGTTGACTATAGTTTTGTGCTGTGGTTCATTACAAAAGAGCATTCAGAATTTGAGCGTCTTTCTGGAGCAAGATGTATAATGAGTTTTACAAATAATGGACTGGTACTTGTGATTATATTTCCCTAATGGCATGTGCTGAGGAGACTAGCACCTATTATTAAAGTTGGCTGCACACTTCATGGCCAAATAAGCACTTTTTTGCTCTGGGGGAAGGAAAGAAAAGAAAAAAGGGAAAAGGAAAAAGGGAAAGGAAAAAAACAGCAGATACGAGCATTTTCATAGAAAATTATCTATTTTGACAAGAATCGATTCCTTGGTGTAAGAGAAATAAACACTTAAGAAACTCAAGTAAAATGCAGCAGAGAGACACTTGCCTGGAAAATCATACCTACTTCTTCAGAGCTTTGGTGGCTTATTCAAACCAACAGTTTAAATATTACAGTAAATTCACCTGCTTGACCATCAACCAGACCTGTAGTTATCTGTGGTGAAATAGTACCAAGGAGGAAGAATGAGGAGATCTCAGTTCAACAGCTAACACGTGAGAGAGATCATCTTAAATACAAAGGATCCTTGTTCAGTTTCTGGTCTGAGTTAATACAAAGGAGGAAGACCTGTTGCCCACACACCAGCCAAATGCCCTTTGCTATGGGTCATTTTTAAGTGAATCAGAGCAGTATGCCTTTAATGACATTACTTGTTATGTTTTCAAGGTTTTAACTCAATGCAGATTGAGGGAAAAAACCCCAAAATTTTATGCTTCCCATCCATGACAATTATTTTACTAGGTTTTGATAGACTTGGGTTTTTTCTTGGGTGATAACCCAGGGTGATGATTCCCAGTTAAGCCCCTATTCAAAACTAGAAGAAATATCTGGTAATGGTGCATCCTGGAGAGAGTAGCAGAACTGTAATTGGCGTAAAGCATGAGAACTGGATAAGTGAGGCATGAGGACAGAAGTATTAAAAATCTAGATTTTTAACTGGTTGTTAAATTAGTTTCCAGCAGTGAACACAAACCAAAATTAAGAATATTCCTATAAATAACTGTAGTTATAAATATTTGCTAACAGACTGTAAATGAAGCCACTGAATTACAATAAAAGTCTGAAGGAAGGAGGGGATTCAGAAGACAGTAAATACTAATGATGGCTTCTGAGCCACTGCTAGTGCCTTACAACATATCGGCTCCACTGCTATATTAAGGCAAGAAGTAAATGCAGGCAGAGGAATGGTATTGGTATAAAAAGAGAAAATGAAAAATGATTAGGAAGAATACAGCTTACGCTCTAGAAACAAGATCCTCATACTTCTGAACAGTGTTACAAATACTGCGTACAGTTTTGAAGCTGAATCTGGATGACATTCCTTAACTCACTTCCGAAAACTGGAACTGTGCTGTAGAATCTTATGACTACCTCTAACTTATTTAGTCAGTCTGTAGTCTAGCTTTCAAATTAGATACCTACAGTGTTATGACCGGGATGTGAAAGTGACAATTGTGACTTTGAAAGTGGGACTTTTTGATTATCTTCCAATAAAAATGATTCTCAGAGGGGTGCCATACCATGGTACCAGTCAGTATAAGGATAAGTCATGCAGCGACCACTTTAACTATGGGCTCCATTGACCACCCGCAGTTAAGTTTAGAGGCAAGAAGAAAAGAGGAACATTGTTCCTTCCAGCTTGATTTGCAAGTGAGCTGTTTCTAAAGGAGTTTGAAGACAGAATACTGTCAGTACTGAGTAAACTGGCTTACTGTTCTTTCAAAATAAAAACTAAATGCAGCATTTATAAGTACCAGGAATCAGCATTACAAGACTTGCTTTAGTATTGCTGTTTATCTAGGAGCTGATTTTGCAATTTTGAAATTAATGGAATTTCATTCACTGAACTCAGTGGCAAGTGACTTAAGTTCTCTGATGCTCTTAGATCCCGCACAGAATAAGTCTATTAAGTCTAAGAAAGTCAGGTATCACAAAAGTTAAATCACAACACTAATATCCACTGTATTGAGAAAAATAAAAATAATAATAATAAACTGCAAACCTTATAGCATAGAACTTCAAAAATATTAGAATTCATCTGAAGGTAAACGTGCTATAGAGTCTTGAGTATTATCACTTTTCAAGTAACTAATTTCAAATAGTTTTCCAGTATTCCCATTAAATAAGTGAATATCTTAAACTGTAAAACCAATTGTATGAAAGTGATATAGCAATATATGAAACCCTAACCAAAGTATAGCTTCTTGGGAATAAGCTACCAGATAAACAAAGATTACCTCCACTAGTTTTAGTACATACAAATCATAATATCATTAAAAAGTGCAGATCTTCAGCAGATATCTTGGCAGATACATAAGACTACCACAAGAAACTTTTAGGGCAAAAGCAACAAAAAAATTAAAATAAATAAAAATTTGCACTTAGACAGTCCAGTTTTATTTGGCAGCTGCCTATAGTTTAGAAAGAATAGAACTTACCTTTGGTCTTTCATTTGAAGATTATGCACGCAAGTAGAAAGCTGACATTTAAGGCAATATGTTTTAGTCTGTTGTTTTTGAAGGCCCCTATGCAGATTCTCTTCAGTACAGCCAGCTGGAAATCTCAATAGAATATAAAGGGAAAAAAAAATCAATTTACATGGACATGCAGGAATAGCTGAATAATACAGAGAACCTATGAATGGCCCCTGAGTGTTAATGTGCACAGTACTGTAGAGACAGTATTAGAAACAAGAACTCACTTTTACTTAGCTGTCCTTAAAAGAAACAATTCACTTTCACATCTTTTTATATATTTAAAATGAAAAGAGATAATGGATCATTAGACATATAAATGAAATATATATATTTAGTTTTGAATCATAACAGCTTAACTTCAGATGAAAAAATACTGCTGCGTGTTAAATTTTCTCAACTTTTTTGCTTCAAATGAAGTGAAAGGCATTCAGAACCTTGAAGACTGAACCTTATGTTTTTACATTATGCCAGACTCAGCAATGATATCAAATAGAATTTGCGGCTAAAAAATATAGATTAATCATTGATAAATCACCATGAATATTTTTAGCCTGCTTGAGGTCCATGATTTTGTTAATTTAAGTAACTGTATCTCTGAAATAGTAAAGGACCTGTTCATAAGATATCTATGTGATTTGGTGAATTATATTGTGAGGAATATTAATACAAAAATAAAATTTAATATTAGGTTGGCAATTTCATTTATTTATGCATTGTGGTGTGGTCTGCATGAAAGGTAACTTAATCTGTATTTTGGAAATGAGTAATGGCTCTGTATTTCTCTGCTCTGTTTATTATGGAAATGGCCTTAAATAGTTTAAATGGCCTGGCTTTCATGCTTCAGGTAGCCTCAGGTAAAAGTATGTGTAGACAGAAATATAATTACTTTAAAATACCACTCTATATGGAGATTTTTCAGGCTACATGCAGCTACTATGTCTGCTGATTTAATAAATTCTGCGATTACAGAATTTATTAAAAAGCAATAGGACAATTTATATTGTCCTATAAATTGTGAGAAGTGTTTTACTTCCGAATAGTTTAAGTACATGTACTTAAACTGGATGTGTGCTTAAACCATATATACAGGTATATAGATATAGCAGTTTGCACAGATACAGGTATGTGTATGCATACAGATGTGTGCATATATATTCTCCCCATGTATTTTCTTTGATAAATCAGTATATTGAATATTAGGATAGCATATTTTTATATATATATTATTTGCTTGCATGAAGACAAAATCAACAGCATAAATGGAACTTAATCAATTTTATAAATACACATTTGTAATGCATGCATAGTAGCAGGGTACAATTCTTGGCAATATCAGTATACCCAGCATAACTACATGGAAAGTTTTTTCAAAAAAACAGAGATGAAAATGGAGAACTACAAATGGATAATCATGAAAAAGCTATTTGTAATATTAAAAATATTTAGTGCAACTATATTAGAAAAAGAAGTTCCCACTCTTGTATTTGAAGTGAGATATAAGTTTGAACTGTTTGACGCTGACCATATTGTGTCTTGGTTGCTGTATAACTTGGTTTTGTTTTGCTGAAAATAACTGTGTATTAATTTTGTGAGAGGTTGTGGGTTTTTTTTCTTTTTGTTTATGCTAAACTAAAAAGGAATGGTAGAATTTAAAATTATGAAAATAGTTTAAGCAAAAACAAGACACTGCAGTGCATCTCTTTGTGGAGAATTACTGAGAGTATCCATGAGAAGAAGCCACACAAAGAAATAGCATGAAATATTTTCAGAGGAAAATTTCAAAATAATTATCAAATTAGAGGGTGAAGCATGGTATTTGATGAGACCATTGGAATTACTATTTTTGTAGGAAAGGAAATGGTAATTTATTTACTCAGGAAGCATCTTTTACTCCACTCTTGGTTACCGCACATAGTTATTATGTACGTGTCCTAAGGGGAAGTACTCTGCTCTACCTGGAAAAACATAACTCACATTAAAACTAATGCAGGTTTTTCACATGCCTAAGGGCAGGTGAAAGTAGCAGAAACCTATATCAAGTTGTTTGCCTGAGGGCTTTTATTACTTAGAAATATATTGGAAAGTAGTGTAAGTGCAGTCAGAGGCAAAAATAAATTCTCCACACATGTGTTGCCAATAAAAAGCTTGCTATAGCTAACCACTGATTAAAACATCTGTGAGGAGTTACCAAGTACCGGGACCATTCCCAGAAATGAAATGTTATTTCTACTGACTCACCTCTGTAGTCAGATTAGGAAGGTTTTATAATCTTGCTGTGCTGAATCTTATCCTGCTTTTAAATCTCAGAATTCTTCCTTAACAGTTAGAAAGTTTTACTTACTTCACAAAGACCCTGGTAACACCTTTCTAAGACTTGTTAATGATATATTATCAGAATTAAAATCACATTAAATATGATAACTAACTAAAATATTTAAACTATTCTGATAGTAAGTAATCAAACATCAAAATTAAATGCACAAACATGATTGAGAAGGTATAAGAATCAATTTGTACTGAGAGAAAAAATGAAGGAATAATACATTTTATGTTACTGCAAATATCTTCATTGTAAATGATTGTTTAGAGCACCTCTACACTGCAGAAACAATTGGGGTCAAGGACAGGATGATTCCAGAAGAAATTTCAATAAAGTTTCTTAGCACTAGGAGACAGGAACTTGTTTTAAGAGAAAATGGAGAAAATCTGGTGGCAGATAGTACTGAATATGGTATTCATTTCCAAATGCCCAAGGAGTTTGAAAAAAAAAAAAAGGAAGAAGTTAAGTGAAAGTCCTGTAATACGTATTTTAGACAAGGCATAAAGGATAAAGGATAAAGGTAGAGGTATATTTTGTTGTGCAAATTTGAGGAGGAGCATGTAGAGTAAGGAAAATGGAAAGAATGAAAATATGCTGCATTCAAATAACAAAGATGCCAGTATCTGTGATTCTGACCAATGAAATTTGTGAACCAATGCCTGAAATAATGTGATGTTTCTAAAATGCATGACTATAATTTTGAATATGACCATTAGGCATTGGGGAAGTGGTATGGTTGAAATAAGACAGGATACTGCCCTTCTATGTGTCTAGGATACAAAACCTTATAATGCTGCATAACATTCCCAAATTTTTGTTCTTGTCTGGAATTACACTGCCCATAAACTTATTGTTTTGACTCAACCATTCAGTCTTCCTTCTGCCAGGTGAATTGATTTCATACGAGAAATCAGTGTTCAGTCATCAGGTCACTCGTATCACAAATTTTCAGGGCAGTCACATAAAACCCTTTATTCAACTGAAAAAATATAAGGTATATGCAGCTAGCACAGCTAGCGAGTGACAGGCTTTTTCAAAACTCTGGAGTAGTAATTTGAATTAAGCAGCTGGGGGTGATAAATGTTAACTGAATGTGAAGACAAATAAGAAAAAAAAAATCCCAGCTGTTTCCATGGTAAATTTATTTCTTGATATGATGAATTTTCTTTTTAACTTATCCACACAGGGCTTCAGAACCTTCTAGTTGAAAGTTATTATGCTGCTACTGGGTGGGAAATATAAAGCATGTTGACACCAAAAATACGTTTGTTTTGGTTCTACAAATTCTCTGATGTTCTGGAGATGAGAACATGTAGGAAAGATGTTGCATTAGGCTAGCACAAAGGAACAAACAACTAATTTGTTCAAAAGTTCTGGCATAGAGATCTGTTGGCAAAAACTTATGGAATGCCATTCTTCCCTCTGGTGCTAATTTCTTCAGAGGTAGCTCACTGGGCTCTAGTTTATAAGTTAAGTTTTAATTAGTTCAAACTTGCTTGACATTATGAATGCCTCTTGGGAGATATTTACTTGAATTAATGTATTTATAAATTCATTTTGCAAGCGTTTGTTGTGGGTAGGACACTTGTTTGTTTAGGACAACTGTATGACTATAAGTACAACACAATTTTCAAGAAGTCAAAAGGAAGTTGTTTTTTTTTTAATGTAACAAAAAAGAGGTTGTTGGAAAAAAATACATTTAGAAGTCTTGTAATACAACTACTAAGGCCATGAAAGATTTCTGCTCCTGCTCTGTCCTAGTTTTAAACTCTGTGCCTAAAAATCTGTATACTGGAAAGGACAGTCGTAAAAAATCCAGACGTCAAATCCAGTTTTCAGGTGTAATGCTCAGATGCGTGGTCCTCAAGATGATATTGGGTCTGTAGGGCAGACAGTTGATATTTAATGTCTGAAGGATATTGTAAAACTAAGCTTAATGTCTATTGTTCATCTCATGCTTTCCTGGGATTCCTGAGGCTTAACAGCACAAATTAAATTTCACGCAAGCCAGCCCAAGATGTCAGCATACTGTTTGGATTTAAATACCAAGTTCTGTTTTCAGGAACAGCTAAATATGAACAGGACTTTGCTAGAACTTCTGTACCTGCGCCAGTGAAACAATTTTCAGAAAGTGAAAACACAGCAGCTTGTTACATGTTCTACATTGTAAGAAGAAATTTATTCAGACTGTCTGACTCTGCAAATACTATATGACCTGGTTAAAAAGGTGGAAAAAAAGAATGAATAATAATTTATTTTGCTGTGTTGATTCTTTCCATATGCAAGTAGTATTGGAGAATTGGACTTCTCTTGAAAAGCAATGAGAGTACCCCACAACCATTATCTCATAGAAATTTGGAAGTGGAAGCTCATAAATGCAAAATACATTTTTAGAACTGGTGGTTAGATACCAGAGAGAGAGATTTGCATGAATGAATATTTCTTATTACTTCCAATATTATTATACACTTCTGACAGACACCCTCCTTCCTAAATTTCCAGTGGTTAATTTCGATGGCCAGAGTTACTGGAGGAGGTCATGCACGTAATCACTGAAATACCAGTAGTGCAGGAAAGTTCAGTGCATTTTGAAATGCTCTAAATGATTCTCCTACATGAATTACCTATGGGGCTTGATTTAGGAGCTGGGCTCAGAAAAAAAATTAACTCTTATCAAACCTGACCAGAAATAGTACTAGTTGTTTGTATTTTCTCTTTTTATCCAAGAGTGATACTCACTGACATAATAAATCAGGAGGAGTTACAGTCAAGGTCTTTCTTTTCTTGTGAGGAAATTTGAGTTCCAACTCTTTGTCCATAGAGAGACCATACTAGCAAATTCCTTGTTCAAATATCTTATTTCTTTGCATATGTCATTCTGTGTTCAAGAGGCCACTTCCTGCAAATTTCCATCTCAGGTGTCCAAATGTCCTTGTACCTTCCCTCACGGGCCCTAGTCACTCAGCTGAGGATTGTGACTGCATGTAAGTGGCAGAGTACTGAAAACGTCAATGCTGCAAAGATGGGTATTGTGATACCAAGGTGATCATTGCAACTCCAGCAACTCTTCTGAAGTTCAAGATATCCTTTCTAGACTCAGATCTCCAAGGTGAATACACAGAAATTGAATATTAAGTCCTAGCACAGAATTCTGAATTTTTCAACTGTGGGTAGCTGCTTCTTAGAATCAAAATATTTGGCCAAAATCTCGCTTGTGTCATTCTGTCAAAAATCAAAAGCAGAACTTTGAACAGTTTTCCCTGATGACATATATTTTAACAGCAAGACAAGAATATCATTATTTTAGACAAGATCTTTTTGTCAACTATGTGAGAGTTCCTACTGAAGGAAGAGAAACATTATTCCTCATCCAAAGGGCTTCCTGGTATAAGGATTCCAAAGCACAAAATGCACTGAAATGAACAATAGAACTAAGTTTCTACATTCAGACACTGACATGTAAAAATCATGCTACATTCAGTTGTTGTGACAGAACCTTGCTGGGAAACATAAACTGTCAGGAAAACACTTTCAAATTCTGAACGCTATCTCCTCATTACTTCTGTATTTTCATTTTATTTAACCAGAATGGAAAAAATAGAGTAAACATATTAATAAGTAGCGCACTTGTGCAAGTTATGGCAACTGTCTGTATAGGGGAGGGTTTTTTAGCTTTTTAAATGAGATTTAATGAGTCAGGTACACCTCCATCACTAAGTCCGTGTATTTAAGAAATCTTGTTTGAGGCCAACAGCATCTGCTACAGTGACAGCAAAATACACACATATATATAAAATTCTGAATGCCACAATTGCTTCATTAATGTTATTGAAGGCATAAAATAGGTTTTAATTGTATGGCTGATTTCCCACAGCAATTTAATTGGGTAAGTATTTGGCAGAAATCAAAAGCTGTAAAATTCGTGTTGTTAGTTTGTGAAGCTAGCAGTGAGCTAAATCCTTCAGCTATTACTCAGGCAAAAATCCTACTTAAGTGCATTGAACTGAACTTCAGTTTCCCCTGAGGACTAAGGTTTGCAGCACTTTTCTCAAAACAAATAGCAATGGTAAACCTTAGGGAAGCTGTCATGATCAGGGAGCCTTAAGGTAAGGATACTGTTACCCTCAATTTTTTTTTTTTTTTCTTCCCCACCACCACCCCACTGCCTCCCCCCACCCCATTATTTTCCAGGACGACAGATGCAGTAATTTAGGGGAACAGTTCGAGATTGCATGGACATTTATTCTGATTAACAATACGTGAACAGTCAGTTGTTTTGCATAGGCACTTAATTTTAAAATGTTTTCTGTTAGAAATATCAAACATCTGCCTGGAGCGAAGAGTTAAATAGCTGATAGCATTTTGTCTGTTCCTATTTTAGCCTTCCAAAGCCAGAGGCACTTGAACACCCATGAAGAATAATAGGTGATCATGGAGATTTGGAAGCTGGAAAGACCAAAGCTGTATAAGATCAATTGCCCCTGGCACTCAAAGGGCTACTAAAAACAGGTTATAATGTTTACATGACTTTTTATGGGTCAGAGTTTATTATAACTCTATTCTACAACCTACAGCAGAGGATAATTTTGCAAGGCTTTTGCTGTGCTTGACAGATATGTTTCAGTGAGTTTGCCAAGGCAGGTTATTTCAACTTAACATTTATAGATTTCTGAGATTCCTTTCACAGTGAAAGATACTTGGGAATTGGATGATATGAAGCCAAATGGGATTGGACATTATTCGTAACAATAAATAAACTTTGTGACTACTAATCATAAGACTGTGTACATGTCAAAAAACATTTCATGCTGTGCTCAAAACGGTGCATTAAAACACACTGTGAGACATACAAAGTTAAGCTATTAAAAATTGGTGAATGTTAGAATTAAACTTACTTGCTTAATCCTTTTTTTTTCCTTTACAAAAAACTTTTAATTGTACCATGCTTGTCACTGAATTGTCTCTCTCACTTCCATGAGTATTCTCCAATTGTTTGCTCTCTTTTCTTAGTTCAGCTGTTGATGTATGTCTCATCTGTTGCACCCTTTGAAGTTATTCTCAATACAGATTGATTACTTCACAGGTTCTTCTGTAGTACTTGTAGGTATAGTAATTGAATGCATTACAGTAACCCACAAATGGACATGATGGAGGCAAATTTTTGTGAACAAAGTGTGATGCAAGACAAAGAAAGGAAAAAGGTACTGTGATAAGGCTAACGTATAATCCTTTAAGAACAAGAGCTTGAAATAGTTATTTTACATATGCAGTGGTAGCACCTAGTGGTAGTTGAATAGGTCCATGATCCTTGCATTGATTTCTGGTAGGAATTTGTGGCAAAGAGGAGAAGAACTATTTGAAGGGGAAGAAGTAGGAAACATTTCTTTAACAAGTATCATTTTTGTTAAACTAGTGCTAGATCTTTTTACTTAAATGTGTTAGTTACAGTACAGTGTAACAGGCCATTAGGTAGAACACCAGTGAGACTTAGAAGAAAAATTCCTAGTGACAAACTTGAAACATAAGGCAGAGTCATAAATTCCATGTCATTCTGCATAGTTTATATGTTGTCTTAGCTCTCTTCTTCCAAGATTGCATGTTTCTCCAAACAAGTTATTTTTCCCAGCCCAAGAAAGGAACTTTGCAGGGTGATAAATCTTATTTTACTATTGAAACTCAAGATCAATATAGTGAATATCATGGCCAGTGAAAAAGCAGAAGGTGATTTTTTTCCTGTGTGGTAATACAGTAACAGATGGGAAACCTTAACAGTAGTTGACTGAAAACAATTTTAATTTGTAACAATCCTTACATATTTATACACAACACTGCAGCAATTTGACATCCACTTTTAACAACTTTCAAATTAAAATGGGTATTGTTATCTGAAAATGTTGTTGACAAATGAATCACCAGTCAACAAATACCCCCTTTAAACATCTAAAATATGTTAGTACTTCACCAGCAATGTTAACAATTCCTTCTTTGTGGAATTTCAACTGTTGTTATGGAAGTTCTGATAACATAAATTATGTGCAATCAGAAAACTGACTTACATGAAAAAAAACCTGCTACACCATACTGTACAGTAGCATTTTATTGAGTTTGAAGTACCTGGCTTGTTAACTCTATTTAAACAGCTGCTATGTCACTTCAGTCTGATCACAGGACTGTTTGAAATGAAAATAAAATCTTCTTTGTTTACAGACCTCTTTTAACTACTGTGGATCAAGAATTTGTTTGTTCTTTCTGACAGATTTTCCAGGTTTTTGTTACATTTTATTCTCACTGTGATAGATGTTGGTAATTTTCTACTTGCTTTTTGTAAGTCTTTTTCTACCAACTCCATAGGGAGTTGATCAAAAAAGTCTGATCTTTCCAATCCATTATCACATACCAGGTGCCCTTTGGAGCAGGTGTGCTTTCATATCATAGTATTCAACACAATATTCTGCCTAATACATAGTTTATTTTTGGTTCGACAGCCCCCCCCCCCGCTTTTAACTGTAAAATAAAATAAATGTTATTTGCACATGTTTAGGAAGTTACATTTTCTGTTGTTGGCGGTGCCAGCAATAGTGGTATCACCTCAAAGACTGATTTTTAGCTGACCAAAGAATCTTTCCTTTCTACTGAACATTATCCCAGACATAACATCATTTGCTAACATTTCTTGGTTGAATAAAGAAAATACAAACCATAATGACGTGCATAAGATTAATTAAGTTTTAATTCTTAGATTTTTTTTTATATGCCTTGACATTCTCAACGGACCCCTGTCTTCCTGGGGCTCACTCAATAGCTCATTACCTAACCCAGGACTTCATATTCTTGGGTTCTCTTTAGAGAATGTAAATGGAAGAATTTCTCCTCTTTTTTTTGAACACTTTCACTCTCTATGACAGTCCTCCTGGCTGATTCTCAGTGGGAAATACAGAACAGCATTCCTATGGGACTTAAAGGACAAGTAAGTATAAAGTTTTTCAGAGTGTTTTGGTACTTTTTATTGCATATGAAATTCACATATTCTCCAAGTAGATGATAAAACTTGGTTCTGTAAAATAAACTCCCACCTGACTGATTCTCCTCGGGAGAATCACTGTACAGGTTGTGTAACTGTGAAGTGTTACTTTTTATCACCTCTTTCTCCCTACTCTTCCTCAAGCTGTAATACACTGGTTTAGTTCAGCTCAGTCCAGTTTCCTATCCAGGGTTTTCTAAACTGTGAAGTCATCTATTCAACTAATGATTCAGAGATAGAGTGAAAGAAAAAGGAACAAAATTGGTTTGAGGCTATGATTTAGGAAAAGAGACAAATCCTTCTGTATAGTTCAGTGCGACATTCTCACCTCCATGCAATCCAGAGTCCTTGATTTTAGAACAGAAGACATGAATGTACTTCTAGATGGCACTGAAAAATAAAATTTCAAACCTACTAAATTTGATTAATTATATCACTAAGGAGATTCACATATGTCAGCTGACACTTTGGATGTTGTTAGCTTTAATTAAGGGATAATGTTTATAGGTAAGAATTATACATACAACAATAAATGGCTTTTGCATGTAATTAAATGCCACAGGGCAGGTACGCAAAGGACAGGAGCAAAACTATTTAGAACAAATATAAAAGGGGTGTTAAAAAGAGAATAATGGTTCAAGGGAGAGAAACAGGTGAATGTGGAATGACGTTTTGTAAAAAATCAAAATACCAGTTGTCTGCTGTAAAAAGGATATGTATTGTCTTGCCTTTGTTATTATAGTGCTACAGATACCTAAACAAAATTCACTTTATAAATTTGTATATGTATATATATATATATATATACATACACATAAGTATATACTCATTAGTTAATCACTAGAGTGTGAATCCTGCCTGATGACCCCACTGGGAGCCCTTTTCCAGATTCTGGAGAGACTCAGGAGAGATTTGGGAAGACGTTGAGACACCTATTTTAATCTGTGTACCCAGGTACAAAACAGTAATCTTCCTCCTGTGTCGATGTAAGAGTCGGTCCAAAGAATCGAAGAACAGTATTTGTCTCAACATCAACATTTCTCTCAACATTTGCAATCAGAGACTTGGAGATACAAAAAACTTTACACTCTGATGGAAACAACAACGTGGTACAGGTAATACTGTGCTGACACCTGGGATTGTTGCATAGTCGCTGTGCAGAAGATGGATTTCACCTCCTGCTTCAACCAAAGTTACCCCACATCCTGCCTGTTTCTAAGATCAATGAAGAGGAATATGCACAGAGGTTTTCAGAGGGTCTTGATTGTCACCCAGCGGACACGAGAAGATGATGATGTGCAGAAGTAAAAGACCCCCAAATGCGAGGTGCAGATGAGTTTCGGCAAGTTAAGTGGGAACTTTTTTGGCCTGCACCGTTAAGTCTGGATTGCAAAATAAAGATGGAAATTGGCCACAATCCATGGGAGAGAGTTGTGAGGTGCTGGTTCCTAACTGAACCTCAGTGAGATTTCCCCACCAAAGGGTCATGGATCACAATGAAGTTCAGTAGGATCTGTTCGGGACCTGGAACCATAGGGATGCCTTTGGACCCGTGTTGGTAGCTATAATCCTCTTTCCTCCCTTTTTCTTCCCTTTACTCCACTCAATCTGTCGTGTGCTGCTTTATGGGCAAAATAATAAAGTTATCCTCTTTGATTGATATATAACCACTTGGCATTTTGGTTGCCTTACTTTTACACTTCAAGATTATGGTAAACGAATCATCACGAGTCCACTGAATGGATCGTGACAGTTGAGTGGACTGAAACAATTGTAATAATTACTAAAATGTTCTAAAAGAAATTGATTTCTTATTCTGTGAAGATCTTATTCTTAAAACACAAGATGTTTTTTTCATATGGTGCAATTGTCATTTCTATAAGCTTGACACATGGATCACTGGCATTCAGGAATATTCATGGATCTTTAAGCAAGACTACAGTCAGGATATGTTCCCTGTCTATGTGTCCGATGACTTTGAAATATCCTCAAATCTCCCGGAAGTAGTTTGTCAGATTTAAAATAAATAGTGTTCAGAATATTCATGAACACCTTCATTAGGTGCTCATAAGCCCTAGAAAGTTCTGTCTGGTCCGCAATTTTGAATTAAGTTCCAATTTTATTCAAAGAAAGCCTTGATGTCTGAAAACCTGAAATGAAAACCCTTAGTGCATTTCTTCCATTTGGAATTTTAAATATCTTAAGGTCCAAACACTGATATTGAATTCTTATAGCATTGCCTTACTCTTCCTTATACTTGGAATCACTTTCTAAGGTACTAGGACCAGGATTTATGTAAGTTTTTTTTGTTAATGTCATTAAGGACATTAATGGACAACACATCTCACATCAATTTTTTGTCCCAGGGAGAAGGCACGTGTTATTGCTATTAACTCCGCCTGATCTGGAAAAGAGAGGGAGCACTCCAAGGGAAACGCTTTTTCTAGCCATGAAGAAAAAGAATAACAAGCTACTAATGAGAGCTTATTAAGAGACAGGATGCCCAGCAACAGAATCCGTTCTTCAAAGAGGGAAGTCGGACACTGTGAGCTCAAGAGAAGAATGGATATTTTTTCAGAGTTTCTGTAATAAACAAATGCAAAGTTAGTTTTCTAATTTATTTTTTTTTTTTTGCAAATCGTGTTTCTCTAACACTAGGAAGAAATGAACTGAATTAGCAGCAGCGTGACTGAAAGGTTGATGATTTTTTGGAAAGAAGATGCTAAGGAAGAATTTCTTTTTGGCAACAGTTTGCAGTTTCAAATTGTGTGTAGGACTGTCTGTGTTCATTATTAACTGAGCATTTGTCATTTCCATCACTGCTGCCCTTACCAGACATGACTTTAGACATGACTTTTTTTTCTTTTTTATGACTGGTCTGGCTAACTAAGTTATTTGATAAAAAAATTAGAAGTGTTAGTTTCTCAGGGCCAGTTTCTCAGAACCATCAGGCTGGGAGTGAGGGGAGGAAGAAAAGGAAAAAAATACATACTTCTTTTGGACATCGATCTGTATATTTCATAGAAAGTAAAATGTAGATTAAACTTGTCTCAGTATAATCAGAAATTACTATTTGCATCTGTTCAGTATTAATTTATTATAAAACATACACAATTACAAAACAGCATTAAATCCTCTAGTAAAAAATTTCTGTCTTTTTTCTGAGTTCAGGTAGGAACAAAAAATTTGGAAAAAATATGTAAGGTGGGAAAAAGGAAGTAGAAGGAAGAAACGGTTAATAGTTAAGTGATATCCATTTAAGCCTGAAGTTCATAAAACTAGTCTAAATTTGGTTAGGCCTTGAATAGTTCAAATTAAATTTTGGTGGAATAATTCAAATCAGTAGGCTTTCATGGTTTTGTGCGAAAAGCACCAATAAAATTTGTCTTATAAGAAGATTTTGTTATTGTAAACACACAACTATACTACGTAAAAAGTATGCTTCTCCTTGCCCAGCTACTCTGCAGCTTGTATACCTATCACGAATCTAGTGTTCAATTATATATAGTATAGGATTTGCTACCATTATGTATTTTATTGGTATTGTCTAATGTGAGGTTTTACCCTGTTTAGGTAAATAATTTAATTCTGAATCGTAGGTGAACTATTTCATACTACTTCCAGGATATTTTATCATAGAATTCAGCTTCCTCAAACAGCATGTGAATTGCAGAAGAAATATTTTAAGGTACTGATATAGTTACAGTATCAGCTCATGAGGCTATCATATCTTCCATAAATGGTTTCTTGGGACATGACAGTAAGTTAGTCCTCCTGTTGAGAAACATTTGTTTTGCAAGTTCTTTACACATTCCTTTCTCTGTATTTGACATATTGTTCTTTAGTTTGGCCGGTAGTTCTCATGGGTGACTTCATGAGATTAGAACAGCCTTCTCTGGAATCAGATTTATGTGTATTTTATTAAAGAGATCAAAAATGTAAAGAGTTGTGTAAGGAACATTAAATGAAAATCATATTGTTATCCGTTCTTCAGCTATTACAGAAATGAAAAAGAGAATTGATGAATAAAAAGCAACTTGTGGAAAGTAAGACTAGTACCATACCAAAGATGAATAATGACTAGTCTTTCACTTTCCTGGGTAACTAAAGAACTGAAGTTCATTTATAGTGTGTAATCATCTCTTCTATCTCCAGAACTTTTCACAAGGCTACTTTTTCTCTAGGAGATCCTATCATACCTTCTAAAACCTTTAATTCACAAAGAAAACAACCTCCTACCTAGACTATGAATTAGGTGTCAAACTCATCTCTCCTCAAAGCATCTTTTGTCTTCAATTTACCTATAGTAAAATAAACAACTGTTTGAAAAACCTTGAAGAATTTTACCTCCGAATCTATACTTTAGGGCAACGAACACCTTTGCAAGCCTACTTCATGACTAAAAACACCAACTTTTTTTACTTTCCTGTTTATTCACTTGCGTGATAATTCTGGACATGGACAGCTTATTGCACAGTATGAAAACAATGCAATATACTAGTCCTGCAGTTCCACTCATTTTCAGTCTTTTGAAGAAAACAAAGGTAAAGTTGAATCCATTTTAACAAGTAATTCAATCATGTACAGCCTGGACTTTCATTTTCTGTGTCCGTACTATATTTTTCTTGCCTTTGCAGGTCTAATCAAAATAATGCATGCATGATTCTAATAGCTGAAAGGAGAAAATGGGCATATGGGCAATTATGTTTGAGAATTATCTTTATTTACGTTTTGATTCCAGCTTTGCTAACATATGTCAATGAGGTAAAAACATGGTGAGTCTGGACTGTCTGGGATAAGATGTATTACACTTCATTTATTCATTTATTCTACACGTCTCTTGTTCATTCTTCACTTTTTATTTATTCTATGTGTGAAGGCTTTTACTTGGAAGATTGAGTAGTAAACTCAATAAACTGTTAGAAAATATTTTCTCTTTCTATTCTAAGGAAGCTTAAAGTTTTGTATATACTTACTGATTTTGGTTCTTTAAATAAAATATTTACTCTGTTAATCTTTTCAGTATTTTTGTCTTCCTGTGTGTCATTTACACTTAATCTTAGGTTAAAATTGCAGTGGTTCTTAATGTGCATAAGAATTATCAAGGTCTTAAATATGATACGAGTCTTTTGGTATATCTGAGTTCGTGTGCTCTGTTACTCGAGATCTGAAAATCACACAGGACATGACATACCAATTAAAATATATATTGTCATAGGGAAAAGTTTAGTTAGAAAGGAACTGTGATTCACTGGTTTTGGTTTCTAAAGATGTTCTTAACAACACTGGAATGTTGTTAAGCATAATTTTTGATAATTAAAAATGCTTATTTGTTGACTTAACCAGTAATTGCATATGTGGTTACTATAAGAATGAAACATCGTGCAAGTTTTGACAGGTCTTGATGGTTAGAGTTTGCAGTGTAACTTTTAATACATTCGATTGTTTCTTTGAATGTAGCAATTTCTTTTACTTCTCAACTTTGTACATGTGTGTTTGTATATAGACTCTGTATATTGCTGGATGAAAACATTAGACATTTTGATTTCAGTGAGTACAAATAACCTAGACAATTCAGTTTGTTTCAGATTTTTCCACTGGTGCTCAGTTATTAATTTCTTGGAATTCAGGATGATTTGTTGTTCAGATAAGATAAATTAAATGACATTGTCTCCTTTGTAATTTCCAAATGGCATAATATTGTGTACAGAAGTATAGACACTGTCTAACACTGATTAGTAGGAAGGTGATAGATCAGTTATTATTCCGTTATTATGAACTGTTAAGGACTAAAGTGAAAATTACAGTCAAGTGGTTTTGCAAAGGATCATACAAACGATTCTGCCAAAAACACGAAGCATAGTCAAATCCTGAAACATGACGTGAAGAAATATGATTTATATTCCATATTTTGAGGGTGTGTTATGCCTTTATATATCCTTGTGCTTCTCAAAGTTTCATAAAAATGGTATTATGCTGCTTTCTCATGCAAATTATGCAGATTGTTCCCATTTGACATCTCGCACATAACTCCTAAAATTGCTAGGTATCAAAAATATATCAAGGAGGAAAGAAATTAATACTTTGGGAAAAAGTTTTTCTTAATTCAGCTTGCTTGTACATCACCAGCTTTTTATGTTTGAATGTCTTCTTACAAGAATTTCATGGTTGTCCCAATATGAAGTCACATATCTTCTGGAATAGATTACGGTTGCCTGACACAAATATCCTTTTTCTCATGAATTAGTATTTCAATTTTTATAGTTATTTTTAATTTTTTTTTATCGATCTTTGAATTAAACAAACAAAGAAAAATACCACCATGCCATGCTTCTAATATCTTCATAGCTCTAGCTATTGTAAAAAAAAAACCAATAAATTGCAAAGGCTTCCAGAAATTGACTGCTACTTTCTTTTACCACTTTTACCACTTAGCTGAAGTTTGAAGGGAGACATTACAGAGGATTTTAGTATGCCTTCTCTTTGTTAGCACAGGACAATATTCAAACAAGGTCCTGGAATATCTATGATAAATAAAGATTCTTTAGAAAAAAATACTGCTTTTAAAAGTTTTGGAAGTTTTATTTAGTGCTTTAGAAAAAAAGTTTTTTCAACCACTCATAACTATTTTTAATTCAGAAGTTAGGAATATTTTAATGTAGGTACCTTTAATGTCAACAGGTTTTTTTAACATGTAGATAACACTTAATACAAATTATATTCATCGTCTTTTTTCTTCTTTTTTTTTTGAATTTTATATTACTTTGATTGTGCAAATAAGACCAAGTACTCCATAGAGACTGCTATTTACATTATTTAATGATATATTATTTAGAACTGAATGAATTCTCCAGGTGTTTGCATGCTTTCTGAAATAAAGATCTGAAGAATGGTTCAAAGAAGTTGTCAACAAACAAAAAGCCTGTGGCTCCTAGAGCTTTTTTTTCCTCTCTTGCCCACACAGATTATATTAGAGGTTTCTAGTACTTCTCCTAGAATGTATTTCCTTGGACTAACCTGCATCTTCTCTGCAACAAGAGATGATACTACTCATCCCACTGCCTGCCACTTTTTCTTTCCATGTAAAAAGTGATCTTGCATTTTTGTTTGGGTTTTTTTACTATAGTTTCACGTTAATAATAAATGTAAGGAAATTAATCACAGCTTCTTGAGTTTTTCCTCTTGTATTTTTGTATGTGCAGATGTGGTAGTAGGCAATTTCAACATGGTATGTTTCAGTGCATAATTTGCCTGAAAGAAAAGCACTTTTCTCAACTACTTGATGTATATTCAGTGAAGTTGACTGATCTGTCTTAGAAATCAGCGATTGATTCAAAACCAGAAATGATTATCTCCCAGTTTTGTGGTTTATTGGTCCCAGTTTTCATAGGAATTTTTATGGACATTCTTTGAATATTGAAGTGTAATGTATGAAATGAGAATGAGTAGATTAGCATTGCTAGATGGATGACAGCCAGTGATCTAGACAGAAGCTTGCTGGCTAAGATAAGATTTAAGATCATGGTTTATGACATTATAACTCTATGGAAAAGGAGCCATGGTATAGTATGGCATAGCAGGCTGGGCAGAGAACATATTGAGAGTAGCCCTGAAGAAGAGGACGTGGGTGTGTTGAGAAGCTCAATACGAGCTGGCAATGTGCACTTGCAACCCAGAAAGCTGATGTATCCCAGGCTACTTCCACAGAAGTGTAACCTGCAAGATGAAGGAGGTGATTCTGCCCCTCTGCTCTCCTCTCACAAGACCTCACCTGGAGTACTGTGTTCAATCCCAGATTCCTCAGCACAGGAAGGACATGGATCTATTGAAACAAGTCCAGAGCAGGGTCACAAAGATGATCAGAAGGCTGGAGCATCTCCCATACGACAACAGGCTGAGAGAAATGGCCTTGTTCAGCCTAGAAAAGAAAAGGCTCCAGGGAGAACTTACAGTAGTCTTCCAGTAATGAAACGGGGCTACAGGAAAGAGTGATGGGATAAGGGGTAATGATTTAAACCTTAAAGAGGGTAGATTTAGACTAGAAATTAGGAAGAAATTTTTGACTGTGAGTGTAGTGAGCCACTGGAACAAGTTGTCCAGAAAAGTTGTGGGTGCCACATCCCTGGAGGCGTTTAAGGTGAGGTTGGAAGACGATTTGAGCAACCTGATCTAGTGGAAGGTGTCCCTACCCTTGGCAGGGGAGTTGGAATTAGGTGATTTTTAAGGTCCCTTCCAACCCAAACCGTTCTGTGACTCCATGATTCTACTAAGCACAGTATAGTTCCATGATGAACACCTGGATGAGACACCGGAACAGTTCTATACACACAGGCTAGCATTACCTCTTTAGAAATGCAAATAGTCAAGAATGGAAAAGCTAAACCAAGGAAATAAAAGGAAGAAAAAATACACAGAGGCCCTGAATGTGGAATGGTAAATGACCGATGCGTTAACTAGTACACTGATATTTGAGACCAGTATAATAAAGGTTAATATAATAAAGGTTAGTTATGGGGAGAAAACACCAAGTGTAACTTTTACTTTAGGATGACAAGCTACACTGACAGATAAACCTTGGTATGGTAACAGATCATGGAAATGAAAGTTCAGAAGAACTTTGTCAATGAAGAAGAAAATTCTGCACTTAGAAACCCAGACACATCAAAGTTTTCCTGTAAAGCATCTTGAACTTGGTAACTAAAAAAGCGCTTTTTTTTTTTTATTCATAAAGATGGGGTTTTGTTTCTATTTGTTATTTCCTGACTAGGACCAGTTTATATTTTCAACTTCAACCGTTTGCAGTTCAGGGAATATTTCAAAGGAAGCCCTAGATTACTTTTACTTGGCAGCAATGGCTCTCAGGAGAATGCTGAGCACAATTCAGTTAAAGTGAAAGTCAACAGAAAAACGGGTACAAAAAGGCCTTGTGCCACTGATCAAGACAGTGTGGGACTTCTTGAGTCATATAAATTAGTGGTAACATCCCAGAGGATAGACAGAGATCCAGGCTAACCTCCAAAGAAACAATACGGAAGTCCAGGTGTCAAGCTGCCAGTCTTCCCTTATGATTCTTTCAGGGGCCAGAGGCAATGGCAACCTCAGCTCTGGCTGAGGGGCTGAGCCACTGTCTGTGGGAGCTGGGGAAGGGGGTAAGTAGGCCGTGCACTATCACAGATGAAGAGCAGATTAATAGAAACTTCATACAGATCATTCAGAAGCCAGAGATCTCCCTTCCTGCTCTTGCATAGGAGGAAGTATGGACAGAAAATACTCTTTAATGAACATAGGAATGTAACTCCCAATATGGGGAAGCTGGTGATTTTTGGTAATGGAAGGAAGATTTTCTCTGCTGCCAGATGTGCACGTACAAACAGGAATAAAGTTTTATAAATATGGTGTCTCAAAACACTGATGAGCTGAAGAATAAAAGGATACTAAGGCCATAGTATCTTAACTAAGGTTAAGATCTTAAAGAGAGAAGTACTATTTTTAAATACATGGAATACTAGCTGATAAAAGTCTAGCAGATATATAGATTAATAGTATGGTTGAAACAATTGTGAAGTGTAAATAGAGATTTAAAGTCACAAAAGAGATGAGGGGGATGTTTCATGACTATTTTCTCAACAACAATGCTTACTGGGAAGTTCACAGAATTACTAGGTAGTCCTATGAGTACAGGAAAACTACTTGACTATGATTAAAAGGTAGACACTGAGAACAGATACTTGAAGAAATACTGAAGAGCACGCTTTAATCTATATAGATAAAGTGGAGAACTGAACAGAAACCAAATATTGAGATAGAGTGTTCTAGGCTAGAATGTGACAAATATACAAATTTTTCTGATAATCAGTTTTGAGACAAAATAAATTCTGTACCTGGAGTTCTGTAAAAGAACTGTTTTGATGCTACGTAATGAGAGACGTAAAAAGAATAAAAGAATAATCTAAGAAACTGTCTATATAGGGAAGATAATAAATACTGCTAAAAAGGCTAGAGAGAATCATCCATGGCTTGTTCTAGGGATCAAGCTTACTTAATATTTTTGCTTTATTGACGACCTTGGACAAGTAATAAAAATGTGCTGATGACACATGATTGCTAAGACATTGCCTGCATGCCAGAATATCAATGTACTTAATGCATGGTATGATGCTAAAAGACTGAAAATTAGAAATGGAATGAAATGTAATAATACAAAGTAGATCATGAACTTAAGGATTAATTACAAGAGTACTGTGTATCAATTAGGCTAAGTTGAAAAACTATAAGAGGATGACCTTAATTTATTCATCATGGGATATTTGTGAATAATGATTGTGATTCTATTTTAAAATTGCTCTGTAAAGCTTTATGTTTCTGGTTTGTACTGCAGAATTCAGAAGGAAACAAATACAGAGAACTATATATCCTACAGGGTTAAGAGTAGGGAATATCGTATGTTACAAGAGGAGGACAACAGAGGGATTAGTTTGACACAGGTAGGCAATATCTTTAATGTGAGCGAGCACAGTCATACATCAGTACAGAGGAACATGAAGAAGAAAAAATACTGGTCAGCATAGGAATATGAGTTGAACATGTGAATTTAGGATTGATAGTAGAGGAAATTTTGACTGTTAGTAAATTCATGGAACAGCACACTAGTGGGACTTTTCAAAACAAGAAAACATGATTAAACAGTTATAAAAGAGGTTTAAATAGAAGGATTGCTTTTTATATCAGGGGACACAGCATAGTTTATTAGGAAGGGTCCTGGGCCCTCGAGAATTTCTACCTTTTTTTAAAAGAAAGGAAATCCATGCAACTATTTCAGAACTGAATTTTGTACCTTTTAAAATAGATATAAGACCCATTATGCAGCATCACTGCATCCTTACACAGTGCTTGTAGTGGACGCCAATTCAAATGCTCACAAAAATTATGTGACATATAAAAAGAGAGATAAAAAGAGTAGAGCAGTAACTCAGTGGTTCACAGATATTGCAACTCATAGGAAATTCTTTCCTACACTCCTCCCCATCTTTTGCAGTTTGACTTATATTCTTGATCTTACTATTAAACCACAGATTATAGCACAACAAAACACATTTTTTCTAAAAGCTGTGGGGCTTTTCAGGTTGGTTTTCTTGTGTGTGTCTCTGTTTTTATATTTTGTATAAAAAAAATCCTTGAGAAATTCACTTGTTTTAATTGGAGGATACCACTTTGTGAACTTAGCTATGCAATAAATATAATTCTTGGATTAAACACTAGAAATTTGCTTCACTTTCCTAAATACAACCCACATACTTATCGTTGTCCAGAGGAACATAGTTCCTTATCTATCAGATTGTTAGAGTCAGGTAGGAAAAAGCATGACTCAGAATCATGACTATACACACCCTGCTGTCCAAACAGCTGAACAATGAACTACAACTTTCACATTCTGAGGTGGTTTAAATTTCTCCTATCTTTCACTTGTGAGCTATGGTGTATTAGTAAGTCACTTAATGACTCAAATGTGTCCATAAATGTTATACTGGAAAAAAAAGGGCCACATTCTAATATACTTTTAAGTAGAATTCAAAGAAAAATTTTCATAATAGGGCACAGTCACTTGGATAGAATCCAAGTGGCTTTGGGTCCAGTCTTCCTTGTCCTACTTAAACAAAACTTCACCTAAAGTTAGTCGCTTGGATCACTCTTTGTGTTTACAAGTACTATACATTACTCTATATATGTAATGGCTTCGATTTTTGTTAGTGATGTTTTTTTAACCAAAGCTGATTTGTTTTTTTCCTTACCTGACATATTCCTCATCAGTGGGGTGGTGGAGTATATGAGAAATATTGGTATAATAGAGGCAAAAGTATATTTCCATTTCAATGAAAAATGACATGTGCCAGCTATGAACATAGATAGAAATAAAATATATTCTCCCACCACAAAGTTTTTCGTATTTACTACCTATTTGATTCAACCTAATCTAAAGCTCAATGTACTGCTAAATCAATCATTGTTGAGATTACTTTGTGAGCGCAAAATGCATACATAGTATTTTTACAGCTCGAATTTTGTTCACAGTGCTGATAGAAGAAAAACTGTCAATGTTACCCAATATTTCCCTGTTTTTATATTATTGTCCTAAATATGCACATTATATTAGAAGCTACCACTGTAGTCCATGTGATATAAGAAATGAGGATATATATACCTGTTATAAAAATTAAATAGAATAAACAGTTGGAAGAAACTTAAATTGTGTATTGATTATTCTTGGAAATGTATTCGTTTATATACATGTATATGGAATTTTATCTTGAACTTCAGATATTTTATTATCTTACCTTAAATAAATTCAGGTTAGTAGTATTTGCCAACATTTATTTTCACATTTAAAGTGGAAATTTAATTCACTGCTATCTTCCTCCTTAAACTGCCATTTAACAGTGTGGGAAAAAAATAAAAAAAAACCAACAAAATCCTTCAAGTCTTCCTTACTGCTAAGAAGGCTTCAAACCTACCTTGGGGTGGGGAAGGGAAAACGAATTCAAGAAGCAGAGACACAAGTATTTTCTTATAGGACAATCCAAGGTCCAGATCTAAGTACTTATATATTTAGTAGAAATATTTTAATAATGGAAACTCTTACAGAAAGGCTTTGTCTGTTTGATTGGTTGGTTTTGTTCTGGTAAAAAGGGAAAGGAAAGGGAGGGAAGAAGAGGAGATGAGGGGAGAGGAGAGGAGAGGAAGGGAAAGAGGAAAAATGAACAAGGAAATGAAAAAGAAGAAGAAGGGAAAAGAGTGGAAAAAATAAGGCAAGGCAAGGCAAGTTCCCAAATATTCACATTAATTCTTAATTTGTCCTTCCTATATAAACAATAAATTGAACAAGACAGATTGGAGGATTACTGGAAAAATCTCTTTAGAGATGTAAATCAACACACTTATTTGCATCTGACAATGTCCTGGAGAAACTTGTGAAGAATTGTGAAGATGTGTAGACAGGCTTGACTGGAATTGTGAAGGGTTTTTTTAAATGTCACAAGATACACACATTATAATGGCAAGTTCAGACCTAAGCAGTTTTGAAAATCCTAATAGACAGATTCTCTATGTTTTGATATTAGACAGTTGACCAGCTAGTATCAAATCCTGATTATAGCATACCAATTAAACTCAGGCTTCTGGCTAAATATATTAAAAAAATATTTGGAAATAATGTGCTATAGTGTTATTGAAAACAAAGAAAAATAATACAGGAATGTCTGAAGTTTGAATTGGCAATATTATGTGGAAAAAGATGATTAAAGTTAAAGCTCTGCAAACAGCTCAGTACATAATTCATAGCATTGTGGTATTTGCCTGGCTTAATACTTATACACATACTTGGGATTACATTCAAATGTTGTCTACCTTTTGGCCAAATATAGGCCAAAAAGCCAGTAGTATCATGATATCTACATTTGACTTGGAAATATGTGAAGATTTGACTTTTTAGGTTTGGATGGGCTCCATCAGCATCCAATATGAAGGAATTTTCCTAATATTGCATACTCCCGTAGAGAAGAAATACAGGAAAGGGTATTGAAGACCCTTACAAAGAAAATTGCAGCACAGCACAAAGTTTTCTTTAAAACAGACAGATTATATAATCTCTGCAGGAATAGCTCCTTAGAAATAAAAATAATTACACTAATAATGTTAGGGAGACCAGAAGTGTTCAGTGCGTGCCTACAGGGAATCAGATAGATAGAAGTATTCAGGTAGGTTTTGTGACTGACAAGAGAATGTTTAGGATAAAACCATAGAAAAAAGTTGGATTATTGGAACTGAATTGCAGAGCCAATTTAGATGGACTATGAGGCTTTAAGACAAAGACTTTCCATGTAGAAGCAAGAGGAAAGATAGAGGTAAAATATGCATTGGAAATTGAACTTTGCATTTCATCATGTAAGACGAGGAGTATATTTTCAGACAGAATCGAAGTATTTGATGATATACTAGTCTGAGAGCAGGATGATATCATGGCAAAGCTAACAGAATCCTGGCTTTCATCAGGAACAGTGTAGTCAGCTGCAGAAGGAAGTGATCGTCCGTCCCCTTGTACTTGGCACTGCTGAGCATGCATCTCAAACGCTCTGGTTGGTTTTGGGCCCTTCACTACTAGAAAGACACCGAGCTGCTGGAGTGCGTGCAAAGAAGGACAATAAAGTTGGTGAAGGGCCTTGAACACAAGTCTTATGAGGAGCAGCTGAGGAAACCAGTGTTGTTCAGTCTGGAGAAAAGGAGATCTTAAGGTTCTGTACAACTATGTGAAAGGAAGCTGTGGTGAATTGGATGTTGGTCTCTTATCCTAAGTAACAAGTGATAAGACAAGAGGAAGTTGTTCCAAGGGAGTTTTAGATTGAATATTAGGAAATATTACTTCACTGAAAGGATACCAAACATTAGAACAGGCTACCCAGGGAAACCACTGAGTCCTGTCGGAGGAGGTATATTTATCAGACATGTAGACATGGCACTTAAGGACATGGCTTAAGGGTAAACTTGTTAGTGTTAGATTCACAGTTGGACTCGATGATCTTAAAGGTCTTTTCCAACCAAAACTGTTCTGAGATTCTATGATTCTATGAATAAAAAAAAATAAAAAAGAAAAAAAGTTGAGGCAAGAGCTGTATTTTTGTAAGGTGATTTCAACTGAACAAAACCAGGAATATTCAAACCTGCTAAGAATAAAGAAAAAAAAAAATGTATTTCAGTTGATTGGTACTTAGGTGGTTGAATGCAAAAGTATTGACTGAGACAACAGAAATCTTTGATGATTTAGAACATTATAATGGGGTAAAAAGAATATACAGAGTAATATTTTGGAAAGATCACGGTTCTGAGCACAAGTCCTTCTCTAAATAATGAGAAAAGAGAGGCAATTGTATTGAAATACACCAGAAATAAATTGCCACATGTGTCTAATGGCTGGGATTTAAGCACCTCTTCATGATGAAACTACACATTATAAGAGGTGCGATTCCTGTTCTTTACGATACAGTCCATCCATGTTGATTTTTGATTCTCCTTTACTAATGTGATGGTCTTTGAATGTTCTTCTCCCCAAACATACAAGTAAATATTTTCTCAGGAATGTTGAATGAGCTGAGGAAAGAATATACACACGGGAGGCACAAAAGGTAACTGCGCGTAAGTATTTATTTTTGAAAAGCTAACGTAATCAGAAGTTAGACATTTAGGAAGGCAAATTATATAGTAATAATGAGTAAGTTATTAAGTAGTTTTATAAATTCATCTAGGTTATAATCTGTTTTCTGTCAAGGGGGAAGAAATAGTTTTCATGATTTGGTTTTAGAACGTAACTGGCCCCAAATATACATATTATTTTATAGTTCTACTGACTTTTGTGACACTACAGTTGACACCTAAATCTTATTAGAATTTAATTTACAGTATTTAATAAAAATACTATATATAGTCAAATTAAGAAACAGATTTTTTTTTCCATTTTATGTTATTTCTATGCTGGAAGCACACTTCCAAATTTATACATCTGATTTATTGTATTTTTTTAAGTATTTTAAAGCCATTTCCCCCATAGTATTGTCAAGCTAAACATTTGTACATGGCATGTCACAACACAGAACTGACAGCTCAGCACAAATGCTTTCTGCACTTAAAGCAATATATCTAGGCATGTCAAACATTCTTTAAAATAATTGCAGTACTCAGAGTACTTCATTGATCACTTAGCTTGAACTATCTAGCTTGGTTTGTCATGAGATTAAAATTTTCAGTGGATGTCTCAAAGATTAAGCAGTTAAGTTTTTGAAAACAATTGAACAGAAAAAGATGGGGCAAGTTTGCAGTGCTAGTTTATCTTTTATAAGATACTCACACAGGCAATATGTATGACAAGCCCCCCAGCTGATGGAAACTCTTAGGTGGTGCTTTTGTCATATTGAACTTCAGACCATTGACTGCAAGACAGGGAACACAGGAAATCAGGTTTATTGTCATTCTGCTATTTTAAAATTAATCTAATCTGTAAGCTTGCAGTGGATACCCGTAGTAGTTTGAAATGTACCTTGAGTGTGTACCATGTCTTATGCAAGCGTAGTATGATGACTAAATGCACATTACATGCTACCTGATATTTCTATTGTTCGTGTCCCATGGCTCTATCAACCACAGACATTTGTGGCTGCTCTCACAGTTTGTTGTTACTTCTTTTGCCAAGGTCTTACTGCTTGTCATTTGTATTAAGAGCGTTTAGATTTTGTTTACTGTAATCTTCCCATTTTTCCTGTTTGGCACACAGCTGAATGTCATAAACATAGCCTTCTGAGAGATTTTTATGCAAGCTGTATCCATCACCTGACTGCACATCTTACATATTCAAATCGTTGGGATTCTTTTTATACATATATTTATTATATAGTCTTGGCTTTATATTTGGCTGAACGCCCAACAGAAAGTACTTAAACTAGTATGCGTTTTTGTCTATTCCTGTCTATTCTGTTTGATGAGTAAGCTGATATAACAGTTGGAGTTTTATAGGCTATAGTGAGGAAATAGATGCCACAACTATGCTTATGTTCCATATTGTCACTCTTTTTAAAGATTGGCCATAATATTATCTACTTTTATTTCTTTGGATTTTTTTCAAACCTCTTATCCAACAGGATAATTTGGTAACATCTTTGTGTTAGTGTATCCCCACCTGTTTTTAATGCTTTAGAGAAAATTTTGCCAGCTTTCTGCTTTGTTGTTCCTGAATGTTCTTGTTGCTCCTTGATTTTTCTTTCACAAGTGTCAGCTGTGTGAAAAGGTGTTTGTTCATCTTTTCTGCCATGATCATTTAAAGAAATGTATCAGATAGCCATAATTCAAAGTGTCAGTTTTTTGATTTCTCAGGCAGAATAAACTCACAAAAATGAAAGGCCACTTCTGTTAAGGACAATAAGAAGAGTTTTTATAAATATATCAATGGCAGAAAGAAGGGCGGCAGCGACCTCCACTCCTTGTTGGATGTGGAGGGAAATATAGTAACCAGAGATGCAGAGAAGGCTGAGGTACTTAATGCTTTCTTTGCCTCAATTTTTAACAACAAGGATGTCAGCTCGCTTGACAGTTGGCCCTCTGAAGTGGTTGATGGGGGCAGGGTGAAATATGGCCCTCCTGCAATCCATGAGGAGGAGGTTAGAGACCTGCTGAGCCGCTTGGACCCTCATAAGTCTATGGGGCCGGATGGGATCCATCCTAGGGTGCTGAGAGAGCTGGCGGATGAGCTTGCTAAGCCGCTCTCCATCATCTTTCAGCGGTCCTGGCTCTCTGGAGAGGTCCCGGAAGACTGGAAGTTGGCCAATGTGACGCCCATCCACAAGAAGGGCCGTAAGGATGATCCAGGTAATTACAGACCTGTCAGCCTGACCTCGGTCCCAGGTAAAATCATGGAGAAGATAATCCTGGGTGAAATCATGCACCACCTGCAGAACGGTCAAGAAATCAGGCCCAGCCAGCATGGATTTAGGAGGGGTAGGTCCTGCCTGACCAACCTGATCTCCTTTTACGATCATGTGACTCGCCTGGTGGATGAGAGGAAGGCTGTGGATGTGGTATACTTGGACTTCAGTAAGGCCTTTGACACGGTCCCCCACAGTAGACTCCTAGGGAAGCTGGCAGCTCGTGGCCTAGATGGGAGCACTTTGTGCTGGGTTAGGAATTGGCTGGATGGCCGAGCCCAAAGAGTGATGGTAAATGGTGTTTCATCCAGTTGGCGGCCGGTCACCAGTGGTGTCCCCCAGGGATCGGTATTGGGTCCCGTCCTGTTTAATATCTTTATTGACGATTTGGATGAGGGGATTGAGTCCATCATCAGCAAATTTGCAGATGATACCAAGCTGGGAGGAAGAGTTGATCTGCTAGAGGGTAGGATGGCCCTACAGAGGGACCTGGACAGATTGGAGAGCTGGGCCGATTCTAATGGGATGATGTTTAATAAGTCCAAATGTCGGGTACTTCATTTTGGACACAACAATCCCATGCAGAGCTACAGACTGGGGACAGAGTGGCTAGAGAGTAGTCAGGTAGAAAAGGACCTGGGAGTGCTGGTGGACAGGAAGCTCAACATGAGCCAGCAGTGTGCCCAGGTGGCCAAGAAGGCCAATGGAATCCTGGCCTGCATCAGGAATAGTGTAGTAAGCAGGACCAGAGAAGTTATTGTCCCCCTGTACTCGGCACTGGTCAGGCCTCACCTTGAATATTGTGTCCAGTTCTGGGCCCCTCAGTATGGGAAAGATGTTAGGATACTGGAATGTGTTCAGAGGAGGGCAACGAAGATGGTGAGGGGGCTGGAGCATAAGCCCTATGAGGAGCGACTGAGGGAATTGGGGCTGTTTAGCCTGGAGAAGAGGAGGCTCAGGGGAGACCTGATTGCTCTCTACAACTACCTAAAAGGAGGTTGTAGTCGGGCAGGGGTTGGTCTCTTCTCTCAGGTGACCAGTGGCAGAACCAGAGGGCATGGACTTAAGCTTCGTCAGGGAAAGTTTAGACTTGATGTGAGGAAAAAATTCTTCACTGAAAGGGTGATTGGCCATTGGAATGGGCTGCCCAGGGAGGTGGTGGAGTCACCTACCCTGGAGGTGTTTAAAGGGAGACTGGATGAGGCACTGAGTGCCATGGTCTAGATGATGGTTGGTGTTAGTGTTAGGTTATAGGTTGGACTTGATGATCTCAGAGGTCCTTTCCAACCTTATGATAGTGTGATACTGTGATACTGTGATCTAAAGGTTTGAATCAACAAGTAAAGCCTAGAACTGAAGAGACTGTTATGGCTGGGGGCTGTCAAAGGTTTCATAAAGATTCCCAGATTTACATCATCTCTGGAAGTTAGGTTGCCATTTATGGTTTCTGATCAGGCAACAAACTTTTGATTATTGAGCTCTAGTTCTTGAGTTATACAGATGTCCGTGTCACTTCATCTTCTCTGATCCCTTGGAAATCTGGAAATGCCCATGAAGTTTAAAAAATTTCAAATAACTTTGGCTTTGAAGTAAACACTTTTCCTTTTATCATTCTATGGATAGGAGGAAGGTAAACAATAACCTTCTTGTATTTGCACTCTTACTCTATTTTGAAAAGCCTTCCAGAACCTCTACTGGTGACACTGCTGAAATAAGAAATGGAATACGCTTGCAGGGGAAAAAATAATATTTCCTGCTAGCAGTCATGTATTTCAAAATGAGAATATAATATCAGATGATTAAAATCTGATTTGAAAACTGAGGCTTTTACAAGGACTGGTCAGTAGTACAGATAAAAAAGTGAATCAGTATATACTACCACTTTAAATGATAATTGTCTTTTCTTGTTTCCTGAGGCCAGAATTCCAGTCTACTACAGCAACACATATCTGGATAACTTCCTAGCAGAGAAGTCCAAGCTAGTTTCTTGACATTTAAGAGTGTATTTAAATGAGGGAGTTTGAGAACATTTCTCCATCATAATTTGGGCTATGTGCATGCTGACCACGTTCTGAATGTATATTGAGGTGAGACGAGTGCTTGGGATGTCATCTCTGTCTTTCTATGCCTTGTGTTCTGCTTGGATGTGTTTAAACACAGCAGGTACCACTGCATGTTGCACCATCTCCCAAGGCTGGAGTGAACTTTCAACAGACTGCAGAGTCTGTTAGAAAAAAACAAAACCAAACAGAAACTGTGATAGTTTTTGAAACAACCAACATCCCTCATGATTAGTGGTTATTCCATAAGCATTATTGCATTTTCTGCACTCCATTTTTAAAACAGGGTAATTGCCACTAACAGTAGGAAAATAACCAAGTAACATAGACTTGGGGGGATATATTTTCTAAGTGTAGATTGAGACTTTTTAAAAGGACCCAAAGAAGTTAGCTATTCCCTGGCATGAAATAACTTATGATCACCCTATATACTTATGAAAGTCCCACTTCATACGAAGAAAGAAAAACTCTATGTTGTTTCATGTTTATGTAAAAAATCAGTGAAATTTTATATCTTTATTGAATATCAGACTTTCTGATATACGAAGATTTTTAATAGTAATTATCGGGTAATTAAGGATTTATTTTTAACATTTATACATAAATTTTTATGTATGAAAATAATATCTACCTACAAGAATGGCATTTGTAAGCAAATCCCTCAAAATCTAAAGCATATATTTTTGGAACTTTTGTTTTGTGTCAGGTACTTATGGCTAGAAGGCTAAGTACTCACATAGTGTGCAAAGAAGTCTCTTTGGGGTATACTGAGGAACTGGGAATGATTTTCAAAAGTAGTTAAATTATAGATGACTTAATTTTTAATTTATTTGTATATAGATATTTGGACATTGGCAAGTGCTATAATTCAAAATGTTAAATTAACGTAACTTGGATATTTATTGATAAAATCTCTACTTTCTAAATTCAACAAGCATATTCAGATTTTAAATGAATGTGGTTATTCCCTATCATTTTTTTTATTAATTATAGAGGAATTTTACCTAAATGGTCACAAAATAAAAAGAATAAGAATCATAATAAAAAATAAAGAATAAGAAAGAAATAAGGATATGTATTTTTTGTATGTTTGTACACTTTATCTGACATTGCGTGAAGTTAAGTAGTTTATTTTCTTAGAAAAAAGAAACCCTGTGAGCATTTTATAACAAAAATAGATATTAAAGTTAGATTAATTCTTATAAATCACGCTTAGTGAGGTTCTGAAATAAATTTAATCAACAAAAAAGGAGGGAGCTTGCATGAATTAGTTTTCTTTTAAATCCAGCTGATTGATTTAAGAACTGTCACAGCAAAACCATTATTCCATCACACAAAATGATATTTTGTCTACCTTGATTCCATTTGTGAGGAAGTGAATAACAGTGGGAGGTATATCTGTTGTCTATACATACAACTGTCATTCAATCGGTTGTTTTAATCACACTGTACATTTTTAATTATTTATATATGCTTTAATCTTCCACTACTACAATGTAAAAGAAGCAGATGTAAAAGCTTTTGTTGTAAATGGCAGATCTCCACATTGTTAGATAGTCAGTTTTCCTTTCTCCCCACCTTCAGATTGTCGAAAATGTTGAAGCATAAATGAAACCTTCAGCTCATTTGTGCTGGTTATGTGATTTATAGACTCATTTAACATGTATGATTTAGTTGTATTTGCTGAAAGATCCCCACCCTAGCCCAAAGACATTACTGTCAGCTTAAAACTCTGGCAGTATATAAACTACATGGATATAGTCACAACTTGCTGTTCAAGACCTTATTAATCCTCAAGCTATTTGAATTTAAAAGCTGCTTTTGACATGGAATCCAATGTAAATCTTCAATCTCTGAATTTCTACTGACACATCAGGGTGACATTTTGATTTTTTGTTTTAAGGAAGACTCTCTGTTCTTGATTAATCTCATTACCTGTTGTGCAGGCATTATTTTGTCTCATACCAAATATGTAGCTTACCACAAATTATTGTGTCCTTGTTCTGCCGAAGTCATCATCCATAAGGGATTATCCTAGAGAATCAATATCAAAATAGGAACAAGATTACCATAATTTTAGAGCTGGCATCTTGAAAGCCTCAGGGGTCTTTTGTATTAAGCCTTTTTGTTTTACAAAGCTACCAGTGTGAAGTTACGAATTACATTAACAATTTGTATCCCTTGCAAAATAAAAAATCACTTGACTGTTTTCAGAGTAAACTTGTTGCATTGCAGCAATACTGACTTCTTTCTTTCTTATTGCACATATTCTTTTTCATTTCCTGAAAAATAAAAGGAAAACAATGTAAAGCCATTTAAGAAATAAAACAAATCTTTTCTAAAAACCTGTAGAAAATAACATGCTTCAGAAATAACCCCTATAGCATCTTACCTTTTCCTCCACCCCTCCTCAGCAATATATATGTATGCATATACCTTTAAGCACATCATTAATCCCAGATGCTTCAGTAGATTTATTTTTTTATTTTATATTATTTTAAAGATTTTTCCTGAACTGGAGCAACAGAATGATAAGACAATTTTCTTCAATGAAAACAGATACTTGATTTTGTAACTGGAATGCACAGGGGACTCGAAAGTGCTTAATCTTTTGTATTTCTTGTAGTCATGCAGTGTTATATATGATGATGAAACACAGATTCTTATTAAATTAATAATATAAAGGTGTAGCAAGATGAGTGTTTTGTCCATAAGACAACAAGAGACACAAACAAAACCCCCAAAAGATAACCAAAACTATCTAGGAAGAGGAAGTTAGAAAAAGAAAGGTTAAAAATAGGACAACACATGTGTCAGAGTCCTGTTACAGAAGACACTGATATGATTTATTTCTGATGGATTGTGGTGAGTTGTCCTTAGCTGGATGTCAGGTGTCAACTAAGCCACCCTGTCACTTCCCCTCCTCAACTGGACAGAAGAGAAAAAATAGAAGGAGGTGTTCGTTGATCAAAATAAGCATAGGGAGGCGTCACTCACCAATTATTCTTGTGGGCAAACCAGACTCAACTTGGGGAAATTAATTTATTGCCAATCAAATCAGAGTAGGGTAATGAGAAATAAACAAAAATAATCTTGCAACAATTTCAGCCCAACCTCCCTCCTTCCTGGGATTGACTACACTCCCAAATTCTCTGTGTCCTCACCCCAAGCTGTACAAGGGGATGGAGAATGGGAGTTGTGGTCAATTCATCACGGTTTGTATCACCACTCCTTCCTCCTCACACTCTTCTCCAGCTCCAGTATGGGATCTCACCCATGGGAGACAGTCCTCCATGAACTTCTTCACCATAGGTCCTTCCTGTAGTTCACAGTTCTTTAAGAACTGCTTGGGCCTTTCCATGGAGTGCAGTCCTGCAGAAACAGATTACTCCAGTGTGTATACTCCATGTGGTCACAAATCTGCTATGGCTTGGACTCCTCTTTCCATGGGGTCACAGGTCCTACTAAGAGCCTGCTCCAGTGAGGCCCTTCCATGGGATCACAGTCTCCTCTGGTCACAGCCATTTATTCTAGTTTGGTGGCCTCCACAGTTTGCAGGTGGATATTTGCTCCAACGTTAACATCTTTGGGCTCCAAGGGAGACAACATGCATCATCAAGGTCTTCACTATGGTCCACAAGGGAATCTCTTCTCCAGCACCTGGAGGACTTCTTCAATTACCTTGGTCTCTGCAGGGTTGCTTCTCTCACATGTTCTCACTTTTCCCAGCAGCCATGCAGTGCCTTTTCTCCCCTTTTAAATATGTTATCATGGAGGCACATACAATGAGGCTGACAGGCCCAGATTTGGTCAGTAATGGATCCACTTTGGAGCTGGCTGGCACTGTTTCTGTCTGATATGGGGGCTGCTTCTGGTGTCTTTTCACAGAAACCACCCCTGCAGTCCCTCCAATACCAAAACCTTGCCACCCAAAACACGTATAAAACTGTATGACAGCATATGTTGCCAATGTGTAGATGTCCAGTAACAAATTCAAGTGCAGTTTTGAAGTTGACTGTCACGCAACTCAGTGAAGGATGTGAGGCTTCAAAGTTGTTAGAGGATCCCTCTTTCTTCAGGTTGCTGCCATGAGAGGCATAGTTTTCAGTCATATGAAGACCTGAATTTGAGCTCAGATGATCAAGACCCACTACCTCAAGAGATAGCAGCATATGAAAGCTGAGTTGTGAAGTGTTATCCAGTCAATTGCTTCTCAAACAGTACCCAGCCTCCTATCTCTGTTCTTTCTCTGATGTATTTGTTTTATTTCAGCTATCCCTCAGAACTGGTAAATGACATTACATCTGCTTTTGCAATAGAGACAAATGGATTACCACACAGGAATATGTGCAGCTATCTAATAGGAACAATGTGATTACTGGTAATGTAATGATTCACATGCTATCCTTCAGCAGCTGCTTTCCAGAAAGCAAAATCAAAATATATCATTGCTGCTCATAAATGAAGCATAGAGAATAAGATGGTAAGTTTTTCAGCATTTAATTTTATAAGAACTGACTAAACTGTGAGAAGACTAAATTAGTTATAGTTCTTAACTTATGCAGAAGATGTGCAAGAGTGACAGTGAGGGAAGAAGAAAAAGAGAGTTAATTTTACAGCCAACAACCATTGCTGTCTTGTCTGAAGAAGGAAGAAAACAAATAAATAGAGAGTGTCTTTGTTTACCAGAAGAAACAATCACTTTTCCTCCTGCTATACAAATATCATGCAGTGGCTGAACCAGCAAGAATATCTTCTCACAATCTAAATGTTTCTTTTACATCTGCAGAGTTTATGAATGTTGCAGGGCCTGCAGTGTCCACTATACTGTAAGGGTGAGTCTGACATCTATGCTTGTCCTCTGTGTGCTGTGCAGAAATGTGTGTCCAACTGCTTAATAGGGTCAATATTTCGGGAATAAAGACATTTTGAATTCAGATGCACAGGCAATGAGTTTGGTTGTCATGGTATTCTCTGCCACTGACCAAAAACCTCCTTTGTCTCATTCTTTCAAAAGTAAACATAACTTTGTAAAGGTTTCAAAATCCTCTATGTTAAAAAAAAATTAGGGTATTTAAAAAGTATTTACAAAATGATAACTGTTTGCATCCACTTCATATAAAGAATATATGGTAAAGTCATTAAAAGACTATCCTATTTTTCTTGATTATATGTAATCAATCTATAATTTAAACAAGCTTATGTTTTGTTTCCAAGTACCTAAATTGTGATAGTTTTGAGATACATATTCTGCATATGAAAATGTATAGGTATCGTTTTGATGAAAAAGCTGTCTAGCTTTTCTGCCACATATTAAAAGCAACTACCTATTAAAATTTCAAACTTCTGTGCAGCTAATCCTTCTTCAGAAGTCATTCGAGATTAACAAATAAATAAGCCGGATTTAAAGTTATCTGACACCATGTCATTAACTTGCCGGACCTGAAACTTCGTGAGAGCCAGCTTTTTCAAGGATGATCTTTTAATAAATGTAATTATTCTCTTATTTATTTATTAAATTACAGATTTTTTAGAGAGTGACTTGGCAACAATACTGGAAATTGTAATTCCCTGAAAAATATTTGTAAAATAAAATTCCAGTTAAATTTTACAACATGAATAATTCAGCTGTTGATGAAAAGCAGCGTGTTTTATTTTCTGGAAAGTAAATCTGGGGATACAGAGGCTTGGAGAAGTAGCCTGGTTGTTCTGAAAATGATGGCAAAATTATTTCTGGATTCAGTAAAGATTGAAGATTTACCATATGCTGAAATCTTCCTGTGGTGCCTTAGACCTCTTCACTGTAGTCAGCTTCCCGGTCCATCAGGCAGACATGACAATACATTTTTTGTAAGGAGATATTTAATTTTCTGTTGAAAATTGTTATATAAATGTACTATATTAATTAATAATTGTTTAATTGCAAACTGATTCAATATACCTACTGAATAAATTGTTGTTGATTTTACGCAGAATTTTCTCTGCAAACTCAAACCACATCAGTTGTGGAAAATCACAACAACCATGGACGGTTTTGGGATGTAAAACACTGTGAAAGGAGAAGCAGATGTACCCTCTGAATCAGCTATAGCTGCATGTATATCAGTAAGTATGCTGAAGGAGGAATGTGTTACTGACTCAGTAGTGAAAGCAGTGTTTGTTGTTGTTGTTGGGTATATTTCTCTTATTAATTTATATAATCCTTTAAGATAGCATATGATGTGTTTCTTTCATTTAATTTTCTTCCCATTGATTATTCAGCAAGTCATTATCTTCTCTCTTTTCCCAATGTTTTCCATAAATTTAGTGAGTTTTCTGTAAATGCAAAATGATAGATGAGTATGCATGTTTTTCTTAGACACTCCACCTACCTAAAACTTGAAACTCTAGATTAGACCCATTTGCTTCTCTGGTTTTACTTGAAGACACACATTTCAATCCAAAACACTAGACCTTTTAAGAGACCAGCTTTAGGGGTTTCTATTCTGCAAAATTCAGGTCTGAGCCATAACCTTAAGTTTAAATTGTAGTTTAATTCCTCATTGCATTTCACTGCCTGAAATGCATAGAGCTTCTGTCATGATTAAACTGAAGTAAAAGACTAAAGTGAGCTTCAGGTTAGCCATTATTATTCTTAGTTAAGATAAGTGTTCAGATGAGGAGTATGAAATTCCCTTCTGTCATATACCAAAAAAAATTATGGGGTGGTCCAAGCTTACTGTGCTATGTATGAGGGAAGAACTCCAGTAAAATATGTAGTGTCCATTTCTGGTAGGACTTGAAGTATTCACAGACATGTTGACATTTTAAAACTTTCTTATTTAGGAAGAGAATTTTGTCACCCCTACTGTGGTTCATAACAAATTTTTCCAGTCTCTATTAAGTCATTTAAGACTTTTTTTTTTAGTAAGCTATTCCTATGTCTATCTTCAAAGATTAATCTTATTTCACAATAGAAAACTGACTGCATTATCTTGCATTGATCAACAGGATATTCTGGTTTCTGGAGTGGAAGGTACTGACTCTTGAGAAGCTTTCACCTGAGAGTATGAAATCATATTATTCTCATAATGCAGCAATTCATATTACTGCTCCTTGGCAAGATGGTAGCAGGTAACAAAAGCTCTACAGTAAAAGCTGATATAAGATATTTCTTTGAATATTTGAGGAGATAGGCAATTTTCTAAAGTACCATTTTAATATTTTCTTTTACTATTGGGACATATATTAGCATTTTGGTAGGCAATTTAGCTGCTATGCTCTGTGCGGAAGCAAATATTTATTATAGCTGCTGCTTATCCAACAACTGGAATTTGTGACAATACTAATTTGTTCATGTTTAAAAACATGCTTCTGAGTCTGTTTGTTCTTGTTACGTTCCTTTAAATCACTAGCAAGTCCCTTGCCATTTTAAGACTTTTCCTGCAGTGAGGTAAACATGGATGAAGCAAGACATGCAATGAAACTAGCAAATGTATTTGAGCTTCTGGTGTTGCAGTAACAGTTTGAGCAGAACTCAAGTTGCAGATGTTATCTACATACCCAACATGTATTCACCTCAGCATGACCCAGACACTGTTATTTTCATTTGTAGGAGAACATGTCAACCTACTCTTTAGAAAACCTTCAAGTTTCAGTACAGCCTGAGAAAGAACAAACTATTTCAAAAAATTGAATTCAACCCCTTGAAATACTAATACCAGAACCTTATCAGAAAAGGAAAGGATGTCATTCTTCCTATGGTTTTAAATACGTTTGTGCCGATCTGTCCTTTGAGTCAATGCGATGATGGCACTTACGTATAATTACTCTGTAAATGATGAGGAAGAGATTTTAGAAGTCTTAAAAAAATGAATAAAGACCTGATTATACATGCAAATATTGCATCCGTCTATCACAAGAAAACATTACTAAATAGAAAAATATTTATGTTTCAAAATAATTTTGAAGGTTGAATAATGGAACAATTATTCTTTACACTAGCTAAGAGAACAAGACTAAGATAGACAGCAACATGGGCATTGTCTGTGTGGCAAGAAGGAAACTTGTGGATAAGCATGTGCTCAGGACTCCACAAACCTAACACTGCTTTACCCTTTGTTTCCAGCAGGAAAATAAGGAAAATGTTAGCATAGACAAAATTTCTTCCTCAAACACGACAGGACAGATTTTTCTTCACAGACTTTGATTTTATTAAAGTCCAGTGTACAGCCTTTGATGCACTGTGGAGTTATGTGCCAGGTGTATGTTAATCATGATGGAGAAGAGTATGGGATGCAAGGTCACTGCTGCTGGTCAATGTGCCTTTTGGTGTGGTCTTGACTACTTTTGCAAATGCAAGCATTATGTAGAACACTATGTTCACAAACCTACAAGCTAGACCCATCATGTAGGCATATCACAGAAGATGAATGCATGACTGTGAATGGAAAAGAATGGCACCACAGAGCTGTCAATACTTGGTGGCAAGGAACCACAAGTGAAAGGTGGAATGAATAGACACTGTATTAACTGTGAGAAATTTCAGATGCCTGTCCTAATAAAAGGACTTTACTTTGAGACCAGGGACATGACACACATAAGCTTGGGTCTGGGTGCAGCTAAAGTAAGGAGCTGTCGTAAAAGATGTGGAATAGTAGGAAATTACGAAATGACTACAGATGGTCTATCTACTTTACCTGCTCCTGAGCCCCGGAAAAATAACAATGTAGAAGTGGCCACTGATGTTTCTTCCTTAGAAAGAAGTGGAGCAAATATTGCAAAACTTGCTGCTGTTGTAAGGGCAAGGAGGATAAGGGCAGCTAGTGTTGTCTTGCAGCAGCTACAGTACCAAACCTATTTACTAATTGCTTTCTGAGGATGACTGAGTCAACTTGTTTCTGTCTCATCCATGTGACTTCATCTCCTCCTCCTCCTCATGGCTAGCTTCACTGCATCCCATATCAATACCGTAATTTTTCCTTTAAAAAAACCCCAAACACACATATGAATATCATGTGTTGTATGGTGATGGTCGATTAAAATATACTTGTCAGATATTTGAGACTTAGTTCTATACTGTACTCATCCTGTCAAAACCGTATACAAAGGAAAACCATGGTAAGCAGCTAGAAGGCATGGCTTGTGAAAAATAGAACAGGTGATAAACTGAACGACCTGTCCATGAGCTTCCTTTCATGGAGAGCAGCTCTTTTCACGCCTCTGAGAAGGTTCATCCTGACCCCAAAGTGTCCATTCCTTCCATGAGCCAGGCTCTGAGCAGAAGCTGTGTTGTGCAGGGGCAGGACAGTGCATGGGCAGTGGAAGCACACAGCTACCTGTCTCTGTACATAGAGTTGTAGTCATAGCCACCTATGGAGCAGTCATGACACTTGTCTTTCCTGTCAAGAATTTTGGATTTGCTAGTAAAATGACTACTGTCATTCACACTATTGCGGTGTTCAGTGAGTGTTGTTTACCTTATTCCATTTTGCTATTTACCATGAATAATTCTTCTACTCTTTTTCATAATGATCTGAGAATAATAAATAAATTTCAAATCAGTTTTACTTTTTTTTTTCTTGTCTAAGTAAATAAAAATGTAAGCACAGGAAGTAAACCATGTTAACCAGAATGAAAGGAAAAGTAGTTCACTTGTTGGAAGGGGAGCTGTTTCTTTACTTTAACAAGCTTGGAGTTTCACACTTTGGGTACAAGTAGAAATTTTCATGTATGATCTAATTTCTAAATGTGCCTTCATTAAAACTTTCCCAGATGGGGATTAAAGGAGTGTAATTTGTCAGTGAACCAGAAATCAGTGCAGGGGTTGTGGTTCAAGCTGATAAGGCCTTGGAGGAAATTCCCTCCTACTGTTAGGAAAACTGGAAAGCGGAAACCTGAAGTATGACTGCTCTAGCTGATAAGAAAAGTAAAATTATCTTAAACTAAGGAGAGGGTTTTTTTCACTCTATTAGATTTATCAAGAGGAAAATATTGATACAATTTATCATTAAGCTGAAAGTTAAATATACGCAAAACTAATTTTTTTGTTCATTCTAGCTGCTTTAATTGACTGCTTAGATTATAAAATATGACGTGATTAAATTGGTAAGTGGTGCAAGCTGAAGTAGCATGAGTAAGTTTTCAGTTAGCTTGTCATTTCTTTTAGGCTTTTACTTAAAATGACTACAAATTGCTCAACTGATATTAATATGACCCTTTCTCTGAAATAGAATTATTGAACACTTTGGCATTATGAGCTATGGCATAGTTTACAGTGTTTGGAAGATGTAATGAAAGAGTTTTAACAGAATGAGCAACAAAATTCCTTTGAATTTCTGTAGTCTAATTACTCAATTTTCACTTATTTCATTCCTGTGCAAAGCCTGCTGAAGGACTGAAGCAAAGGTTGTCTTTGAAAAGTTTATGTGACCATGTTCATATGCTTACATAAATTATGTGAAGGACAGTAGATGCTTAGGGCCCATTTTGTTGTTATGAAAACTCCTGATTTCTGTGATATTTGTGTAATAGTTTTATAAACATCTGCTTTTAAAATTTAAAAATTCTAATTGATGCTTTTAAATTATCACTTGGCATACTGCTGTATCATGAAATATTGTTTCATTTGTGTATCCATCATAGGTTAGGAGGTAGGGATTGCAGTAGCCGTTTGTACTTGTTCACTCATCTATGTGAACATTGTGACGGGTTTTGGGTGATGGGTTTGCTGAGCCTGGGAAGTGAAATTTTTTCTGTTTTTCTGAAATGAGAGATGACATAGAGAGTGAAGTGCCCAGGATATAACAGTGATCTTGCCATAGATGACAAAGATCACTGGCAATAAGGCTAGATGTGTGTGGAGGGGAAGAGAGAGACAAAGATGGTAACAAGAAGAACAGTATGTCTTAACAGCAGAACTAATCAAAAGTAGAACAAACAAATTATGAATGTCCTCCCTAAGTGAAGAAAGTAAGATCTGGTGAGCTCTGAGTGACAAAAAGGCTAGAACATGAAGTAGTTTCAAGTATGTTTGGGTTTCATATTTAATTGTATTTTTTCTGCTTTGTATTTCATGCAAAGAGCAGTAAGGTGTTCAGTTCTGCTTGTCAGTCATGTGGCTTCAAAAGACTTTAATTGTAAACGATAAGACTCACACCTCCAGTAGTATTTTAGAAAGACTGTGTTTAAGGTTTGGGTGGAGACAGATGGAAAATATGACTGAAGAGTCAGTACTGAATGGAAATGTGCCTGGAGCATGGGTACAAGCTTTCAAGACTAAACATTGGCAAAGGGTTTTACGTTCAGCTGTGTGCCTCTGGCGGTGTCTCAGGTATGAAGGCAGAATGGTGATACACATCAGAGCCAGCGTATTCACGTGCGTGATCTCTTTGCAAACGCTTATTTGGTGGCCAGAGTTAGATCGAACTCTGCAATGGACTGCTGCCCTTTGGTACCATACATGGCACTCCTTAGCCATAAGAAAGCAATGTGGATAATGTCAGACGTTTTGATTCAACCTGCTCATTCAGAAGTAAAGTACATGAAGACTAGTTGAATTAACAGAGAACATTTCAAACAAGAAAAATGGTTCTAGGTAACCCTTGACACACAATTATTTTCTCAGAGACATTTTTTGTTCTCTCTTAAGTGCTTGAAGTTTCCATTATTTTCTGTCACTGTCTGCGGCGCTTGCAAGTGTTTCTCCCTCTCATGCATACAGGAGAGCTACTTAGTGATGTCTCTGTGCTAACAGTCATAGAATGGCCTTGTACAGTGCTTTTTGGTTTGGATAGTGACTGTTGCTTTTGCTTCTGTTAAAACTTTTTCACTCAGAGCAATTCTTTTTCTGGTTAATGTATAGAAGGTTTTCTGAGTCATCCTACAAAATAAAGTTGAAAATTGTCCCTAAATACTATGTTTAAATAAAAAAAAAAGAAAAAAAAAACAAAAACAAGCTTTTGTTTTAAGAACATTTTTTACTTAGTATAGCGTTTTTGTAAGGTCATTTTCTACTTTGGTATGTACTGCTCCTTATATGTGTAATATAAATATTCATAACATCTGAATGGCCTTTCAATTGAATATAATGCAGGACATGCATCTGACTACTAGGGAGGCATTATTCTATATATGTGAACTTAAAAAACCCCAAACAACCAGAAGTAGATAAAAATACTAAATTTATATATATATATATTAGGGAAAAATGTATTTTGAAAATTAATTTTTCACTCCAAAAACTCTTACCAATAAAATAAGTAGGTATAGGATGAAAGTCAAAGTATCTTTAGCTTTTGATTAAAGATGCACTGCTGTATGTCAGGTTGTTGCCATAAAGTGAATCCCTCTCTTTTACTTTCATTGCTTTCCTTTGCACTGGTTCTGGGAACTGTAGCTGCTCTCTGAGTTAGTTCAATCAGCTGAGCATGGACAAAAATCATCTCACTAAAAAAAAATTTAAAAATATTAGACATATTTCCTTTAGATCAGCTTGGCAAAGTGGATAATCTAGAGAACACCTTGACACCACTGAGAACTGGCTCAACCCTTCTCAGTGATTGATACTCTCAATTAACACAAATTCAGAAAACCACTTGACATTTCAGACCCCAGTTTTCATGTACACAACTCATTCTTTGTTATGATTCCTGCCCATGCTTTTTTCATTACTATTGAAATGTGAAATGCAGATTTTGAAAAATATTTGTGTTATGGCAGCAGTTTGTAAGCATAAAATTTGCTACTATTAATAAAAATCTGTACTTTATACTATGTACTTGCTTTTTTTTCTTCCAGTCACATTATTATTCATCTTTGTCTTTTGAAAGGCTAAAACTGAAGTAAGAAACAAAATAATATTGCAACATTTCAGACAGTATCTCTCAAGGCAATTTAGGCAACTAAAATGAGAGTGAAGCTGTAAACAGTATGTGGACATGGAGAAACATTATTCTCTAATCTGAGAGAAATGCTCAAATGCATATAAATTTTTCACCATTTTGTTCTGTTTCCTTAATTAATTCTCTCCTTATATGTGCTGCAATCTCTTACACTCAGGTCAGCTGGATACGAGTAGTTTGGTATGGTATACAGACTGTGCAAGCACTGCAGCAGTATGCAAAGACTATTTTATTCAGGGTAAGTCTAGATTGTTTAACAGGGAAGGCAGTGTGTACAGAGGTTGATGAGATAGATAGAATTCATGGCAGCAGCTTGTCGAAACTGTGTAATAAATGAGATACTCAAAGCTGGGCAAAGAGAGAAATGGGTCTTTGCCCTTAATATCTGTATCACTGATAGCAGGCACTGCCCCTCTTGACCTCCTTTGGCTCAGCATGAAGCTGCAGTTTTAAGTATTTGAATACTACTATGAAAAATGACCTGACATAGTTCTCCAAAGTGTTTGCTTTGTTCATTGTAAGCTTATTAAACATAATCACCACCCTTGTAGAGATCTGTTTCTTAAGCAGAGATATTTGTGCTACTTTTATATTCTCTGGTTTCCCTGTAGAAACACAGATAGGAGTAAGTGTACTCAGTTTCTATACAAGTTGGTTTCTATACAAACATATATAGAACTGATTCTAGTCCCATTTAGTCTTGTGATATCAAACACTGCTCATTTTAAGGGCTGACACTCTGAAGAGCCAGATGAAGAATTTTTGTACAGATTAAACAGTAGCAGAAAGAATAGAGACGTGGGCTGTGTGGAGAAGAGACATTTCCATTCAGCAAGCCTCCCACTTGCTAGTGGCAATCTCTCTATACTGGGCTCAGGAGTGCAGCGGAAAGAGTGCAGAAGATAACTTTTCTATTTGCTTCAGCAAAAATGCATGACTTGGTTAATGCCAATTGACACTGATTCTCTCAGTGCAAAGTATTACCAGACACTTCTATACGTGCAGTTTTTAAGGCAACACTTGGAGGAGGAGCATGGGAGTGAGCTGATAAAAGTTGTTGCAGTTCCATTTCCATTAGTGGAACTGCCACACTGATTTATACCAGCTGAAGGCGTGCTAACAAGACACCCACAGGAATACTGTGTCTAATTTAGAAAAGAACAGCTCTTTTTTTTTTCTTGTATTATTTTTAAACAGCCATTTAAGGTTTTAGAAACAGATAGCACTGTTCAGTTTTGCATGCTTTGGATCAGATTGTGCAAAACTTGTTCATTGAAGTTAATTTCCTATGACAGTCCCATAAGAAAAGACATGGGAACTGTTAGAGAAAAGAAATTTCCAATCATTTTGTAGGATCAATCTTCTGTGCATACTTTACTTAAATATGTATAAAATTCCCAAATTTTTGGTCATCTACATGTTCCAGTGTTTTTATAATAATTACTACTTTTTACTTCATTCTAGCAATATTCTGGCTATGAATATAGCTAGATGGATGGGACTGTGCCTCACAGAACAATCTAGCAAAGGGAAAACATGAAAGAACAAACAAAATACATGCGAAGAACACTGAAATTTTGATTTTAAAATCTGTAAGCAACCCAGCTTATAAAACCTTAGTATATTTTACTTTATTCTTGTGCCCATTTATAGTATATAAGAATTTTTGAAGCTTTAGACAGCTTTGCAGGGTTAAATCCCTACTTTTTCTTCTTCTTTTTTTTTTTTTAAAATTGATTAATAATCAAAGATTTTCTATTGTTTCCAGCTAAGAATGGCAGTCATTTGACTGTAATATATCATTCATTGTTTTCAATGGACCTCAATGCAAGGTCGTATTGACCTTGTCTAAATTTCACTTTAAGAAATAACAGCTATTAATAATAGACCTCTGGTGCGTTTGTTTCTACAGGTCTTGTTGGCATCATGTGAAAACCATTTTGAAGGTGTAAGTAAAACCCATCAGTTTCAACAGAAATAATGATCCCATTTGCCATGGAAACTAAAGGACTTTATGAAAATTTACTGAATTGTTTTTCACACTAAGGTAAAATTATTCCAAAAATAGGACAGGTTATTGGTGTTAACTGGCCGAGTTGCAGACATTTTACTTTCTGAGCCTTTTCAAGCAAAATATAAAACCTTCTGAATATTTTTGAGAAAGTCAACAAACAAGTTCATTTTTTTTTTTAATATTGGTTTTCTTTCAAATATAGAAGGAAAAGAAATGAAAATAACCAATGATTTTTTATAACAGCAGATGGTCAGTATAAGTAAACAGCTGAAATTTAAAATGACATTTAAAACAAGTCTGTAAGACAATAATAATAAATATATGTAATTGTAGCACAAGCTTCCCTTCCCTTCCCTTCCCTTCCCTTCCCTTCCCTTCCCTTCCCTTCCCTTCCCTTCCCTTCCCTTCCCTTCCCTTCCCTTCCCTTCCCTTCCCTTCCCTTCCCTTCCCTTCCCTTCCCTTCCCTTCCCTTCCCTTCCCTTCCCTTCCCTTCCCTTCCCTTCCCAAAAGCGCTACTTTAGATAGCAAAAATTTTGGTGTCATGAATTTCCTGTATTTCCACATCATAATGTTGACCAAATTCCTGCCACTGAATCCCCTCACATAGTTTTCCATCCCTTTGCATGCGAAAAGCCACAGAAGTTACTGAGCTACAGTTTTCCTCCAGCCTGGCATGTCATTGCCTCTTTTCAGATGTTTTTTGTTGCCTGGTCTGGAGCTGACACTTAAACTCAGATCTTCCCATTGTCCTTAGCACCATAAAATATATTGACAGGACTGTTTCTTGATCTCTTGTTCTTATGATATTGACAACAGGTCTAAAGCAGAAACTAGTTTTGAGGATGGCAAGTATTACTGTACAGCAAACTGTTTTACCAAGTTTGTCATTCCTATAGTGTGCATGTTTTAGAAACTTGGAAGCATAGCAGTTCTGACAAATATTTCAGTATTTCATAGTAGGATATATTTCAAAACCTATTGCTACTAGGCAGATATAGTCATTCAGTATAATTGTGGTGGAAACCCTCTGTCCCTCATTCCCTTTCTCCAGAAAAGTTTATTTCAAATCCTTTTTTCCATACCACATTGAACAAAAATATCAGTAAAGGTTTCTTGATGTAGTCATGAGTCACAAGCCTCTCCTTCTTCTCAAAGTTTACTACCAGAAATATAAGCGGTTCATTGTGAATTTATTCCACACTGCCTATTATTCTCACCTTACTTTACATTCTATAAGAAACTAAATTCATGAGAATGGATTTTATTAGGCTACAGGACACCTAAAACTTAAGTACTGCCTGGGAAGTGTTGCAGTGCTTGCTGGGAAGTGTTTAGGGATTTTTATCTTATTGACCCTGTTGAAGATATGACTTCTATGTGGAAGACAGACTAAACTCTGGCTGTCACTATAAAGAATTACCTTTGCGATTATGGCCAAAAATGAAAACAAAAAAAAAGTCTTGTAGTCACATTCCAGTGTACATTTATGAATCATAAACTGATCAAGGAATCTGTCAAAATGCACCTGATCTAAGCTTAGAGCTGTGGAGTTTAGCAGTTCAAATTAAAGAATCCACAGGAACTAGTAACTTTCAGGAAGAATAGAATTTGTCCTAAAGGCCACCTAGAGGATGAAAAGAGATGCAGTGATAACTAAGGAATTTTCACTGTTTACACCTGTTTAGGTATATCATAGAGTTTTTTTTTCTCTGGAAAACTTAAAATTTTCAGAATAAATCTGAAAATGGATATGAATGCCACCTTATTTATTTTCTTTTGGATTTCTTTGTTACCAATAGCATCTGCTTTTGCAAATTCCATAGAAGACATAATTAAGTGGATCTTTTATAAGAGCAGAAGTTGAAGATGGCCAGGAATCACTAAATAATATTAATATTCTTTCAACAGATCGGTAATTTAATTCATTATATTCATTTGATGTAACTACTCAAATGGGAGTTGGGTATAATTATCTTATAGTCCCTGACTTTGCACTTCTGGGGACACAAATCAATGCTTGGTGAGGATGACAACAATTATTCTAATCAAAGGGGTGTAATAAAGACTAAGTTAGTTGGTTTAATTTCTTAGAGGGCTAAAGTCTTCACATAACTAAACTGAGGTTTGGCCCAGTTCGTGAGTTGGCAGGCTTTGCTCTAAAGAATCAGTCTGAAATGAGCATCAGCAAAATATAACAGTCTCATTCCACTAGAAAGCTGAAATGTGATTCCGTGAACAATTAACACAATTGTGCATTGTTACTGTCTGTTCCACACCAGTTTCTCATAAGATCATCAACCTGGTCTCAACTGCCTTGATCAGTAGTACTTTGTCCTCAGCTTCCTTCTTGAAAAAGTAGTTAACATAAAACCAGCACTGAACAACAATGAGTGGAGGCAAACACTGCTCTGCTTCAGCATTGCCATTTCTGTTACTGCAGTAGATCTCTTTCTCAACTCCAATTTCACAGTGAGTTATGTATAATTGTTTGGTCTTGAAAAATATAATCAAGTGCTTACAAGCAAGTATATCTTGCAAAAAACTCTTCTGTAATGTTTAAGCTTTTAGAATTTTTTATTTTATCCATGACAAAGAAATTAAAACTATAGAACTTTAAGTAAGTTAAGAAGTTTTGGTACAAAAGTAATCAAGGGATATATAAAATTTCAGTTATTTTTGTACTTTACCAGAAGCTATACTAAACCCTTACATAGTTGTGTGCCAGTAAAATTACAGGATGTTTTCATAAAAAGAAATATTTATGAGGAACAGGCATGTTTAATTTGCATACATTAACTATCCCTTCTGGTCGGCTTTAGCACTGAGATGTGCTTGCTTTAGATGATACACTTTTAATCCTGAAAAAATTGTAGTCTAGAAGACAGATTTACAAAATACGGAGGAAAATGGAATTCTGAGGCACACTCAGTAATTCAGATTAGGAAACTTTCTTTCTCTACTTGCCATTTTAATGTCACTTTTTTCTTTAGAAGAAGATTTCACTGAGCTTCCTTGATATGATAGAACAGGAACAGAAAAGGGTTTAGTATTAGATCAAGGAAGTGACTGAGGTAGGTATTAAGTTTGTCACTTCAGAAAGGGGAGAAATATGTCCCTTTTTTACGTACTGGATACCGAGTTAGAATACAAGCATATATGCAACAAAAAGAAATTCCAATCTCCCGGTCTTGGCTCTTTGATATTTTAAACTAGTCCAGCAGATCTAGGCAAACTAGTAGTTTTCTGTCTCGAAGGTTTATGAGAAAATTTTTTACAGTTTTACTGGGTTTTGAAGAGGACAGAGATTAGAGTTGTCTTAGAGTATGAATACACATGCTTTCACTTATTGGAGCCTTTAGTGCATCTGATATCCTGTTCTAGAAAATAGTTTGATATTTCCTGTGCCCATTACCGTTTCATTCTCTTTTCATCTGATCTGGTGATCTGGGACTGAAACTTCTATTGGTTAAGAATTCTCCTAGTAAATGGGATATCTTACAACTTGTCTAAGGATTTTTTAGTATATTTCATATGTATAAAATACCCAGGAGGCTTTGTTTCTGGTATTATATGTGCTGTGTACTGCAGTTTTTGTAGGAAGCATTCTTTTTTCTCTGAAGGATGTTGTTTTGTTTAACAAGATCATATATGTCTCTTCCTTTGTGAGACAAAATTTAAGAATAATCTCTGAGTTTCTTTAGGGTCTAGACCTGAGAGAGCCTAATTAGAGCAGTATTTAATATCTGCCCGCATGTTTGGTGGCATCCTGGTCAAAGACTGCTCAACTGTTGGAAGGTGGAGATAACTACTTGGAGATCCTTTTCCAGGCCACCTGTGAAACATTAGTATGGACACACAGACAAACCCAAACATATAAAAAAACCCCACGCATTCCTACTAAAGTACATCTAGATTCCAGTGGAAACAAGAAACAAATTCACAGATTTTTTTTTTGTGCAGTGTTTGTACCAAATAATTCACTGTAAATGTTACCCAGATGTGGCCTACTCCTGTCAAGTCTCTGGCTCCTATTCAAGTTTTTTCTTCTCAATTAATCTGTTATAGATAGTGGAGAGTATTAGAAATGATGGAGCAGAAAAGATTGCTAATGGCTAGACATTTTTTTTTAAAAAAAATCACAATCAAGTCTGATATGTAGCATTTTTCCAAGTAAAACTAGTTGAAACTTCGGCAATATAATAGCTTTTATTGTTAAAAAATAATTTGTTGAAATTAATTTTTTAACTAAATGTTGGTTTTAATAAGCTTTTAAATTGAAAAATGTTGAAATGAAATGCTTAGATGTACTTATTTTGTTTTTTTAGCACTCAGATTTTCTTTTGTCTATTTTTGCATTTTAATTTCCTTTTCTTATTTAAAGGAAACATTTCTACCATCATTGAAATCAATGATTACAGTGTTTTCAAGTTAATATTTTGGGGATTTGAAGTATTTTGGTCCTTAGGGAAGAATATCAAGTTATGAATACTTCTTTTTATTTGGAATATGACAAATTTCAGTATTCCTTTCAGAATGGACATTTCTTTGTGGACTATGAACTGTTTAGAAGTCTAAATTGCTAAACATGGCCAAGATAATAAAACTCAGTGTAGCATAAGATAGTTTAACTGAGTATAAATGTACAGAAGTCAAAATTGCAATGTGTAAAGGAATTCCTGGATGAACTTAAACTCCAAATAGAAATCTACAGAGTAGATGAGGGCAGGCAGACTGGGAGAAATACAGAGAAATTATCTCAATAGCCAAGGATCAGGTTAGGAAAGCTAAAGCCCTGATAGAATTAAATTTGACCAAGGATGTCAAGGACAAGAAGAAAACCTTCTATATGTGCATCAGTAATAAAAAGAAGACTAGGGAGAATGTGAGCCCTCTCCAGAAAGAAACAGGAGACCTGGTTAGCCAGGATGTGGAGAAGGCTGGGGTACTCATCAACTTTTTTGTCTCAATCTTCACTAGCAAGGGCTCAATGTCACTAAATGCAAAAGCAGGGATTGTGAGATCAAAGAACTACCCATTGGAGGAAAGGATCAGGTGCGGGACCATCTAAGGAACCTGAAGGTGCACAAGTCCATGGGACCTGATGAGATACATCCACAGGTCTTGAGAGAATTGGTGGATGAAGTTGCTAAGCTACTATACACCATATTTGAGAAGTCGTGTCAGTCTGGTGAAGTTCTCACTGACTGGAAAAGAGGAAACATAAACCTCATTTTTAAAAAAGTAAAAAAAGGAAGATCAGGAGAACATCTCACCTCTGTGCATGTCAAGATCGTAGAGCAGATCCTCCAGGACACTCTGATGAGGCACATGGAAAATGAGGAGGTGATTGGTGACAGCCAACATGGCTTCACTAAGGACAAATCATGCCTGACAAATCTGATAGCCTTCTACGATGGGGCTACAGCAATACTAGGTAAGGGAAGAGGAACTGACATCAGCTACCTGGACTTGTACAAAGCATTTGGCACTGCCCTGCATTTGTTTTTAAACTGCAGTAACATGGATTTGGCAGATGGACATTTAGTGGATAAGGAATTGACTGGATGGTCACACTCAAAGACTTATGGTCAATGGCTAAACATCTAAGTGGAGATCAGTGACAAGTGGTTTTCCGCAGAAGTCGGTATTGGGAATGATGTTGTTTATTTAATAGGCTTTTTTGAGATACGGACAGCGGGATTGAGGACACCCTTAGGAATTTTGCTGATGACATCAAGAAGTGTGGCGTGATCCGCACACTGGAGTGAAGGGATGCCATCCGGAAGGACTTTGATAGGTTTTAGATGTGGGCCTGTGTGAATGTCATGAAATTCAGCAAGGCCAAGTGGAAATCCCTGCACCTCGGTCTGTGAAATCCCAAGCACAAATATTGGGCAGAGAATGGGTTCAGCGTAGCGCTGGACAAAAAGATTTTGTGATGCTGGTGGATGAGGAGCTCAATATGAGCCAACAGTGTGTGTTTGCTGCACATAAAGCCAACTGTATCTTGGGCTGCACCCTAAGAATGTGACCAACAGGTTGAGGGAGGTGGTTCTACCTTTCTACTCCACTCTCTTGAAACCTCATCTAGAGTACTGTGTTCAATGCTGGAGTGAGTCCTCAGCAGAGGAAAGACATGGGTCTGCTGGAGTGAGTCCAGAGGAGGGCCACAAAGATGATCAGAGGGCTGGAGAATCTCCCACATGAGCAAAGGCTGGTAGAGTTGTTCTTGTTTAGTCTAGAGAAGAGAAGGCTCTGGGGAGATGTTATAATGGCCTTCCATGAACTGAAAGGGGGCTACAGGAAGGATGATCACTTTATCAGGAAGTGCAGTGACAGGATGAGGGGTAATGATTTTAAGCTGAAAGATTTAGATTAGATATTAGGAAGAAATGTTTTACTGTGAAGGTGGAGAGGCACTGGAACAGGTTGCCCAGAGAAGTCATGGGTGTCTCATCCCTGGAGGTGTTTAAGGCCAGGCTGGAAGAGGCTTTGAGGAACCTGATCCAGTGGGAGGCGTCCCTGCCTGTGATACGAGGGCTGGAACTGAATGATCTTCGAGGTCTCTTCCAATACAAACCATTCTATGATCCTATGATGTGTAAGGTAATGTCTCACTTTGAAATTCTCATGAACCTTCATTTTGTTTTCTTCTCTGTTTTACCCATTATTTTTGTGTAAGGTGCAATATGTGCCTTTCACTGTTGCAGTAAGTACTTCTGTACATTTTTACTATATATTCAAATTAGATAATACTTAAAAATGAAAAGTGGGAGAACTCCTTTCTTGAATTTTTTTGGTTTCCACATATGTAGATTACAAAACCACCCTAAGTGCAGCTTGCACAGGTATTGCTGAGACTCAGCTTTGGAATGCTGGCAAAATGCCATGCAGTACTATACCTGTTTTACTTTTAATGTGCATTTGAAATGATTGGCAGGAGAATTTAACACATTGAAATTGTACATCTGTATCTTGCATGATAAGATATTCCTTTCTGGTGCCACAATCCAGAGGAAAATATTGCTTTTTCTGTTTAGCTGTTTTTAACAATATATATTGTGCACTGTGTGTATGAAAGTATGCATCCAGCTTTGCGTGATGGAGACAGTGTGTCTGGTTTAAGAAATTTGTCGCGGATGTCAAGCCCCAAAAAACCCACAAAACACCTAATTTACCATCCTAGCTATTACTTACCACACAGGAACTATAACCAGGCAAATAAATTTAAGATATCCATTGGTCGCCCAGATAGGTATACTATGAAAGAAGCTATTTATTTTCAAATTTATTTTTTTTAAATCTTCTTTATCTTACTGCTCCTGTATCGGGTAATTTCCAAGCCTGAAATCCTGCTTGTCCCTAGACTCCTCTCATTCATCTTCCTGTCTAACATTATCGCATCAGATCTCTTTAAGAATCAGCCACAGAATTCATTTTCTCAGTCATACCTTCCACACACAAATGTTCACTTGATTTTCTCATAACTCCTCTCTTTATATCTTCTCTAACATCAAATAATCCCAAGATAAATGTGGACAAAGACTTTGCTATCTTTTTTGTTAGAGTGTTATCTCCTGCTTACTCTTATATATGACAATCAGAGTATTAATATTTTTATGTCAATGTCTTTCCTTCTTTTTTTTAATAAATTATGTTTTCTGTGTAGGCACAGAAATATAAATAAATTGTTAATTTTTTAATGTTTATTTTTGATTAAATAAAGCATAACACACTAAAGGAATTTTTCACAATTTCTTCCCCAGATTCCCAGCAAGTGCTTTTAATAGATCCATGGAGTATGAACAGGTCACATCCTCTAATTTTTTATGTGTTCTGTAAGAATATACAGGGTAGGTCCTGAAGAAAAGACATCTTTCCTTTTCCTTTACTGTACATTTCACTGTAATATGTCCATGCATGTGCTGGAAATTAATTTATCATATTAAAAAGAGATTTCAAATAAATATTTCTTTTGGCAAGTAAATGATCAAAGATGCTTTTTGCTCCTTGACACTGGTAGCCAACTATCAGTTAAAAAAATAAGAGATTAAAAATCTAATTTTGCACTATTTTTCTATGAATCACAATTTTAGTGCATTGGTTAGTGTTGATCCTATTCATGTTTTCCAGCGTGATCTCATTTGATTTAGCAATAATAACAAGAGGAATATATAAACTCCTGGATTTTGTGTATTTATGGTTGGATTTGTTGCTGAGGGATTGATTTGTAGCATTACGAAGAGATCATGGCTGTGAATCTTTAGCTAGCTCAGACTTGCTGAAAGAGCTCATAATTTCCATTTGCATGTAGGTTGTCACAGATCTACCCCAAACAATGTTTTTGGACTGAAGTAACAGCAACACTCATATTAACCTTTTATTTCTCATTCCTGAAATTTTTCAAACATCAGGCAGTGAGAGTAATAGGTTGAGCTGAAGGGGATTCAACACTTTAAATGTAGGTTGTTTTTTTTTATTCTTGAAAAAATGTTTTATCTTCAGGACTATGGCTCTGGCTGCAAACTGAGGGTTACTAATCACAGTCAAAAACATGGAAATTGCCTATGGGAATGGCAGTAAGGATTGTGGTAGATATTTAAATCTAATCTCAGTCAGAATTGAGTTGTGAGGTTTAGTTCTCACTACAGGACATAGGCAAAAAAAAACAGAGTAGGTCGAATGGCTTTTCTTCTATACTCATCTAATTCTTTTTTAGATAAAATGAAAGTTCATTTCACCAGTTTTTGCCCCTTTATGAGAAAGGAGGAAAAAAAAATCAGGTTGCCTTTGCTCTCTTGTTCTGTCTGTAATGCTGTATAGTTGATTGTAAATTAAGTTACACTAATATTTTCTCCAGCAGTTTACCAGATCTTAGACAAAATAGAGTAACATAGACATCTGAAGTTCTTATCTTTTTATTTATTTATTTTTTAAATATAATTTCCAACCCTTCTCCACTCAGGATTTTCAGAAAAAAAATTTTTAAAATTGAGTTTAATATTCTCTACTACTGTTGTAGAGAATCCCATGTGGATCTATCTTACTCTATACTCCTAAATAAGTCCAGATTCAAAGATTACAGTAGTCTCTTCCTTTCTTGATTTTACCAAATGACTTCTTTCTCTCTGTATGAACTATTGTTACATTAATACAGTGCACAGATGTACATTTTGGCATTTGTGTCTGCTCTTTGTATTTCTTTTTTTTTTCTTTCACGTAATAAGTTCTTATGTGAAATATTATTCAAAATCAATGGTGAGAAACTAAAAAAATACCTAGTGGTCACATTTTTCAGAGAAGAGTGTTGTATTTATTTATTTACTAGTAATTTTGGTATGCTTTTTCTGATATCTCATGTGTGATTTTATTGTACTCAGGGGACATGTATCTGAGATGTGAGTACTGAAGTTCAACTTGGAAATTCTTAAATGGGATGAATTGCCACAGCATTTCAAAATTTTGAAGAATGTAATCATCTGCAAATGTTAGTCACCTTTAAATGCAAACCTAAGGATGCAGAGAAAAAGAGAATAATATCTTGACACAGAAGATAAACTCTAATGTCTTTTTTATACTTCCACATTATAAATAAAAGGAGAAAAATAAATAAACAAACAAAGCCAAAAAGAAAAGATACTATGTTCTCGCAACAATACAAACAGAACAGCAGCACAGCAGAATCTGGAATCCTGTAAGACCTTGCTATGTTGTAGCCATCATTCATTTTCAACAGCTTATGTCCATAGTTTCCTGCCTTTTTTCCATAGTTTCCTTCTTTCTCTTAAGTTTTTTCTGTAAGGCTTATGTTTTTCTCTACCAAATCTTCTTTTCTTCACAGTCTCAAGTTAATGATGTAAAAGGAATGCTATGATTCTTAAGGTAGATATATATGAACTGAGTCTTAACAGTTATTTATAGACGTAATTTCATAATTATGAATATGTACAACTGGAAAAGAAAACTCTATTTATTTAATACAAAAAATGCACATATTTATTTTTTGAAAATGGCTGTATTTCTGTTGTTAGTGTTGCCATTGCAGCAGTGTTAAATGTGAACAGGTATGTTCTGTTTCAATAACTGCACATGGAGTAAATTAACTGTATTCAACATAATTACTGCACTGACAAGCATAACTATAGTCCTGATCTCACCTGACAACTAAAATGGTTCCTGTCGCCATTAGCAAAATTAAAACTCACACAGATACACACAAATAAAAATAAATCCTATAAAATATCTTCTCTGAACATGCCTGGGCCATGAAACAAGCTTCTGAGACATTGACTCTTATCTTAGAGGTGTTTCTTTCAAGGTCAGGCTCCAGGCATGTTAATAGCATTTGGAAATTGTGCCTGTTGCTGTCTGTTTTATATGCTTTATGTGAAGACAATAAATGACTCTGAAGCTGTTCATCCAGTATTCTGTGAAAGTGCACAAAATTGAAAAACTGTGAGAACATGTGCCTTGATATAAATTTGAGGAAAAAAATATACCAGACTACTTCTTTTTTCCTGGAAACCAGTTGAGGGAAATATTTGTTCAGTTCCTTATAAATATGTCCTCTAGCAACTGAGATTCCTACAGAAAAATTGCTAGAATAGAAAGGTTCAGCGCAAAGAGCTAGGGTACTGAGACTGCAATATCTGCAAAGATTGACAAAACAAGACAGTCTCAATCAGTTTATTCTTCATAATATACAGAATGTAGGTGGACGTTTTGAAGAATAATCAAAATGCTTAGTTATGGATATACAGGAGTAGATGCCAGGATATAATAAAAATCTCTTCACTAAATTGGTCTGAAAAAGACATAAATACTGCATGGAAGAAATAAACCGCCTGAATCTTAGCTTAAAGGAAAAATCTTTGCAAAGATAATAGCGGCCATGTACTAATTGCCGTCAGCTGTCCCATCTAACAAAGGGCTCATGCTAAGGGCTTAAGCATTTTGCAATGTCTACCTTTGGAGTATTTGGCACCAGAGTTAAATTCTGTGTTAGGCATCCTGGCTTCACACAAGAGCTCAGAATGGCATCTACAACAACCAGTAGAGCAGAAAGTTCAGCTTTTCTGGAGGTGCAGAAAGATGACAGGTCAGTGCCCAACGGTTAAACTTCCTAGGTTATTTTGTCTTCCTTAGCCAAAAAAATTCAGATTTACATCTTTAATTTCTCTGGAGGTTTTCCTATAAAATGGGGGGAAAGCAACAGAAGTAAGAGTTTCACCTTCTCCCCTTTCATGGTGTAGTTCTTCCATGGGGAAGAATCCACTGTAGTTGAATGAGGTAAGTCCCAGACAATGTAAGCAGATTTAAGACAAACCTGTGCTTTTTTTGCTGAGTGCATTAATGCAGCTTACCGGATTTTTTTTTATTCCTTTTCTGACAAAAGGTTAATAAGGACCTAACTTCTAAGTACTCAGGTCTGTCACTGGCTGTCCATACTCCTGTCTCAAGAAAGGTTTAATTCACCAGTTCAAGATTATTCTTTATCTTTGATCTTTGTTAACTTTTTCCTTATGGTGAAATATCAGGGATCAGAGGCAGTGTCTCTGAGTACATAACTGCAGAGATTTCCTGAACTAAAGACAGTATCTTTATAATACTCCGGGAACAAGACTGTTTCACAGCTTTCTTTGCACAAAATGCATGCAGGAAAAGGGTGGGTAGCTCATTATATTCGGGATAGAAGGAATACAGAAAGACAGATGTCTGTTAATTTGCTTGCTAATCCATTAACGGAAAATATTGTTTACGGTTATCCTGAGGAAAGGACCCAAATTTTTAAGATTTTTTAATTAGAATTAAAAAAATCAAAACAGTAGGGTTACAATAATCCTTTGAAAGTTGAGCATTTTATAATCATGTGATTATGTTAGATATGCCATGGCAAAAGAATGTGCTACTGCTTCAGTATACAGTTTTGTCAGCAATCGTTTTAGTAGCCTTGGGCTTTTCTCATAGTTACTAATCTATATGATAGTATCTTTATTATTAGATTATGGCAAGTGAAATCATGCAAGGAAATTTTTTGTTGTAACTTAAGTCTGGCTGTTTTTTTTGAGAATCTCAATTTTTTTTAATAAGAATAAATGTACTGGTGAAGAACTATGTCTACGGAAAGCAGAGAGATGAGCATTCTGCTGATATCTATATCTGAGTCACTTTGAATCAGAATATAAGTTATATTCAAGCAAATTGAGAAAGCAAAAAAAATGAATGAAGATCAGCAATGATGGAATAAGGGTAGTTCAAAAAACCAAAGAATCAATTGTTTCCCATAGCTGATCACAGATTTTTTACTAGCGAAAAGACAATTTATAGAATGGGCATTTCCCCACATAGATTTTACAGTATCTACCTGATAAGCACCTTGCATATTACTGCTGGCACAAGCTGTGATTTTTACCTTCAAATGTGTAATAATGTTGTTCAAAACAGGAATAAGAGAAAGTTTTGGTTTAGATGGTAGTTTATAATCAAAGTTACATCTCCAAAGGCCAATTCAGGTGCAAGGTAGAATCAGCTTATGGAATTGTTAACTCCTTTCCACTGACTACTAGGTTTTCAATGAAGATGCCACAGTAGATTCATAATATTGAGTAGGAAGATTTAAGACTAACACACATAAACACACACAAATATAAAACACATGCTTAGCATTTGTCTTTAGGCATTACTCAAGTAGATCGTCTTTCAGTGTGTCTATGCTAGTGTCTCGCTTCAAATGAAGGTGGATCTCTCAAATTCTGGAGCCTGACCTTAAAGAGAAAAATATACCAGACAACTTCTTAGTCATTTAATCCTGACTTATTCTGCTTTGGCTTACATTAAGAAGCAGTCTTGGATTATGAATGTTAAATTCTTATTTTTATAAAATAGATTTGGAAATTATCTTCCAGGAATCTATCTAGTGCACTTCAAGCAGTAAGTCCATTGGTCCAGGGTACAGCAAATCCAAAAATCATCTAACTAGATGTTGACACTTCGACAGAAATTCTATAGATCCACTGCTACAAATCTATGTCACGATAACTGGCAAACAGACTGTGTAAACTCAATCAACTCTAGTCACCTACTCTGGTCATTATGAAGCATTATCTTCAACATCTTTTCAATTCTTTATTCCACTGCAGCTTGTCTTCTAGTGTTGGCATGACCTAAACATAGGTAAGGCAAAGCAAATTTTACATTCCAAATTCCGGGCTGATACTTTGCTGTCTCTTTTTGTATCTTAACTGGTTAATGGAAAAGTAAGAGTACATTTTGATAAAACAATGATAGTATTTTCCTACGCAAATTATCTCAACCCTGGAATGAGTATGTCTTACTTCATTATTTTTCTTATTTTTTCCTATCTTTCCAAGATAGAAAGCAGGAGAAAATTACTCTAGAAGCTCCTTTATATTGTGTCTTTGAATATTTATTGACCCTCTAAATCAAGGTAGACTTAATAGCAGGTACTATACAGGAGTTAGTGAGAAGGTAAGGGAGTAACTTCTTGATCATAAGAGAAAGGAAAACAGAAGGAAAAGCCTTGGAAAATCGTCCTTCAACAAAAGGATTATTTGCCACATTGGAACGGTGGGGAAACTGAGGACAACATCTATGTGGCTTTAAAATATACAAAATATTTTTTTCTATGAAAATACTTAATATAACCGCTTTTCTCTGGAATTTGTTTTGTGTGTCATGGAAAGCATAAGGCAAAATCCCTCTCCTAGAGCCAATTCTTATTGTGCCTTTGAAATCGGTGGAATTACATATATAGATTTTGTTAAAATTGTATCCACATATACATTTGATGACATTTTGATTTTAGCAAACTAACAAACCTTTTTTTCCCTAATATTACAATTATATTTCTAAAGTATCCTGTTGTAATATTACAAGAATCTGTTGAGAGTAACATCAAACACAGTAAAATCATAGTCCCATGAATTATTTCCATCCATTACTTTTGCTTCAAAGCTGCCAGGTTTCTACATAATTATTTTGTCAGTCTAGAAACAGCTTTTCCTTCCCAGGTGCAATGAGTACCCATGACTCATGTTTCACTCTGCAAAGGAAAGCAAAAGGGAGACATAAATTGCATCCATTTATATGCTGAACTGGTTTGTAAGAATCTTATTTTAGAGCCAATAATATGTAGTTTCAGGCTAGTAGATTCTAGTAAAACTCTGTTACTCCATGTGTTCATTTTGAAAAGTTAGAATAACATTTAGAGTAATTATGTGAATTCAGAGCTCTTGAAAATGAAGCATTAATATTAGTTGCTAAGATGAAGTATACTTCAGACAGGTGTTTGCAGGCCAGTCCTTTAGTTTTGCCCTTCTTTGTTATTGTTCTCATTAGGCTACCTCTAAGATGTGGATGTGTAGACTGAAGCATGGTTGTGGAGATGTGGAAGTCCCATCCAATATTTAGATGGGTTCATGTTTTATTCTCCATAATGCTTCTATTGCATTGCAGGCCAAATTTTAATCTTCAGAAATGAAAGGATACTGACAGGTTCCAGGTAAACTTACTTTAAGTGCTGATTTTGCAAAATAGTTAGCTCATAAAGTGTTGCTTATCATAAGCCCCCTTTTAATTATAATGAACAGGCAATCATAGTTATACAAAATGTTGTTGTAATCAAACAAGGAAAAGCAGACACCTCAAATTGTACACATGACCATTAGTTAACATTTAAAGAAAACAAGTAATTAAATGAACAACTTGTCTAAACAGAACTGCTGTATACGTGTAGTTAGAATATAATTGCACGTTTTCAGCACAACAGTTGCAGAATATGCCATTATGTTTTTAACGACTTCAGGCGGGTAGGTGTTCTGCTTCATGTCTCATTAAAAAGAAAACAAAACAGTCTCTGAACATCTGAAATGTTTAACCTTTATGTATGGTCTTTTTTTATTTTTTATGATGTTTAAAGAATTCGTAATTTGTGATCCTATTATTCTTAGATCCATGCTACTTCATAATGGCACCTGCTCTCTCCCTGTCACTTGTGATACCTCATCAGTATCTGCACAAGTTTTCGTGTTGGTCCAGTCTGGCCTTGCATAGTTTAGCAAATACAAATAAATGCCTAAGGTGCAATAACTACAGGCAAATTTACTAGAAGAAAAACTGCTTGGGAGGATTTCTACAGTTTGTTACACTCTCCTACATCAAGAAAGTTAGCAGTGGGAATATACCATTGAAAATTGTTCAGAGCTAATAAAACTAGAGGCGATGACCTTTTAAACGTGTGTTTGAAAGAGAAGAAGCATTGGAATAATATTAACACTGTAAGAGATAATTACGCATTCTATCATTCACTGTATAGTGTGAAGACTCAGAAGTGTTTTCCTTAAAACAAGTGAAGTAGAAAGTTACAAAAGAAAAAAATTAGTTCAGCCACGGGCTACTAGCAGCAGTGGAAACTACAGTATTATGTCTTTTCTTAGTCATTTTGGACTTTATCTTGGACCCCCTTAGTAGATATAGAATGTGTTTGGAATGTGTGTAACGACCTTTCCGTCAGCTTAATTTTTGCCCCACATTTAAAGATAAGTTTAGGAGGCAAATTATCCTTTAAGAACAATACTATCTTTCAGTCTATTGTATTGTATGGTATAGTACAACTAAATAATTCAGCTACAAATAAAACCAGTGTTTACTGAAAAATTCATTAACCTAAAGATATATACTGTTGTTTTCTTTTGACAATAAAGAAATGTTTCACTTGAGTAACGAAAACTTTGATTTCAGATCTTTTCAATTCTACCTTTCGTTATATATTAATTGGATTATAGAGGAGGGTAGAAGTCAATCTTATTTTTTAAATCTAAACAGACAATAATTAGACAATAACGGTCCAATTTTGAAATGTTGGAATCATCCAATCATCTGCAATAGACACATGGCTCATGGCTCACGTCTTTGTCATTTCACTTCATCATTCTTTGTTGTTCTCATATGGTTATCTTCTTGAAGTCATACAAAAGACAAGTATAATTATATTTATTTACATTCTTCAAGAAGATAAGTGCAATTGTACTTACTTTAATGTGGTTCAGCTGCACAGGTACTCGTGCATTGAGGAGGAATTACTGTTCTGAAGAGATCTCCAAGTTTTTCTTTGCTGAGTTTTTCATACTGTTTTTTCCTTTTGTTCTCACCCTCCTTCCAAATGCTAAGTATATAAGAAGATTCTATCTGCTTGAAATAGCATCTTTTTATTCAAATACTGCTGATTATCTGTCTGTAGCTCATTCATTTCATCTCATTTTTCTTTCCTGTGTCTATGCTTTCGGTTTTCAGTTACCATTTCTGTGTTTTAATCTTTACTTCAGTTTTCATTACAAAGATTTAACTTATTTGATTCTTTACACAATGATCTTATTTTTGTCGCTTATTTCCTAGGTAAGAATGTGATGCTAAATTCTAATCTCTACAGTAAGTATTTGAGGGCAGACTGAGGCATATTCTTAATCAAATATTTTAATATAAGTTATACTTTAGTGAGGACCATTTCAGCTTCTTACTGTTCATCTTTGGACTCTTCGTCATCATGTAAAAACATTCAAATAGTAGTTCTATTAATATTCTTTCAGTTACAAGACGGGTGTCTGATAGATTATTAAGGAACATGGGATTTCAGGCTTTCTCATCCTATAGAGCGAATATACTAATGTGCATTATCACTCTATTTTATTTCTCGCTGTATTTTTCATGGGGGGTGAAAAAGGAATTCTGTTAATCTTTTAAATAGTCTTTCTATAAACTGCTTTTACTTCCACTTCTTCTACATTTTTAATTTACACTGAACAAAAACGATTGTTGTTCCTTCACCTTACATTTTTAAAATAATTGACACATCCCAGAAAACACAGCATTCCAGAAGAAAAAGCAACATGAGCAAAAAATCACCATGAATTTAACTGGCAATTAAGAAAAGATTATGGTAGTTCTCTGTTACCTTTTTTTTTCAAAATTTTGTTCCAACATCTTAATTCTTTAGGATACCCTGTGGGAAGAGCCTGATGAGTCATCCAGCTGCCTCTATCCAAGACTGATCCATGGAACTGCAATTTACTGTCAACTTTTAACTTTTCAATACTACATTACTGTTTGAAGGTTTATTAAAGTTTTAGCCAATGCAAGCTACACCTTAAATTTGCTATTGTAGCAGTACTGTACAACTTTGCTGCTCAAGATGAATGGCCCACATATATTGCTATCTTGGATATTTTTAATATATCCTGAACACTCCCCTCCTATTTCTTCTAAACAAACTGAAGACTTAGAAATAGTTTCCGAAAATGTGGGATTTTCCAGTGTTCTTATTTCACGGGTTTTATATTTCTTTTCTGCTTTCTACAGCATATGCTACTTCAACCTTTCGCTTTGACCTCTACCTAAACCGATGTTCCACTTTAATGCTTCCTATGTTGATATACACTTTCCTGCCGACAGCACAAAGGAAACTGAACAGGAATAACCCATCTCCCACATATTTCTTTTCCAAGTTAGCAAAAAAACTTCCTCTGTAAAAGAAATTTTTGTACTCCTATGTGACCTGTGATAAAAATCTCTGTAGTATTGGTAGTATTGAGTACCAAATGATATTACAAGATATGTTGGACTCTAAGGAATAGCTGAATTTCCGTTACTGTGGTCCTTTATTTCTAATTGTTATTTACTGGGAAAAAAATAACAGTACATATAAAACATAAACCACAATGTTTTAAGTAGAATGTAATTGTATCTCAGTCACAAGTATCAGTCATGTTTTAATTAACCAATGCTTGACATTAAAAATAGTAAGTGTACGTACATAAATTTCTTTCTTTTTACATCATTTAAAGGTTCATAGTTTTCTTTACTACCTGTCAGAAACAGAAAAATGTGAAGAATACACTGGTCCTAAGTTTCTTGGAACAAAGTTTTTTCACAAAAGAGTGAAAAATAATGTGATTTCTATTTAAAATAAACAGCGTAAATTTCTGAAGAAGTAGAACAATAGACCTTCTCCCTTATTTTTATCTTTGCGTTTGTTCACTCAGAAAGTGTCTTTCAGGTCCTCTGATTATATCACTAGGGAAGTATTTGTTGATCTTAAAAAAACAAAAATAGATCAACTGATTTCTCTAGGCCACTCGTGCTTAAATGTTCTTGTATCATAATCTTATATAAATATTTGTACCAGTTCCACCAATTTTGCTGTAACAAAAAGTAAGTAACAGTCATGATAATTAAGTTCCAATCTTTCTGTTTTGTCATTTTACTTATTAATAATTTACTGCTATTACTGACACATTATGACAGTTTCATTTCCATACTTTTTTCTTATTTCTGCAGATGTTTTCACACTAATTTCAACTTCCCATCTGAGGAAAAGTGCGACAACAAAATGCTCAATAAAACCATCACTTTTCAGCATCCAGGCCTATTTTAAAAAGCTCTGGTAATTTCATAGTTGTTATGCAAGTCATGTCCATTTCTTGATGATTCTTGCTCTCATTTCTCCTAAACATATACTATTTACTTAAAAAATCAGTAAGAGTTCAGACTCAGATGAAAGAAAAAAGTATTTGCAGGAAAAAAAAGAAAAGAAGAAGCATAAAAGAAGAAAAGATTCCTAACAGTCCCTACAAACCATACATATTTTTTTCTAAAAAAAAAATCATTTAAAAATGATTTTTTTTTTTTTTTAACGGAATCAAATATTTCTCATTTGGTTTCATTTAAATATTCTTGGTGAAGCCAAGTGTCGAATGTTTTTGGTCAAATTGTTGCCAATTTAAGAACAAGGGCTTACTTGATCATTCAATCAGATAAATCCATTATTTGTATAGCTCTTGCCGAGCACTGACTGATTGTGTAGTGATCGCATAGTTAGCCTGCAGTTAAATGTTCTATTATTTTTATTGGTTTTGTTCACAATCTTATCTACCCTATACAGTTTCTTCCATTTATTTGTTGGTTCTACCCAGCAAATTTAGTCTCTTACTCTTTGGAGAAAAATCTTATTCTCTGTATATCTGTATTGTGTATAAGATGACAGACATATAACCTAACAGAGTCTAATATATTTTATAGGTCAATAATACTTTTTCGTAATGGATCTCATTATTTATTGTATTAGGTTAGTCATTCTTTTGTTGTATCACGCTCAAAGTGGGCCAAGAGTATTCTTAGTAGTGCAACAGATTTCATAAATTGAGTTTTAAACCTGAGAATTATCCTTTATAAAGAGAAACCTGTGATTTTATTGCCAGTCTCCCAGGATTTCCAAATGTAGCTCATACCTGCAGCACTATACTCATAGAAACAGAACTGTGACAGAGACCTATATTTTTCAGAGCACTTGAACAAGCAAATTAAAAAGAAGTGCTGGATGTAATGACGATGATTAATCCTGTCTTTGTGCTACCAAGACAGCACAGATTCCGGAGGAGATTTGAACAAACGCAGTGTGGATGAGACTGGTGTATGTGGGATTTTCTCTGGGGAAAGCGGGAGCGAACCAGTCTGTACCACCTGCTTGAGGAGCAAAAGCTGCTATTTAGAAAAATATCCTGAGCTTGGCTGGAGATACTAAGTACTAGAATTAAACTTAGGTGTCCAAGTTAACTTCAAGCAACCAAAATATGACCCTTCTTACTTACTCTCCCTAGCCACTTCCACTCAATTATTGTTAAACTATAGAGATGTACAAGGATATTTTGTTAAATTATTTGAAAAATTTTCTGCATTTTTCCATTTATACTCATACATGTGAGGAAAAACCACAGAGGTTCCCAAAACGGTAAACCTCCAGTCAGATCTCACACTTTATCAGGCACCAGTGTCAATCATTCGAAGAACAAATCTACAGAGAACCAAACTTCATTAGCTCTGCTGCTCAAAGACCTACTTGTTTTTCTCCTGAATTTCTAATTTCATACTCTCTCTAGAACACTATTCTCTAGAGATGGAATGGAGAAGGTACTGCAGTAGATGGAATTCTGAATTGTAAAACTGACTTTTCCGACAGTAATTTTTATTGCTATTTTAGGAAACCGTTGAGAGGTATAATTCTTTAAGGTATATATTGAATTTGCCATCACCTCTGAAAAACTATATGCCTGTAAGTTTTGTATGTATATATATATTCACATATATATACAAGCATAAATATATTCACATATATATACACATATGTTCATTTTTTTTGAGAAGGTAATATCTCTTTTGTTTATTTAATTTAAGATGTGATAATTTAAATTTTCAATGTTGAGATGGGTTTTTTTTGATAAATATCTTTGGCTACATACAATATTGCATATTTTATCTATGGTTGACTACATCTAGTACTTCTGTTTTTACTGTACTTGTCTCTGCATTTTCTTCCATTTTTTAATAAATAATTCAATAGACTTATTAAGCATATATTAATCAGTTACCTAAAACATTTCCACAGAATTTGAGCCAAAGGTACATCGGCAGTTGTGGCACAAATGTTGAAAGTTATCACCGGTAATGTTATTCTGGTACTATAGTAACATATTGTAAAGAAAGGCAGTAGTTTTATGAACACTGCCATGTCTCTTTCTCATTATCTAGCATCGATTTAAAACAAAACGTTATACTCTGTATCACTTTTGCTATCTACTTCACGTCATGTAATTGTTACCAAAGCCAAATTTACAGACTTGAACAGCATTAGAACACCTTATTACACGTAGCTAGGGAGATAATTTTTAGTTTGAAAAGAATAAACAAATTTGAAGACTATTTTGTAATGACAAGCCAATTGCTCATTACAAGAAAAACACCAAATAAGTATCTGATTAGAGCTTGGAATTTAATATGAGACTCAGTTGTCCTAACACAAGCAACACTGACAAACATCTTGAATGATAACTAAGTTCGTTTGTGCTAATTCCCTTTTTAATAATACCAAAGATAAAATGTTTCTTCAATATCTCTATGTTGTCTACTTGTGATAATGGAAAAAGTCAGTCAACAGGCGAGAAGGGTCACTGAGTTATGACTTCACCCAGTGAAAATGATTAAAATTTGCAAATTGTAAAAATTCTCTGCACAGTAAGAGTAACTTCAGGGCTTTATTGGCCTCAAAATTCTTCTGGTGCCTGAAGCTCTAGGCATAAACAAATATTCTTCAGTTTCAGTCAAGCAGAACAATTCACTCCTTATAACACATTAAAAACCTGACTTAAACCAAGACAATAATTGTCCTGTACATACTGCTCATGTCAGGTGTAATCTAATACTTTCTTAATAACTTTTTGGGTAATCAGCATTATCAATATTTTATCTATATTTCCTTATAGATAACAGAATCATGCATCCATTCAAATTAATTAATCTATGTGTGAAAGCCCATGCATATCATACATATAAAATAGTATTGTTGCAATAGTCCAAAAAGATTTGCATTGGTTTATTGCGCATACATTCAGGTGTATACAGAAGTGTCTATACAAACATAAACTTTATATAACTTTATATAACTTTATATAACTGTATAAGTTTGCTCTCAAGATGAACGGCCCACATACATTTCTATCTTGGATATTTTTAACATATAATTGCCCTTGGTGATGCCATGCTGGCTATCTTGAATCACCTCCCTGTCCTTTACATGCCTTAGCATAGCTTCGAGGAGGATTTGTTTCATGATCTTGATTATGTCTTGACTAGTCCTCTGAAACTAATGAAAAAATCTTTAAGCTTATGCAACTGGAAAAGGACATATATTGATTTAAATACGTCAGGAATACAGTGGATCTGAACTGTTTTTCCACTTCTTGGCAGAACATCCTTCTCACTGTATGTGAAATAATTTTGAAATGGAATAATACACCTCTCGTTAGTGCTTTACCAGATGTTTAATTATATGAGGGAAAAACTGAGCACTATAAGGAAAGACTGATAGAACTGTATCCCAGATACGACATAGTTTAGCTAACTGCCAGTACAATGAAAAGGTGGAACAAGAATGGTATTTCAACTGTTAACAAAAAATTCCAAATCCCTTTGCCATAGTTAAAGTTGCTACTGCAACCTAGAATGAATGATGTTGGTCCAATGCTTTGCCCGGAAGAATACTCAGAAACTCTATGGAGCAGTGAATAAAAGAGATGTACATTAAACTCCAGAATGATTAACTGCAACTCTAGAGAAAATAAAGATAGAAAATAGTAGAGTTGATTTCTCATCTTTCACGTTTGCATACGGAAATTATGTCCAAAGTGAATATTCCAGCTACAAAGGGAAGTGAGGTGGATATGACCATTTTTGTTTTCTAATAAATGTGGAATTCATTCTCACTTCATTTACTTTCTTTTCCCTTCCCTTCAATTTTAAATTCAAGTAGAGAGGATTAAAAAGCTAAAATGATGGATTCACCCCAGCTAAGTGTAGGCACTTAACTGAGGATCCTATGCTAAGATCCTAATCATCCTAGGCTTATCCTAAACTTAATGGAAAGAAAGTTGTCTCCTGAGAGCAATTAAGACTTTGGTTGACTGAAATAACCATCTGTAAAAGCCTTCCCTCCTTATATTATAACTCTAAAGCCTGTGGGATAAATCTGGACTAAATATTTAATTTGAGATTTAAGGGATCTGTTGTATTGAATGGAAGTCTTTTTCCAAGGAAAAAAAATAAGCAAGTAGAAATGTTTCAACATAACTTTTCCCAATTTTTTTAAAAAAACAAAAACATTACCTCAAAAATTACTTAAGCATTACTATAGTCAGCTTACCATGCACAAGAACTCTTGTATTTATATTCCTCTTAAAAATGTATTTATGTTGGGAGGACTTACCATTAACATATTTACAGTAGGGACTGATTTGTTCCCAAGTTTTTAAATAGTTGGCCACATTTATTTCAAATTTAGAAATATTGCTATGAAAGTTTGCTGGTAAAAATGTAATACTGCAGCAAAAGTAAGTCCTTTGGCTTTCATTGAAATATTTGATTTCTTCTTACTTTTCTGAAGAGATCTTCAGTAACACTTTTAAAATTTTTTTTTTTAAAACTAGCAAAAATTTCCTGTGTTTCTGTTAGCATCTAGTATTTTTAGATTACTTCCTTTCAAGTCATTAACTTCCATTCACACAAGTAGCAGTAGAAGTCATATCTATGTGCTTCTTTGAAGAATAGACACGATCCATCATGCTAATTAGTAAATCACTATTTATAAGGGTTAATAGTACTGTTAACAAAGGAACATGATCTCTTGGTAAATTAAAAATACCACAAATTTTCTTTGGCTTATCTGATATTATTTATTTCAGTTCCAGACATCATATATAAACATTCTCATTCCTATTTGCAAGAACAATATAATTTCTGGTTTTGAAAAAAAAGACTTTCATATATCATCTAATATCTTTATCATCAATAAATTTGACCTTAGCACATTGAGTTTTACTTCTCATATTAATACAATCTTGAAGAAATCTCAAACTTAATGCTAGTAGTTTCTATTCTTTCCAAAGCTGATGATCATTTAAACTGCATTGGCTCATGAATTCTGAGTTTTGTGAGGCATTTCAGAAGCACAACAGTATCTCGAAGACAAAGATCTACTGCTTAAAGTACCAACATTTTTGTCCTGTCTCAAAAAACTGAAAAAAACTGAAAATATTTTTTTCCTAAAAATGTATAAGCCTAGTGAAGGCTTAATTCAATATAACTCATTGAGAAGCACCGTTAAGCAGGTTGTTATATTTTTCAGGTTGTTATTTTATAACTTGTATTGGTTGTTTAAAGAAATCTGTAAAATTTTATTTTCTGAATGACATTTGAGTTTGTGATCATCTCTTTTGATCGTAGTAAATTTAGTTTTCTTTTTTTTCAAATCCATCACAGTGCCTTTATTTCTTCCAAGAACCTACATGCTAGAGCATATCAAGTTTTTTTTCTGCTTCTAGAGACATCTCCCTGCAATACCGCGAGTTCATTCCTATGCTCTGCTCCAAGTTCTCTCTGACTGTCTTGAGGTCCTCACATCACCATACCGTAAGCTTTTCCCAGGTCTCTCACTACTAGGAAAATTACTAAAGTTGTTCTTGGGGAGTTTAGATGGGATATTAGGAAAAATCCCTGCACGTAAAGGGTTGTCAAGCACTGGAACAGAAGGAAGTGCTTGAGTCAGCATTCCTGGAGGTGTTTAAAAGATGTGTAGATGTGGTATTTAAGGTCATAGTTTTGGGTTTGGCAGTGTTAGGATAATAGTTGGACTTGATGATCTTAAAGACCTTTTCCAACCTGAATGATTCTATGATTCTGTGAGTCTTCTACTACTTTCCCTGCAACTCAAGATAAAGACAGCAAACATTGCAATTGTTCTGGAGCTATCCACAGTCACTTTGGCTCTTTTACTTTCTTATGTTTATTGACCTTCTCGGTGCTGCCACCCAGGTTATGGTTGACCAGATGAATTGCTAATTCCTCACTAGAATGCTAGTGAATGTTAGATTTCATCTATTCATCTTCTTTCAGCTACTTATTTTCATAAAACTGTTGGCCTGATAATGCCTTTGATAATTATACTTTCCTGTCAAATTTGATTGAAGTAGGATAATGTATTTGTGAGTCACCATCAAAAAGTGGTGAGTGTTAGAGAAACAGAGCTAAACATGCAGTAGCATCAGAGAAACTGGATACTCAGATGATGTTACAAAGCGTTATTGCACATAGAACTTGTGAGTTAATTTACATATGATTAAAGCATAGTACTTCAAAACTGGACTTAATAAAATTGTTTTTTAACAAAACACCTGTTATTAGCAGCAAATACGAGAATCCACAGTAACAAATACTTTTAGTTATCATGAAGGGCCACAGAAGTTTCGAATTTACATAGAAACCTTTCCCACCTGCTATCACCGAAATAGATGATATCTATTAAAACCTGATTTTAGTAGAGTTCTGTAAGACTACTCATTGTATACTAAGATATCAATTTCACCAACATCACTGACAAATTTTATAGGGTTAAAATATTTTAATTGTCTCATCAAACTCCACTAGCATTTATTAGCTTTACTATGCAGTTCAAGATTAAAGTTAATGCCATACTTTGACAAATTGTTTTAAAAGCATTGGCTAACTGAAAAGATCTATTATGTTTAAGTTTTGATAGGAAGCTACTATGCAGAAGAATAAAGTGGTTATTACTCCTGAATCTTATAAGAGAAGCAAGTTCTGTACAGAAGATTAGCTACAGTATTATTTGAAAAAAAGTAATTTAAATTATAGACTGCCCACCCAACATTAAACTGCGAAACCTAAACACTGTGGCAGTGATACTTTCTATAGCATCTTGCAAAGAGTTCTAGATTCAATTATCTTAAAAAACTGCTATCATCTGAAAATTTTCTAATGTCACTCCTCATTACTATATTTTTCCAGAACATATAAGAGTATCAGTCTGTTTAACCTGAAAAAGAGAAGGCTGAGAGGGGATCTTAGCAATGCTTATAAATGTCTAAGGGAAGGTGTCAAGAGGATGGGGCCAGACTCTTCTCAGTGAAACCCAGTGACAGGACAATGGACAATGGGCATAAACTGGAACACAGGGAGTTCCATCTGAACATGAGGAAAAACTTCAGAATATTGGAACAGGCTACCCATAGAGCCTGTGATGTCTCCTTCTCTGGACATATTCAAACCCTACCTGGATGCATTCCAGAAGATTGTATACATATTTTTAGATTCACAGGAGGGAATGACCCTGAATTTTCATCATTTACATAGTTGTACAAACTTATGTTGTAAAAACTTATTTGTGTGATTCTGTGATCTTGACCAGACTAGAACCCAGGATAATGTTCTGGTAAAATCTGTGCTAATCTTGGTCCCTGGTGGAAGAGGCTCATGTTTTTCCATTGTTTTTTTTTTTTATTCTTTTATTTCAAAGTCTTAGGAGCATTCAAAGGCATTATGAGTCACTTTGTGAAAAACTTTTTAAAAAGTAAAGTGTGTGTACCAGGTCATATTATTCATATACTTGTTGACTCTCAGACAATTCAGTCTAGCACTACTCCCATCTGCAGGAAGTTTCTATTCCTCAGGAATTACAAATTTTAAAACACTTATTTTTAATGGTTTAGAAAGTCCTTACGAAGTTTTTTTCTCTGTATTACTGCAATTTACACTTAACCTGTAATGTTTTAGGAGATCTTTTAGTTTTCTTAACTTATACATAATTTTCACTTGAATTTTTTTACTGTTTTTTTCAGCAGTTTAAGTTGACTTTCAGCCACACTGATATTTTCCTTCTTTCAGAACTCACTTGATCAACAGCATGTTTTTATTTTAAGCATCTAGTACTGGAACTTTTAAAAACTCTGCATGAAATCCTCTTCCCTTTAAATACATCATTTACTTTCTGTTAAATATCACTCTCGTATTTAGTTTCTCTTTCCTAGTTATTTTTATAGGAGTTTGAAGCGGTTTATTTCTTTTTTGGTTGCTGAGAAGATATTGACTTAGAGTGTGTTCTGACATAAAATGTTTTTGGGGAGTAGCTGCATTTTGAACCAAAATATGATGATTAAGAAATAAAGATCAAGAATGATAACTGAACAAAATATCATTGTGCATTACCTATCCAGTTTACCCAAGAAATATTTTGTACTGTGTATAAAATTTGTTGCAACTTGAAGAGACATTTATCAGTTTATACACTGGTAATTGGAGCCTCCATTCATATCTTGTATTTTCACAGCCTCTCTAATCTTGTTTAAGCATGACACAGTTCTGAGAGGGACTGTATCACATACTACCTGTCATACTCGAGACTTCAGTAATGTCCTGTGAGATCTTTTCCAATTATATGTTCTCATGATTTTGTGGAATTCAATTTTTTGGCTTAAGATAGACACATTTGCTGTATTGGGGTATGCATTATTTATGAATCACATTTGGGAGCCACATGAAACGTAATTATGATTACTATATAGATGTTTTCTCATTTTTACTAGAAATATATTTAAAGCTCAAATATCTTTGAGGAAGAAGATTTTAGTTCAGACACTATGGGACTTAAGATGACTGTGAACATACATAAAAGGATATAAAGCTACAGGGGACTATCCTGAGGAGGCCACAAGGCTGGTGAAGGGTCTAGAGGGGAAGTCGTATGAGGAGCAGCTGAAGACACTTGGTCTGTTCAACCCATAGAAGAGGAGACGGAGGGGGACCTCATAGTTTTACTGTTTCCTCACAAGCAAAGGAGGAGGAGTAGGTGCTGATTTCTTATCTCTGGTGACCCATGATAGAACTAGAGGTAATGGCAGGAAGATGTGCCAAGGTAGGTTTAGGTTGGATATTAGGAAAAAGTTCTTCACCCAGAGGGTGGTGGAGCACTGGAACAGCTCCCCAGGGAAGCAGTCATGGCACCAAACTTAACTATATTCGAGAAGCATTTGGACAACGCAACGCAGTCAGACACACGGTGTGAATGTTAGGATTGTCCCATGCAGGGACAGGAGTTGGACTCAATGATCCTTATGGGTCCTTTCCAGTTCAGGTCATTCTATGATTCTGTGAATATTGTCTGAGTTATGAGATGCCTTCCTACAGTCTTCTCCTAGGACGGCAGTTGGAGTGCTGAATACAAGTCCAGATCCTCAAAGATCCAGATATTTAAATATGTTTGATCTGATGAGATTAACTTCTTGCAGGTTCTCCCTGATTAATGGTTGTTACCACTGCTTGGACAGCACCCCCACTCTTCAAGCTATTCAATATATTTGAATGCTTACAGCCGTTTTCCCTAGCAATTTATATTTTCTCATAGTAAGGAGAGAAGCTTGTCTCATACTTTGGATTTTAAAAAGCTCATGCTTACTCCATCACTTTAATTAGTTATTTAACTGCAAATAACTGACTACAAATTTTCTTTCATAATTTGTTTGTTCTATCACTAATCCAAAGTAATTTATTAATTGTTAATTGGATTAAAATACACTCAGATTCTGTTGATCAGAAATCCTTCACGCTTTCAACATGTGCTAATGATTTCTGTTTATTTCAATATTTATTAATTAAAAGAAATACTATCAACTCAAAACAGCCAAGGGCAGGTTGATACTTGTAGTAAGGTTAGGGAAAAGTACACTAATTTTGTACAGATTCCACTTATAACTAAGTTTCTCTTTAACATCCTACCATCATGGCAGAGCAATATAGCATGTGTCTTCTGTTGTTCAGAATTGGTGATAATGGAAGGCTGATGTCAACACCTTAATGACCTTCATTCTTCCTCGACTATTTAGCATTTTGTGCCACTAATTTGAAATGTATCTCAGAATACTTACCCTAACAAGGAGTGAAGAATCCTGCAGAAGATAGAAGACACTCTAAAGCAATGTCCAAAGTAGAGAATAATGTTTGGTTCTCTCCAAGTCACAGGCTTAAATTTAATCAAAACTAAGTTTGATTCTCAATTGCTGGACCTCCAGTCATGGTCCAGAAGAAAAAGTACTCAGAAGAGAAATGTTTTTGGAGTCCGCCCCTCTTGCTCGGAACCTGTTAGAATAAATCTTTTACCTCTTCTTCTGTGCCTAGCCCTTACTTTTGCTATATTAAACTCTTTTTATATAGACCCAAGAGTTTCCATTTTATTTTGTCTCTGCTGTGTCCTGATGGGTGGATGCCTGAATCCAGCCAAAGTCAACACAAAACACGCGCCTTGGAAGTCCCTGTGCAGACCAAAGAGCACTGGAGCATGAGACTTTGACCTCTACAACATACTGATTTACTTGGTGGTGTATTTTGCAGACCCTTACCAACAGGAGGTATAAGGACTTTGTCTTTCTCCTGCTTAGCCCCAAATCTAGGCATGGGCTGAGCCTTTACCATAAAACCATATAGACAATACCCTAAGCATCACATCTGCACATCTTTTAAATACCTCTAGGGATGGGGAATTAACTACTTCCTTGGGCACCTTGTTGCAATGCTTGACAACCCTTTTGGTGAAAAAAATTTTCCCCAGTATTGAATCTAAACCTTTCCTGGTGCAACTTGAGGCCATTTTCTCTCATCCTATCGCTTATTACTTGGGAGAAGAGACCAACGCTCAACTTGGTACAACCCCTCAGATAGCTGTAGCGAGCAATAAGGCCTTCCCTTGGCATCCTTTTCTCCAGGCTAAAAACCCCCAGTTCCCTCAGCTGCTCCTCATAAGACTCATGTTCCAGACCAGCTTCATTGTTCTTCTTTGCACAAACTCCAGTAGCTCAATGTCTTTCTTGTAGCAAGGAGCCCAAAGCTGAACACAGTATATCAGGTGTGTCCTCACCAGCGTACAGGCTACATTTGTTTACCTCATCCTGCTGACCACACTATTTTTGACACAAGCAAAGGTTCTATTTGCCTTCTTGGCCACTTGGGCATATTGCCAGATTATATTCAGCTGGCTATCTACCAATACCCCCAAGTCCTTTTCTACTGTGCAGCTTTCCTGTCATGCTTCCTCAAACATGTAGCACTGCATGGGGTTGTTTTGACCGAAGTGCAAGACCTGACACTTAGCCTTGTTGAATATCATACAATTTACCTAGACCCATCAATCCAGCCTGTCCATGTCACTCTGTAGAGACTTCCTACCCTTGAGCAGATCAACACACCTGCCCGACTTGATGTTCTCTGCAGATTTACTGAGGGTGCACTCAGTTCCCTTCTCCACACCGTTGATAAAGATAACAAATAGAGCTGACCTCAGCACTGAGTCCTGGGGAAGGCCACTTGTGACCAGCTGCCTTTAACCTGGTTTAACTCCATTCACCACAGCTGTTTGGACCTGGACATCCAGCCAGTTTTTTACCCAGTGAAGAGTACACTGATCCAAGCCATGAGCATCCTGTTTCTCTTGGAGAATGTTGTGAGAAAAGATTTTACTGTGACCCAGGTTATAGATTACTTGGGCAAGAAATGCCATCATAACCTTTCCCTTGGCAGAGCCTTTCAGGTCAAGTCCCACATACCACGTGAAGCTACATGTTTTATCTTTCTTCTAATCCTAACCCTAACCCTGAGAATGATCTGAGACTTAATCAAAGACCCCCAGCCAAGAACCACCTGAACAATTTCACAGGGGAGAAATCTTTCTGTAGCCTTCCACTTTCCCTATCCTAAACCTGGAATTGGTCTGGACCTTATCCAAGGATTCCAAGCCCTGAAAAAACTGAAAAGATTTTCAGGGGAGAAATCTGTCTGTACCTTATTCTTCTGGGGAGGTGTTACTTTTCCGATATTTATGCTTTAGTGAAATCTTAAGTCATGTAATGTAAAAGCAATCTTGAATCCAAATGCTTAATGATTTTCTAAGATGCTAAACTCAAATATTTTTCTAAAGATGAATCTTACTGTAAATCTTCACCTGAATAATCACTTAAAGTGAGGAATCAATTGATAAATGGTATGAGCATGAATCTAGATATTTCAGTTTATGAACTTCATTATTTATTTCCAATGAGGCACGGCAGCAAAATGGCTACTATACTGAGCTCTTCCTGGGTAGATGTGTGACTGCCTGCGATTAGTGTATTAGTAAATTACTGATTTCAGAACAACTGGTTTCCAATCACTTTGGAAATGAGGGACCATTTTCTTTGTAAAAGAAATATGAATAATTCCAAGTGAAAATTAAAATATTTTCTGAAAGTTAGCTTTCTGAAAATGAACTTTCAGTAGAAACTACCTATTTCAAAATGCTGTTTGCTGAGTTGAACCCTGGTTTGATATCTTGCCTTGAAATACTGCCTGTGAAGAGCTATTCTTTTTCAGCCTCTTATTCAGGATTGAGCAAAAGGCATTTTAAGAGATTACAGTATATTTCCCTTAAGTACAGTTTCTGAAGAATATGCCATTTGAACTAATGGAAAACAGTGCCTGTTTCCTTTAGAAGTAGTAAGTAGATCAAATTCTTAATACACTTGCAAGCTTACAAGCTTACAACTTGTCAAACCAGTTCTTCTCATTTTTAGTGTTGTTAAGGGCAATTTACCTGTGAGAAGTGTCATGAGAGTCATTCCTGGAGAACGCTCCATGTTAAGCTCTGTCATTTTCTGAATGTATTCTAATTACAAAAAAGAGATAGAAAAAATTAAAGAAAAAAACATATTTTATTTAGAGTAAAGCAAAGTATAAAAGGTATGAGTTGTGCTACTGGACACCTTTTTATTATTTCAGTTTGAAATCAAAGATAAGCATTATCACAGGAAGCATAACATAAAGGATCATTTAAATTGTAATTTGGAGCTTGAGAATCTCAGCTTTCTGGCAACAGGAGTTTTTTAAAAAAACTAAATTTGAGATGTGCTGCTTCAGTATCACAGTATCACAGTACCACAAGGTTGGAAAGGACCTCTGAGATCATCAAGTCCAACCTATAACCAAACACTAACACCAACACTAACACCAACCCATCATCTAAACCATGGCATCCAGTGCCTCATCCAGTCTCCCCTTAAACACCTCCAGGGTCGGCGACTCCACCACCTCCCTGGGCAGTGCATTCCAATGGCTGATCACCCTTTCAGTGAAGAACTTTTTCCTCACATCAAGCCTAAACTTTCCCTGACGAAGCTTAAGTCCATGCCCTCTAGTTCTGCCAATGGTCACCTGAGAGAAGAGACCAATCCCTGCCTGACTGCAACCTCCTTTTAGGTAGTTGTAGAGAGCAATGAGCTCTCCCCTGAGCCTCCTCTTCTCTAGACTAAACAGCCCCAACTCCCTCAGTCGCTCCTCATAGGGCTTGTGCTCCAGCCCCTTCACCATCTTCGTTGCCCTCCTCTGAACACATTCCAGTATCCTAACATCTTTCCCAAACTGGGGGGCCCAGAACTGTACACAATATTCAAGATGAGGCCTGACCAGTGCCGAGTACAGGGGGACAATAACTTCTCTGGTCCTGCTCGCTATATTATTCCTGATGCAGGCCAGAATGCCATTGGCCGTCTTGGCCACCTGGGCACACTGCTGGCTCATGTTGAGCTTCCTGTCCACCAGCACTCCCAGGTCCTTTTCTGCCTGACTACTCTCCAGCCACATCTTCAGATGAATAAATGAAATGCAGGTTTTGTATTTTTTTATTATACTGATTTCATTTATTGATGAAAATTCATTTTTCTGCAGCATCTGATCATTCTAGAATTTTTAATGCTCAAGTTTACAGATCTGACATGTCTTCCACTCTACGCCTAAATTCAAAAGCACCTCTGGTACTGTCAAAGTGTTTTCCTGAACAAGAACTGTCTGCATACATTATATAGGGTAGCGAAAAACCTCAGAGATCACACTAACCAGTGACAGATATGTCCATTTTAATCACTCTTTTTTTTTTTTTTGTTGATCTACATACCAAAACAACTCAAGCCTAATAAATATTAGCAATAAAAATAGATATAAAATATTATTCTTTAAAATAAAGGAATGCGTTAAGAAGAATAATATACTGATGGGGTCGGGAAAGGTCCATGTTATTTAGACATTTTAAGGATTATTCAGTAAGAACTAATTAAAGAGACCCCAATTTGAATGTTCTATTGTTAGCAACTTAGGCAGAGCCTAGAAAAATATGAGTAATTTGTTATGTTTGCATGTGGGTGAAAACCCATGATGTTTTTAACCTTGAAACAAAATTCATAAGCTAGTAAAAAAATTGGTGGCCTAACATGTCTCTTCCATTGAGTACTTTTTTTTCAGTTTACATCAGAGTTACCTCAATAAAGTTAGTCAGTGCGTGATTTTTATCTTTATTTGGCAATATCCTGAAGATTATGAAACTAGTCTTCTAAGTACTCAAGTATGAGTTTTAACTTCAAGCTCACAGTTACATTAATGTCAATAGGACTCCTTATTTGTTGGTGTTCACTGTTGAGTGAATTCATGATCAGTCAGATTCTTTAAGAGTGATTTTAAATCAAATTTTTGATATCATTTTCTTGAAAGAAAACCCCATAGGAGCACCTTTCTAAATTTTTTTTGTAAAAATTAATAAAGCTGATAAAAAACTTGTAACAAAACTAAAATAAAAAGTGCCAAAAAAAGGTAAAAAATGCTTCGTAATTCTGTTGAAAAGACTTAACGGGGGTACTCAATGCAATAGGGACTAATTTTTGTTGAAGTATTTTGATACTTTAGTCAGAAACGGACAAAAATTAAGGCAAGTTTGGGCAAGTGGTTTGAAAGCAAACACATTTTATATATTGACCATCTTGCTGTGTAATTTTCACCATTTGCAAATTAGAAATACGTGTTAAACTCAACAATTAGAATAAAATATTTCTCTGGAAAATCCCGATCAGTTGTATCTAAATTTTTTGTAGAATTGTTTTTTGAACAATTAATTAAAGTGCATTTATATAAAATTCTCAAAGTAATATCGAAAAGTGTTATTTTTTTCAGTGATCTTGCATGTTGTACCTGACAAAATAGGTGAACAGCAAACATACAGATAATTACTTCATCTTGGCTGATGGTTTGTGCCTTGCTCATCTTAAGCTGGAGTGGTGTGTTTGTATCCTCATCTTTGCTAATACAGACTCATTTGTCGCTGTGCATGCTATCACATTGTTAGATTCACATATTTCAAGACTTTCTGCACATAAATCCCAGTTGTACTATTCTAATCTCGACAGCCACCCCATATCATTATCCAAAGGTGGACTCTCTTCCCTCTCCAACCACCTGGCCATTTTCTTCACAATTTCCCTCTTAGATTTGAATTCCCAGACTCCCCCTCCCTCATTCTCAGGCACCATCTCTGTTTCCACCCTGATGACTTATCCTCCCTTATCTCCCTTTTTTCCTCCCATTACAGTTTGGCTCTCTCCTCACAGTACTCAAGTCAGACATCTTTCTCTTCCTCATACTCTGGGAAACAACAAAGAAAGGAAAATTGAGCTAATAAAAGTACAAAAAAGTTTTAATTTCCTTCTCTCAATTCCAGTTTTGAATCTCCTTTCCACTCACAACAAGAGGAACTGAAACTGCAAGATAGGGAACGTCTAAGTGAATAACACATAAATAAATACTTTAATATTAAAAAAAATGCATAAAATAGAGTCTGAATGCTAGTTTTATCAACTTCAATACTTTTAAGCTCAATCCACAGAGCAGTAGATGAAATCCCCCAAATGTACTCCCAAAATAAATCAGTAAAAGTAGATATTCACATTGCAAGGCGCTTTTAATTTTTTTTTTTTAAATTAAAAGAAGCATTACACACCTGCAGTTGCATTGTATGCTAGGAATAAACAGGTAGCAGTGTAAGTACGTCTGACATTAACATAAAGCTAGGATAGTTTTGCAGCTAACTTTGGTAGTAAACAAATTCTTTATGTGCTTGTTCATTTCGTGAAAAATATTCTTACTCTTCTTTGCAATGAAATGACTTTGTATAATGAAATGACTTTGTATAATAAAGAGTGCTTCCAGTTATACTTTTTTATATACATGTGAATATAAAACTGGCATTTAAATAGTTTTGTTCATGAATGAAATGATACATGGATACCTTTTAGAAAATATATATGTATGCAATATCTGTACAGTAGGGAAATTTTAATGAAATGTAATTTAGTTCCTTATGCTTTAAAATTTTTTACACTTTCCATTGTGTGCCATCATGGAAATTTCATTCTTCATATTAGCATTTAGACCTTTATTTCATTCACTGACTGACTCAACTAAAACAACACACAAGTAGAAAAAATAACCTCTGAGAAAATAAACAAAACCAACAACTCATTACCTCCACAAAAGCAAAGGAGGACACATCTCAGAATCCAATTTAGGAATGAAAGCTGGATTAAAGTAAGAATGCCAATGATTCTTAACCCTCACATCCCTTTATCTTTGGTCCAACACAATCACAATTTTCTCTTCAACCATAAATTTATTTTGAAGAGAAGAAAAATAATATTAGAAAACTTTTGTTTGAACTCCATAGTGTTATTGATATCCAAAGTGATACCTTCAGCAAAGGTATATGGATCAGAAGGCGAGGTAAACAACAGTCGATGTGCAGGCTGAGTAAAAGAGGGCAGTGCTCTTTTCTTACACAGCTTCCAAGTATGGTCTTGGCCTATTGTTAGAGTTAGGATGAAGAATAAGGAGTGGGAGTTGTGTAGCACTGCAGTGTATCTATCTGCAGCCTCCCATCAGCTGACATGAGGGAGCAATTCAAATGAGTATCTGAGCTTCCAAAACTTTTATTTTTATGTGGTTTTTTATTTTTTTTTAATTTTTTTTTAATAGTAGGTTACCAAGACTTCTACCTTTGTCCTTTTCCACCAAAAAAACTTCTTTTCCATCTGCCTTCCATTTCCCTCTTAATGTATTCAGTATTACATTTTTATTCTATATGTAGTTTATCATACAGATCCCTTTGAAGCTTACTGCCAATCATGTACAAGGGAAGGAACAGCAGCTGTTAAGTCACTGTTGCTCTTCAAAAGCAATGCAAGGCCAGACCAAGCAAATTGGTCTGTGAATGCACCAAGCCAAAGAAATGGCTTCATTTGCCATGTTGTGCAGACCAGCAGTGAAAATTAGCCTTTGTACCTCGCTACACAAATCAGTATACATTGCTCATATCTTACCAGCACTGTATTGGGGTTTCTTGGAAAGGAAGTACAAAAATTATTCTTTCTCACTTCATTGACAATATTTTGTGACATTTCATGAAACATGTTGAATTCATGACACTTAGGTTATCAATGCGTTCATATCTTATATGAGTTTAGCAAACAAGACAGTATTGAATTAATTAATTACTACATAAAGAAGGATATAACAGTTATCCCTATTGTCTTCCTGTTTAAAATTCTCACTGCTAAGCAAAGAGCTGGTTCTTGATTCCCATTCTGACCATTATTGTCTTGATGATTTTGAGGGGTAAACTAAGCATGTAGTAGAAAAATGAAAAGAAAAAGCCTAGGAAAGCAATCAATCTGGTATGCACCCATATGCCTCATAGACTTTTAATTGCCACTAGGGGATTTCAAGGAATTTCTAAAATTAATTGCAGCTATAATCTCCTAAGAATTGCATGGTTATGTAAGAGCCCTTTAAACTACCTGTAAGGACTACAATTTTTCACATCAATGAAAAATGAGTGTTTAGGAAAAAAATATTCTATTTAACTTAAACATGCATGAACAAATAAATCCAAGCATGTAAGAAAACAAAAATTCTGACTGAGGTATTTCATCCATCTAGAACAATAATCAAGGTAAAAAAAAAAAAGAGAGATACTTACTGCTTCTCCAGTTGAGTCGTATCTAGTCAACATACAAATTTTTGGTCTTTTTGAAACTTAAGTCTCCAAATGAATGCTTTCACTATTAGTCGAGTGATTTTCTCTGATTGCCTACTGGAGGACCTGCTAAACCATAGGCTGTTTTATAGCCCTGAGAATTCAACAGAACCCAGATAGAGAAATTCAGTGTAATAACATAATGACAATAATAAAAAATAATACATTTCTCTGTTTTTATTTAGAAGTTTTTCTAACTATGTATAAAAATAAAAACCTAAACCACCAAACAGTAAAATCAAAATTAAATAAAGTATTATATACCAAATTAAGTTTAGTGTTAGTTTAATTTTTAAAAAATGATTCATTTTTTGTACTTGGAAATGGGGTGTGTTCTTAACTGAAAAAGATAATGTTCTACACAGTTCAGAATTTGATCTTAATTATTCACCTCAGCCTAAATATCACCTGTGTCAATCTCAGTGTTAACAACCCTTCCTTTAGCAATTCATATTCTGCTTGAATTAGATTTTATCAGACAAAAGCATATCCATTTGATAAGGAGTCTACCTTTTTTTTGCTGAATTGTGATAACTGTGAGGTTTGAGTTTGAATAAAATAAATACAGAGTGTAAGTCAGTGTCCAAGTTCTGAAGTTGTTATTGGCTTTAAATTGCTTCATGTTCCACAGGGAAGTAAAAGAAGAGGAAGAATAAAAATAATGTAGAAAATACATTGGCTGCAGTATTTGCAGATGAAAACTAAGTACAGATGTACCAAACTAGTCTCCAAGTCTGCGAGTGATTAATCTTTTATTGTAAACAAAGCAAATAGATTTTGCTGGACCAACCAAGTGCTGTTGAAAAAAGTGCTACATATAAAAATACTGCCTTTTTGGAAGAGCTGGAACTCCATATACAATTACACTTTCCATGCAAAAGGATAATTTTTTTTATGTTGTTCTGGGGCACCTTTGTTTGTTTTAGTATTGTAGCCAATACTGTGGTTTTCCTCAGAACACATGCATTGCTTATATGGGTTCCTCCAGACACAGCAGCAGTAGAAAGAGTGGCAGCATACTCTTCTAACTGAAGAAGAGCAGTATCCATCTGAACTCTTGGTAAGCATACTTCTGTGGCAGTAGGATGACAGGTGATTTTCATAGAATCGAAGAATCATCTGGTTGGAAAAGACCTCTGAGATCATTGAGTCCAACAGTATCTGTCCATTTACTAAACCATGTCCCTGAGAAACTCATCTACACATCTTTTAAACATCTCCAGGGTTGGTGGTTCAACCACCTCCCCAGACAGCCTATTTCAGTGCCTGACCACCCTCTCAGTGAAGAAATTTTTCCTAATGTCTAGTGTGAACTTCCCCTGGTGCAACTTGTAGTCATTACCTCTCATTCTATTACCTGTCATTTGAGAGAAGAGACCTGCACCCACCTCGCTACAACCTCCTTTCAGGCAGTTGTAGACAGCGATGAGGTCTCCCCTCAGCCTCCTTTTCTCTAGGCTAAACAACCCCAGTTCCCTCAGCCGCTCCTTGTAAGATTTGCTCTCCAGACCCTTCACTAACCTCGTTGCAGGCTTTGAAGAGTTTTTGGGAATACTGACTGTTGAAAGTTGTCCATTTTACAAGTGTCAAAATTTGAATTGAATCTCTCATTGAAACTCCTGTCTGAAACTAAACGGTGTAAGCTGTTTTATTTTTCTTGTTGAAAGAGTTAAAAATAATAAATAATTCATATTATAAAAATAAAATAAACATATTATCAAAATAAAAAATAATTCATATTTGATTAAATATGCAAGAAATTAAACGACAAAGTACAAGAAATGACACGTTATTGAATATCAATACTTTTTGTTTGGTTTCCTTGTAGTTTCACAATATAATTTTTGAACCATTAGAAGTTCCTAATTGATATTTAGTGTTGTCTGTTCACTACATAAATATTTAAGGAAACCTAAAGAGTTCTTGCTTATAAAATATTCAGGATTACTACTCTTTTATGTGGGTTTATGAACAAATATCAGAGGAGGAATCTCTAATTCTCTTATTAACCAATTCACATGTTTCTCACATACGTAAATAATTTTTAGTGGCTTTATCTAGGAAACTGAGTCAAAGTGATAATTTAATAATTGTGCTAAATTAATAACTGTTCAGTAAATTTGCATTTGGAAATGTGGCAATCTTTTTTTTTAGTTTTCTTTGTGATAGTGAAATTACTTAAATTTTCTGGGAAAAATTATTGCAAAGATTTAAAATTTATCTGAATTATATGTTGAAAGCTTACTTCAATCCTCAAAAAGCATCCTTTAATCACTTTTAATAAATAATATGGGAACTATAAAGTTTCTTCCTTTAGATGCAGACTGGATCAGAAAAGGTATGAATTTGAAGGACAGTACAGATAAAGTGGAGGTGGGCAATGAAGGCAGATGTCAACAAAACTGGAGATCAATAGAGCAGGGAAACAGAGAAGACACAGCATGGTGTCTGTCTGACAGCTCTAGGGAGCAGAATTGCCTTACAGTGCTGCTTACAAAGACAAAATCTTTAACATCTAACCCTACTGCTCTTTCAATGGAAAGACTATCCCAAGGAATATGTAGGTGACAAATTCACATGTTCATTCAACTCTGACTGCAAGGTTGATGGAAAGAATACCAGTTTCTTTTGATATGAGTACAGCAAGAAATAGATGAACTCTCTGAGACTACCAAATCATTCCATATGGAGAGCAGGTGAGAGCTGCTTATGTCATTTTGTCACCACTACTCTGGTCTGGATTTATTTTGGTAACACAAGTATGAAAAACTCATACCCCGTTATTAGTAATATGCTCAGTGAGCCTTTCCCTTTCTCTTGTTTTCATTTTCAGCTGTAGCTTGTGAAATTTACTCTGTCTGCTTTTCAGATGAGCATCGCAAGAGACTGATGCCAACCTGCAGATTTTCCTCCAGTAATCTAAATTTGCACCCATGGCAGGCTCTGCAGGCAGTTTTATTGGCAGCATCAGAGATACTGCTGTGTTTGCCACTTATTTAACTGTTGATGGACCATCTGGGCAGCTCAGTCTTTATGCACACCGTTTTCTTTGGTTCTCCTTGGATTCTCTATAAGAAATTCATTTATCTGGAAAAAATTGTTGTGTAAGTATACTTTGTGATCAATATATAAGCAGTATTTTGAAGGCCATACTGTATCGAAAAGTTGTTACATTATCCAGTTTGTATACTTAGACATTAAGAAAGGAAAATAACAGTGGTTAAAAATGATTTTACACTGTTTTCTCCCCAGTGTCCTGCTCAGTACATACAAAATTGTTTATCTTCTTTCTCAGGGAGAAATCTACACTACAATGTTCCATTGAGTTCTTTAATTTGTTATGATAGTATTTCAGAGAAGTTAAAACCCAAAAGGTAGTTTTAAAGGGAAGCAGAAAGAAAATTTTGAATTAAACACTTTTTATGTTTACTCAAGAAGTCCTTTGTTATGAGAGTATAATAAAAATTTTCATAGAAACTTTTCTTTCATATAGCAGTTTTTCCAGAGTTTCAAATATACTGAAGCTATGAGTGTTTATAGCGGAGTTTTCAAAGAATAAACTTTGATTTAGGAGAGTCAGATCTGAAGAAATTAACCATAGACCTCTCATTTCAGCGGTAAATAATATCTACTGCTAATGGAAAGGAGAAATATGAAGAAAAAATAAATCACCCTAAAACTTGATGTATCCAATGATGACCCTACAGTTTTAACAGGAATCTCACTAGTGGAACTGAGGTTTCACATCATCAGTGTTAAGTCAGAGAGTTACTTAGGCATGAGTTCAAAATAGGTAACTGTGCTACTTCAGAAGGCCAAATCTTATATAGAATTTGCATTCTACTGTAGAAGGCTAATTTCCTATTCCATAGAAAGCCAACTCTTTTTCCTTTCTCCATTGACTTCTTTGAACTTAATTTGGATTGTTTTTAATATTTGTAGGTTTCAGTGAATTCAATGAAATTTGGTGTGTTGGCCATATTTCCTTTAACAACTCTAAATCAGAAGGAAAATAAGAGAAGTTTAGATTTGTTTCAGAAATAATCTTACAAGATGTTTACACCTTGCTCTAATACTGTTTCTCAGAAACAGCTGGTTAATGAGTCCCCTTCTCTGACATAAAGTGTTGCCATTTGAATGAACTATGGTCATAATTTAGCTTGGAATCAATAAAGGGTAATTAGTTTTGCTTTTTTTATCCTCATGCTAGTTGTGACATTATCTGCATTGCAATTGTGTTGCATTAATAAACAAACGGTCAAACATAGTCTTTTTGTTTTGTTTTACTTTGTTGTTATTCTCCTAATACATTTCTGGTGATGTCATTGTATTTAATATTTCTCTTTTTGCACTAAGAGACCCTATAGCAGTTCCGAGTTGTTTTCCAGTGACCACTATTTATCATTGCAATATTACAAAGTCAGACAGATTAATTTTAAAATTCTTCTGCTTAATTCAACTTCATTAAATTTCCTTATTATTATTTATTATTTGTATTAATATAGTACCTGGAAAGAGGTTAAGACAGGTGGAAGATTTTATAGCTCAAGTCTTAACTAATCCTACAGGCTAAAACTGATTATGAGGAGGAAAAGAGAATTTAGTATTTTGAAAGCAGAAGCGATGGGTAAGCCCTAAAAATGGTGTCATTCAGAAATGCATTAACATTACAAAATGCCATATAATTTTTTAAAATCTTTTTGGAATGCAAATTTAACCCTCCATTCTGAAACTGAATCCTCACAAGCATACTCACATACAGGCCATTTTAGAGTTTCCATTAATATAGTTCTACTCTGCTAAAAAGTAGGTCTAGCCTTTGCAAAGATCAGGTTGCAGAATCGAAACAGTTTATTAGGAGCTTTTAGAGGCATCTTCAAGTATTTCAGATCCTCCTAGACAAAACTCTAACATCCCTTCCTCCAACCAAAAAAACCCAAATCTAACAACAAAAAAGAAATGCACTGCAGTTTCTTCTGGTTATTTGAGATTGGAGGGGCATTGGAGCACAATAAATAGCATATATGAAGACACAGTTCTTAGATTTAAAAAAGTGTACCAAGTACTTGAAATGTAATTTTTTTTACAGGATCGAGATCCTCTGTTGCCATGTGCAGTTCTGAAAATGCCTTCTAGCCCCTGTACTGGGCTTGAAATCTGTTTCCTTTTTCTTATCCATTGCCATTTAAGAAATCTGTAAGAGTTCAGCAGAATTGTGAAAACTGATCTTTTGGCCTTGGTATTTGTTGTTGTGCCAATATTTTTTTCCTGAATATCCAGGAGGAGGAGAAAGAGGATAAGACATTTTCCTGAAAAGCTATTTCATTGGAAACTGCTTTCTCTTTACAGTTCTTATATGGTTACAAATGTTCTGAGCAATAAACTGAGATTGGCAAGTAGTTACTCTTTCACTGACACCTTCTGAATTTAATGCATGTTGGGGTACCAGTTACCTCAGAAACTTTACTAAAGACAAGTTTATTCTCCCAATCTTAGGCAGTTATATGGTATGCCTAAAGATTTTATTCTCTTTTCATTAAAAAAAAAAATATATATTTTATATATATAGGGAGGTTGACTCTTCCAGAGCATGATACATATCTCTGCTTGTTGAAGACATCTCTTTGTCCTCATGGACAATAGAAATTCCTAGGGCAACTAGACTCAGAACTAAAGGGGTAAGGCTTTGTATCTATATTAGGTAAGAAGAATCTGGACATCTGGAAGAAAGTTGTTTTAAAAAAAGGTAAAATACAAAATATGCCTCTTCTATGGTTGGTTTACTAATTTGTAAATTAATCTTTTTATCTTTTTTTTAATTTAAATAAAAATGCAAATATTGTTAAATACATTAGAAAGTGAAGTTTTAACCACATCTATTTCTATTGTGTTTTTTTCCTTTCCTGTAGCACATATTCTTCTGTGTCTGTTGCCTTTAAACTATGTAATAAAATGTGCAGAGTTACCCTAAACTAGATTCAGTATCAGTTGCATTACTTAAAAACCAGACATATAACAAGGAATAATACAGATTTTTTTCAGTTGGGGTTTTCTGGCACTCCAAATATGTTTGATGTTGGTCTTACGGAACTGCTGGCTGTTTTTCAGATGTTTTATTTTAATTATAGGTTAACTCAGAAAAAAATAAAGGTCTCAACTCAGCAGAAAATTCTACTTGAATAAACAAATTTATTTTCTATGCATATCATATTAGTTCACTATAGACAGAGAATAAATTCTTTAAAAAATATAAATGAACTAGTGGTTATACAACTCAAATTGAGGTAAGGATTTAAACTTTTGTAACAACCATAGATTTATAACATGCATTTAAATCACAGCAGTATTATATTCCAATGCACAGAAATTATCACAATAATAGTAGAAGAGTAAATAGAAGTGTAGTAAGCATTTTTATGGTATATTTCCACTCTAAAAGAGATGAACTTCAGAGTGATGTTGCTAAGACAGAGTTATGACAATTTTTTTTTACATAACTCACCAATTTGCAATATATTTTGTTGTTAAACAGGAAGAAAATTGTAACACTAAAGTGTGAGACTTTAAATGGAATTTAAAAACTCACAGAATAATAATTTTACTTATTAGTAGTGTGGTTTAGTTCTATTGAATGATTATGGTGCAGCTACTCATCAAGGAAAATAATACATTTTCCTATTCAGTTGAATTTCATTTTCCGTGATATTTTTTTTTACCTAAGATATAATTTAATATTACTACTCCGTGTTAAGTTGCCTGATGTTTCACTTGATGTGAAATCCCATTATAACTGTACAAAACCAAAGAAGTTCTTAAGTAGGAAAGTTTTCTAGATTAGAACTTTCTACATAATTTCTACATAATTCTACAGGTCAGGCCAAGCCAACAGAGCCCAGCTACAAGTGCTACTCTCAATCATGGGGACTAAATATTTCTCTAATAACTTTTTTTGTTTGTAAGAAGTGTTTTATATTTGCTTTTCTCTTTGATGCATTAAAGAAGGATATAAACACAATAATTTCTGCGTAGTGCCTCAAATTGTCTCTTTTTTGCTCTCAGTCTTAACTCCAAGTTTACTCACTAAAAAAACCCCTCTACTTTCCTTATATCTGCATGCATAAGAGGCCTTATATTGGTACCGAAAGTCATGTCACTGAAAACACATCCATTACAGGTTTCCTTAGACTTAAATGAAATTCTTTTTCTCTCCAGACCCAGTTATCCCAACAACCCATGTAGTCTTATTTTCCCCTGTCTTCATAATACGTAGTCGTACGTAGTACTTTTAGGCTTGAGGAAAAAAACCACAACTTTATTTAAGATACAAACTTCAAGATATAACAGATACATTAAAATACACTTTATTTATTTTTCCTCTTTTCTTTTTTTTTTCTCTAAATAGAGTGCATTTAAAAAAAAACATGCTTGAATTCTGTTAAAACAGACTGAATTCATGTTTCTGAGGATCCATCTGCAGAACTATATTGCTGTGTGAGGAAAACGTGCAACTGCAAAAATAATAAATGATTACAAGAATAAAAGTAGTTTTGCACTCTGTATTAAATTAGTTATATACCTTCATTGGGCATTATTTTTCAATGAATAAGATTTAACTTAAACAAAATCCAGAATGATAATATATAGAAAATCTATATATTATCTCTACTTAAGCATTACATTTTAATCAAATAAATTAGTAAAACTGTCCTGAATCCTAAGGTACAACCCTTCGGCCACTATTTTATTTGAAGAAATTCCCTCTCTCCATAGTGATTTTTCTGAATATACTGTGCTTGTAATTGTTCATACACACCATATTTGGACTCGATGCTTGTACTGTAACGTTTGGCTGTGGTGTGACAAAATATTGGTTTTACTGTTTTCCTTCTCTGTTGCCGTTGCAGTGACTTTAATTTAGATTTACGAGAATGAAAGTCAAATTGAGAAATACATAAAACCAATCTGACTTCAAAACTTGAAATATTATATTCATTATGGTAATCCTGAAGCAGCAGATAGCTTCCAACGCCCCTTATATCATAAATAAAATCACTGAAATAAAATAATTTCAGTAGTACTTAAAGTGTCTTAATTTAATTGCATTTATAATTAATTTGGTTTTTTAATACAAAAAGGAGCAGTTTAGGTGATGACTGAAGAGATTAACTTCTTGTTACAGTTAGATGAAATGATATTAGGTTGACATGTAGGACAAGTCTTTCTTTACAGAAACCATTCGGGAATTTGGTCGCTTCAGAGACACAGAATGTAAACAGAGTAGAAAACATCTTTTCTTTCTTAACTTTGTTCTCCATTAAAAATTTCATTTTCATAACAAATTTTTTTTTCTTTCTACCTCTCCCCCTGTCTCCCTCTCTGTCTGCTTTCCTTAATTATACCTAAGAGAATCTCCTGTGGTATATTTGTAGTGTTGACAATTTTCATTCTAGATTAACTCTGATTTTGCTTTAATTGTTGACTGGGACTGTCTGAGACTTTGCTAAAACATAGCATTAAACACCATTGCTAAATATGTAAAAACTTTACTGAGAGATGATCAATAAAAAGGACTAAAACTTTACATTTATTTAGCATGTTTTAATGTTTTATAAGAAGGTATCATAAATATGAGAAGCAAACAACCAAATATTTAAAATGGATTTAATGGGTCACGGTGCTAATAATGGATTACAAAGCCTCTCATCACAAGATTCATTACTCTGAATATGTCCAGGTCAATAGGAAACATAGAAGAGATTTTTTTTTTCTTTTTCCTTAGGAGCCAGATCTGGACTTCTGGAACATAGTAGGAAAATTTCCTTTGGCATCAAAATTTCAGGATATGGGTCACATTCTAATTTTCACTGCGCCTAGAAGACAGAACATGGCTTTCTTAAAAGTGTATCTTTAGCCAGTGGTTGTGGTGGATCTGTTAAATGTGAAAAAAACTCACTCTTTCCACATGCTGGAATAATGAGAGTCTCATTATGACAGAGCTTTCATCTTATCTAATGATCAGATTTTTTTTTTTTAAACAACCTGATGAGTGGAATAGAAAGTTAAATTATTGCTTCACACATATATTACTTCAGAGAAAAGGAAATAATACATTAACTTAAAAAAAATTAATGGACATCTTTGAGAAGACATCCAAGAAACTCCATCATTTTCCATGTTTTAAATACCAGAGAACACTGAGGTTTTCTCCTCAATTAATAAGCAAGAAGATCACAGAAGTTTTCTACATTAATTGACTCTTTAAAAGGAGAAAAAAACAACTTTCAGTTATTTAATTTCCCAGAAATACTTACAATAGTAAATTTAAATTTGGTATATAAGTTTTTTCTCTGTTTTTTCCATATCTTCTCCTTTCTTTTTCCTTCTCATCTTTCCTTCCAACAGCAAACTACCTAGACACAAGGTATGAAATTATTTTGAAGATAGTAAGGCTTATATTTAATAGGCAGAAAGTTTAAAAAATGCTAGTGATAGTCAAAGATTTTGATATTGTTTTTTAAGGAATATTCAAGTTCACAAAACATTGTCAGTGTTACAGACAATACTTTCAGACTGATAGCCTAAAAGTAGAAGAAACACCCTCCATTATTTCAACAGCCTTAATTTGAAAAATTAGTTGTTCACATACACAGCAGGAGTTAAAGAAGGAAAAACAGGCTTTCAAAAACAAACTTTAAAACTAAATGTCTGTAGACTTACAGCAGATAACATACAAAGCAAAATATTAATGACCTTTGGTATAATTTGCTGAACTATGACATAGCTGGAAACACTGAAAAAAAACCCATAAGCAAACCTTTCACTAAATACAAATTCTGTTTAACAGGGAAAGGAAATGGAATGTTCTGAAATTCCATTAAAATGCACAGTATGAAACAGAACAAAAAATTAAAAGACAACATAAGACAGTAATCTCAAATCAGAGTGTTGTATGGGAAATTAATAGAGATCAGATCAGCTGAATTTCTTTTCTGAAAAGGAAATTGTTGAGTCATCAGGAGCTTAGCCTTGCCCTGCTCCTCCTCTCAGCAGACAACCCAGGAAGGCGTCCCAGTTCAGGGTAAGATGCTGGGTACAGCCCACTGTGGTCCTGGAGAGCTTAGGATCGTTATTCATAGGGTCACAGATTACTGACTTTTGTTAGTACTTGTTGCCATGGGGTCGTGTTAAGCAACCGCAGTACTTTCTATCAAATGCATGACTTCTATCAAATGCATGACTCTAGCTCTTTCCAGAAAGTATAATTTTGGTATCACTTTTATGATCCAGACAGTAGGTGTACCAGGCTAGCAGGAAGGGACTGACTGTCAGACCCTTTCTCAGGTGCATTCTTTCAAGGGTGAGGACACAATGGGAATTTTTTCCCCCAACATGCATGACCTAGCCTGGATCACAGTTTCACAGTTTCATAATGTTGGAAAGGACCTCCAAGATCATTGAGTCCAACCTATAACCCAACACTAACACCAACACTAACACCATCATCTAAACCATGGCACTCAGTGCCTCATCCAGCTAGTGGCCCAAGGAAGGCTCACACCATCACTCAGACACGTTCTTAAATACTTTCTTATGTAATTCTAAATCTTGCAATATTTGTACTCATATATGTCTAGACAATTTCAGGGGAAAAGAATACAACAGTAACCTTGTTCTGCATTTTCTGTCTCTCAGTGGATTCATAGCGTAACAGAAGTCTTTCCACTTAAATTGTGTTTCTTCAGCTCACCATATGCAGGATACATTTGTGTGACACCACAGAGATTAGCACAGAGCCAGTCAAGGCAGTTTATACATCAGAAGCAAAGTAGCCATATTAACCCAGGGATTAATATGCTGCCCTTAATTGTGAAGCAAGGTGCCCCTACAAAGCTATCCATTGTGTCTTATAGCCTTCAGTTATTACTTTTATGGCTGAGTACTTAGGCCAAACCTGGGGTTCAGCCTAGAAAAGGAGAAAAATATGAAGCTTGAGAAATACTTTCCAGCATTTGAAATTAAAGTAGTTGTTCCAGATTTATTCCCAAGATTTCCTGAGCAGAGTATTTCCATGCAATGTGAGCACAGTAAATTCAGTGCCAGAATACACTAGACTAGCTGCCTCGCAAACGTTGTAGACAGTATGTAGCATTCACAGTAGCTTTTAGTTCAAGATACTTGTACATTCGACAGCTTCTAAACTGAAAACACATTCAGAATTCTTACTGAAATGCCCAAAAGCATTAGTTATCTATCAGTTGGGTGTTAGACAGCACACACACTAGTTATCTGAGAAGGTGACAAATAATACCTTATACATGAAAATACTGAAATGACAAGATTAAAATAATGAAAGCTGCAAAAGAATTGTGTAAAGTAGACAGGGACTTTTCTTGTTTCTCCCATTGATTTTTATGCTAAGCAGAGAGAAAGAGTTTGCTTAAAATTCTTACTAAAGCAAGAAAAGGTAAACAGAAGGATAAATGAAATTAGATTTCTCCTTATGTACTTAGCAACCCTGAAAGAACTGTGGTGCTAAAAAAATGATTGCTTGCAAAAAAAACCCCGTCACAAGCCAGAATCTTTTTGCGTCAAATGGGAGATTAATTCAAAGGTACAACTGGGAAAGGAAGAGGAGTACTGTAAATGTTAGATTAAATAAAGGGTTTAGACATCAAAAGCTTACACATTACTGCTCAGAAAAGTCAGGATGGCAAACCTTCAAAACCAAGCTCAAATACACTAGTCCCAGTTGGGCATAAGTTTCTGTCACGACATAAATCCCAACTCGCTGGTATTTGCTCCAGGGTGGTGACTACTTATATGTAACCATCTTCAATGAGGTAGCTTTAGTATTTCAGTAAAAATTGGGACTAGAGTTCATTCTTCAAAAACATCATTACAGGCCAATGAATGTTTAAAATGAGAGATAAAGACAATCATGGACACAGGTGGAAAGCCATGGCGCATGCTTTATGTATGCAGACAAAATATGTATCTTCAAATAAATCTCCAAAATATAAACATCTCCACAGTTAGACTCATCAGAGGAACAGAATACTTCGTTGTATCCATATGAACATTTGAGAGAGAGATTATGAAGATTTGAATATTTTTCAGTCCAGCGAAACACTGAAAACAGAGATCTCTCCTTTTTGGATGATATAGAAGTAGTGCAATGGTCTCACCATGTCTGCTGCTTCAGAAATACAATAATGTCAAAATAAACAACAAATTCTCTTCAGTTCTTGCTGAAACAGTTGACAACACTAGCCCTCCACAGAAAATCACATGTACCAGACCATGACCAGATGTACTCACGTACAAGCCTGGACTCTGGGTGCATTTTTCGCTGAGAGCAGTTATAAAAACTCCAGGCTGCTTCTAAAATGGCCAAGCCCGTTTGTCCTATGTTTAGCCATTTGGTTCCTTTTTGTTAGCGGAGGTTTGGCTCAGCTCTGGCTGTTTAACTAATTAAGCTCTCACATAAAACCTTACTTGCAGGGTGGGATTTTGCAAACTTTACATTACTTTACATTTACATTCAGATAGCCCATGGTATATACAGTTCATACATCCTTCACATTGTCCTTCTGAGCTATTGACTAATAACAGCATTATGATACCTCACTCTGAAGTTGCAGCATTACAACTGATCTAGCAGCAGTACCTACCACGCAGAGGTTTCCACAGCACTGAAGTTTAAGCATAATCTATAATGCAAAACCAGTATAGTCTTTTGGAGCTTGCTTTCTATTCTGGCATTCATTAGAGTTACAAAATAAATCTTTAAACATTCCACTTAGTTTGAATTATGTGTACAAAGCCATGCACATGTATACATATGAATCTGTTGATTCATGTATATTTGTACCTTTAAGGCGTATGAACATACAAATGTGAATATATACATATATATATATACATTTATATTCTTATACATGGGATGATTTTTCCTTTCAGCTTTGTCTCTGATAGGGACAGCCCATTAGTATAAATTGGCACAGTTGGGCCAAAATCAGAAGTAATGAAAATCTTATGACAGCTGAAGAGCTGGCCTTACACTCAGATTTTGAAGAAGTCCTAATATTCGTTTCAGTAAAAGACAGAATTGACCACTGAAATTTCTATGTTGACTTGGTACGATTAAAAGCAATGAGAGTAAGTATTTTTACTCACCCCACTAGTTTTGCCACTGCAATAGTGGTTAAGGGGTATTAACACCCCAGATGAGCCTTGATTCTCCTCTTTCGGAAAATCTCGGTGGAAACAGTTGGTCACTCACCAGAAGTAGATTGGAAGCAGACAGCACAAATCCTAAAAATGTATTACTGAAGGTTTTGTCTCCAACTTATGCTTTGTAGTTCACAGTATCACAATCTTGGAAAAGACCGCCGAGATCATGTAGTCCTACCTATGACACAACACGAACACCCACTCGTCATTTAAACCATGGCATTAAGCGCCTCATCCAATGTGTTTTTAAACACCTCCAGGGACGATGACTCCACCACCTCCCTGGTCAGAGCATTCCATTGGCCAATCACCCTTTCAGTGAAAACATTTTTCCTAATATAAAGCCTAAACCTCCCCTGACGAAGCTTGAGACCATGTCCTCTTGTTCTGTCACTGGTTGCCTGAGAGAAGAGACCAACCCCTGCCTGCCTACAACCTCCTTTTAGGTAGTTGTAGAGAGCAATGAGGTCTCCCCCAAGCTTCCTCTTCTCCAGGCTAAACAGCCCCAACTCCCTCAGGGCTTGTGCTTCATACGTCTTGTGCTCCAGCCCATTTACCTGCTCCTGCTTACAATCTTTAAATCAATTCTGCTGCAAGCAAGTTTGAATTATTCCTGCCTGAATTACAAAAGATAAATTAAGAATACTTGATTGAAATCAGTGAATCGTTCTACCTGGACAAATTGTTTCTATATTCTGTGACTAGTATGGATAGAAAAAGGATTTAATTTATAGAATTTGAAAGACATCAGGATTGAGAAACAATTTAGTGAATATTTGACCAAAACACCTTTTGCAAATATGCTATTATAAAATGTATCTAATTCTGTAGTAGAACCCAAATACATTTCATTCTCATGTATTGCTCTTCTACTGCCTCTCCTATCAATATGCAAAAGAATTTCATCACTTTTTCAAGAGACTTCACTGTTCGTTTCACATCAATTTATCATTTTTACATCATAATTGATTTTACCTCTTAATATTAGTTCCATTATTCTAATATGTACTTATTCTTTCATTTCCTCTGGTCTTTTTTTTTAAAAAAGGAAGACTTGATCTTTAGAAGAGTTCTCAACTTTTAGATAACTATCTAAAATGATCATTAATAAAGAAAATCTTTTCGCATTTAGTAATCAACTGTATGTTGTTTTGATTTTATTAACAGGTATATATTACAATGCCTTGTCTTATTTTTTGTTATCAAAAGTTGTAGCAATACATTCTCAACAGGAAAAAAATGTGTTAAAATATAGGAGTGCTAAAAGAGGAAGACGGATAAGTGCTAAAAATATTAGTAAAGACATATGGAAATGAAGTTAAATCATGATTTTTTCTCAGTTTCATTCAGATATAAAAATGCTATTTAGATAGCTTTTAGCCACTTTATTGTATTTTCTGAACCCTCAGGGACTTATTATCTAGGGGTCTAGGGAGAGGAAGGCAGGGACTATGATTGTTCTAATTTTCTGTCATCTTATAATCTTCCTGTGTGTTACATTCTTACCACACATCTCCCCATCCCCCTCAAACCCCGGGGAAATTTCATCCTGAAAAGATATCCTAACGCTAAGACGAAAAGAAATAACTGAAAAATCCTATACTCAACATTTTTACCATTTTACTTTAACTTATTACATGTTTAAATTCTATTGAGACTGCTATCCTGAAACACAGTTCTTCTACAGCAATTCTTGAAGCCATTTCTCCCTATGCCATATTTTAACAGCTGAAGAACGTTTACCTTGATTTTTATGATCCCTCAGTTCTTTACATACTTAGAATTGTGAAAATGTGTAGATATAAGCTTATGTGCCTGAATTTTATTCTTTTTTTAGACAGAAGAGAAAAGATAATTTTCTTCATATCTAATTTTAAAAATTTGTTTACTCAGGGAAGAAAGTATTTATGCCAAGGCCTTTAAATTCACGTAAAGTATCTAATCATTAGAGCTGAATCCATAGATTTTCCAGTAGCATACTTATAATTTTTGGTAAAATTGGGTGCTGTCATAATTATTTGTGATATCTTTTCCTGTTTTATGTTCTTTCATAGATTTTATAATCTATATCAATTATTCACCTTAATTTTTCATATTACCGGAGTTTTCCTAAGTTTCCTATTGCAAAATCCCTTCTCACTGCAGTCTTAAAAGCAATCAGAATTTAAGCGAAATATTTTTTTTTTCTTGAAAAGATTTTACACAGAGTTCTTGCTGTTTGTTTAGTTTTACAATTAAGAAAGTTATGGAAACAATTTGCTACGAACTGGTATGTTATTTAAGAAGAAAATGAAGGAAACAGGTTTAAAAATGCCTCAAGCCATGTAACTATTGAAACTCTGTAAAAAATGATATGGATATTTTCTTACTTTTCTAGAATTTTCTGTAAAATTCTACAATTGTATATGATTTGTAAGTCCTCCTGACATGAAAATATAAGTGAAAGAGTAAGTAACTGGTGACTATTATGAAGAAATAAATAAAAAAACCCTCTTCACAATATTAAATGTAATCTATTAAATCACTGTGGACTCCCCCTAAAGGACACATCATATCCGTGGTGAAGGAAATGAAACAGTATTTGGCTATATCTCCCAATGTTAATTCCTAAGCCCAGTATAACTGTTCAACTGTATTTCAGGGGAGAATTAGTTTTATTTCTCTAATTTTTAGTGGTTTTGAACTGATGCATCTGAAATAATATTATTTCCTAGATGTGTATTTAAGTTTAGCTTGAATCATTCTCTGGTCAAGATATGGGAAAGCCTGACTATTGCTTTCTTTATATTGTGCTATCCCAACTCGGTGCAGTATTTCAGAAAAGTTGCAGCGATTGAGTCAAAGGCTTTACAAGCTACTAAGAATTAAAGAAACAGGAAAAAAGAAAAAAGGAATATATGAAGAACCTTGACTCAAGTAGTAAGTATTTTACCCCTGTGGATTGCAAAAGAAAAAAGAATACTAGTTTTAGCAATATTACCAAGTACATATATCTCTGTTGAACTCAACAGAACTCTTCGAACTTGCATCAGCTAATCAATCAGTACATAATTTCTTCTTTTGCCACACTCTATATTTTAGAGTAGGCTTGTTTGATCTGTGAATTGCTGTTCTGTAGCTAAAGTGTATAGCTTTGATACTGAATTTGTAAAGAGTGACTGGAGGCATTACTTGTTCAGCTCATCTATTTGCCATTATGCAGGTAAAGGCTCTAGACCTAGAAAGAAATGAATGGTCAGCAAAGGTTCTCGAAGAGATAATGACAAAGAAGGATTTTGAGGTGGAATGTCAGGGTTTCATTTTTTGTTTGTTCCTTTCTCTGTTGGTTTGTTTTAGTAACTGCATCCACAGTTTCCAATCCTGACAGAAAACAATCTCAGTTTGATGGAATGTGTTTAGACCACTGTACGCGTAGGTGTAGGCTTCCTTATAATCCCTTCTCTCACAAAATGCAATTTGCAGTGCATAAGTATATGGGGGTTTTAAAGATTTCAATGTATCCCTTTGACTGACTGTTGTCGCAAGCCTTTTGAGGAAAAAAAAAGGTGTAGAAGTTAAACCAAATAGGCTAACTATTTTAATGAACCTGTGTACAGATACAGGTAGCTGAAGATGTGTAACAGCTGTATGGGCCTAAGATATCTATTAGGGAAGAGTGAATGATTGTCAAGCAGAGATACAAAAGGGTGACGAAAAGGTTATTAAGAATTAGGCTTTCACCTAGAACTATGTTTTTAAAGGCTGTTTTTGAAAGACACAGTTTAAGTGTTATGACAAACAGCAGCAGCAATGGCATTACATTCTTGCACAGCTGCTGACTTGCAAGTAAAGCTGTGTTGGAGTAGCTATCCACAAGTGATACTAACAGTGTGCCTGCTGGAAAAAAAGCAGCAACTGGTGCAGAAGTTCTGAGTGTAATGCAAAACATCCAAGTTTTATTTCTTTGTCCCTGGTGATAAGCTGCTCCAGATGCTCTGCAGCAAGTGCCTGGGAGAGGCTGTCATTCATAAGAATTGATGTTAGTTGCCTCAGGTCAGGAGATTAACATCTTTCTCTACTACAAACCTCTTTTGGAAATCTCTTAATGGAAACAAGGGTGGAAAAGGGTAATCCTAAAACTAGGTTTAATCTCATTTGACTTTACCTGCCTGTGGTATACCTCTATTCCATATGGAGAATATTCTGGATATCTAAATCTCTGTCTGTGGAAAGAGAAATGTACCGTTAAAATTGTTTTCTGGAGATCCCTCTAAGATCCTGGTCTATATTATACTTTAAATGGGAGAATGGAGAATACCTGAAACACTAGAAAAAGCAAAAGTTTATTTAAAAAGTTTAAATATATTAATTATCCCATATTTTCAGTGGGATCTACCAGGAATCGGACAGTATTTGCACAAGTGCAAACACTTAGAGCTCTATTAGGCAATATGAGCAGAAGAAATACACAGAGGCAGAGGTCACTGAGTAGGCATGATCTTTATTAAATAGAGCAACTCAAGCTGGAGATTTTCAACCAAAGATTATTTTATGATCTGAGCACAACCTCTGCTATGCAAATAAGACTGTTGTTTTCCAGAGATTAAAAGGTTCGCTTAAGAGTTGTTTTCATTTTTGTAAAGGCCTATTAAATTGTGAACATGTATTTTTTAACCCAAGCCTGTCTGCTGTACCTTTCTTTTTAGACCCCTGCAGCTCACGCTGATATTTCACTTTGTTTTTGAGGACCAAAAAAGGTTTTTTTCCTGGCATATCTGCTTGCAAAGGTTTGGCAAAATACAGGTTTGATTTGTTTTGTTTTGTTTTGTTTAATTAATATTATTACTATTACATACCAAGATAAAAGAACTTGGTAAAAATTATTGAATCAAATTTTAATGTCTTCTTGTTTGTTATAGCTCTGCTCTCCTTCTGCAAAATCTGAATTACCAAACCAGTTGATAGAGTTTAAATTAAAATGTGAAAGAGAAATCTATGTGGAGGTATCTGATCAAGGTCTTCAACTGCCTAAGTCGTGGTCACAGAGAGAGCAAGGCCAGATCCTTTAGAAGTATACACAGAAAGGATGAAAGACAATGGGCACAAGCTGCAGCAGAGGAATTCCCTTTTAGATATTATGAAAATAATCAACAGTGACGATAGTCAAGTAGTGGAACATGCTACAAACAAAACGTACTCAGAGAGGCTGTCATTTTGAAGAGATTAAATATTTGACTGAACAAGGCCCTGAGTGACATCATTTAATTTAGAGATACGCCTTTCTTTCAGTCAGAACTACACTAGGTGATGTCCAGAAGTCCATACCAACCTAAATTATTCACTAGTTCTAAAACTAACAAATCACTTCTATTGAAGAGAATTGTTGAATATTTCAAAAAGAATACCTGATACACAAACATGATTCAATATGTCCTATTATAAAACTGTAGAAGGAGATAAAAACAAAATACTGAAGATCATGAAAAACCTAGGGCAATGTCTATTATACTGAAAATAAAAACAAACTGCTGTGTTTTAAGTCGCAATTTATTGCTTGATTTTCTTTTTACTTCTACTCTCCTCAGATCTTACAGTTCTGAAAAATAATTATTTTCACCGGTTTATCAGTCCCATTTGTTGTATTTCTTCTGGATCGTTCATTTAAACCTTTATAAAAAACTTGCTGTTAAAAAAATCTTCCTTGGGAGACTAATTCTTGTAGTTTTCTGTACACATAAGCTACATGCATTGTAAAATGAAATTCCTATGTCTTTATATATTTTCCAAAATCATCACCGTGTTTAAGATTTAATATTATACCCTGACAAGTCAGAATGCTGTTGCTCTGGTAAATGGGAATTATAGTGCAGTAGTATCAGATGTTTTCTGCAGACTCCTGCCTCCATCAGACATCTGTTTTAAATAAAAGTTACAGTAGTATCCACACCATATCTATTTTCTTTTCCTTAATTCTGTTGTAATAGTTATTCTATCCAAATTTTATCAACCAGCAATAAATGTAAAACCTAATTTAAGCTATACCAATTAGATCTAGGTTTGTGATCTTATCTCCTAGTTATATATTTAATAGTTAATTTAAGCTACACAAATTGCTTTAGATCCTGGAGGAGGGGGGATCTTGATAAATCATGCCAGGTTTCAGATGAACTGCAAGTGTGCTTGTTTAGGAGTTACTGTTATTCAGGTTCCTTATGGTTTTCTTTACACTAGTAATTGAGCAAATTAGAGGTTCAGTCCTATAAACCCTTGGCACATGGAACTTCTGTTTCCAATAGAAGCTCTGTTTGTCAGGAGGTTGCCCCTAATCCTGGGGCCAGCCAAAACTGAATGATAAGAAGGAGACAGGAGAGGCAGCACACAGCAACTCTATCCCAGGAGCAGGCTGAAGAGGATGGCCACTCTTTCACAGCTTCTCTTTGCCCTTTTCTCCTTGCCTTGGAGAGGAAGCAGAAGGGGCAGTAAATCATCTTACTTCTACTTACTCTTATTGTGCTGTTTGTCGTGCTCCTGCAGCTAATGTGTGGATGACCTTTACTTGATCTTACCTCTCCTGGCTTCTGTGTCAGAGGATTAATAGCACAACACAAACAAGGAAATCCCAGGGGTCTGAAGAAAAGTACTTCTTAGCAGAACTGTGTGCTGTGTTTCTGGAACAGTTCTGAAGAAATCTACTTTGAAAATGAATTTTAGGTGTTTCACAGGTAGGAGAGTACCTCAGGTTGTCTGCATAATTCAGTCTGTTCATACTGCTTTATCGTCTGATGACAAACCCATTCCTTACACTGAGGGATCATTTCCACTCAAGTCCATGAGATACCCTTCCACACTAGGCTATAGGTTATCCCTTCATTCAAATACAGTTTAATAGAAACGCACCTTTCCATGAATGAGTTAGCTTGAGCGCAGATAATGCAGAGAACTCTAGCCATTCCCAGTTAACTCAATCATTTTTTTGGTTCTTGTAAATATGTAGAGGGAGTCCTAAGAATGCAATTTTAACTGGAATACCAAAAGTACATGCCAAAAATGATCTCTGTGTACAGCACCTGTACAGTCTGATAGCAGAACTAAAATAAACAGTTGCAAGACTTTCTCTCTGCTCAATTTTTACCTCAAACAGAAAACTAAACAAATTAACAACACCCCCTGCCCCCAAACCAACTGAAAAAGCACATTCTGCAGTCAAAGATAACTGAGAGATGCATTGATATTCATAAAATTTAACCTGCATACTCATTTATAGGTACATACAGCATCCCTTATATTTTTATATTTCTCCCTTGAACTTTATGCTAGGTAAGATGGGCTCACTTTATGTAACACAGCTCATTGGACATAGCCCTTTTGCATACACACACTGATCCTCAGTTTTAATGATAAGGTAAGGTAGAGGTGGCCATTCTTATATGCTGCAGATGTCTAGGAATGCTGGCAACCACTATTTTCATATTTAAATTAAAGATAATTACCTCCTTGTGGAACTTGCAGATCTCACTGATAATTTTTCTGTAAAATCTGTTTTTAATACTATGATTTCATTGAATGACATGGTAACCATTATCTTTAAAATAATGCAGGGAGAAATGCACAACTTGTTAATGACATTTTGTAAGACATAGTACAGTTGGATATAAAGTATAAATTTCTTCAAAACATATTATTATTTGCTTTCCCCTTATTCTTACCTTGAATCCATGATACTTATGACCACTGCATATGTTATTGTCGCTTAACAGTCTTTTCAACTTTTTCTTTTTTCTCCTAGGAGGTATGACATTTCAGAAACAACCCACTCTGCTGTTACTCAGAAACATCCTGCAAGCTTGAGTGCCAAATATGTGAACAGGATTGCTAGTGTGAGCAGAGATACGCAGAGCATGTTACATGTTCAGATCTTGCATCTAATTTTCAGACTGTTTAACCTTTCTCTCAATAGTTTGCATGACTTCAGTTAGGCAGATGAGGATTTTCAAGAGTGTCTATGCTAATGCCTTACTTTTGCTTCCCCCCCAACATTTCTGGTAAAGAGGTAGAAAAGAGTGGGGGAAAAATCACTTTGTATATTCAGGGATGTAAAGTTTAGTCTCATATCACAAATAAATACTAAAACAGATGGCTACTTTATCACAGGACTATATATATATTTCTACAGACACAGACAGACGCCCCAAGCACAAAAGTTTACTATCAAAGTCTTTCTAATTTTAAATATTAAAATTGTGAATTCCAAAGAAGCTTGGACCTATTGCAGTAACTGAAACCTCTTTTTCATCCCTCAGCTCCCTTTTTTTTCAGGGAAAAGGATTAGATCAATACACAGGAGAGAGATACATTGAACCAAAATGTACCAGGGGACATCAGCATTGAGGTGTTACAGCTTATATTTGCTTTTGTAAGGAGCATACTCTATCATTTTCTAGAGAAGAAGTGTTGTCCTGTTTCATTAAATTATGCAAAAATTACCTTTGTTCTTGCATCCTTGAAATCAATAGAACTTTCCCATTGCTACTACCAAGAACAAAATCCAGCTAAACAAAACATTCACTGAGTGTTTATGATAAGAACTTGGTAGAAACTTATGATGTGCAAAACATCGCCTTATCCTTTTTCTGGAACTGTGCCTACATATGGTAATAGACTTACTGAAATAGGTATAAACTGAGATGGAAAAATTACTTCAGAAAGATTATTTCCTATATTCTGCCTAGACTATTAAAGGCTTAAGAATTGAGCATCAAGCAAGATTCTTGTTTTGAAAGCTGTTCTATAAATAAAAACAGAAAATGAAAATTCAGTTCACTTGGATATTTTTTTATGTATGATGCTGGAGAGTGTGACACGTGGACAGGCCCTGTAGGAGATTAGATACTTGACCACCAATTTTTGCAGAAGCAGCCAAGGGAACTAAGCAAACAAAAAAGCTAAGAGTTTATGTTGGTATATCACAGTGACATAATGAGAGCATTTCAAATAAAAGCAGAGTAAATAGCTGAAAGACGTTATGTGACTGTGAAAATGATCTTACTTACCTATAGCTATTAAGTAAGATCACTTTTGAATGCATTCAATTATTTTACTTAAGAAAATAATGAACAGTAGCCTGAATCAAAATGTTAAATATAGTCTCAGTTATTTTCAAATTACAGGAAAATCTTACTTGTGGTGACTTACGATGTATGGCAAATCATGATTTATGAGATAATATATGAAATCTCATATTTCAGCACAAGACAGTGCCCTTTACCAGATGATAATGAACTAAATAAGGAAATAAACATAGTGCATTTAAGCATTGCAAATCATCAGGGAGGAGGAACTCATAATATTTTATGATACAGAGCTTTTTACCTATTCTTTTAAATTTATATCAGCAGAATTGAAGAACCCCAAAGTTTTTGTGTAAATAAATGACACGATATGACGTTTGGTTTGCATTCTGTCATATTGCTTTCAGCTTCCTCCCAAAACTTCTTGCAAAGAAATAAGAGCTTGATATCATGAGAAGCATTTATCCTTGTAAGGGAGAATAAATATCTTGTGTTGGTTCTAAGGCTGAAGAATCCAGTAATTTCAAATAAATGTAGGAGTTGCTGATGTGGTACCTAGTTTTACTTCTATTTATTTTCTTTCTGTTAATTAATTTCCATTAACAGATTCTACTCAATGAATTTCTTAAAATGCCTTTGTACAGCTGACTGTTTCAGACAGTGGGCACCCTGACAGGCTGATAATTCTCTGTTACAACCTCTATGCAGGCATATAAACTTCAAGATTTCATAGTTGCCATCAGCCAGTGGTTTTGCAAATACTTATGCACATGATTAAAAGAAAATGATTACTTACTGAGTCGTCCACTTCATAAAACTACCCAGTTACTGAAAATTCAGTTTTGGAGACATTATTATTATTATTATTTAAACATGCTTAAAATCCAGAGCAGAACAAAACAAAAAGATGCTTTAACAACTTTGTGAACATAGACTTTTACTATGCTATTCTTCAATTAAAAATTCTACTTTTTTTCAAGAGAGAACTTTTACACGCCTGTTTACCAACAAGGGTTATGAATGATCTGAGTCTTATCCAACTCATTTTATTTTGCTTAGAATGAGGCAGAGAAAAGCCTTGAAAAAAGTACCTCCTGAGTTAACTTATATGTCAGACCGGACCCTTTATGTCTCTGAAGAGATGAAGAGTCCAGATTTAGTTGTCTAAATTTCAGTAGATGGATCCCATAATTTTTGCTTTTTTCCTATTCTTTTGAATGTAGATGTGTGAGAGTTTGTATTTTTGTATATACACATTCTTAGTAGCTGTTTTTATACAGTCAGTTTCAGACATTGGCAGATAGGCAGAGGATCATGAAGTGACTGATACTCTCATTTACTATGGATTCAGGGACATGAGAGATGGAATTTATGCCTAAAAATATCTACATGGATCATTTATATCCAATATTAGCCCCATGATTATTTGTGCACAAGCTAAAAGAATATGTATATATTACTAATACTACTTTATTAGAATAAATATAGATCTCTGACAACTTTTATTGACAATGACCATTACTGAATACTTTAGAAAGTGGGAGAAATACTTATATTTATCAGCTATGGGAGGTGAATAGGAAGAGAGTATAAATAGATTCCAAATTTACAAATTAGTGTCTAGTTCACCTCCTGTTACATTTTAAAGATTTTAGTTCATAAAGAAAAGCTCTATAACACCCTTTATCACCTCTCACTTGGTGATCCATGACCAAGATTAGAAATAGCTTTGAAAAGTACAAATCATTCTGGACAAACATGAATACTTTTTTTTGAGAAAGTGACAAAATCAATTGATGAGGGGAATGAAGTAGATGTCATATATCTAGCTTTTATTAAAGCATTTGCTATAATGTTAAATGAAATTCCACTCACAAAATTAATTCAAATTAGCATGGATATGAACACTGTCACACAGAACGAAAACTTACTGAAGGACTACAAATGTGCACTGATAAATGGCAATATATTCAGTTTAATTTACAGCATGTAAACAAAATTTGGAGATAATACTAAAATAATTTGGTTTTGAAAACCTCCCAGGAAAGAGAAATTGTAGAGAAAAAGACTGAGAATTAGTAATACGCTCATAAAATGTCAAAATGTTTTGCAGTTCCATAAATTTTAAGACCAACAGGAAATATAACGATCTTCTTGTCTGACCTCCTGCATAACACAGAATATAGAATTTAACAAGTGATTTTTATATAACTGTAAGATGAGCAAAGCTCTCTCTTTGAAAAATAAATCTAATCTCAATTTTAAAACTTCCCATTTCAGAGAATTTGTCAAGACTCCAGGTGCATTGTTTCAATGGCTAATTATCTTTACCACTACCCAAAAACATTGCACCTTATATGAAATTCAGAACACAAAAGTTACAACTGAATACAGATGAGAACATAAACCTATAGCAAGGGTATTAAATAAGAAGGAAATATTGCAAAACACTAAAATAGAAAAGCCCTTGGGATACTGAAGAGCAATTTCAACTGGAATTTGGCCCTTTCAGTGGTTACAGTGAATCGTGACAAGGGCATATTGAACTGCAGAGATCATAGAATTATAGAATCTTCCTGTTGGAAAAGATCTATGAGATTGTTGAGTCCAATTGCACCCATCATCCACTAAACCATGTTCATCAAAAACTCATCAACCCGTTTTTAAACACCTCCAAAGATGGTGACACAACCACCTCCCTGGGCAGCTGTGCCAGTGCCTGACCACCCTTTCGGTAAAGAAATTCTTCCTAATATCCAGTCTGAACCTCCCCTGGCGCAACTTACGGCCATTTCCCCTTGTCCTATCACCTGTCACTTGAGAGAAGAGATCAACACTCGCTCTGCCACAGCCCCCTTTCAGGCAGCCTTAGACAGTGATGAGGTGTGTTGATGTTGTCAAAATGACTGGTGAGAAAATGGTGGAGGTTGAAGCATGTAAGGCACTTAAAACTTGTATGGACAAAGACACTGTAGGAAGCAATAATTTAGTGTCACAGGAACAGAGTGAATTACTAATTAGAAGGGCTCTTTATCTATGATTCTTGTGAGTACATCGGTTCGTCATTAAATACTCATCTGAAAATCAGTCAGTTTTACTGACTGATCAGCAGTAGGATCCTAATGCGTATCTGGTAGTGCTTTCCTCTTTCCCATTAAAGGCAGGGAAAACCCACTTGATTAACCCTTGGCTCAGAGACTGGTGACATCAGTGGAATTCTGGGTATTTTTGTTCATGGAGAGGCTTACACAGTAGCAAGACTTCTGGTGACAGATGGAGTTCAGCTGTCTCAAAGTAGAAAAAGGATTCTCACTCATCAGTTGGCAGGGTTCATGGAGTGGGCTTTAAACTCATTTCAGAGGAGGAAGGATATATAACCAGGCTTCCTAGAGATAAGCCTAGGAGTAGCATGCCTATGTCGGGGTGAAATCAATAGCTCAGCTCAGGTACATCTGCCCCAAAGCACACATCGCGGACAACAAACAGGAAGAGCTGGAAGCCATTGTGCAGCAGGATATCTATGTCTTATTCTGTGAGATTTTCAGAAGAGACAGAAGAGAGGCGATGGTGTGGCTCTGTACATTAGGGAAGGTTTCAGTTTTATAGATCCTAACACACATTGATGATAAATTTGAGTGCTTATGGGTAAGGTTGATGAGGAAGACCAAGGCAGCTATCCTGCTGGGAGTTTGTTATAGACCACCCAACCAGGATGAGGAGGTAGATTAAACATTCTACAAGTGGCTGGCAGAAGTCTCACAATTCCCTCCTCTTATTCTCATGGGGATTGTCTAATTACCAGATGTCTGCTGGAAATACAATGCAGCAATGAAGGAACAGCCTAGGTGGTTCCTGGAGTATGTGGAAGACAGCTTCCTGATGCAGCTGGTAAGTGAGTCTACCAGGGGAGCTGCTTTACTTGACCTGCTGTTTACAAATAGAGAAAGACTAGTGAGAGATGTGGTGGATGGAGGCTGAATTGGACTTAGCAACTGTGAAATTATAGAACTCTTGACTCTTGAAGAAGCAAGGAAGAGGGTCAGCAAGACAACTACAATGGAATTCTGGAGGGCAGGCTTTGGCCTGTTCAGAACACTGGTTGAAAGAATCCATTGGGAGGCAGTCCTGAAGGGCAAAGGGATCCAGGAAGGCTGGACATTCTTCAAGAAGGAAGACTTAAAGTTACAGGTGTAGGCTTCCCCCGGATGCTGTAAGACGAATCGGGGAGTGTACTTGGAACTGATGAGGCTGCACCTCAAATATTGTGTTTAGTTTAGGGCCCTTCACTACATGAAAGTCATTGAAATGCTGGAGTGTGTGCAAAGAAAGGCAACGAATCTGGTGAAGGGTCTGGAGCACACGTCTTAGGAGCAGCAGTTGAGGTACTGAGGTTGTTTAGTCTGGAGAAAAGGAGACTGAGGGAAGATGCTGTTTACAAATACTTGAAAGGAGGTTATGGTGAGTCAGATGGTGGTCTCTTCTCTCTACTTCTCATAAGTTGCAAGGGAGAGAACAAGAGGAAATGGCCTAAAGTTGTGCAAGGGGAGGTTTAAACTAGGTATAAGGAAATATTACTTCATTGAAAGGGTTGTCAAGCACTGGAACAGGCTACTAAGGAAGTGGTAGAGTCCTCATTCCTGTAGGTGTCCAAAAAGCATGTAGACATTGCACATAGTTTAGTAGGCATGGTGATGTTGTACCAGTGATTGGATTTGGTGATTTTAGAAGTCTTTTCCAACCTTAATGGTGCTATGATTCTCTGATTTGATCAGTTGTGCATTATGTTCTGGGATCACATAAACTTCATTAACTATTCTATGCCCAGGGCTGGAAGCACAAGCTGCTTGTTTGGCTGGTTATTCCCATGACATATCATATTTCGCATGAGAATGAAGTTGCTGCTAGTATGAGCATCCAGCTAATAACATTGCCCAGGTTCTCAACAGGCATCTGGAGTTATAACAATAAACTCCATCTGCTTTTCTCAGATAATACTTCATACAGTGATTAAGGACACTAAGTGCAGCTAATAGCTAAATGACTAGTATGGACACTAAATCTTGTCATAGGCTCCAGATGCACTGACTAGAATTATATGAAGATCATGGAAATGGAAAGAATACATGCATTGCTAGAGTTTCCTTATCTAAGAGGAGACAAAATTTGTCAGTATTATCACAAAGATAGTGAGATCTTTAGTAATGGTTAAATAGTATGAAAAAAAGAAAACAATTTGTTCAAAATAGTGACACAGTAGTACACTGCCTCCAGGTAAAAAAACCCCAAACTGATCAGTACACCATGCGTTAATATATAAATGTTGTCACAAAAAAATCTGCTCTTACTGAATTAATTCTTATTTGTTGTTTGCAAAGAATACCCAACTTTAACACTTCTTACTTGAGATTGGGTTATATTGATTTACTTTTTAAGACTTGTTTTGGCAGTACAAAGTATTAATATCTACTAAAAACAAAAAAAGCTTTAAACTCAAACCAAAAAACCTAAGGCAATTTAGTGAAATAGTACCTTCATCAAGAAAAGGAAATTCCCTAACTTTGGTATAGCTTTTCTGAAGACATCTTTTCAACAGCTTTCTCTTACTCAGGTTGTTGCTTTTATAGGTGAGGCTAACAAAGTTTCTTCAACTCAAAAAAATATTGGTTCTTAAGTAGCAGTAACAGTGAACAAACCATGTTCCCTAACGAATATTGTGCTGTGCATTGGAGAGAATAAATGCTTCCACCCTTCAGAGAGTTTTGGTGAGTCAGGGGAAGCAAACAGGGAGCAAAAGTTGTTTTGATGGATAAGCAAAAAAGGTACAAAAAAACCCCAAAACTGAAGTATAATCAAACGGGCACTTTTTACAGCAGTTAGCTTCAAAACACAAACAGGAAAAAAAAAGAAGGCATAAGTATGGAATTCAGTCTTCTTTTTTTTTTCTAAAAGCTACCATCCATGAAGATCCTTCTTCTAGAGGAAAGGTATTTGAAAGAAAAAACATAAAAACATTAAGGAGTATATAGAAACGCAACACCATCAATGAGCAAAAGCAGGGTTATGCAGTAGAAAAAGAGATCAGCACTTCCTGACCCTTAAATGTGACAGTAGAAATGAAGAAGCTGGAAATGAATTGAGTCTTAAAACTATATCTTTCTTTCTAAGTGCTAAAAAGAAGTCTGATATTTTTCAAAAGTGTATACAACAGTTACAAACAATAGAAAGTGTGGGTGGTATTCATTTTTACATCATCTTAGACATCTGCCCAACATAAGCTTTCTTTTCAGACAGCTGAAAGAAACACATATTTCCAAGGCACACTTCATCTAATGATAAGCAGAAGTCCAAAACCTGAAGTGAATCACTCCTTAGAAGTGCCTATTCCTTTCTCAGACTGTAAAAGGAACCCAGTTTGTTTAGAGAGATTTGCGTTTTGTTGAATGATCTTCCTCTTTCATAAGAGCTAAATGCAAAAATGTGACAGATCAGTCTTTTTTTTTTTTTTTTTTTTTTTCTGTGACACTCAGTAAGTAAATAACTGAAATGTTGGGAGAATACAATTTATATTTTATTATTGCTTCTTGTGTTCAAATTTTGCAACAGTTGTGGCAATTCCTAGCTTTAAGCTAAGAAACCAAGATCAAAGAATAGGAACCCCATTGATACTTTCTTTGGCTATTACTATTTAGGTTGCCATTTGATCTAATAAGTATGTCTATCTTTATTGAAACATTTGATTACCCTTTAAAATGTTGACAAAACATGTAAGTACACATGAACAATTAAGGAAAACTTTTACAGAGTATGTAACTTTATGCTGCTACCTGCAATAGCTTTTTTCATTTTCTATCATAATCTGAGATATTGGTGTTAATGTGAAAGCATTGACTAAATGTCTATATTTTTTACATATTTTAAATATTAATAATTTCCAGGATTTTGCAATATCAGTTGATAGATTATGTTACATGCTTGTCCTGAGCGAAAGGTTCCTTATCTCAGAAAATAAATTTCTAAGGTATTTAATGCGAAGAAGTCTATGCTGTGCACCAGGGTGTGATTGTATTTTATTTCAAATGTGATATTTTATACATGAGGCATCTTGCAGGTTTACAATATTTTACTTTATTTATTTATTACTGAATTCCATAGTCAGAAGTTTTGTAAACATCAAGGACTCATCTTAGCTGACATTAAAATGAACCACTACCACTCTCTTGGTGGAATGTGTTGAGGGTTGGGCACTGCTTCTTAAAGTAATAAGCAAAAGCAGTGGTGAGCCATCCATTCATTTGCTTGTAAATCAGTGTCTCAGTGTGATTTTCTATCATACTCTTTAAGAAAATTGAATATGCCTCAGAAACACCATGGTAGCTTCTCTCTCTCTGTTTTGCATACAAAAGGCTCTTAAAAAGATGCTAGGTGTAGTAATGTAATATCTATATTTTGGGTTGGTTTGTTTGTTTGCTTTATCTAAGAGCAAATATTTTTAAGTCTATTTATAACCTTTATGGCTTTGAAACAGCACACTTTGGAAAGGTAGGTAGGAACAGACATAACAAAATATTTTTTTTAAATGAAAATTACTCAAGGTAACAGTTTATACAATAATTGAGAATTAAAATTTGTCTTCTCATAGAACAAATAAGTTGCTCAAGAGTAATGTTTTTTTTTTCTCTCAATTAAGAGTCCCCATAGAAACTAGTGTCTCCTGTTGCCATGTTTCCTTCTATTGTGATCCACTTTTGACCTGACTTGATATCTAGAAGACCTAGCCTCAAAGGCATGGGTGTCCTAAATATAAATTCAATTCACTATTAAGTGCAGTGCCAAATATTAAATGGAAATTTTTAAGAAATATTTTAAACTCCCCAGATCACTTTCTGTGTACTTGATGTCTTTAAGGGAAACCAAAGTATGTCTTGGGTAATCCCTGTCTCTTTTTATCCAGGAATTCCGCTCTCATGTCTCCTGAAAATCCATGCTTAGTTTCTACAAGCACGATTCAACCCATAGCATCTGTTTTTTTTGAAACAGCCAGGGACATAAACCTGTTCAGTGAAGTAAAGAATATTATCTGAAGAGTTATAGAAATTCATACTATTCCTCTGTCTTCTACTGTGCTACACTCATTCACATTAGATGTTTCTCCTTTTATGCAGCCATATTTATTGAAACAGTCAGGGTAGGTGATAAGAAACCCAGTAAGGCTGAAGATGCAGAACAAAAACAATGGTTATTTAAATACTGGTCTATAGCTGGGGAATCACAAACCGTAGCAATTGTGAAAGGATTCAGCATGGCCCAACCACAGTGAAAGTGAACTAATTTAAGTTAAAACTCTGATGCAAGCACACAGGATGTGACACTCAGCCAATATGTGGTTACTTGTTATGTTACAGTAACTTGACCATGACTTCAACCTTTATTATTGTCAGCAAAATGCCGTGATTTTCTTGACAGTTAAGTGTTTAGTATTGTAACAATATTAAATTACAAGAATTGTATAACAAAAAATAATACAAATTTAATTTTAACTTATTTCTTTTTTGTGGAACTTAGAACCTCAAAATAAACTAGGTTTCGTGTTCAGATTCTTAGTGAAAAATTCGAATTTCTTTGATTTTATTTGTTTGTTTGCTTTTAGCGTGGTTATATCTTAGTGAGGTTTGATATGCTTATAATGGAGTAAAAATAATCATGGGTGAATATTTGATTTCTAATGTTCAAAGCAAGATTTCTTTTGCGTAATAAAAGTTATTGATATTTTAAATTGAGTATTTAGTATTTAGTCTCTACATTTATTACAAGTTAAAATAGCTAGAGAAGGGATAATCCAGTGGTTTAGACCTTAATCTAAGTTACTTCTCTTCTGCCAAAACCATCTATTCATAATTTGGCTAATTCATTTAGACCAAGGAAACGACATTTTTTGTTATGCTTAATTAGAAATTCAAATTCCAAATTCTGTGTGCAGTGTTTGGGGGAGTTTGTCAGATAGAAATATTGGTCAGAAGAGTAAAAGTGAAATAAAAAGTCATGTTTAATATCCCATTTTATTTTCCCTGTGATTAACTGCGGATTGCAGTCCTGAGCGCTATGGCTTTGTGATACTTGGATCACAACTATAAATCAAATAATTACTTTGGGTGTAGATATTTAACTTATTCTTTTCAAAACAAGTGTCTCCAGCTGTATTCAACAAAACATCACTTTGGGCTGAATGGGACCAAACTGGTATTACCATGTAGATATCAGAGGAGAATAAATTGGGCAAAGCTGTGGTGACCTGAGAAAGCTGTAGATCTACCAATATGGAGAAAGACTGAGATTCATGGATCAAGAGAGGAAACAGTCAGGTATGTGATTCCATAACTGAGTGTTGAGGACTTCTGGTCAAACTACCATGAAGACAAACACAGAAACTTAGTAACAGACAGGAATAGGAAAACAGAGGTTCCATCACTCACATGAACTTCTTTGTGGCATGGTATGGAGTCAGACTCCTTTGTGCTCACTCTTTTTGTTAACTCCCATGAATCCTGGATTCCTTCTTATAGTTTGATGTATCTCCAAAAAATGCGATGATGAATGTTGAACAATGGGAAGATGTTGAATGATAGTATCTACCTTCCAAGTCTGTTGTCCTCAGAGGGAGCTAATATTCTGATGTGGGAGACTAAATACTTAGGTTGCAGAAAAGATAGATCCTTCTTGCTCCTTTGCAACGACGCTGTACAGCAAAATTCAGTCTTACATCTTGTAAGTAAGTGCTCTGCCAACTGTATTTGTCATCTGCTCTCACATACCTAAAAGTAATTCTGAAAAACTATTTCATCCATGGGTTTTGAGTAGCAGACTTTTACTGACAGTACTACACTCTGAAAATATGACGGTGCTATATAAAAATAATTCGAACTAACTTAAATGAAACACAATGCAATTTATTTTTGCATAGCTTCTTTATAAGCTATATTAAAGAATTAGTTATTAAAAGACACTAAGCAATAAGGTTTACCATTTTTTAAGTTTTAATTTTAGGATTCTTATTTTAACATTACCATCAAATTAATTTCATACTAATTAATCTTTGTTATAAAAAAAAGAGAGAAAATATTCAGTTAGTTTAATTTTTTTCTGCATTCTGCAGCTCACATTAATACAAAAGTCCAAAGAGAATAATTCTAGCTAGTTTAGTGAATAATCTGAAAAGAAATGATTTATCTACATGAACCACACACATAGCTAAAACTCCTCCTGTGCCAGACTTTAAACTTACTTTGTCTTTGCTTTGTTCTTTAGGTGCACACACACAAAATCAAATATTTTTACACAATAAAAAGAAAGTTATAATGGAAACAAGACTGTTCCTTGGAGAGCTGGTCATTGTATCCTCTATTGGATTAAGAATACTCAATTCCTAGTTCTTTGGGGAAGTATTTTGCAACCTAAAAATGTTGCCTCCTGGGGAGGAGCGCAAGCAAATTCCTTAAAAAAAGGTATTTTTTTCTTTTTTCTACTTTGTTTTCAGTTGAAACTTCACAAAGGCTAAGTCATAAAGGCTCACCATGTGAAGAAAATGATGAGGGAAACACCGAAAAAAATAAAACAGAGAAAAATGACGGGCAGAGCTGGATATTTTGTGACTTGTAATTTGTAGTATCACACTGCGTTTTGAGTTTGTTTTGTCATATCACCCTCTACTGATACTCAGGAACTGATCATTACTTTTATGTACTTAGAGGTGGAGTTAACTAAATAAGTTTAAGAATTTTACTGTAAAATCAAAAATATGTACATCTTTAGCATTTTGTCATTTATCATACATTGAAACACAAAGGTGTATTTATATTTCTAAAATAAATATAATATCAGACAAGCATAGATTAAGTATTGCTGCTTTCTGTTTTAGCTGATAGGTTATATTCATATTAAAAATTCTATTTGAACAAACTTCTTCCTCTTTGTATATATTACCAGTAAGTTCATACTTAAAAGATTACATTTGAATACAGCAAATGGCATTATGGAGGTCTTAATGTGTGTAGGTTAAAAGTCTATCGAGTGATGCAAAGTCAAGCTTTTAGAACACTGATGTAGAATTTCACTATCTGATTGCATTATTATTTTCCCTCATAAAACAACACTGCTTTCCACACAAACCACAAAGTTTGTTCCAGTTCATGCTATCAATCCTGGATTCGTAGAATGATTATAGAATTACTGAGTTGGAAGGGACCCAAAAGGAAAATACATTTTACCTGCAGTGTCAAATGGTGAATATATATATTGACAGTATCAAAATAGTTTCTTATAATTCATGAATATTCTTTACCTTCAATGATATCCATGGAGTGAGGATGACATATGCTTGCACTAGAGAATGGTGAACAGAAACCTTAAGAAGAAATTTTTGGTACTAGACATGACAACCAACTAAACAAGAAGGATGAAAAAAGAAGAAAGCCATTTAATATTCAGAGAGGCATCAGACATTCTGTAGAAGTGTTGTGTATTTAACTCCTCTCTACTTAACACTCTACTCTGGCTTCCTGACTGAAAAACCTAAATTAAAAGAGCCACATAATCACTAATGGTTCTTCTCCGATTCTACCCACTACAGCTACATTGTAATAAACTTCTGGTTCATTACAATAGTTTCAAAAGGACTAGCTTTCAATGAGATTTTGTTAATAATTTTAAGATATTTTTTATGTGAACATTCATTGCTTTCATTTTCACCTCTATCACATTTCTATTAAAGCAGGTAAGAACAGCTACAAATGCAGCCCACCCACAATCCTCCGTGCAGCCCTCTGCAAACCCGTGTTGGAAATGCATTCTAAAATCTGCAAATGTCAGTCAAATTAAAGATATAACTAGCCTTGATAACTGCTTGTGCTGAACCAATTTGTTTTTCTTCCTGAATAGTCCCTGTATTTACATTTACTTATTCATAGTTTGTCCAGTGAGAAGGCATCTAATAATAATAAACCTCAGAAATACTGACGGTTTCCTTGTTAATTTTGTGCATTTATATTCATATACATGCTTTTTCTGGAGTCATGATCATGGAAACAAAATGTTCATGACCTAATGGAGACAGAAGTTTATTGTAAAATTATTCTGATTATATTTCAGTAGATGTAAACACTAAGATGAATTTTCATTTAACAAATATGATTCCAGTCACATTTGTATCCAAACCAGTTCACCTGGATACAGTGAACTTTTAATTTCCCTGAGAGTTTGTACCCTAAAATTAATATTGAAAGTCTTTTGTTTTTTTTTAAAGCTAACTATAATAATTTTTGTCTCTGCTTCCTCTTAAAAAAACCTTCAAATCTCCTGGGGTGGGGATGAGAGGTATATGGTCAGAAACAGGAAATTGCTTTCTTGGTGACCTGCTCTAGGAAGACACAATGCCTCTCAGGTATCCTTAAAATAAGGCAGTTCAATTGGCAGACTTTAAAGAGAATAATAGGTAGACATAGGCAGAGGCTAGAGAGTGAACGTAAAAGCAAGCTGGTTGCGTACAGGAAGAGAGGGGAGAGATAACATTTACTTGGATCTTGAGAATAGACATCTCTTTATATATAGAATATCAGAAGAATGTAATGAAGAAATACAAAGGAAATCATATTTGCACAAAAATCTACAAGACTCTCCAGCTGGATACTGACAGAAATGTCACTGTCAAGCCATATACCATCCACTGGGAACATTTGTTTCAGGAAAACAAAAATCTTAATGTATTTAATGATAATAGGTTGTGATAGAATGCATCTATGGAAACCAAAATGCATTCAAAACTGTATTCCCAATGCAGAGAGAAAAACTGATGTCCTTAGACAAGATATTCATAATACTTCATCTGGAAGACTTTGAAGGCCTGATCATGAGTATTAAGACAAGACGTACTCCAGCTTTGAGAGAAAGGCAGGTAAGGAGCATGACCAGGAGTGTGGTCACAGTAACTACAAAGGAATATTGTCAAGTAATGCACATTTTAGGCAGAACAGTATGACAGGAAATCATTTGTCTAGCTGTTCGAGGAATCTTAGAGTTTTAAGAAGCAACAGCAACTGATTAAATGTTCGGATTAGTAGTGCATGTCGCAACAAAAATCTATGCTTCCACATCTGTAATCAGAAAATAGAAGAAACTATGGACTTCCGTTAATAATTCCATGTACTAATTCCATGCTTGTGTTTCAAGAAGGATGAAATTAAGGTGCTGCTTAAGCTAAATGAGAAATGGCCTAAAGATTTTAATGTCAAGTTGCCTTTCAGCTGAACCATCTTTGACCGCTCATTTTAGGTATCTGTTTCAGTAGACAGACATGTTTTTTCTTAGTCCTTTTACTTTAGTTTTAAAGGTTATTTTTTCTATGGCTTCCAGCCTTATTATTCATATTTTTCTCTAGTCTTTGTAAGTTTATGAATAGAATCAATATATTCCTTTTCTTTTTTACCCTGTCATCTACTTTTTATTTGAAGCTCTCTTTCATATCGTCTTTCTTTAATTTTTCTGTATTTTTGTCAGTAGTTTAACTGTAGTTTATCTATGTTTTATCTGAATTTGTTCATTATGCATCTCTGTTATTTTCATTATATTATGTACCAGGTTCCACAGTTGCCCTCCCTGCATTACAGTTCTCATAAAAAGTGAATTGTGCAAGCATTCTTGTATTTTTCCCATGTCTTCCACAGTAGGCATGTGCCTAAATTTGTTCTTACAGAGATACATGCACTTAAAAATAAGCAAAAAAATGTCTTCCATTAGATATATGACAGCTCAATTAACAAGTAATTATTGATTGTACTTTATTTTCGTTCTTAGAAGGAATCAGCATCACAATGAAATCATATGTCACCCTTCAAGTAAACATAGACTTTCTGCCAAATCTGCCTTGCATAAAAGTAATGCCTAGAATTCCATCTATCATTTTTCAGCTTTCAATGGGTTTAGTATTTACGTTAACAATAGCAGCTGTATTTAGTGAGAGCCCAGTTTCAATTTTGAGTTCTTTTCACTAAATTCTTCAAGCCCTTAAAATGGTTGGACTCAAGACTCTCTCTGGAAAAACCAAGATGTTTTCTGTGTCCAGGAGGACTCCTCTGCCATAGACAATCTATGACTCCCAGGTGGTTCTTTTGTTTATTTTACTGACTTCTTTCTTTAAGATTGTTTTTGTTTTTCTGTAAAAGAAACCAATAAACTTGAGAAATGCAGATTCTTCCTGCAAGTAAATTATGATGACTAGCAGAAGAGAAGATCCTAAAGGTGATTACCCCTTTGGCCACAGATTCATAAAACATAAGCTTTCACCTCCTGTCATAAAAAAAGCTCATAACTGAGCAAAAATGAGAAAATTATATTTAGAGGCTGTTTATAAATGATAGTGCAAGTAAGAGATATTTTTTTGTGCAAACCATGAAGAAAAGAGCTGATGTGATTGCAGCTGCATGCTCTAAACCTGTGTCTGGTTCAGAAAAGTCTGATCTTATTTCTTGTTTGCTGGCATAAGTGGACTTTACTCTGTTTCAATGCAGTCTTGAAATATATTTATTGTAAATATAATCTGTAAAGAAATTTTGTTGATAAATACAAGCACTGATCTCCTCATGTTCTATAATAAAGTGAATTATTCAACTAGATACCTTCCTGTTTCTAACAGGTTTTGTAACTTCCCAGCTCAAAATGCATGCTTAGGTCCACAAATTAACGCATCTGATGTTGTTCACAGTCTCTAAATGTTTCAGAGAATGGTTTATGACGCTTTTGCTAGTATTTTTCTTTTTTATTAGTGGGTAGCGTAAGATCTATGTGACTTTCACCTCTATTGACAGATTGCAGGCACTCTCCAAGAATTTAAATATCTACTTATTTTTTTAATTTATTTATATAACTACTGAAAAAAAGAGATATTCCAAAGATTTACCTTGTTGACTTGGTCTTACACTTTTCAAACTCATGTCACTGAAATACTTCTAGATTGTGTGTCCCTGTGTAGATGTCAAAATGAGTGTGTAGATAATTTGGTGTCTAAGATCTGTTAAATGCATTTGACAAAAATTATGATCATAACTTTTTTTTGTCTTAGAAGGCAAAGATTTTTTTTAAATTTTTAATTACCTCCATTTCTCTGAGTTACTGTGATAAGAGCACAACTTGTCCTAATACACTGTATTGCTTTCTGGTGTCCAGCCTAGTTCTGCATTATGCCAGTTTATTGAGAGATAGCTCTGGGTCTCTATATAATGTGGCAGTGTACTCAGAAATTTAATCTCAGAAATACATCTGTGTACATCTAAAAATGAATAAAAAATAACAGTAATATTTTCTGAAAATTTTGTTTAAAGACAGATCAGTAGCTCTTTCACATAGTGCTTTGTCACTGGAAGAAGAGTTGTGGTGAAAGCTTATGCTGCAATCTAAACAGTTGAGGCTCCATAAAGAATTTCGCACACAGGATGTACACTTTGCACAGAATTTCAGTATATTTTGCTCTTGCCTTTCCTGTACTGTAACAATTAGTCTGATGCCTGTATGCTTCAAACTAGCTGGTATTTCAGATACATACTCATAAATTTAGAGATCCAAATAGTCTTCCAGGTGGTTTCCTGGGTTATAACCTCCAAAGCATTAGGAAAATTTATAACTGGGGCCTCAACAAAGAAAGAAATAGAAGACAATTTCAAGTCAGAATGAGACAGCAAGGGGGAAAAAGAAGGCAAAAAGAAGAAAAAGACTTCTTGGAAAGGAGAAACGAAGAACAATGTTGAAATTCTCAAAAAGTGAAAAACTACTTAGAGGATAGGAACAAAAAAACATGCAGGAAGCAGATGGTGAGAATGAAGTGAGAACTAGGGCAATAAAAGAAAGCTCTAAAAGGGAAGAGTGGGAAGGAAAACCAGTATGAGACTAAGTGGTAAGAAAAATGAGAGAAAGAGGTCAGGGATAATGACTTGAAACATGATAAGAAGAAACTGAGAGACGGTAAAAATTAGGTTTAAAGAATTCTTTTGGGAATCAAGCTAATTTTCTGGAGAGATGTTTAATGGGGACTATGCGCTTAATTCTTCCTAAACATTTTATAAAATCACCCTCATACTTTATGCTTTGGAATAATTAATTTTTTCTTAGATTTAATTGGTAAATGATTTCTAATGCTAACGATGGCATTTTAATTTTCTTCTCAAATACAACATATTTTATTAGTCCTCTAATGTGATATATTTACCATATCAACATCGTACAAGGAAGGCAAAGCTAGAGAAGGTAGAAATTTTCAGTGCATTCCTATTGAATTGGATCCTGAAGTTTGAATAGAAATTTTTGGGGAAAAATAGAAGCAAAAGCATAGCTCATCATGGAGTAAACCTCTTTGCCAGTAACAGAGTGGAACTTTTTAAAGAATGAAGACAAAAAAGAAAATTATTCTCTGACTCTGTTCCCAAGTACACTGATATTTAAATGATGCAGTCCATGAGAGCATTGCCTGTGAATGTTTCAGAATTGAATTCTGTTTAATCTTTGGTTTCCAAAAGAGAGGATGAAGGCTGCTGGTTCTGACAGAGCTTTGTGGCCACAACAGCTGTCCATGTAATGCTCAGATACGCCTACCTTCCTAACTTAAAAATGATGTCCTGAGACCACTTTGTGAGGGCTGAGCTCTTTAGCTTGCCACAAAAGGAATCAGTATCGAATTACGGAATACATTTCATCTTAGTCCATTTTCAACTGAAGGCAGAGTCTCTGTATCATTGGCTGGAAACCATAGAGATAAGTATTATTTGTTAAACCTCAGTCTAGTGCATGATTAATCCTCATGACTTCAGTGGGACTCCATTAAATCATGAAAGTGTCAGGATGCTTTTTCACAATTATTTGAGTAGCTTACACATCAGTACAAGAACAATAATTCTAAATCCATTGCTATCAGATATTCTTATTCTTCATATAAATCAAAACAGTTTTGTGGTCAGAGAGAACACATGCAAGAAAAATCATGAACTTGTAACTTAGGGGGGCCGAGCACTGAGGTAGATGGTGGTAAAATGCATCAGTCCTTCATTGTTTAACGTAAAATGCACATGTCATCTAATTATTCTCCAGGCTAGTGATTAAGGAATTCTCTAAAGCTGCTGCAGATGTGAGTCTGAATCTCTTCAGGCTCAAGAGAGAACTGAACATTGGCCTCCCACTTTTTTGATGATTACCATGTCATTATAAAAGTACACTTCCCACACCATCTACATTCCTCCCTACATTCCCCACCCTCCAGCTCTAATCTACTATCCTCCTCATAGAGGTCTAGCTTTACAGGAGTTCTACAGCTCAAGAGCTTAAACTGGTGCCTAAAGAGATCCTCAAATCTTTAGAGAAAGGATGCTTTTGGTTATCCTATTACCAGCATTTTCTAAACTACCCTCCCCTAGTGCTGTATTTCTTCAACCATCTTTTGCCAGCATCTCCTTCTCTAAGTGCACTGTATTTCTGGACAGATCTAAGGTAGATAGCTCTGCATCCCTCTCTTAAAGGGATGCCTGTTTGCATCCATAAGAAGGGTACTCAAACTCATGCATACATTCCATTTGCCACCCAGTTTCCCTTTGTACCACCTGTTCTGATTCCGGAGTCAGAAGCCTGACTCTTGCCCTTTCCAACACATAAGAACCTACCTCAGAAAAGTGAATTTCACTGCCACAGCCTGTCCCTTAACAATTAGGTAGTGCAGCTGTATTTGAGAGAACAAAGTTTCTTTTGCAAAGATGGGATTCATGGCTGAAAGGATTCAGGATCAGAAACAATATTTCCTGCAAGCACACAAATATTTAACACAATTAAAATGTAATTACATTCAACTATGGCACTGGTGGCTTTATGCAAATATCAGTGTAATTGTCCAAAATTCAGGTTTTGCTTGAAGTCATAATTATGCTCTATGTAAGCATTTCACTAATTGCTTCTTATTTAAACTGTCTTTCTCCATTATCTCTTCAGTCTCTTTCATCCTCACTATCTCCTTCCCTATACATTTATCCTTACGTTCTTCTTTTCCCTTTTCCTGTTCTTCAACACCACACACTCCCACCTCCTCTATCCCCTGATTTGATATTGACACTTCAGTTCCCTTCCAGGAACTGATTGCTTTTGGCTACTATTCTAAGTCTTTCCTCTTCTCCCCTTGGAGAAAAGTAGTAGGATGGTGCTTAAGCTTAATAGCTGGCAGGAAAAGGAGTACAGATATTGTACATAGTCTTTTAGCTGATGACTAGAGAGAAAAAGCCAGAGATATTTGCTGAGAGGTGTATATGCAGAAAGAACATCTGCTCAAAAGCTTGACACTAAGCTGCTGAATAGATTTTCTTTACAGACTTCCTAGGGTATGCAAGGGAAAATGGAAATAAGTTGAAAAGCAAACTCCTGTCTGTTGCACATCATATGGATGAGCATAGGAAATCTACTAGCTGGTGTTAGTTCTTTTTCATCATCTCTAGAAGGTTTTAGGAAAAGATGCTTTTATTTGATATTTCATTTACCACAGAGCATAACTATGAAAGTATCCCCCCTCATTTTCTGAGTAATAAATTCAGTGTTTTTCTTCCTTGTTATACAAAACGTAACATTTTTTCTTCTTTCACAATTATATGCAACAAGACCAAGTAATCTGACACCAACTTTATTCTGCCTGCAAATATAATCGTTTTAAGAGGTCTAAAAAAATTAAGTGAAAAACAAAGATCAATCTAGTGACAGACAGGTCTGATGTGTAGAAACTTTATCTGTAATGCCTGTGATCTGCTTCTGATTCTTCCCTTACCTTAAGCCATAAAATGAATGTCTTTTCCATATTCTAAAAATTATTCACATTTTGTTTAATCTGAATTTCTGTTCTCAGCTCTCAATGAATATTCCATGTGATTTCTATTTAAAATCAAATAAACAGAGAAAGTTCTTAAACTTAGGGAAAACCTGCCTTTGTACTCTATAGTCATGAAAATAAAGGATTTACATACTAAAATGTCTTCTTGTGTAGAAATCATGCAAATTCCTCAAAACTATTTCCAGGAACAGATTTGTAAATTGTTTCTATTGCAATAGGGAAGTATGATATCTGCACCTGAAATCAACCTTTGTCCAAGCATAAGAAATCAGAAATACTTCTCTAAAACCAGAAATAACTCTCTTTCCTTTCAGTAGCTTTTGGACAGATGATTTTATGTCCTTTTCTTGTTTTCTCCCATCTCTTTCTCCCTCCCTTAAAAGTAAATATCTAGGTTTTTAGCACTCCATAATTTTTTACTAAGCATTTCACTTCACTTTACATCTGTTTTCCTTCACTTAAGAGCTTAATTTTTTTATAATTATTTAAATAATCAATATAATAAATCATATTTATGCATAACAATATACTGAGTTTACATAGCAAGATTTTCGTAAGGAGGGATGCAGGAAGCACTACAGGGGTGGTTTATGTAAAAACATGCTAGAAGTGTTCCTTATGTCTGATAGAGCCAACACCAGTCAGCTCCAAGATGTACTCATCACTGGCCAAGGCTGAGCCCGTCAGTGACAGGGGTAGCATCTCTGTGATAACATATTTAAGAAGGAGGAAGCGTTGCTGTGCCACAGCAACTACAGACTGAGAGGAGTGAAGATACGTGAGAAAAACAACTTTACAGATACCAAGGCCAGTGAAGAAGGATAGCGAGGAGGTGCTCCAGGTGCAGGAGCAGAGACTCCCTGCAGTGGAGACCACGGTGAGGCAGACTGTTCCCCTGCAGCCCATGAATGTTAATGGTGGAGCAGATATCCACTTGCAGCCCATGGGGACTTCACACTGGAGCAAGTGGATGCCCAGAGGAGGCTGTGACTCCATGGAGGGCTCTCCCTGCATTAGGCTCCTGACAGGGCCTGTGGACCTGTGGAGATAGGAGCCCGTGTTGGAGCAGATATGCTAGCAGGACTCATGACTCCATGGGGGACCCATGCTGGAGCAGTCTGTTCCTGAAGGACTGCACCCTGTGGAGAGGATCTATGCTGGAGCAGTTTGTGAAGAAATGCAGCCTGTAGAAAGGACTAATGTTGGAGAGGTTCACAGAGGATGACCTATGGGACAAATGCCATGCTGGGGAAGAGGAAGACTGTGAGGAGTCCTCCCCCTGAGGAGGAAGAAATGACAGAAAAACATGTGATGAGTAAAGTAAGAAGGATAAGGGGAAAGCATTTTAAGATTTAGATTTTGTTTCTCATTATGCTACTCTGATTTGAATGGTAATAAATTTGACTATCTGCCTGAAGTTGATTCATTTTTTACCATGGTAGTAACTGGTGAGTGATTGCTCCCTGTCCTTGACCCACAAGCCTTTTGTTGCATTTTCTCTCTGCCCTGTTGAGGAGGGTAGTGACAGAGTGGTTTTGGTGGGCACCTGGTGTGCAACCAGGGTCAATACACAATAACAATTCTCATATAAACAATGTTACAATCTGATCATACTTTGAACTTCACAACACAGAACATTTTGAACTGCAGGAAAATGCATTAGCCTCCATTGCTTGAGAACATAGATACAAACAACATGCAATGTTACAAAAATGATACATGATCACTGCATAGTCATCTACTATAAAACAATTATGTGTGTTGATTTTTTTTTGAGTCAATCATTCGTTAAACTTTCATTCCAGACCCAGCAACAAGCCCTGAGTAAGACCACTTGTGACCAGTCACATACTATATTTTACTCCTATCACTCAACTCTCTGGGCCCAGTCATCCAGACAGTTTTTTATCTAGCAAAGAGTATGCCTGTCCAAGCCATGAGAAGCCTGCTTTTTTTTCATGAGAATGCTTTGGGAAACAATGTCAAGGATACTAAATTCTAGATGGACAACATCCACAGGTTTTCCACCATCTACTAAGTAGGTCACCTTATCATAGAAGGAAATCAGATTAGTTAAGCAGGACTTGCCTTACCTAAATCCATGCAGACTGGGCCTCAGTAAGCTTGCAGACCACACCAAGTTGGGTGGTAGTGTTGAACTCTGGAGGGAAGGAAGAACCTACAAGGATATCTGAACAGCCTGGGTTGATGGGTTGAGGTCAACAGTATTGGGTTCATCAAGGCTGAGCGCTGGGTCCTGCATTTGGGCCAGGGCAACCCCATGCAGCACTACAGGCTTGGGGAAATGTAACTGGAAACCTGCCGGTGGAAAAGAACCTGTGAGTGTTCATCGACAACTGGCTGAATATAAGCTGCCACTGTGCCCAACTGGCCAAGAAGGCCAATAACATCCTGGCTTGTATCAGAAATAGTGTGGTCATCAGGACTAGGGAAGTGATTGTTCACTCATACTCTGTGCCAGTGAGGCTTCACCTCAAATACTATGTTCAATTTTGGGCCCCTCACTATGAGAAAGACATTTTGCTGCTGGAGCATGTGCAGAGAAGGGCAGAGAACCTGGTAAAGGGTCTGGAGCCGTGAAGTGACTGAGTGAACTGGGATTATTTAGTCTAGAGAAAAGGAAGCTGAGGGGAGCCTTTATTGCTCTTTACAGTACTTGAAAAGTCTTTATTGAGTTGAGTGTTGGTCTTTTCTTCCAAGTAACAAATGATAGAAGAAGAGGAAATGGCCTCAAGGTGCACCAGGAGAAGTTTAGATTGGATATTAGGTATTATTACTTCACCGAAAGGGTTGTCAAGTACTGGAACAGGCTTCTCAAGGAAATGGTTGAGTCCTCATCCCTGGAGGTGTTTAAAAGATGTGGAGATATGACACCTAGAGACACAGTTTGGTGTTGAGCTTGGTGCTGTAGTTTTACAGTTGGACTTGATGATCTTTAAAGCTCTATTTCAAAATAATTCCATGATTCTGTGATTCCAAGAAATTTTTAAACTTGCTGCTAGAAAGGTGAATATACATTACTGACATCTTGTAGGAGCAACATTTCTCAGTTGTCCTGGGATGCAAGCTCATTGGGTTCTTATGGTGGCAACGATTTCAGTTTGCTCAGACTGTATCATTCCAGGATTAGACAAGAGGAACTTCAAATACAAGCAGGGTAGAAATGCTTAACTAGCTCAGAGATATGTGATGGATGGAATGGTGCACAAATACACCATTCTTCAGAACTAATGTGGGTAATTCTGGTATTTTATGCAAGGTAAGTAGTTGAGAGAACACTTTGTAGCTTTCATGGTATCAGGTATGCTGCTGAATACAGACATTTCAGTGAGAAAATGTAATGCTGTAAAAAGTAGTAGGTGATAATGGAAGTGAATTTTGTTCATTAAAAGCTTCATCAACTTGCTTTGAAATCAAAACTTGTCAAAGAATTGGACTAGATCTGATGTATTCTTATTAAAAATAAAACAGAACTTCTAAAAAAAACTTATACAAAAAATTAAAATAAAGAAACTGAAAAAAACCCCATGATCTAAATAAATATTTCTTTTTTTTTTTCTTGGTTCAGAAAGATGTTTAGTTTGCAGAAACTGAACACAATACTCTAAAAAAGATTACATGTGAGAATAAATGGTAGTTTTTTGGTTTTCTTTTCTATATGCAAGAGAAGTTGGGTTTTGTACATACTATAATACAAATATTATGAGATTATAAGAATTAAATATATAATTTTCCTGGCTGTGTGTGTATTTTCTCTGTCTTTCCCGCAGTACCTGCCGTATGGCACTTTTAGACAATATTGTTACATTTAATCATGCAAAAAACTACTGCGATAGGAAAAGTCACAAAGAAATAAAGTAGTCCTGTTCTTTTAGAAGAAGTGGTAGTACTTTTGAGTGACTTTTGACAGGAGTTAATATATGGGGGTTTGTTTTTTTTTTCCTTTATAGACTTACCTTAGCCCATCTAATATGGTGATTTCTGCTAGGATTACATGGGTGCTGGTTGTGAATGGTTGAAACCAGCTACACCTTTGCCCCAGAGAGTTGGCAGAGCTCTACCAGCAACCTGGCACATTCAGAGACATCGACCTAATTGATTAGGAAAGTGGTGCCAGTGTTGGACATCAAGACCGCGAATTCATTGCATATGCTTTTCCTAGACACTTTTTGGAACGCTCTCAATACATCTCCAAGAAGGGGCCAAAACTGTAAATGGTCATTCAAAATGGGAAACAGTTATGTGTTTACGCAATCTAGTGATGTGTTTCCTTCCACAATACCAGTTATTTAACCCTTATCACGTCTTTTTAAAAAAGTATTACAGAATTTCAGAGTGTTCAAAGAAGAGTGAAAAGAATGATTCGGAAATGGGGGGAAGAAAATCACACATCAAGACAGAAAAGTCTGAGTGTTGTGTTGGAGTTGGAGAAGATGTTGGAGAAGCAGAGAAAATAACTTATTGAATACAGTGGGATTTCAAACTGTTTCAAGTTGGATTTTTGGTTTGATTTTGGGCTTTGTGTTTTTATTTTTTTAGTTATAAACACCTTTTGTTAGGTTTCCTGACAATTTACTAATTCACTCATAATTACAGCAAACTACATACAGAAGGCAGAACACTGTTACATTTTCGTCTCTGTAAACACTTTGCAAACTTAATGAGACATTAACAGAAGAACTGTGAATTCAAAAATATCAAGAAATGCTACCTATTAATGTATCTGTAGAACATATTTTCACATCATGGTTCTAAAGTCATATAGTTAACCTGACTCGAAGATAACTGGATATTTTTAAGAACAGCAACAGTTAAGTGTAATACTGTTAAAAGTATACTACTGGCAAGTATAATTAAAGGCTTCCAAAAGGGAAACTTGACATCACCTTTCATGGTAAGTTTACATTTTAATTAGTAAGAACTCCATTTGTACCTTTAAAGACGGGAAGGATATTGGGAAAATTATCCATCTATTATGTTATTCTTGTATTTTCTCCATTGTTAGTACTGATGAAGTCAAAGCACGCAATCAAATGGACTGCACATCTGTATCAACATTTATTTTCTAAGTATATTTACAACTAGTGAATAACAGGAAAAGTCTTCTGGGAAAAGGAGAGTAAACTACCTCCAAATAAAATTATGATAAATTGTCATTTGTTTTATTTTATTTAGAGAGAAAAACAAGTAGGTAGTGTTTCAGTTTGTGCTAAACAGATATGTTAAATGTGATTTTGAATACAATTATTCTTACATGCAATCATAAGTATTACTTGCATATCAATTTATCTTATTGATTACATTAGAATCATAAATCATCTCACTTTGTGGATGACCTAGGGCACTCTTTTTATCATGTTGTAACTATGCCTAAAGGGAGGATTAAAATGAACTGCTAGTTCAGTAATAATCTCTAAAATTAAAATAAAATGGTATGACAGGTGCAGCTGTCTGAGATTAATCAGTAAGTATTCTTTACCTTCTCTTAGAACCATGAACTACTTTTAATCAGACATTCTGTAGGAGTATGTATTTAACATAACTGTCTAAAAACATACTGCTGTGTTCAGTCAGCATAATATTGCCAACATAAATCATCACATCTTCTTTTGTATGTTTCTGAGTCATTCCTTAAGTTACGGTCTGAAACGAAAGTCATTGTGCACACCAAAAAACCTATGTGCCTTTGTGCTAGTGAGAATGATTAAACATTAACCTCTTTTCCCTGAGTGTTACCAAAGGGACATCCTCTTTTCTTTTTCTCTCAGTAGAGACAGGCATAACTATGGTAAATTGCGTAGCAGAACTGCAGATGGGTAGAAGAAGCAAATGAGAAATCTTGTTTACTAATCAAAATATCTGCATAAGTATTCTGATGAACACCTGTAGTTACATAAACAAATCTAGCGGAATGCTCAGGAAAACAGAGGTTCTAGGTTTGTGTGTTTTTTTTTGTTGTTGTTAAAAAATTACTCTCCATGTCTGTATTGTTTTATATCCTGGTCTAGTCCATTGCTCCAAACGAACATGGCAGGCATGAAAATTTATTTTACCTTGCCTTCAACTTCTAATAAATCTTTGTATCTTTACAATTATCACCTCAAAATGCCATAGTCTGGGGTCAGCATACGTTCTCCTTCAATACCTCTTATGAAGACCATAGTTACAAAATTTCTGTTCTCCTAAACATGCAATAAACTTTTTCCAGTGCTGTGTGCATTTGAGACATATCTTCACCATCCATTCCTTAGGAAGCTTACATTTTTAACAATAAGGAAAGACTAGAAGCTTTAACTTTTGCATTGCTTCTGATAGTTTCTGGAAAATTTACTATTCTGATGTCAACCCTAGCCCATCAAAACACCAAAACATGTGTTCAACGTATATGACAGTCATTCAAGTCAAGCCTATTTTAAGCTCACAGAAAAATGGCAAGTGCTAAAAATAATCCTGTAGGTTTAAACTGTGATTTATTACAATTTTATTATGTTATTTCAATGTCAATTACTTTATGTGCAAAAGATTTATATCCTTTCAAATAAACTCTTTCGCACATCAAAACCTGGAGAGATTATTGCTGTTTAATATTCACTGATTTCCATTGAATTTCACTGATATGCCATGTCAGTATCTCACAATGAAGAAAAAAAATTAATAGAGTTTCAAAGTACAAAGTTAGAAGCTCTCTTAATAAAATAGAAACTTTGGTATTTGATGTTACACAGAAACTAATATTTGTTCCTAAGGATAAGAACAGCAAATTGAATTTAATGCTAATGCTTATAGTGGCATTTGCAAGACAGAAAAAAGATAAGCAATCACATAAATGGTAATCACAGGAACAGTAATTCTGCAACTGGGTGCTTGTGCAGTCGCAGTGAACAGGGCAAACAGGGTCACAGAGAGGCAGTTTGTGCAGGCAAGGTAAGTTGGTGCTCTTCTGGTGGGGGTGGTTGTTTGGTGGTTTGGTTTTGTTTTTTTTTTTCTTTTTTTTTTTCCTGCTCTCCTGATCAGCAATGGTGAACCAAAACCATTGCTACCAGTAGTGTGTCTATTCAAACAGTGCCTCCATTAAGGGATGCAAGTGTCCAAACTGTGGACTGCAGGGAATGCCTTAGCCTGCTCGTGGTACCCGAGGACAACCCAAATAACACCTGCATAAGGTGTGAACAGCTCAGCGATCTGCTGCATATGCAGAGCTTAAGGATCAGGTGGAGAGCCTGAGAGCGATTGTGGCAACTGCGGTTGTTCCTTCTTCCAAGTCCTCCGAAACTTATCCAAATCTGTGTATTTTCGGAAACCTTCTCATATCCTCATGACAAACCCTTATTTAATCCATTAAAAAACAATGACTTATAATACAGCCTTCACATTATGCTGCATTCCTTGACCTGAAAAAAACCTCCACAAAATTATAGTCATGTTTTGGGGATACTATATGGAGTCAGAGAAGCTGCAAGGCCACATGGTTTGTAGCATGGATGAAGGAAGTCTGATCCAAGGGAGGTTATTACTAGCTCTGTGACATAACTCCCATGCTGTCTGCAGTGAAGGGCACGATTATTGAGAAATCCATGCAAAGCCATATATCTCAAAGTCATGCACAGTGAATGCTATTCGTATAACACTTTCTAGTAAGAAACAAATGAATGACAGGCTTTAATAAAGACAGTTGTAGTAGTTAATACAAAGCATGGAAAATTAGTGTCCCAGTATGGTAGGATAGGATAAAGTCTCACTGCTGGCTTCAGTTTCTTTTGGACTCCTCTCTGTGCAGCAAAGCCAGAAACACTGTTATAATCTACTCACTGTCACCAAAATTACCAGTCTTTTCTAGATAATAGTAACGTGATAATAGCACTTACTGTAAAGATACAGGGAAGACATTAGAGGATACGTTACTTCCTAGCATCTGCAACTCTTATTTATCATAATTTTATAAGAGATGTTTGAACTTCAATTGAAAGAATAATTCTAATCAAATAACTTATTACAATGTGTGCTTCTGAACTTTGTTTTAATTATTTTAATCTTGTCTACATTTGTGAGAGCATCATATTCAAAATGAACTCATGGACAGTAATCCTACCATTCTTTCTTCAGAAGTGTTATTGGTTCTTTTCCTTCTAAACTGAAGACATACATTTGGTGCATTTGCACAGCACTTAGCAGAGGTAGAACAATATGTTTCTTTTCTTCTACTGTTTTTCGTTTATGAAGCAAGCCACAGAAGTCATGACATAGTAGCTTTTATTACACATCATTAAATCCCACCAAAACATTGCGTTCTGATTTGACAAATCATTCTGTGTGGAACTATTATTATTCAGTCACAATGAAAGTCCCAGGCCAGTGATCATACGGGCCATTCACCTGTTTCTTCCCCCAAGTCCATGGTTATAGTGCCCCTGTCTATTTGGATTAACTGTGAATGAAGAGTATAGAACAGGAGTGTCAAACCCAAGGCCCACATCCAGCCCTCCACCTTGTTTTATCCAGCCTGGCACCTTGTTTCTCCCTGGTGGCAGTGCTGAGCTCCTTGCCCCTCCATTCCTGCCAGAACTGGTCAGGTGTGCAGCATGTGTGATGCCCGTTACGCTGCAGGAGCAGGAGAGGGGAGAACAGCAGGAGCTGTGAGTTTGACACCCCTGATACAGAATATCAGCGGTGCATTATTTGCCCTAATGCACAGACTGGATGGGAACTATGGCATTTTCTACCATTGAAAAAAGAATCCACCATCTACAGACTCGACAATTGATCAAGATTTCATGGTCAGTAGAAAAGGCCAGCATGGTAGATTAAAATTGTTTTCTTCTGGCAGATTTCTTAAGAGATACTTTACACCATCTGAAGAGCTTGATCTATTTAGGCTGACCAGAATACTAGGCACGTGAAATTAGACAGAGAGTTAGATGTCTACATGAAGTTAACCGGGCTTTATCTCTGTCTTAATCAAGAAGTCCTGTATATAACTCATGGCTGAATATTTGCATATATTTAATAGTTCTTAAGCGGGGGGTATGTTTTTCTATTAATAAGTTTTTTTTCAGGAGACAGGAATTCTATACTGCATATATATATATATATATATACAAAATTCCCAAATCAATGTCATTTTAAACAGTAAATTAATGTGACTGAAAATTAAATCTTAGTACAGTGAGAAGAGTATCACAATAAAAAACTTAAAAATACAGAAAATGCTGTTAAATTTATGCTTTGAAATATGTTAAAAACAAGTTTCATTGCATTTGTTGTCTATTGGGAGATATGAATAAGATCTTGCCAAATGTGCCAGCTATTAGATTGTATTATTCTGACTGTGATTTATTACTTATATTTTTAGAGGATCAGATTCATATAGTTTGTTCTAATGCATCTAATATACATATATAAAGGGAAATACACAATGGCTCTTTCTAAAATTATAGCTGTCATTGTTTGCTGCCGTTCCAAAAGAGCTGATATACGTGCTACAGCACCTTCTCCACTAGCAGATATCATGTCTCTACAGTCTGATGCTTATATAGATCCATTTGATTTTGGCTGCTAAATAAGCAGTGGGCAAAAGATTTCACTGCAAAATCCTTAGAGGCGTATACTGGTCATGATGTTGAGGTGCAGGGCTCTCTAAGGAGTAGTCTGACCAAAAGAAGAGTCAAGATTGAAAATAGGACAGATATGCTTTTCAAAATAAATCCTCAACATGTTAACGTTTTGGTTTTTTTTTTCCCTGGTTGTAACATTCACATTTGCTGAAACTTTCTGAATGGAGGGACGGATGTCATGTTCTCTATCAGAGCACACAGATACAATCCTTTGTGAAAGCATCTTAGAGCCATAGAATCATAGAATCTTCTGGTTGGAAAAGGCCTTTGAGATCATCGAGTCCTGCTGTACCCACCTTCTGCTAAACCACGTCTTTCAAAAACTCATCTACCCTTTTTTAAACACCTCCAGGGACGACAACTCAGCCAACTCCCTGGGCAGCCTGTTCCAGTGCCTGACCACCCTTTTGGTAAAGAAATTCTTCCTAAGATCTAGTCTGAACCTCCCCTGGCACAACTTATGGCCAATTTCCCTTGTCCTATCACCTGTCACTTGAGAGAAGAGATCAACACTCGCTCTGCCACAGCCCCCTTTCAGGCAGCCGTAGACAGCAATGAGGTCTCTCCTCAGCCTCCTCTTCTCTAGGCTAAACAACTCCAGTTCCCTCAGCCATTCATCGTAGGACTTGTTCTCCAGCCCCTTCACCATCCTCGTCACCCTTCTCTGGACACATTCCAACATCTCAATGACCTTCTTATACTGAGTGGCCTAGAGCTACACACAGTACTCGAGGTGTGGCCTCACCAGTGCTGAGCACAGGGGGACAATCACCTCCCTTGTCCTGCTGGCCACAGTTTTTGATACAGGCCAAGATGCCATTGGCCTTCTTGGCCACCTGGGCACACTGTTGGCTCATATTCAGCCGGCTGTCAACCAACACCCCCCTGGTCCTTCTCCACAAGGCAGCTTCCCAGCCATTCTTCCCCAGGCCTGTAATGCTGCATGGGGTTGTTGTGCCCCAAGTGAAGGACTCAGCATTTGGTTTTGTTAAACTTCATCCTGTTGGTCTCAGCCCATAGGTCCAGCCTGTCCAGATCTCTTAGCAGTGCCTCTCTTCCTTCAAGCAGATCAACGCTGCCACCCAGCTTGGTGTCATCTGCAAACTTGCTAAGGGTGCACTCAACCCCATCGTCCAGGTCATTAATAAAGATATTGAACAGGACTGGACCCAGCAATGAACCCTGGGGAACACCACTCATCACTGGCCTCCAACTGGATTTAACTTCATTTACCACCACCCTCTGGGTCTAGCTATCCAGCCAGTTGTTTTTACCCAGCAGAGGATGTTCCCATCCAAGCCAATGACAGCCAGTTTCTCAAGCAGAATGCTGTGAGAAACGGTGTCAAAGGCTTTACTGAAGTCCAGGTGCACCACATCCACAGCCTTTCCCTCGTCCATTAACCAGGTAACCTTGTCACAGAAGGAGATTTTGTTGGTCTGGCAGGACTTGCCTTTCATAAACTCATGTTGACTGGGTCTCATCACCCGGCTGTCCTGCATGCGCTGTGTGATAGCATTCAGTATGATCTACTCCATGACCTTCCTCAGTACCAAGGTCAAGCTGACAGGCTTATAATTCCCCGCATTCTCCCTCTGACCCTTCTTGTAAATGGGAGTTACCTTTGCCAGTCTCCAGTCAAGTGGCACTTCCCCAGTCACCCAGGACTGTTGATAGATGAGGGAAAAGATTTTGACAAAGACCTCCGCCAGCTCTCTTAAAACCCTTGGAAATATCCCATTTGGCCCCATAGACTTGTGGATGCCTAATTGGCCGAACAGGTCTCTAACCAAGTCTTCTTGGAACATTGAGGGTTCACCTTCACAGTCTTCTAGTTCAGCAGGCATGGGCCCAGAGAACATCTTACCTTCCTATTAAAGACTGAGGCAAAGGAGGCATTAAGTACCTCTACCGTGTCCTCATCCTTTGTTACTAACATTCCCCTTGCATCCAGTAAAGGACAGATTCTCCTTAGTCTTCCTGTTGCTGTTAATATACTTGAAGAAACATTTTTTGTTGTCTTTCACCCAACTGGCCAGTAGAAGTTCCAGTTGGGCTTTAGCCCTTCTAATTTTTTGCCTACATGATCTCACCTGCTCCTTGTAGTCCTCCTGAGATGCCTGCTCCCTCTTTCAAAGCTCATATATTTTCCCCTTTTTCCTGAGACCAACACAGAGCTCTCTGTTAAACCAAGCTGGCCTTCTTCCCTGCCGACTCATTTTATGGCACATGGGTATGGCCTGCTCTTGCACCACCACAACTTCCTTTTTGAGGATCAAGACATGTGATGGGGCAGCAAGACTCAGGATGTGCAGCAAGAATTCAACCTGTAGCTAAATTAGAGACATTGCTCTTAAAAATAGCAAGAAGCATCTAGACAGAAAGATCTCTTAGATGGAGATACAAAGTTTGTTACAACTCTGGAAGCCATGAAAAATTCCAACCATTTTCAGACTTGGTTTGAATCTTTCTCACATGGTTTATCTGAACAGTTTTCATATACTAATATAGTGTGAGAGGTGTTCTGGGAGTTTTGCTCTGCTTTATGTTTCCTTGTGGTTTTTTGGGTTTTTTTCCTTGTGTTCCTTTGGGTTTTTTTATATATGTAAAAGTAAAATCAGTTTAATTTTTAGTAAAATATGATAATAGTTACAAAAATAAGGAAATGTAAGAATGCATGTTATCAAGTCAAACCTTCCCTTTCAAGGAATTCCTTGCTGCTACACACAAATTTCTACTGTATTGTACCTCTTGTTTTCTTCTGTTAGGGAAACAACCGCATTCCATTCCTTGCCACCATGCACACTCTTCCTCAGAAGTGACTTCCTTGGCCACTATCTCTCATTTTCACCTGGAGATCATTAAACAAATGAAACCTTCAAATAGTTTCTTCTAAATAAGTGACTTTTCCCTTTAACTTGAAGTGCGAGATATTATTATACCTTAGTTGTGATGCAGCTATTCTGATATGTGGAGGACTTCTTGTATTATAAATTACTTACCAGTGCATTATAATACTCCTGATATCTGACCAAGTTATTGTATAGTGCAGATGCTGTAAGTGTTTGGGTTTTTTTGGTTTGTTTGTTGGTTTTTTTTCCTCTACCAACTACCACATGATTTTTGCTTGAAATTCAGAATTGTACTCTGATTTTTGGTTAATCTTTCTTGCCAATGCATTATCTTTACTTTTCTAGTTTATAACAGTTGTTTAGAAATAATATCTCAAAGGAAATGTTAACAATAGAAACATCTTAATATCTGCATATTTGAAGGCTTACCACAACTTTTCACTGAACCAATTATGGTACATTAAATCAATAGATGAAATGCAATGAGTAACGAGGTAAATAAAGTAACAACATACCACATGCTATTAAGTCTAGGAGATCAACCACAATTCTTATTGTTTTACTTAGCACAGTAAAACTGCATAATATAAAACTGACTGTGCCCTAAGGAGAAAACTTAGATATTGTGAGCATGCAATGTGTTGACGAAAGACATCTTGGATAGGAGGAGACGAAATCTATTTATGGCAGGAGTCTGTCTGTACTCTAATGAAGTTAACTCTCAGGTCATGGAAGGAGGAGAGCAAAAAAGATATTGAAAGAGAGTGATGGGTTCAGAATTTGAGTCTATGCTGGTGTCTTGAATATCTACCTTGAGAGGCTTCTCTTTTTGTCTTCATCAGCTGGAGACAGAGCCCAGACAACTAGCTTAGAATTGAAGCCTAAAGTTTAAACCGTTAATTTTAGGTGAGCTACTGAAGAAATATAGCCATTTGTACCAAAGTATGAGTGGATGATAAATAAACAGTTTTCTCTGCAGAGAGTAAATAGATATTTGTAAATGAAATGCCAACATTGAAACTTCCAAAACAGAGGAATGTGGAAGTCATATTTATCCTCCCTCCTTCTGAAATACTAATAAACCTCATTAGAGGTTATATGATCTCTTTTTGAAAGCTTTGGGCCTCACACTTTTTCTTCAAAATGGAAAAAAACCTTTTATTAAATATTTAAGACAGCTGAAAAATCTGAGTCTGCGTGTGCTATGATTTTTTTGGCTATGCTATCAAATATATAGTCTTGTTATGTGATGCATAGAAAAGATCACATGAACAAAATTAATTTTTTTTAAAAAGAAAAATTGTGTCTTAAATAGAGGACATTTTGGTCTGCTTTAGTTATTTAGTCATTTCGGCATACCAAAGGAAAAGAATGTGGTACTTGGAAGGGATCTGGGAAAATATACAATTACTCTATGTCATACACCATTTACTTAGATATAGATCATTAACATTTCTCTGATTTGTTCTGCTTGCATTAAAACGATTTTCTATTCTAACTACTCAGACAATTAAAGTGCATAACTGTAATATGTCCATTTTTTTGCCTAACTTTTTTATCATAGAAGTGGCTACCAGAAGATATATTTCACGTAACTTACTTATTTAGAGACCATCTGTTCTGAAAACATTTCCTGCAGGGAGAATTTATTAATACTTGAATTCAGCTCTGTTTATTTTCAGTTATTTAATAAAATGATATGACACAGAAGTTTAACTGCAGCAACTTCTATTGTTCAAACTGTGTGTTCCAGTACAGATGAACTCTGTTAATAAGGATTTCAAGATTATTGTACAGAGTGGTGATTTCTGTCCTTTCAGGAGCAAAAGAACTTTGTAACATGAGCAAAACTTAAGGTGCTACTGTTTCCCACTGAAGTATGTCCTCCCAGATAATTAAAAATAAACAAAACCAAAACAGCATAAACAGGCCTAATTATATTTGGACTGCATGTTTCCAAAGTTGCACAATATTTTTTCACTTAAATAACTTCAAATATTTTTGAGAAAAAAGGGGCCTTTGGCACTAATATTAATTCCCATGTAAAACTTTCCCCAATATCCTTTAGTTCCAGTAACATTGGATATATTTCTGCTGCATTGTCATCACAATAGACCTGTAATTCATAATCCAGGAACATAATATTCTAATCAACTTTTCCTTTACTAATATGGATTGGAGGAGAGAATTTTGACCTCTATTTGACATCATATTTTTCTATTAATACTTTTTTTATACATAACAATAGTCATACTACTCCTAATAATAACGATCTTGTGCAAAAATATAGTAAAATATCTATAGAAAAATGAGATAGTTCTTCCCTCAAAAGACGGGTAAATCTGAGAGTACTGTAGGTACAGAAAAGTACAAATAATGTGTGAACAAAAGACTTGGTTTAGAAATAAGTGATAATTTCCTTTCTGTAGATTTATACCTGTCCACCTGAATAATGTGTTTTCATACGTTGTTCAGAAGTTTACTGAACTTTACATGCTTTAAGTGCTTGCCTCTCTTATCTAGTGAATAGAGAGAAGCAGTTAATATTGCAGACATCCAGAGGAAGATGCTATCTACCAGAGTTTGGGTATCTAGTATTGAACTGAATTCTTTTTCCACCTGTCTCTGAGAGACTGGCTCGTCACTTAAATTGTTAGGATTGGTTCAATAAACAGTGAAACATTAGGTTGATTTTAAATAACCCTGTCTGGAGAGAATTTTGTCTCTTTAGAGTAAATGAAAGATAAGAAAACCTCACATTATAAATGCAACTGACAAAAATGTTTTGCAAAGAAAAAGTATTATTAATTTTATTTTTAAAATAAGAATCAAGAAAGTAATTGATATACACAGATCTTCACAAAAATCGGACACTCCTGAGTTCTTTTAAGGGCGGTAGTCCAGAGGACAGTTTCCATGATTTTAATTAGGTGGTTCTATATGTATTACTATTCTCTTAAATTTGTCTTCTGCCGCTTGTTTGTTTATTTTAAGATTAAAAGGGTTTTTTCTTCTTCCAACATGCTTATTTCAGTAGCAATCTATTTTAACTTATATTATAAATTATATATTTTTCATTAGGCCATGCTAAGAAAGCTATGAGGAAAAGAATTGAGAATGAAGAGACTCCAAATCATGAGGAAATAAAAATCAGCACAGAAGCTGGACTCAAATATTTTATATAGGGGATAGGTATCAGAGATTAAAATCTATTCTTCATTGCTTTGTAGTATTAATTTCCAATACAATGCTCTTAGCCCCACCCCCAACATGTATGTGTTTTTTTTCACTCTTACTACATTTATTTTTTTTTTAGTGATGTGCTTAGTCTTTTTTTCTTGTAACTGAAGGGAATACGAGACCATATAATTGGTTTTAAACTATTCATTTTATATACCTCATTCTTGTAATATAGTGTTCATCTCTTTTTTAAACATAGTGTCCAAGTTTTCAGCTACTGTAAATTGAACAATACTGATAAAAAATTAAGAAATTACACCACTTTTAATCAGCTGTTCATCTGGTTTTGGAGTTCTACTATATTTAATGTTTCCTTACAGTAATACAGTAAAATAACTCTGAAGTTTTTTTGCTCCTTTTCTCTGAATTTTGTGTTTGTTTTTCTTGCATCAAAGAGACAATATCCTTCCCATATAATATTTTCAGTATTTTAATTTATTAATTTCATAATATTCTATCACTTGCTTTGTTCTATTGACAGCCAGTAGGTATTGAAAAAATGTTTCCCCTGAGCTTTTAGAAATTATAATTATTTAATATTTTAATTTTTCTAGGATGGCTACACTTAATTTAGAATCCACCCTTTTGTGCAAGTTCAAACTGTTCTTCTATTGTACATTAGCTTGTATATTTCTATAATGATTTTAATTTGCTTTCATTGCCTAGCTGCCCATGTATTATTTCAACTACTCAAGTTCCTTACAGCCTTCTGAAGACTATAAACAATGTTGTCATCCAAATATTTAACTTCCCTCGTGTTCTGGATCTCTGCTTTAAAAATATATATTACACTAATATCAACCTTAGTGTCAAAAAACAACTTGGAATTTTCATAGGTCTACTTCTCATCTCTATTAATTGTTAACTTTTGTTTTCCTTTTCACTCCTTTTATTTCGATTTCTTTTAACTCAGTGACAAGGACTTATTATTCATCAGTGCTACTTCGTCCTTTTCTCATCCTAGATCAGTAACATAAAGGCTTTTATTGCAAGAACATATCAGATATCCTGAATTTATTTTGCTGATAATTTCTGCTTTTAGCACTTTAAAGTGTATTTTATTATATGCCTTACATACTTAAATACAGAAGTGATGGGTTGTGAATCATAGCCTCATTTATTTGCGTAAATTACGTTCTTGATTGGATAATGACTCTTGTGAAAGTCTAAATTGAATAGACTAACATAATAACTAGAAGTCAAAACTTAGTACTTAATGCAGATTCATCTCACACTAGACATATAGCGCCTGTGAATTCCATTTTTTGGTATGTCTAAAACAGAGGAAAAGAAACACAGTGATTCTGCATAATTTCACAGCTAAACCCTTTTGTAGATTTGAACCCTGAGTTTTCTGTCTGTACATTCCTTATCTGTAAAATGAAAAGTATGCAAGCATTGCAGTCTGTGAAGTTCCATATTAATGTGATCCTGTAGAAGCAGACCAGAGGACAGCAACTAAGATAATCACACATTTGAAAAGAATAATAAATGAAGAAAGATTGTAGAGTCTAAGGAAAGAAATGTACTCAATACACAAGAATTAGCTGTACAGAGGAGGGAAATAACTAATTATACATATCTATGATAGTACGAACTTAAATTTCAACAGGAAAAAGTTGTTTAGTAAATGTGAAAATAGTTTTATCTTTTAGGAGGTAGAATACTTGATCTGGTGGTAGAAGCCTGATCGACTTAGATGTCTCTATAATCATTATAAATATATATATCTTTAGTTGGTTATTTAAATTTTGGGAAAGATGAGTTGTCTTCCTATCCCTTTCCTCTGATTGTTAGGATTTCATATGAAACAACTTGCAGAAAATGGTTCAATTTGCATCAGAGCAGGTTCAGACGTAATATTAAGAAGCATTTCTTTACCAAAAGGATAATCAAAAACTAGAACAGGATTCCTAGAGAAGCAACTGATGCCCTATGCCTGTCCTTGTTTAACAGACATTTGCACAATACCTTTAGTAACATGCTTTAACTTTCCATCAATACTGAATTGATCAGGAAGTTGCACTAGATGATTATTGTAGGGCCCTTCCACTTAACTCTCCTCTCTACTCCTCTCCAACCTTCTCCTCTTCTCTTCTCTTTTCTCTTTTCTAAAATTCTCAAAATTAAATGATTTTAAAACCATCTATGATAATAGAGTTCAATCAAAAAACCCCGGAGTTTAGTGCTTAGTTTTCCAGTACATTCTATGAAATAAGTGGAACATCTAAGCATATCTGAAACTGATTAGCTTTGTGACACTACTGAGAGCGCCCAGATGAGGTAGCTATCATAAAGCATTATTTTCAATAAAGAAACAATCATAGTTCAGGACTTTCTTGAGCTGAATCTCCGATTTGAATACTTTTCTCTCCGTAATGACTGTCTACAGAATGCAGATCATGAACTGAAGGGCCTCTTGACTTAGATGCAGTGAATCTGCACTTTAAAATTGTTATCTTTTTTCAGTATTTTTGTATTCATATGTGTTTTTTTAGTGGAGCATGCTATTGAATGCAATGAACAGATTGCACAAGTCTGCAACCACAAGCTGGATACATAGAACAGTTCTGTATGTTTCTGAAATACTAGATCTCCCTGGAAGACACTAAATATTTTCTGCAGTATTTAAAAGAAAACCTAGAACAGAAAAAAACCCAACAAACCAACAACCACAGCCTTGTGCAGAAACTAGAGTTTATGCAAGAGAGAGTTCAGGTCTGAATAATTTTTTTCACAATATGCAAATGATACGATCCTTAAGTAAACACTGTTTTCTTCTATAAAGATTGCATATACCATTAAGACATGAAGTGATTATTTGACCAGTAATCTTGCATCTTTGACTGTGATTAACCAAGAAGATGCACCAAATAACAGAGAAAACAAAGTATTGTCTTTGTTTTGGGTATTGCAATACACTGAAACAAAGTTTCTAATGTTCTTCAGATTTATTATACCTAAAGTAGTATGGATGAAACAGAATAGCATGTATGTTTATTACTTGTAAAATCTTTCACTCTTTGGAAAAAGTACCCCCCCCCTCACATTTGCATATTATTTCCCATTAGCATTTTAAGTATAGGTGGAATATAAAGTTTCATTAGAGGTGAAAGCTATTTGATTATTTTAACCATCTACATTATATGTAAATCTAGACTAAATTCCCTGAGGAAATATCAAAAATTATCATAGGTCTTCAACTAATGGTTCAAAGCTGCACCAGGGGAAGTTTAGCCATAACATTAGGAAGCATTTGTTTACCAAGAGGATAGTAAACACTGGATCCACCTTCCTAGAGAGGTGGTCAATGTCTGTCAGTGTTCAAGAGCCTTTTGGGCAATACCCTTAATTACGTGCTTTAACTTAGTGTCAACCCCGCCTGAACTGATCAGGCAATTGAACTAGATTGGCATTGTAGGTCCACTCCATCTGAAATATTCCATTCAACTTATTCTAATATTTCTACAAATATTTTGATAACCTTAAAAAACAATTCAGTTCTGTTAAAACACTGTTAAGATTATTGGTCAAACACTGTAAGATCAGCCAAATCACGTTCAACAGAAAGCCACTGCTCACTCAGAAAATCCCAGTCACTTGATTCCTGTTTTATTTTGATGCAATATTAAATACATAATCTGGATCATTATCTGTATCCAAAGTTCTTTTTAGTATTAAACTTTAATACAGTATAACAGACAAAGTAAAAATACACCACGAAACTAACTATACTCTCTCCCTTCACCTCTTGTAAGAAGAATTCAGCCATCTTTTTAGATTGGATTTCTTATCAATAGGGAGGCTGCAGCTGGTCAAGGTTCTGGCAAATGAAACTGCTTTTTCCCCTTTTCTAGTTGAATGTGTTACTTCTAGTAGGAATTAAAAAAAAAAAAAAAAGGAGAAAAAGAGTGGTAGCAATCAAACAAAGTGGCCTTGTACAGGGAGAAGGCATTACTTTCAGCCTGACATTGACCTAGAAGTCTTGACATCAGCTCTGGAAAATGTGTGAGTTTTCTTGCCTTGCCTTCAAGTGGTGAAGACTTACTACTACTGCAAAGGCATACTTTGCATACACACAAACATAAGCACACTTATTTCTGTGAAGTCAGAGGCGACAAAGCTCTCTTTGTATCTTGCAAATATAATTCTTTCTTCCTTGCATAATTGCTTAGATAATTTTATTTGAAATTCTCTTCACATTGACACTTCATATATGTGTGAAACTGGTTTGAGTGATGTCTACATTCATTAGTTTTTCCACATTAACTATTTCCCTTACAAGACACGTGATCCCAGAGCAAAGTGCAGTTAACAATTTAAAACTCTGAGGGTGTCTTTGTTGAAATCAGTATAATTTTTTTAATTCACATTCCTTTTACTTACTTAGTTCCTGTAGTCCCTGAAGAGAACAGAGTCAAACTTTGTGTTTTAATTAGAATTTTCAGTATCTATGGCCTGGAGCAACAAAAGAAAAAAAGTAATTCTGGGGTCGTTGTGGGAAAAAGGAGTGGGCCAAGTCTGCAGTCTAGGGACTGTCATCTACATTCTTTAATAACAGATGCCAAAAGTGAAAGTGTTTTTATGATTCACAGCCCAGTATGACTTCAAGCAACCAAGAGGATTCTTCATGAAATATTGGTAAGAAACATCTGTCAAAGGTAGTGAATTTAGGCAAGGAATGCCACTTTGCGAGAAAGAGAATGGACTGGAACTATAGTAATGATTTCAATAACTTAGGTTAAAGAAGAAAAATTCCAAAAATTAGTATGTTGCTTTTATAAACACAGATGTCATAGATGCATTGTGTTGGTACCAAGGGGTGCAGAATTTAATACAGGCCATTGAGAAGCTAATCTTGTACCATGCAACTGAAGATTATGAGAATTTCAAACCTGGTATTACTACAAATGTGCACAGATTCATTACAGTATTGAACTATTGAAAAAGTAAATCTTTGTCCTCGTTTGCCTTACAATAAAAGTTTATTACTGTGTCAGCTGTAGAGCACTCAGAAACACCAAATTAATGAAGTATAATTATTCTGGTTTTGCTTAATTATGCAGCTTCCTGCTCTGTCCTTGTGGGCACCTGATTTGTTTGACTGTTTCCTGGCGAATGCTTGACAGTCACTGTAGACCAAACCATGTATGGGGACCAGGATAATCACTATTATTTATCTCTCAGTGAAAATCATGCAAATCTAGTAAAGCTCTCTGGTAGTTTAAGAGAATTAGTCCATTTTGCAGCAAAACCACCATCCTTTCTCTTTTTAGTGAAATTTTGTGCATTAAAAATAGTCAGAAAAAATACTCAATTTAATATAAATGGAGCTGCAAAAACTAAGTTTTCAAAAAAACTGAGGAAAAATAACACCTCGAAAAACCCTAGTAAAACCTCATCAAATCTAAATAATAATCATAGTCAATGCCTCAAGAATAAATTCTTGTTCTTTTTTTAGGGATGGAGAGTAAAGGGAGAAGGATGGTTCAGTGGAAAAGTAGTGACAATGCTTAGTGATGTTGTTTTAATAAATTTTCTTTAATAAATTAAGAGGTAAAATGATCTGAAATAACCCAGTGAACAAAAAGGAAATAAAAAGAAAAAAAGAACGAGAATAAGTATTTTGAAAATTGATTTGTGTTTAGTAGCTCTGTTCCAGGCTTTTCTTGATGCTCTGTAAGAATATGGGAAGATAACTCTAGAAAACACATGGGAGGGGAATTAAAGTTTAAAGACACATAGTCATGATTAGGTGGCTGTCTTATTGTTTATGTAATTTAAGAGGATGTGATATTTAACAAAAGATATGAAGGAGGACCGTCTACTCAAGCTGATTTTTAATGTTGCAATGCTTTAAAAATAATGGATCATTTAAGCTAAGTGTGAATCAAACCTAATATATGCTCCACTAGAAAAAGAGACTGGAGAAACAAAACCCATTTAGCTACATTGTAGTCGATGGATTCTCAAAATTCATTTAAAATAGGCATTTATTTCTACCTCTTTTCATTTCTTTAATTATAGACAATTTTTTCATTTTCCCTTAATCTATTCAGAAAAATGTTCATTTAGCAAACCAAATTCTTAATTAGCATGTGGAAGAACTTGAAGAGTGTAATAAATAGCATTTGCCTTATTTATGACTTTTGATTCCCATTTATGCATAAAAACGGCCAGCAAAACATGAGAATATAAAATTAGTTGTCTTCCACTGTTTATCATTAAATGAACTCAGGTGAGATTTAGCAATTGTGTTTTAAGATCTTTCTTAAAATTAATAGAAGACATTTTGGAAGACATTCTGAGAACTTTGAGTTGCATCAGTGAGAGTGTAATAAGGAATGCATGCACACATACACAGGTGCACACACTGATGTGTTACCTGTTTGCCAAACAACAAAGTCATAAAATGTAGCATGTCTGGTTTTATCATTCAAGTATGTGGACATTGTTTTTCAAAATAAAAAAGCCAAAATCTATCTTCCTGCTAATTGTAATTCTTACTTATGGAAATAGGGATAAATGTATTTTAAAAAAAGTAAAAATCTTACTGTGTCAAAATGCCATGAAGATGATTAGACAGATTTCCTGCTCTGAGGTTGTTTCATTTTCTCTCAGATTTTGGTCATATGGTATATTTTTAACAGAAGTGTGGGTTTTTTTCCCATGGAAATCAGTATCAACTGTCTTCTCACTGATTGTTGGAATAATAGTTAAAAAAATTCATATTTTATTTAAAAAATTGTTTCAAGGCACAGTTTGTCACTATAAAATAATGCAAAATAATTCTGGGCATTAAATTATCATAAAGGACAATAAAAATATTGCAAGATGGATTTTCATTGAGACAAGGAAATACCAAAAATGTAATTAAACTTTTGATTTAGCATAAGTGGATGTCATTTTCTATCGGGATGAAAAGATCAGAATGAGAAGTTGTTCCATACTAGTTTTCATATTGTCCAATTTTAAATAAGGCATCATATAGTTTGATTCCTTACCTTGCTATGAAGTTGGTTCTCTGGTAACCTCATCGGTAGTTAGGTATTTTTGGTGTAGAGACCTCACAAAGAAAAGATTCCTGGCACTTTTAGGCACTTCTTTTATGCATTTTCTGAGGATGCCTTTGATAGCTAGAAAATTGTGTAATTGATTATATCTTTACATTTTAATACTGTTAATTCAATTACTTTCTCTCTTACCGTTTTTTCTCAATGAGATGTCATTATAAAATATCATACTTTGCAGAAATGGATTACAAGTACTGCTTAATATTAAGTGTAGTATTCAAAATGGAAATCTATTGTTAACTATACAAACTGTTTTTAAAAATTCTCAGTATGCTTCAGTTTTGTTTCTTTAATATGCAAGTGAAAATATACATTTCAAAGTTCTCATATGTTGTACTGATAGAAATTCCCATTAAATACACTGTAGATATGCATTTTACTTATCTATAGTATTTTTTTTTCTTGTATACCTACATGCAAGGATTTAGAAATCCAAATAATAAATATGAAGAGCTTCATACCTCAGGCCAAGATACTTATAAAAAATGTGGAACTTTTAATAAAAATATTTTTATAGAATTTGTTTGTACTGATGATTTTCTTACAGATACTATATAAAAATAGGAAAAAGTGTTTAAGAACACAGTCTGAAGAAAAAAAAAAGGTGGAAAATCCTGCTGTCAAAAGCATGAGTTTCTTTAGGTCTGAAAAATAACTGTCAGTACAAGGACAGTGCATTCAGATAACTGAACACAGAAAGATTTCTTATTATATTGGTTGATTATTTCACAAAGGTCAAGTCATAAATTGATTCAACAAATCCCAGAATCGCATGTGTCCCATTCCTAAGCATAGAAGGGAATGTAGCCAGCTGTGAAAGTAGCAACAGCAAAACGGTGAAGAATAAGAAGAGATCAAGATCAACAGTAACGTTTTTTTAAGTATGCATTAGATCCCATTACACCTTGTTTACTGAGAATTAGGAATTTCTATAGTAGATATAAGGTACAGGTCAACTAAGTTTTCAGGAACTAACTATGGTTTATTGCTTTTCCTTAGTTTGACTAGGAGGCATCCAGCCTACTAAGGGGCACACTCAAATATTTATCTTCTTTCTTGGTTGTTGAGAATTACTGGAAATATTAGAAAAGTTTTTTCGCCCACCACCACCACCATATATCTGTTTACTTTTCTGTAAATAGCTTAGCTAGACAGAAAGGAAAATTAACATATCCTGAATTTTCCTTTCTTTTTATTAAATTACTACACTTATGGCACACTTAAGAATGAACTCTTGGGAGGGAAAGAGGAACCGTTTTCTGTCTGGAAAAAACAATGCCTACATATGTTTATATAGTGACTGTGAAACTACAAGAAAGGGAAACTGGAATTAAGATTGCATATTAAGATATATCTTGGCATCGTACACGTTGTTCAGTTTTTGAAAGTGTTGACCAGAATTTGATGAACGTAACTGTATGTTGTTAACACCTATAAGTTTGTGGGCACCCTTAAAATTGTGATAAAACTACTACTTTTTAGAAAAAGACCTGCTATTATAACAAATCTCTTAGCTAGTAATGTAACACATAAAATATCTGTTACCCAAACAAAATATCTGTAGAAGGAAACAGCAATGCAGCATACTGATCTCCAGCTGCTACATAAAATATTGAGATAGATCCAGCAGAAAACAGAATCAGATACTAATAATTCTACAGTGACTACTTCTTAAAGCTATTTTTTTAATTGTCTTACTCATAAGGATCTATTTTTGGGCCATGGTTCTTGTTTATATAGATCTGTGATGAGTGTAGATCTGTGAAGAGTGCATCAGTTTGACTAGTACTAACTAGAAAAGAAACCCAAAGGTATAAATATGTATCTCCTGAACAGTGCATGCTCGGGAGATCCAATGGATCTGGTATTTATTTGAGGCAAATCTCCTGCCCTAATGGTTAGCATGTGCCTCAGTGACTGATAATGTCAAATTCCTTTCACATGGAAATTGATTTTCACATAGGTTAGCCTGTGATGTCTAAGAGCTCTGTCTGTAAAATCTAAACTATTCTCTGTAGGTTTTCTTTAGGATATTAGAAATAGAAGAACCTGGAAGGTTCTGAGACATCCTTTTGGTCTTTTAGAAGTATTTCTTAGTAAACCTAGATTGCTCAGATAATCTAACTCTTAATTCTTTAAGACACAGCAAATAAATTTCTGAGATTAGCTCTTGATAATAGCATGCAGTGATCAGACACATATGTATACATAAGCATCTCTTCATTAGCTATGATGTTTGAGGTGTAACCTCCATCAGGATATCACTCTGTTTATAACATAAATTAAAACTCTGTGCATCAAATTTGTGCCTGGGTTACAATTTTTGAATCTGATACGCTTGTGTCTAAACTTTAACATTCACCTTTGACCCTACTGAATGTTGAAATTTGACAAAATGTTACCCCAATAAGCTACAAATTCAGTAAATTGATGAAAAAATGAGGACATTTGAACACAAAAAGCTTATTTTAGCTATTTTCTAAAATTTTTATTTTTTTATTTTAATTTATTTTTTTATGTTTTAGAAGCAGATTCGTACTGAGGCATTATATCCATTTTATAAGGAATAAGAAAAATGCCAAGTGACTTAGAGAGAAAAGTTAGAGCTATTTTTATTTTCATTTATTTGAGAATGTGTTTGGAAGAGAAATTCCTTTAGCTTTAACCCTTTCTCTGATTTCTTTACTTTTGTATATCATCATTTTCCTTTAAATCACTTATATTTTGTTTTAGGAGATCTTAATCTGTACAGTCATGGTGGTAGTGTTTTCTACTCCTGCTCTCAGACATACGCTTTCTGTTTTCCTAGCCATGTCAGCCACCAACAGTTGGAGAAAACTAGTATAAAGGAAGTATTAAACACTTTTTTTTTTTTAAGATCCAGTTCAAATACCCAGACTCACCCATCTTGAGCCCAGATAAATCATAGTCTTAAAACAAGAAACATGTGACTGGGGTGTGAGATTGTAAAAATACAGACCTAGACTTCCACTGTCATGGAATTGTAGTCTCCGTCTTATCCACAAATAATTTTTTTTTTTTGAAAAGCATAAAACATGATGAACATCTACTACACCCACTAGGTAACACATATTTGGATGAGATTCTCCATGGACCAAGGATGCAGTCATGCTCATTTCAATTTTCTTTTAAACTTGAAAGTTATGGTATTCCCCTGATGATCCTGATGAAGTGCTTGGATCATGAAAGTTAAAAACCAGCTGTTAGACTGGTGCCACAGTCATTTTTTTTTCTATGCCCATCGTTCTCTCACTGAGAAATGACCCAATGGAATAAAGATGGTGATAAATTTGAATTAATCATGGGCAAACAGTATGGTCAAGGCTGGAGCAGTTGCCCTATGAGGTGAGGCTGAGGGAGCAAGGCTTTCTCAGCCTGGGGAAGAGACAGCTTCAGGGACACTTCACAGCCACCTTCCCATACCTATAAGAAGTTTGCTGACAAAGGAGAGGAAAGATTTTTACTACACTGTACGATAGCAGAGTGAGCAATAGTGGCCATCAGTTGAAACAAGAGAGTTTCTGATTTTATTCAAGTGATCAGGAGTAGTGTGGAGGCAGAGAATCTCTGTGAAAATAGTGAAACTAATTCTCTTAGCTTAGATTTTTTTCCTGCTTTGTGGCTTTCTGGTCTTCTTGTATACAAAGAACAACATCTCACATTCATCTCATTTTCTCAATTTCATGCAATATATGGATTACCTCTCACAGTACTAGATCTCTAACAGCAGCATAGATTTTTGAAAAAAGTGAGAAACACAAATCTAAAACGTATTTTCTTCCCCTCTTTGCACACAATCAAATATTTAGAGTAAGGAAATAATATATTAAAATTTCAAATTAGTTTTTGAAAATCATATTTTATTCTAGTAATAACTTAAATATATTCCTTTTACATTAAGAGAAAAAAATTAATCAAGAGGAAAATTAATTTTATTTTAAATTATTCCTGCAAGTCTCAAAATGTTATATATGCATGAATATCAGTCTACTAAAAAACCTAAGAAAAGCTGTTGAGTAGAAATCAGCCTTTAAATAAAATTTAAAGGCCTATAGAGAACACTCATCTTGAACAGAAAAGGTAGCTTTTTTTCTATAATTGGTACTCGTAATATTTCTCTTGCTAGAACTTATTAACCTATATATGCAACACGCAACAATGCACAGTATGTTTTAACCACTTTAGTCCTTGTAAAATCTTACAATTATAATCTCCAAGACATGTGAAGCTATTTTATCATGTTAATTAAGGGTCACAGAATATTGTTACCTACAGAGTGTTACTAAACTGGTGGACTATAACATTTCACTGGAGATTTAGTTGGCATTCTATTAACTACGCCTAAGTTGCTTGCTTATCTTCTTCACTTAGCAGGTCATTTGACCCTCTATAATTTTGTGCTCTGAAAGGAAATACGTAAAAATATGTTCCTTTACAATACAGTAGGGGGTTTTATGAATCTCTCTTTCGTTATCTGTGCATGAAGGAGGAGAGAAAGTGTCTTAATGTAGAAAACAAGGTAATGGTAATAATGAACGTTTCTGAAATAGCTGTGATGGACTAAACTCCCTTCAAAATATGGTTTCTTTTATCAAGATTTTAGAAATTTGCAGTAGTATCTTCACAGGTTTGTGTAGCCCTGTAGAATACAAAAGGTTTCAAACCTATTAAGAGAGAACTTGTTTATTCTTTAATTTTTTTGTTGCTTTTGTTTTACAAAAACTTGCAAGAAAAGAACTTGATAAACCAGGTAGAAATTGAAGTCAGATTTATTATTGTTCTTCATTCTGTAGCATGATTTCCACATAGGTAAAAAAGGTATTAAGTAGTAGCATATCTGAGTGGTACTTGACTAGGACAATGGCTAATGCAGCCAGGGATTTCCAGTTTCCTACTTCTCTCTGTGATGTCCACAAAACTCATCTGAATGTTAGATTGAGACACTATTTAGCTGAAGTTAGTTATTGTAAGGTTCCCATCAATAACAAGAAGTGATATTTCTTCACTTATGTGGAAACATAAATGAGCATAACAGAGTTACAAATGATTTTTACACCCCTTGTATACAAAAAGAGGAAACTCTCTAACGTGTTTCTTAGTTGAGATTATCATCCTGCAAAGTCCCATCAAAAGAACATTGTCCAATCAATGCTCCATCTAGGTTGATAAAAGTCTCAGTTTGTCCTTAGGTAGCTAACCTTAAACTTTTCTGCTAATGAGGACAGTGGTCTGGAAAATGAACAGGATTAGAGTTTTTCATTTCCCAAAAAAAAAAAGAAACTTAGGTGTAGTTTTTTTTGTTCCAAACATATCTGTTTACTCTCTCCACTTCCCTTCTCTTCTTATTCTCAGAACCAATGTAAAGTAAAATATATTGATAAACTCCCACAAATTTCTTTTAAATTTACTTTTCTAAATCAAAATTATCGGGATGCATATCAGTTATTTAGTTTATACAAATTATAAACATAATCCTTTGTATTATGGAGACATTAAAAATTGGCTGAAAGAAGCATAACTGACACCAAAACCGCAAAGTAAGGAAGTTGCTAAAAGTTGGGTCACTTCTTGAAATAATAAAAAACTACGGATTATACTTAAATCACGCCTAAAATAAATATGTGTAGACACTTCATTATAATTTGCAGAAGATGAGTCCTAAACTAAAAGAAAAACAGACAAGAAGGTGTTATACTGGTGGATTAAATACCAGCTACTTCTTTGTAAGTATGTAATATATAAGGTATCTAAAGTAAGAGTTTAAACTTCCACTCTGAATTATTTTTAAACTGGAAATGTTCTATATTTTCTAAAACAAAATTGTGAAAAAAAGAAAGAATTAGAGCGATTAATTAAACAAAGGACTGAAAATAAAAATAATTAAAAATTGTATCTAGTGCCTATCACTTAATGACTGAAATCTACGAATCATATGTTTTACAGCTAAGGGTTTTCTGAAAATCTCATTGAAAGATAGGTGATCTGTAATTATAAAGTTACAGAAAACTAATGAAGATACACATTTCATAAACCACTCTCTGATCTGCTGCCACTCAGTAACTGTGGATGTTTAATATCTGAGTACATTTTAAACATCTCAAATGAAGTTAGTTTTCCTAGAATTGAATAAAAAAGGACTCGCATGGTAGTTTCCGTCTTTGTTGCGAACAGCATATTCAGCATATTTAAAATGTTATTAACTCTGTGTGTGCAGTCACAAGCCAGAATGCTCTTCAAAAATTTTGACCAAAGGTACAGAGCTCTTACATTTAATGGAACTCAAACCATGGGCTCACATTCTTTTGATCAAATTTCAGGTGTTTCTCTGCTGTTCTTAAATTAGAGGTCTTTCTGAAATGGAGTATTTCAATTTCCAAGTCACCTATCACTTTCCAGTGGCTGTAGAGGAAATCTAGGCCAAATGAGTTCCTAATTAGGAGGCTTTTGTTAAGGAATAGACCAGTTTATATGAACTCTCATATTTCCATATGAAACCTCACAATGCCTAATGCATATGTTTCCAGGTCAATATTTATACACATAGGGTGCTGGGAGTGTGCTGTAGTCCCCAGTACCTCTTGTTAGAAAGTTACACATTCAGATGTGACTTCTTGGTTTTAGTGTTGCTACTAGATATGACCACAGAAAATATGTTTTTTTTTCCTATTTGGCATTCTACGTGGGCACAGTAAAATACTGACTACAATTTGTTCATCTATCTGATCACATGTAACTATTACAGCAACCGAGACACTTCTTCTCTATGTCATTGTGTCACTTGTAATAATTATTCAAAAATTGTTCAGGGATTTTTTTTGTTAATGTTGGAAAGAATGGGTGACATTTAGTAATACTTTTCTCTACAAACTTCAGAATGATCTTTTTGTTCTGGATTCTAAACCTGACAAACTGATTTATGATGTGGTATCATTCCGGTTTATAATCTGCTTTTGGTATTTAGAAGAATCTACCAAATGATGATTTTAGCTGCTAAAAACATTCTATGAGGTTACTGGAAATGCCCTGCAAGAGAGACTTAGCTCCTTACTGCTCTCAATTTTTTTTTAGAGACTTTTCTAGGACTGTGTGTTTTCCTACCTCAGTGTGTGAGTTTAGAGACACAAGTGAGTCCAGGCCATTACTCTATCTGTACTTATGTGTTGCCTTTAAGTACTACAAATTCAAGGTCAGGAAAAAGAAGTATGTTGGGGGGGAAGGTTTATCATCATTTATTCTGTACTTGAACACAAAAAAAAAAATTGAGAAACAAAGAATTCCTGTAGATAATTGTATAAGAAAATATATCCACTGGAGATGCATCATTATCTGCATTTACAGTGCAATCAAAAACATCCGGTGTTTGGAATGATACAAACACAGAGCGAAAACCTTACTTCATGTATCCAAAATAAATAGCAGTTAATTTTTTCCTCACAATGTTGTAATTTATTCTGAAAATACTAAGAGAAAATACATCAGACGTGAATTTTTCCATCACAGAACTAAGCACCAGCCCAACTCTGAGCTTTTCCTAATAATTTCTGGACATCTTCATATTTTAATAATATGGGGCAAAAAAAAAGAAATTGTGCTTAGTCATCTTCTTCTCATTCCTTTTTATTTTTTAATCCAAACATCTATATGGTGATTTCCATGCTCATTGTTGTAGTGCTTTATTTATTTGGATCATCTAGGCATGTTTACAACTGCAGTTTCAAAGTATTAGTTACTTCTCATACACAACTCTTGCAGCTGTACAAGGAAATAAATCACATAGGTCAAAATGTCATCAGATAAGAAACACTTATTTGCTTACAGAAAATTTCTTTATTAAAAGCAATCCATCTGAATTCTTTTCACATATCTGAGAGAGTAACTTGTCCCTAAACAGTATGATTGCTTATTTGATAGGTAATCCTGCTCTGAGGTTTTGTTCTGCAAGCAAAGATGCATTAAAAGGTCTTGACATCTCTCAAGTAGTTTCAAATACTTCTGGAGCTCTTGCAAATCAAATGGATAAAATTAAAACCATAAAGCAGAAAATGAATAAAAAGTTTTAAACATTTGGCTTAAAGCCAAAGTTGCCATTAAAGCTGTAAATATCAGCACTAAATAGATAACAATGAAAAATTTGTGTAAATCGATAAAAATGTCTGTATAAACATATTTAAGAAAATCTATTTTCAGCAGCATGATGAACAATGTTGTACTCTGCTTTCTTTTTTAAAAAACATTGTGCAAGAGAATTACAGTTTTAAAGAAGCATGCATACATAAAGTTACATGCTTTCAGAGACTATTAAAACTACTTTTGTTCAGTGGACTTCATACACATTATAAAAATGGCTTCCATTTATTATATCTGTTACTGAGGGGTAATTATCCATCACTCTTCATTGAATAAAAGCTTCTCCTTCTAACAACATAATTTTAATGATATTTAGTGTAGTTTTTCAGTAATAAAACATATGGCATGTAATCAGACTTCATTTTCTTCACTTGAATATCCCTCTTGCTGTCAAGGAAATATTGTAGCACCACACTATCATTCCCAATATGTGAAAATTTGAGCTCACATGACAAATATTTTTCAAATATAAGTATTTAACTTAATATTGAAGAGTCATGTCATACATGCATGCCACATAGATGCAGTTTCAATTGTAACTACTTTATCACCTAGACAAAATTATTATGGAAGGTAATTTTGCATGAATTCGTACTTTTTTCAAACATTAAATACATTGAGATTACAAAGTAAATAACGTATTCAAAATTAATCTGCAAAAGTTTTTAAAATCGTTTATCTTTTTAAACCCATGGGCAACTGGTGTTTGTGTCTTTTCATGCTTGGTTATGAAAACCTGACCACAGAGCATGGAGTGGTGAATGGGAGAATGGGTAACATATAGGTAATGCCATTGACTATTGAGAGCTACAATTACTGTAAAAACACATTAAAAAACCCCAAGCCACTTTCAAGTCCAGGAAAAAATATCAAGGAGGCAGTATTTATTTTTCTGATATAATATTGTATTCTTTTATAAACTGAGCTAGGTTAACTGTTCAGATGTATTTGGTCTTGTTCAAAAAGATGAAAGTAAAATGTTGAGGTCTTCTTAGTAATTCTCTTGCATTTTATTTCTTGCTGTGATTTCTTACTCTCCTTTTTCTTTTGCAGAAAGCGTATGGAAACCAACTATAAATTAATACCATTTTTTATGCAGGTCCCCATAGTGGTTGTTATTAAGAACGCTCCTAATAAAGCAAAATATTTCACATACTATGAATTAAATACACATTTTACAAAGCGTATATGGGTTACAAAAGAAGAGCTAATATAGTTCTGTAAAAGAAACTATGGTCAAATAGCAATTGTGCTGTGACTGCATCTGAAAATGTGGATAAAATTTAGCATTTTACTCCTGTCTTGTGTTTGATATTTTTTTTTTTATTCTGCTGTATCCACGCTTTGCACTTAAACTTAATATACCTATAAAATTAGAAAATAACCCAAAGAGAAAGAAAAAGGTGGTCCTAAAAATGGGGCTTCTTTCCATGTGTGATGCATAGCAAAGAGAAACATAATTCAGAAATGTACTAGTTCCTCTGATGGGTTGAGAAACTGCATAGAACTTTGTCTTTTGTAGTTTGATTAGGAAAATGGGAAGGGTAAAAATGGTGCATGAGAGAGGACATGATGGTTCAGCATTATTCAAGAGAGAAGTATGTAGAAAAACTGCACGTCCTACACAAAGCAGGGTTTATCACACACTGAGTTCTGTTTTCACAGTATCAAAATATCATAAGGTTGGAAAGGACCTCTGAGACCACCGAGTCCAACCTATAACCCAACACGAACACCAACACCAACCATCATCTAAACAATGACACTCAGTGCCTCATCCAGTCTCCCCTTAAACACCTCCAGGGTCGACAGCTCCACTACCTTCCTGGGCAGTGCATTCCAATGACCAATCACCCTTTCAGTGAAGAACTTTTTCCTAACATCAAGTCTAAACTTTCCCTGACGAAGCTTGAGTCCATGCCCCCTAGTTCTGTCACTGGTCACATGAGAGAAGAGACCAATCCCTGCCTGACTACAACCTCCTTTTAGGTAGTTGTAGAGAGCAATGAGGTCTCCCATGAGCCTCCTCTTCTTTAGACTAAACAGACCCAACTCCCTCAGTTGCTCCTCATAGGGCTTGTGCTCCAGCCCCTTCACCATCTTCATTGCCCTCCTCTGGACACATTCCAGTATCCTAACATCTTTCCCAAACTGGGGGGCCCAGAACTGTACACAATATTCAAGATGAGGCCTGACCAGTGCTGAGTACAGGGGGACGATAACTTCTCTGGTCCTGCTCGCCACACTATTCCTGATGCAGGCCAGAATGCCATTGGCTTTCTTAGCCACCTGGGCACACTGCTGGCTCATGTTGAGCTTCCTGTCAATCAGCACTCCCATGTCCCTTTCTGCCTGACTTCTCTCCAGCCACTCTGTCCCCAATCTTTAGCTATGCATGGGATTGTTGTGTCTTTTTTCTTTTTCTTTTGAAAAAGTAAAAAATATGATGAATCTCTAACACAAGTTGTTAGAGAAGGACATATAAAAACATGATTCAAAGTAGAAAGAAAAAGTGAGAATTTCTTAGAATAAGAGAATAGGTTTATATAAATATTTTTTTTTTTTTAAAATGCTTTAAATCCTGGTAATTTTCCACTAAATTATATGAACTTTTTAACAGGTGGAATATGGAAGTTCCTAGGGTTGTATTTAGGCATGAGAAGTGAAGTAGATATCTTTTGAAGCATAAAAACCCCATGAAAAATATTATTGAAGTTTAAACAATATAGAGTATATTTTTGCTACTAGCTAAAATGTAAAATTGAGAATATAATGGAAAAAACCTCATTTAAATACAGAATTAAACGTATTATTCAGGTTTTGTTTTACATATCAGAATCATCACTCAAAATGTCCATAATTTTTAGATAGAATTATCAAATGGAAAAATGCTGCAATTAAATACTTTAATAGTTTCATTTCCATCATTGCATTTATACAAACAGAAAGACACCAAAACAAAAACACTGCTATTTTCTAAGTTTGCATGCACTTTTTATTGACAACGCATTCAATTTTCAGCAGAAGAGCAATATTTTTTCTTAATAGTTGGCAAAATATTAGTATTTTCTCAACAGCTGTCACTTATTTTGCTATGGTTTATTGAATTACTTTCTGAGAAGACAAATTTATTTTTCAATTTTTCATTCAGAAATTCAAAAATTAGGATTTTGAAATCACAGGAATCTATCATATCAAAATTTATACACAGTAGCTGCAAACAAATTCAGGAACCAAATATTTGCTATTATTTGATAAATCACATCTTAGAATCTCCTTCATAAATTTGTTAACCATAGTTTTCATGTATTAGATGCATCTTTCATATTTTAGATATGTTTCCTTTAAGGACTGTAGCTCTCAAAACATCAACATTTTCCAATAAATTATTGGAAATATTTTGGAAATAATCTGTTATTTTTAACAGATTTGTTCACTGTCTTGATATCTACTAAGTTGTGTTTTGCCAGAATAAATAAAACACTGGCAAAAAACTGTAAATGCGGTAAGAATATTTTTTTTTCTTTTTAAATAGAACACTAACAAAAGTATTCTTCACTTCTAGGCATTTCAAATACAAAGTATTTTTTTCCTAACTGAACACAATTTTAATTTCCATTCCATAATGTGCTTTTCATGATTTTGCCTTTTCATGAACAACACAAGCATTTCAGAAATCTGTTGGGTTTGGATTTTAAGTAATTTCACAAGTTCAAGCAAAGTATTAGTTAGTAACGTTGCATGTAAAGTGAGTTCCACAATCAAAGCGATGTCTGCTTGGAAAGGATGGATAATCGTGTCTAAATTCTCACAGGATATCTATAGTGCCAGTTAGACATACACCTACGTCCATATCTAAGCTTACACTAGCTGTATATTCCTAAGAATTGCCTATCCTTCTCTAAAGGCAGAGCAAAAGCCAGCCAAAGGCCACATCTGGACCTCTGCCTAATTTTTACTGTCTCTCAAACTGCCCAGTTTGTAGTCCTCTCCTACAGACTGCTTTTCCATGAAGATGGCTTCTATGCTCCTTATGCTCTGCCGTTTTTCTTCTTATTTGTGGCTTTCATTTTCTTTTGCAACTGCTAAGAATTGCTTTAAGCGTCACTCCTGCCTTGAACTGCAGTCGGTTAGTCCGAGACCTTTAGAGGTGCGAGGTCAGGAAAAGTATGGTCTCAATTTCATAAATACTGGGAAGAATCACGATTTTATTATAGAGACAGCTCACCATTGAAGCTTGATTTTGATCATATTATAGTCCCAGAAAGACAGTTAGGACAATGAAACTTCGTTATAAGAGGAAACTCTCTGGTTTAGTGCTAAGTTTTTTTCACAAAGAGCATGAAGTGAGACATGACAAAGGTCTGAGTGTTTTGCTTTTACATACACAATTTTACATACAGGCAAAAAGACAAGAGAGCTACTTTCGTGTCATCTCAGACCATGACTATTTTTAAAATACCTGATACTACAACGGTCTTGCAGGTTGCCAGTTCAAGACATCTCTCTTCCATTGTGTCACCTAGGAGAACTCTTTACTGAAGAATTTCTGGCACTGAGGTCAAGTGTTGTTACCTAGTTAGATATGTGCTCTCAAAGTATTTATCTTCTAAAACCGGGCAACCTCATCTAAATTGACTGTTGGGTTAAGTCTCTGAATTGAGAAAAATATCAAACTCTGCCTAGGAATTTTCTGGCAGAAGACCAGGCAGCCTCAGTCAAGATGAGAGTTGTAGCGCTTTAGCCCATGATTAGGCTGGTACAGTAGCAGCCTTGGGGTTCCCCTTCAGCAGAAATTTCCTGGGTCTTCTTATATACAGAATCTTTTGCACAATGTCTTTGTTATGTGTTTTGTATAAAGAAAGAGAGTGATTGATATATAGGCAATGGGAAGCAAAGCAAAGGAGGATTTTGCTTTCTTTGCATTTGATCAAAAAACGTGACTACAACAGTGATTACTCTGATACAGAGGGAAAAATAAGCAAAACTAAGATGTGTATGGTTAAAAAAATGCCACAGTAAGTAACATATAGTGGAACTATCTGAATAACTGTAGTGCCTTGTATATTCATGCAGGCATTGTTCCAAAATTATTTTTATATATACATTCATATATCTCAGTGACAAATTAAAATGTTGATAAGAATCTCAAAGGCCAATGAGGTGGTTTAACTCTTGACTCATTGAAAATCTGAGCAGCCCTTGATAATTCATCTTGGTAGGAAAGAAATCACTTCCTTTTTAAACTAGATTTTTAGGAACAAAATATATTAACATTATGAGAGGCAAGTCCAAATGGTCTATCACTGTTCTTTTACTCTGAATCCATGAATGTTGGTAGTGGGACTATCTGCTGACAATGCTGCAGCAAAGAGAAGTCAATTTCCAGGCGGAGCAAGGGTGGTAGGAGGAGTACACAGAGACAAACTGGAGAAAGATGATCCAAGTAAACGCTTCTTGTGCTTATTTTTTTACACTGTTGATGAAGTAAAGATGCCTGTGCAATCACTTGAACAGGATCTTGTCTTGTTTTAGGCTCCAGCTCAGTTGTAGACCCCAAAAAGACCACTCCAAACTTCAGCATTGTTTGGTATAAATAGCTCTGACTGGTTGGAATGATGAGAAAACTCATTCAGGTCTTACTTGGTGCGGTACCAAGAAGATATATATAGCTGAGAAAAGAAAAGCATGAGTGAGGAAAGAAGAAAAGCAGACAACAAATACCACAAGTATTTTTTCCTTTATTTGCCTTGAAATTTAGGCTTTGCATGGTGTATGTACTTATCTCTCCACTCGTTAGATTAATCTTTGTCTAAGGTTTTATGATGCACTGTTCCTACTAAATCTATGATATCTCAGTTTAATAAAGCTCTTTGTTGACATTGTTACTCCTACTGGCCTAATTACAATAGAAGAAGCCTTTCCAGAAAGACTTAATTGAATTTCAATAACAGATGAAACAGTTTATATAGACCACTAAATTGACTGTACATTATTCCCAAACAGCAAATACAGGAAGGCATATTTAAATCAATACGGTTTTTGATGGACAGGTCAGTGTTTTTTGGCTTTGCAAATGCAATGTGTAAGTTTCAGAAAGGCAAACTGCCACAGGATTACTTCATACAGACAGTTTAGAAAATGATTTCAACACGAAATTAAGCCCTACTGCACAGCAGTATGTTGTCAGATGATTGATAGGCACATCACTTTTACCGTGAGCATCTCCAGGACAACTATGTTCTTTCAGTGGATGATTGTAATTATTTTTTTAATAACTAAAAATAATTTTAACATGAATAATGTATTCAGAAAATGTATGCATGCATATATGCAAATACATTAAAATTACTCGGAAATTTGCCTATACAGAAACACACACACACAGAGGCATCCTGAGATAAACCATATTCATCTAGTCAGATAAGTTTTTATCTCAAATGTCCTGTCCCTGTTGATAAAAAAATGCGTATTCCATATGCTCCCATTTTATCTATATCTGGCTTCATAAACCAATGTTTATGAGCATTAGCAATGTCCTGGTTAAAACATTAAAAAGAAAGGAGATACTATTCTATATAAACACCAAAGCACTGCTACTACCCGTCTTTCCCCTTGTTTATCTTCTTATGTCTTTCCTTGACCAAATAAGAATCTAGTATATTTTATAGCTAATTTATTGTGTACATTTTCTATAATATAACTATATCTAGAGATTCCCTAGTACCTCCAGCATAATTTGAAAGCTCCACTTGAAAATCATGTCTGCTTTCAGGTATGTTTGTAATTTCAGTGATTTCCAAGTCGAGAAACTCTCTGGTATCTAAAAACAGTAGCAGCCCAAGAGTAGGCAGATTATTGTCACCTCAAAAATAATTTGTTCTTGAAATAAGATGGTCTCCCTCTGTTGTGTTAAGCATGACATATTTCAAGAAGCTACTGGTATTGACCCTTATCCTTTTGCAGAATTTTGGAAACCAGTATTGATTAATCCATAGTTGCGGAACAAAATGATTTCTTTAGTTTATGTCAGTTTTCCAGGGGTGCTGTGGTAAGTGAGAGAGAGTAGCAGTGTTTCTTTATATATCTGTCTCATGGCATAATAATTCGGATTTCAGTTTTAAGGATATTCTGGCCCTGGTTCATGTTTGTTTGTTACCAATTCAAGTAATCATGTAATTGAATCATTCTGTCATTCAAGACTGCAAGCATTGAGGATGACAATAACTTTTGTCTTTTAAGAAAGACAAGTTTCAAACACAGAAGTTCCAGAAGGCCTCCAATATGCTAACATAAAGAACCTGCAACATATAATAACACCTGTCATAAACATACTGAGGTTCATTTGGGTATGTGTCAATAAAATATTTGAGGAAGGTGCATCACAGAGCAAGGGTTTCTGCTATATTCTGTGTCACAAGTTGTGACTTGTCATTGTGGACGTTACTCTCACTTTGGTATCTCAATACAATGTTGTGACATGTAAACTACTTTGAAAGCTCGGTCTCTTGTCACCTATCAGTTCCATAGTGATTCCATGCTTTCTCAGTTAGAGCTGGTCATTAAAGCACATAGGTAAGGCCACATTCTACCTATCAATATTTTTGATGCAAAGAGGGCGAAGAAATGTGAAGCAATACTTTCCTTTTACGAGTAATTGGATGTCAATTATTTACAAGTGGATAGGCAATCATTGTATGATTCCTGTATCCAAAATTAAGCAGTTACCCATATAGATAAATATTTGCAGAAAGCAAAGGATAAAGACATCATATAACATATAAAGAGAATAAGACAGATTGGACTTCCCATTCTGCTTTACAAAATGCTCCACTGCAGCAATAATCCCTACTACTTCTGCTAACCCTGTTTTATTAAATCTGAATCCTCAGAAAAGCTAACATGAAGGAGCAGGAAGACCTTTATGATAGCAGAGTTTAATATCAATAGTCTAGGAAGAGATATGCAGGAGTACCAGTGAATCAGATGCACAGTAATCTACTACATTTTTGTTTAAAACTTCCTAAACCTAAGGCTACATTGTTAATAAGAACATCTCTCCTTCCTTCAAATAACTTATTGCATTCCAAGCATGAATAACAGCATGCTGTCTTTATTTTGACCATTGGCTTCTGTGGTTATCAGGATTGAAGCTCTGATTAAGTTAGCATTATAAAGAAAGTCTCCCCCGTTTTCTTTATGTGCTCAACAGGCCTAGATCAGTTATTCTGGCTGTTTTCATTGTTCCCAATGTTTTCAAGTTCATTCATTTATCACACAGCAAGTCACTTTGTGTTTCCACTTTACTCTAAAAGGCACCCAGAGAAACATCACAGGAATGCAAGGTTGCAGCAAATAAATTGTCTACATTTAGTCTGCAATACATCTCTATAGCCATTCCACCTTGTATGATTTCTTATTGCAGAGACAGAGTTAAAAGCCTTCTTATAAACAGTCATTTAACACAACATTTTCTGATGCTGTGGCCATTTGATCTGATTTTCTGATGAGATTTGTAACATATACTATGGAAACCTTATATTCTTTGTAATGAAATGTCTTGAAGTTCCATTTAGTAATACAGCTGTCTGTACATCTCATAATGTATGATGTACAATAATTTAACTGGAATCAGATTGCCGTGCAAATCCCACAAACCTGCAAGCTTTATACCAAAGTAATTAGAAAATCAACAGTTTCCAGTAAGGTTAAAAGAAGCATCACAACTTGAAGTGTTGATGAGCTACACTAGACAAAGCGATAGACATATCTGCAATTCCTACTATTTTACTGGAACAAAACCTCAATAGCATAGAATCTTCTCAGTATCATTCCTGTTTTAAGGGTAACCATATATATTGTACATTGTAATCACTTATGAAAAGAATAGCTACATACTCTTTACAGTACAAAAGATTTGTACTATCAGATAGCCGAATCGTTCTTTTAATTACTATGTGAAGTGACAGACTTACAGAAGTAGCCTTGTAGTAGAAAACAAATAAACTGAATTCCTTACTAAAATACCTTACCTTTCATTCATACGACCGTAACAACAGTCATGCTTTATAAATTAAATAAATTATTTCTGATTTACATAGAATGAAAAATCAGGTTCAATATAATATATACAGACACCTCCTCATGTTTTTCATTCTGTTTTCATAACTAATTTTTCTTCTCTATTATAGCATATTTTTTCTCTTTATATAAAATTCAGCTTTGAGAAAACATAATTCTATTGAGTTGGAATATTTTGGAATCTACTCGTTGAAGAGTCCATCGGAAAACTGTAAAGTAGCTGGTCTAATGAAACTGAAACATGTTTTTTGAAGTCTTTTGGAAATTAGTCTTTTTCTTCCTGAAGTGTTTTTGTTTTATTGGGTTTTTTTTGGTTGAATATTTTTCTTTTACACTGCATATATTTAAAAAAACACAAACAAACCCCTAAAATTAAAAATAAGAAATGCAGATGAATTTAACATCTTTCAACTCAATTCCCCAAAATTGTAAAATTATTTTGCTTTTTCCTTCTTTCATTCTTTTGCTGAGGAGGTAAGAATTCACTGTAATTGTCTCATTTAAGTGGATGGCCTTGCTCAGAAGACACCAAAGTTACCACATTTCAGGTTGGTTTTGATTTGTTTGCATAAAGTGCACAATTGAAAACCCCAATAGATTTAAATTGAAAAAATATGACAAGGTACACTTTTAAGCTAAGCCAATATTTTTTTATTTTAACATTTTTTATTTTAACATTTTTTATTTTATTGTTTTAATAGAGTTTGTCTTGAGAAAGTATTGTGTCTAATGAGAAAATATCTTAAAGCATTGGGAGGGGAAGTCATGCCATCAGGTTTCAAATGGATTTTGAGGAAAAAAGAGTCAGATCATCAAGGTAAGGAAAAATAATTCCTAAATATTGAAGTTCCATAGCCGTCGATGCAAATAGACTATTTAAAGTCAATGAATTTCCTGTACAGTTAATGAGAGATGTAGAAACTGCCAAATAATGGCTTATAAATACTCTATCATGAGCGCTGTATAGAGTCCCCTTTAGGGAACTCTATGTACAATATAAAATTCTGAGCTTCTCTACAGCTCAAACACTGACTTGGAATATACATCTAACACTGATCTTCAGAAATTCATATGGAAATATATGCATAACTGAACTGGGCTCCTGAAATTACAAACTCTAGTATAGGAGCTCTGAGACCAGGAGAACATGAAAAAGGTGACTTGCAGTAGCCCATAGGAATGTAATGTAACAACTCCCGCAGTCAAAACACGAGGTCTCAATCACCTCTCCTGATGAGGCAGGTGATACTCTCTGTGCAAAAATGTTGTGCTTGCTAGCATCAAATATATAATGGAGCTAAAACAATAGTAGACAGAAATATTAATCCACTTTTAGTGTGGGGAAGAAGGATCTTGGAGGAAGTATTGTTCTGATAGCTGAAAATAAAAAGAAATTCAGTATGATGCTTTTGTGCCTGAGCCTATGTTTACTGTAGTGTAGATTATCATCTTCAATAGCCTTGCCCTCAGTAAAAATAAAACCCACTCATGTCCTGCAGGGTGATTTTTTTCTATTAACTATGAATGAATTAAGGATTCTGCTCCATGAATTCCAATGTTTTATGGGATGTGTTCTAATGTAAAATGATGAACTCTACTAAACCGACACATTCCTCTTTCATTCTATTTGTTCCAATACTCAAAAATCAATTAAAATTGAAGATTATTGACATCAAATTTTAGAGAGTTAATGATTTAAATATATATATTTTGCTAGTCCTCATTGATAAGGAAGGATCAAGACAAAGTTAGACACATCAGTTCAAAACTTTGATTTTGTGCCTCCAGATACTGTAGATGGAGAGGGAAAAAACAGAAAAGGAAAAAAAACCAAAAAGACAAAGCCACTAAGAGTGTTGAACAATTGTTGTTGTGAAGGCTAGTCACATGTTTTACTTCCAGAAGTTTGCATGGAAAGGTACATCCCAACCAGATACACGGCATTTTCTGATGAAGACTGCAGAAATTGTTATTGTCAACACTTCAGCACTGCATTCTCTGGGATATTTTATCCTTCTTTAACTAAAAGCTGAGTCAAAATATTGCCAACTTTTGATACCATGTGAAATTCATCTCTTTCTGCACAATTGATTGAGCTGTGGAGTTGGAATGGCACTTCTTTAGTAGATTTTACTAAGGGATAGAAGAAAAGGAAGAATTTAAAGTCCTACAGAAGTAGAGTGAGACATGACGAATGCAAGTGAAACAAAACGCTGAACAGTAAGTTATTTCCTGACATTTCTAATATTATACTTCTAAAAGTTGTTAGAATGGATTAAAAATACTGTTTAAGATTTGAACTATTCATATATCTAGAGTCAACATCACTGCATCACACAGATGACCTTCTCAAATACTATTTTTCCAGTGATTAAAAAATTTTTTAAAAAAGAAAGACATTTTAAAAGGTGGCATCTCAAAGTAGTTTCAGTAGAATTTCCATCCACATTCCTATCCATACCATTAGAATGTTATCTGCTATACTTTCTGACAGCCATGGTATGAAATGATTACTCTTGCTAGATTTACAGAAATTTCCTGAAGTTCCAGGAATTAATTTAATAAGCAATGTAAAAGTCAGCTCCACTGTTTCTGAGGAAAGTGAAAGAGCTCAGGAATATGCTCTATAGCTAAAGAGTATATATTAAATATCTTTAACAAAAAACCCCAAAGTAAATAACTCCTGCACTTTCTCCTTGTCCAGCCAAGTTGATGATGAGAAGCCATTTGATCCTTAAAACTTCTATATTTGTATCTTAAGTCTGTAACATTCTTAGATGCCTTTCTAAATTGTTATGATTTTTTTGTTGATATTTTGCATCTGACTATATATTATTTCTTAAACGACATTAGTTCTTTAAATGATATTACTTACTCCTCACTTTTTAAGCAAGATTGATAGCATGATCATGGTTAATCAGGGTATGAGGATCCAGTTTTAATTAGAATTATATGACGACAATAATTTTGACTGAGAAAATAATATAATTATTATGAAAAATCTACTGACTTGAGATTTAAAATCTGCAAGATGTTGGCTCCCAGAGCTGAATGTGATTAAAACTCCTTCAAAATTACAGGTGCTGTCTTCTGTCATTAGGGATAAATAAGACCATAAGCCTTAGAAGACTAATTTTGACCCTTTGAATTTTCTCTCAAGCAATCTTTCTAGGGAGAATTTAACATATACACAGAGTTCTAAAGATTATGCGGAAAAGACCCAACTTGAATTTAGTGGTTCCATGGAAAGACATCTTTACACTTGCTAGCCAATGTGACTTGTGGTACTCGGGGGGCACGAAAGCAGCTGATTTACCTTAGTAAGCTTTTGGCCTTGCCTTTCAATCTGTGTGAATAAGGCTTGAAGAATGTAATTTGCAAGTCATTATTCATAAACAGGCACATAAGTTTTAAATTTTTCTTCTTCCTTAATAATCAGATTGCTAACATCACCTTTTTCATGCTGTCACTTGTTAGATAAAAAGTAGAAAATACAAAAAATAGTTTATTTGCAGATTTGTGTGCGTGCATTTTTAAATATTTGATGGTTAGAGAAAAAAATGAAACACTATTAAACCATGACTTTAGTGCAATATAGTCTATTTCCTGGGAATAATTGATAGAAATATAGCAAAGTGTTAGTGGTAAATTTGAAGTGGCATGCACAGTATGCATTTAGAATGTTTATACAGTCTATGATTAATTCTCAGGGAGCTCAGCCTAATTGGAAATAAGGTTTATGTGTGGCAAAACAGTGAAGCAGTTATACGGTGATGTGGCAGAAGTGACCCCTGCCTCTGACAATACTTTTATATATATATGCAGTGCTAAAACATAATTCTGAGTTACTTAAGTAATAGAAATAAGTAATTTTGTAAATGTATTTGGGTTTACAGTATTGCCAATACCCAGTTCTCCTTTTACAGGTAGAAGGACAGATTAACACAGTGCCCTTTCTCCCCTTCAGTGCTTTAGAAGGAACTGTAAACTTGCTTTCACAAGCTGTTCTAATGGCAGGTGGGATTTTGAATTCTGGTCATTCGTGCCCATTTATCAGGGACAGAAAATGATACAGATAACAGCTTGTTGTGCAGGGGTAAATATGATCAGAACAGTTCAACCTAATAATAATCTCAAGTTGCTATGCAAAGCTTCAAACCAGTAAATCTGTCCTGGCTTGCAAATTGATGTTAGAGGAAAAGACTGCAGCTGTCATGGTCAGGACTGGGGATACGAACACCTTTATTAGGGATGATAGGACTGGGAATGTACTGGTAGGAATCCTACACCTCAATAAAAGTGCTCACTTCAGGAATGAAATATTAAGGGTAGAGTTATGAAAAGCACCTGTAAGATTTTTTTTAATGAAAGAATACTTCAAAAAACTACATTTCTTTTTTATTTTATTTTTTTTTAGCTTTCCTCTCTTCTCTTTTTTTCCTATGGATATATAACTTTTCCTTATTCTGTGCCCCCATTTTTTATCCCTGACTGCTCATTCGAATGCATGTACATGCATGATAGCTTCAAATATAGAAGCCTGGTAGAAATAGATATCAACTCAATCTGTTTGTTTAAATCCTCACATTCAGGACTACTGTCTGTCTCTCATCCAGAAAGAAATTCCTCTTCCTGTATTCCTGAAATCAAGGCTGTTTATTTCTTCACATATGTGTGTCTGCGTACGTAGACAGTTAGAAAGTTAGATCTGTCTTGATTTCTAACTATTTCTTGCTAACTCATGTCTACAGAACGTACTCTGGGCTTTCCAAGCTATAGCTGGAAGAATGGCATGATTTTCTTTCCCATTTTTCCTGAAGTGGAACAGTGAAAAAGAAGGCAAAAATATTTCTGCCTTTAGAATTTCATTTCTAAGACTGAGAAGCTTACCTCCTCTCCACTTCCTTTCTCTTTCTTTCTGATAAAGAGAAATATGCAGCCAGACTCTCATGATTTCAGGTGGTGAATACTGGAAGATAACATTATAATGAGGCATCTAGTCCTATGACTTATTTAGCTAAGCATCATTTGGCTGCACTGGAAAGGGAGCAACACAAGGAAATGAGAAGAAACAAAAAAGACCAATAGTCTAGAATATGCGATTTCTAAAGTAACTGTATGAAAAATATTTTTTTTCTGCAGAAAATAAACTTAGATATTCCAAAATTAAGTTCTCTTGTCTTTTACATATTTGGGGAAACTGGGTTGCCCTTCTTCGAGTGTCTTGTGTTTTGGTGTTAATTGTTTCTTAGGGGAGAAAGTAGTGGTGGCTTGTTGCTTTCGAGCAACATTGCAAACACAGTTTCTATTTTTAACACAAAACCATCTTTGCATCTCTGACAGTCTCTGAGTGGGTATATGTCAGAAAATGTATACCTAATTCTAATTTTGGAGGCTTTTTTTTCTCTAGTATCTCCTGCATCTGTATTTAAACCTTGAGGGCATGGGTATTAAAATAATACTAACATTCCCAGATATGATATTCTATCCAATTTTATATACATTATAATTCTCATAACTATTCAAATACAATATTATTACTATTACTATGTAGCTGTTATGTCAACAAAACCCTGAAACCCATGTTTTTTAATCTTTCATTGTAAAAATTCTAAGCCCTTTTCAAAGTAACTGTGGCATTCTATATAATGCAAACCACAAAATCCTACTAACACTGGCTTTATTACAGGTCGCATGAGCCAAGTCTTTCTTTGATGGATACTTAAAAATGAATAAACCACAAGCAATGGGGCTCAGAATCCCACACAGGCATAAAGCCTGTGGAAATAACTCTCCCCCACATCTACCCTCTCTGGGGTTTCCCTGAAACTAAAACAGTTTTACTACAGTGGGATTCATGTGAATATTTTATGTCTCAGTTCGTATGAGCTGGCATCCTTGGAGTTTTACTTCAAGAATAAGTTAAGATGAAACAACCACAAAACTCTAAGTCAAATCACTAAGTTTCTCTTCATTATAGACCAATCCCAGTGAAATCACAGTCTTTCCACCCAAAGCCATTTAATAGCCTGGATCATTTAAAACTCAGCCCAAGTTTATTGAAAGGTTTGTGAAATTTGAAAAATAAAAATAAAATCTTTCTGCAACTCTCTGTTTAATAAAAAGATTTTTTTTTTGACAAAATTCCAAATAGGAGAAGTCTCACCTATGGGTGAATTTAATAAAAAGCATTGTTGAGATCTATACTTGCTCTCAATTTGAATTTTCTCTTCCCATTTCTGTGTTCTAGACCTTCTGGTTGCAAGAAAACATTAACAAAGACAATGCATATGAACCAAACTATTTCTATAATTAATATTATCATGATTATAGTAACAGATCTGACAATGGTGATATGAACCTGTGAGATGTAATCCCTTCCAGACACACTATTTGTTCAGGCTAAAAGTAGCCTTGAAAGTGTGTCAATCCCAACTAAAATGGATGAATTTGCAATTAAGTTCAGACCTGGAAATGCTTTTGGTATCTAAGTTCTGTTGCGATAAGATAACTGGAAAAAAAAATTTACTTGATCAAATTGTGGGTAGTTTTTAGTGCATGTTAGAATTTCATTAAGAATTTGGAACACTTTAAAAGACAAATTCAAATTCTGAACACCAGTTAGAGAAACTAGAGTTGAGCTAGACAAGCCCAAATCCGAATTCTTGCTCTCTCATTTTTTCTGTGATGCTAAACAGGGATTGAAAGTGTTAGGAAGTACAATTTCTTTACTAAAGACTGCATATTGGTCATAGTCCCAACTCAGGGAAAATACTTCACTTATTCCTAACAACTGTTTACTTACTTGTGGTTTAATCACCACCTGCTGGAAGAATTTGTTGTTCATTTATTGGATAACTTGCTGGAGGTAAAGAGGAACACCAAAGCATTGGTCATGCTCTATATAGGAAACTTAGCATCTCTGTCACAGTAATAAAGATAACTTTACCAAAATAATGATTTACGTATCAAGGCAGAAGAATACTGCATTTCTGATTTGTTGATTTCACAACTACTGCACAGGTGATTCCTTCCATACTCTTAGGTGTAGGATTCCCAAAGGAGAAAGAAAAAAAGCCATAAACCAAGACAAAAAAATTGTAAACGTCAGGATCTGAATTTTACTCTGTTTGACGCTTTCAGTATTTAAATAAAGCACTTGATGCCTAGTACAGAGATGAAACAATATCAAACCCCATCACACATCCTTTCGTTAAGCTATATAAGCAGGCTCTGCATTTGGTGTTTTGATACAAATTAAGCTCTTGGTCCCTGTGCTGGATTTATTTTTCAAATGTGAATGCAAACTGTGAAATTCATTGCTGAATTGGGGGTGATCAGAGAAAAGGTTGTAATAATATACATCTTTTAGTGAGATAACTTGAAAAAAACCTTCAATAGGCTTTGGTGGTTCTGATCTGTTTCTTGTGTTTTCAAATACATCTTTGCAGTGGTAAAGCGTAGTAACTTCTTTTCTATGATAGAAACAGAGATTCTTACTTTTCCCTTGCTGTATGCAGAGGTCTTTCAGTAACTGAAAAAAAAGTCTACTTTTTCTTTTAAGTATTACATTTAAAAATGAATTTGTTTTTTTTTCCTCAAACAGGTTACTGATTTGATACAAAATATAAAGTTGAATCAGTGAACTTTTGCTTAATGTAGAGAATTGCCCTAAGCAGGAAATGCTCACTTTAAAATTCGAAATGTGCTTAATGAAATGAAAGAAATATTTGTCATTCGAAATGATGGTTTTGTATAGGAGAAGAGGTGGTCTTAAACTGAAAAACAGTTATTGACAATATTGATTGTAACATGGAGGTTAAGTTACCAACAACAAAAATACAGAGTGAATTACTCTCTGAAGGTACCTATTTCTCTTTATGGTCCATAGAAAATCTAGATAACTTAGGGAAGACATCTAACTCCTAGATGGCTCAAAGTTACAGGAGAAATGTCTGCTTGGCTGACTGGTACGTATGCCACTAGCACTCCAACTGATGCATATATGTGGACATGCAGATGAAGTACAGACAGACAGATGGATAGATTTCCTTATCATCTAACATGCAAATAAAATAAATTGATAATTCATCCCTTAAAAGTCCTAGAGGATTATGTGATCAAAATGAACTCATGGTATTGCCAAGAAAATTAGTGATTGAGACTGCGTCTAGTGAAATAAGGAGGATGGGAAACAGATCTTTGAGGAATCTAAGATAGTCTTTGAGATTATTTTTCAGTTGCAAAATGTAAAAGAAAATAAGAAATTACTTCTGCTTACAATCTATTTCCATAAAAATATTGATAGAATAACTTCCTTTTTGTGCATACAGTGACCTGTGACAAGTAGCCACGCTTTCTGCTCTTTAATGACTACAGCTGCACAATGTGAATATCTCATCACAAGTAGTGTGCTCTTTTATACTAATGCTTTATAAATTGTCTCATGTGGTTAGTTTTCAGAAAACTCGTTATCTGCTTGATATCATTTTCTGTAGTGATTCTGCTATCAATCCTGTAGTGAACTATAAACAAAGTGTAACTTTAGTAATTTCCCTTTTTTACATAAGTTGTGTATTTTCCTCCTTCTTGATGTTCTAAGCTGAGGATAGAGTTGGATTCTGCAACAATATAGAGGCAATTTTATCACATAATTGACTGCCGACTTCTCTATTAACCTGATACAAATTCTGCCATCCTGAAATGCAGTTCAAATGAACCTTTGCTTGTTTGATTTTTCTGAGACAACCAAATATTTTATCTGTTGTACTACAACCAGCTACTTATTAAAAGCATTAATAAGGTTAACACTGGGTTCAGTTGAGTGGCACAGGCTTAAACAAAACTAATCTCAAAGCTGTTAGCCAGAACAAGGGAAGTGCTGACTTCAGACTCTGATTAGTTCCAAAATTTAGAAAATTACAGGATGAATTAGGGTAAATGCAGCTTTCCAATTCTTTCCTCCACTGTTAGGCTGTGACTTCACACTATATTTTATTTTTTTTATTTTATTTTATTTTATTTTATTTCCTCTTTTCTCCTTTGGGAGGCTTAAAATATATTCTCAATGGTACGTCAGTACAGCTTCAGGTGAAAGATGAGAGCAGAAGACACTTATTTTTCATTTAAGTGTACTTTATAAAATAACCGAGCATATACTAATGTGTACCCAAGCTGAACTTCCTTGGTGCTCTTCAATAGCAATTATGTGATCTGTTCTGCTTCTTGGAAAGCATTTGTGTACTCACTACCCCAATGAATTAGGCATTCAAAGAGCCATCAGCCCCGTGTCTCCCCTAGAAGATTCGCCGTGTCTGAGAGATGCCTTGAGCCTCCAGCCACAGCTCCACTGTTGGTATCAACATCTCCTGGCTGGAATCTCATCAAACTGCACTCCCCTGGCTTTGGCTGCTACATTTTACGTCTTTCCATGCTCATATTTTCCTTCCTGAATCTTTGAGCTACTGATCGTCCCACCTAAGCAATCTCATCTCTAATTCTGGTCTATCTCATATCTGTATGCAGATTTATAACCCTTGTAACCCTTGTAAACCTTTCCCAGCACTGTGAGCGCCATTTATACAACTGGGCCAGACCAGAGCTGGTCTTGGTGCCTTGGTACATTAGCTAAATACCTAGGAGAGAGAGGAGTTTATAGCAATAGTTATGACTGATAGCTATGACATGGTGTTTAGTAAAATGGAAAATTTATCCTCATGTGATCCTTAACTTACTTTTCATAGGAAAATAGAGTAACTGTGCATGTCTGTTCTCAGGAAATAGCCCCTGGTCTTAGATATGGAGTAGAAAGAAATTTGTACCTGTAGTCTTGGTTCAGGTTCTTCAGCTTTCCTCTGGTCTTGCACTTGATATTTCTGCTTGGCAAGATCTGTGCTTGGAGAAAACTTTTTGATTGCTCTTCAGAGGTGCGTGGCTTTCCATCTGTATTACTGAGGAAATTTAGATGCTTAATTCTAGATTGGCTTTTTAGAGGCTACAGCATGATGCCTTGCAGCAGTGGTCATGTAAATCTCTTATTGAGCCTAGTCCTGTTTTGTTCAGAGTACTGTAAGCCTCAGGCCTCCTTGGTGAGTTGACAGAGAGAGTCAAATTAAAATGTCACACAGATTTCTTATGAACTGTATTGTGGCACTTTTGAAAGGGCAGGAGCATTTCAACAAAGTTGCACTAATGCAGTCTGTCCCTCAATTACTTTCAATGAGTACCTTATGATTTCTTAGACATTAGAGTCGCATTTTCAACCGGAGAAGTTAAAGGAGTACTGGTTATACTGGATGGGTACCTGATCTAGTCAGAACACACGTTCTAGCAGTATAAGAACAGGTTTTTGAGGAAGAAAAAAAATCACAGAAAATCCCCACCTTTTGAAAACACTTCAAAATTAACTGGGATAAAGTGGGATTCTGTAGCTCCTTTCCAATTCAGAAAACTATCCCACTGTGAGTGGAAAGGCGATTCTAATAAGTGAATGCAATTCCTTTAACTGTTGCCGCATGCCTTGTGATACTGATTCTTGTTAGCCTGTTCTTGGCTGTGCATTTCTGACTAGGGTTGCAATGTGAAACAGCTAGGACTGAAAATGAGGCCCAGGCAAACACCTAACAAACTCGCTGCTGTAGACCATGTGCACTTTATTTTGAAGGTCACGGTTACTCCCTGTCAGTGGAGAAAGAGAGAATGCAATATACTTCTTTTCCTAGAACTTCTTCATCCCTTACACTAAACACAATACAAATTTTTAATAGTATAGAAGGAAAAGGAATCTGCAAGTTTTCTTCCAGGTAAGTGATCATTTTCTTACAGAGAGTAATAATATAATAATAATGCACTTAAATTATTTGTATTTTAATTTCTGTAGACAATTGTAAAACAAAGCGCTTTACAACATTTTTCATCATATAAATAGCTATATGTTTTCCTTGTGAGATTTTACTGAACAGTGAGAGCCTATTGCTTTGCATGAAGTGTATTTTTCATAGTTCACTATTAGTGAATTTCTATCAGGTATTGCTTTCATCTTTTCCTTTCAAATTCTTTATGATCAATTGGTTGCGTTATGAATTGTAAACTTTATTTATGCCTGAGAATTACCAGATAATGAAGCAGTTATTTTATTAATAGTATACCTCCATTTGACAAAATATGATGAAATATGATAAAATATTTAGCAGAACGATGGTTTATGTTTTCCAAATCTTATGAAAAATAAAATCATACTCATTTTTCAAGCAGGCTCATCAGAAATAAACAGACTTACAAGATGGTAGACAGTTCAATCCCATAATTTTGCACTGTCTTTTTAAAAAACCTTTCATATTTTATTCTCAGAAGTAACCTCTTCAGTAATTAGTTACCTTTAATGCCTTCATTTTCATTTAAATGCTCAACAATCAGAATAATTAGAATTAATTTGGCATTGTCATATCATGTTAATGACAATTCTACCACTTATCACTAGCATTCTTCAGGCACAATATTATCAGAAAAATATGACTCGTCCAGTTTATCACTTTAACCAAAGACTTTAAACGAATTTAAAACAGTAGGAAATGGCTTAATCCCAACAAAAATTCATGCAATTTCTAATGAAGAATTCTCACTGAAACGTTGGTATCTATGGTATCTATCTTTGTGCTTCAATTCTTTTTTTGAGTTCCTTTACAATATATATAAAGGCTGACTTTGGCCGATTTGTTTTATTCATATAAATTTATGTCCAAGATATATGCCTTAATTCTATTTAACTGCATCTAATTCAATTTAAGCACTATTTAGCTGAAAGAATAAGGTGATAATTTTTCGTGAGTTTTTTTTAATCGCTCACAATAAAAGAAGTTGAAGAGTATTTTTATGAAGGCAATATCTTGGTGAACTAAAACAAAGTGGGGTCATCTCAGCACAATTTTCTACCATTACAATGCATTCTCAGGAGTGCACTCTCAGGAACAAGAATGTACTCATTGTCTTAAGGTAGATGCAACAGCTGCTCTTAAGAAACATATATTCCTCCTATGGAGTCCAGAAATCTCAGTAAAATAAAATCTCATTCATCCATTTACACTGACTGTCCTTATTAGCAGCATAGTGATACCCTAGACACTAAGGAGCTTTTAAGGAGTTCAGCTTTCGGTTAGAGTCAATTCTAAAAATCAGTGAGCTCTCTCTATGCTTGTCCCTGGAGTTTGCATTCATTAAGCTTATTGAAATCTTATCTCTTCAACTTTTGTGGTTTTTTTTTCCTTCAGATTTTTTTCATTGCCATTCACATGTATGGTAAGATCAGCTTTTTCCAGGAAGCAGGAGGAAAATCCACAAATTATTCAAAATTACTTCTGTCTTAGAAATCCTGGATAAAAACTCATGTGCTTGCCACAGGGTATGCCTTAAATACAACATGTTTGGAACATGCTAGGCTTACTGTGGGTGTGTAGACCAACTGTATTGAATATGCACAGTGTACTGATGTTTCCCAGAAGCAGTAAACTCACTATGTCTGTGCTGCAAAGTTAATCTGTACCTGCATAGTAAATACATCTGGAAATTCTGGACATCCCAGGTGGGGGCAAAAATTTCTCCAGCTCCCAGGGAGAAAATTTCTCAGCAAAGAAGGGAAGACATGTCTGAGGAAATACAGATGTATTCTGACTCTATTTAAGATCAAAATGAAAATACCCAAACCTTACACTTCTGTCCCTGTTATTTTCCAGTCACATTTTTCTCTTATCCCACACCTTTTTAAGAGTCTTTAGCAAGTGTCTTTGCCATAGTTGTTTCTTTAATTAATTTCAACATGCTTTTATTTACTGTTTATTTAAATGATTTGTTCAAGGAATTATCTTTTACATTCCTTTGCTTACAAATTTTGGTAATTTTTTGTTCTATTTCTTTCAGGTAAGTGTAAGGAAGGTTTTTACATTTTTTCATAAAGATTAGTTAATCTAGCATATCTTTAAAAATATTGCAACTGTTAATTTCTCATAGTCTGAACTCATTGATACATTTGAAGAAATGCATTAACTTCAGTGGATTTAATTTGGAATTTCTATCTAATGTTTATATACCATGCGTCATACTACTCTGTCCTCTCCCCATAGACGTCTGGTATAGCCTAACAACAAAATAAGAAAATTACAGATTCCGTACTTCTTTAAGAGAATTAAAAGAAAAATGGATTTTTTTTTTATATGGAAGAGTTACAAGTAGGAATACTGAGATTGGTGTTGTTTGACAGTTATGCAAACATTCATAACCTTATGACACTCTTTATAGCTGCTTGACAATTACAAGGTTATGCCGTTTCTCACCTTGACTGTTAAGTTTGCAACTTCTTAGTTTGCTGAATGTATTCAAAAGCAGAAATACTTCCTGTTACTGAAGTCTGCTGCCCGTCTGACAATGTACTGCTTTTCATTAGAGTTGTATGAACTTACTCCCGTCTCTTTTTTTCAGAAGTAGTAAGGTTATTTGTGAAAAGGATGAGGTCATATTTATTTTGCACTTGATCCAAGACTCAGCAACTTTTAAATCTGAGGTGTTTTTCCTCCAAAATTTTTAAAAGATGGGGTTTTAAAATCTATTCTAACTTAATGAGTTTCTCTCCATCCACACATAATTTTCAGACATAAAGAGATGGAAAATATTAAGTTAGCTGATTAGAAGATATCCGTTGATAGGTAAACATTTACAGAGAATATAGTGTACCTAAATCAACATATTTCATCTTGAAATAGCCTATTCACTCCTTTCTGTTCCTGCAGAGTTCCTGAGAGGTTCTCATTCTCTTAGCTTTATTAGTACTGTGTGTATTGGCATTTAGAGATCATTTTGTCCCATTGTTTTATAGAAGAAAGAGCATTATTGCTTCTGATTTCTTCTGTTACGTTTCTGTCAGAATTGACAGAGTAAGTTACCATCACGACAGGCTTAAGAAACCAGAAAACATCTTCTATATATTAAACTCCTCTAATACCTACAAAGACACAAAGGGAAAACCATATACCCAAAAAATAGGAGACATTTCCCCACATCTGATGGAAGACATCAAAAAGTACCTTCTATCTTCTACATTATCCTCATAAAATGTAGGCTTCGTAGTCCTTTCCACTCACTATTTTAATTTTATTAAGTCGCTAATTCAGATTATTTGGTGACTCTGTTGTGAATGCTTAATATTTTTAATATATTTTGTATGTATGAAAATTTATTTTATTTTTGAATGCAACCAACAAATGTATATATATGTGTTTTCTTAGTAAATTTGCATTATTCCTATAGCTATGATGCCTCTTGCCATCACAAAATGTTTTCATATTCCCAACTTTGGATGTTTTGATTCTAAGAAGAAGAGTTTTCCAATATTTAAATATCCATTTATTTATTTTTTTGAATTTTCTCTCCTTATATCTGCAATATTCCAACTACTCTAACATACAGATTTGTCTATAAAATGTCATAAAAACATTTGTATTAGAAAATATTAGACATGTCAACTAAAGTCTCTGATACATAAATCTCTTGACTGAGTCGACATCTTTCTGTTCATATATAATATCGTTAAAGTCTTCAGGGACATCTTAGTACGTATTATGCAGATGACTGTTATTTGTGGAATGGGATCACTTATTCCCCAGGTGGTTATAAATGCAATCTCTCTTTGACAAGAGCAAAATTAGTTTAGAGAAAACAAATTATTCTGAAGTCTTTGGAAATGAAAGTGTTGTTAGAGTATAGTAAAATGGTAACTAAATCTAAGAGATGATGGTTTAATCATTCAACACCAGAAAAACTTGTTATCAATAATATTTGCTGAGTGCAAGTCATCACCTCTTTGATTTTGTCCCTGAAAAGATTTAACCTCTGTATAGGACGTTCCACCAGCATCTAGAAGAGGAAATGATACATTTCATTTGGTTTCTCTTAAGCTTTCTGTTAAGAATGATAATCCTGCAACAATTAATGACTTTCTTTAATGAAATAAACAAATGAGGATGGATGATTTGGATGAAAGGAAATAAAGAGACAACAGAATATGTTCATTCCACAGAAGAAACACAAACCTTAAAATAATTATTTGATGTACGCATGTGGAATTATAAATAATTTTTTATTGGTATGATTAATATTTTAACACCTATATTTTTTTTCTCTTGCTGCTTCAAAACTATGTAACAGGTCAGTTCCTGGAACTGTGAAATTCTGGTGAATATATTTCAAACTTTTAAAGAAACTTTGACTGACTCCATTTCTCATGGGAGACAGTGAGTATGAACGTATCCCATTAATTATGTACTTTCTACACTAAAAATACAGACCTTGACAACTACGCTAGTTGGGTTAGAGACCTGGAGGTGATCTACACAACACATTTCCTTGAAAATTCTTTTAAGGAACAGTTTTTCTTATTATAAGTTAATATGGATATAGGGTGCTTTTTAATAATAAATTGCTTGATATTTGCTCCATGCTGTTTTCCTACTTAAAAGATTTGTCTTTCTTTCCCTTATTTGTCCTTCAGGTATCTGAAGGACTGAATGCCTATCCTGCATTCAGTTTATCAATATTTGACAACTCAAAATACAGACCTTCATTTGGTTTAATTAAATCTTGTGTGAAACAGCCAGTATGATTATGAAATAATTGAAGTTGGGTGATTCAAGTTCGAAGGGACTTAAGAAGGTCTCTTGCCCAACCTCTTACTCAAAGCAGGGTCAGCTATAGGGTGCGGTCAGATTTCGCTGGTTATTGTCCAGGTCTTGAAAAGTTGGTTGCAAGGATGAGACCTGACCGGACTCTCTGGGCCTCCTGTTCTCACTTCTTTACCATCCTCATTTCTCTTTATATAGAATATAAACTTCTGTTGTTCCAATTTATGCTCATTTTTTCTCTTTTCACTGTGTAGCTCTGTGAAGAGTTTGACTCCATCTCTTGTTGACATCCCCATGGGAACTAGGGTGGCTGTGAGGGGCCCCCAAAGCCATGGCTGTCCCAGGATGGACTAGTTGTACTCCCTCAATCTCTCATCATGGGACTACCACTCACTTCAGCTGTGACTAAACTTTATTAAGTCCTTCCAAAACTAGATAGACACAGTCCTCTTGGCATGATCTATCACTGCCTTCAAACTAGATGACAGGACACGCTACTGACTTATGACCGATTTTGCAGTCTGGCAAGACCACCAGCATCTTTTCCCAAAGATGCTCCTCAGCCTCTCTGTCCCATTCTGTAATATTGCCAGAGGTTATTTGTTCTCAAGTGTGCACTTAGCACTTGTCCTTGAGTTAGAAATTTATGAAAGTTATATAAGAAGTAACAGTGGCAATATACAATGGTAATGATGTGGTTCAAATCAATTAATCATTGTTTTTCCAGTTTTGAAAACATGTTAGGAATACTATGGTAGCAATACTAAAGACTCGGAATTTCTTGTCCTCCTCCCATTTGTGCTGGTGTTAAGCCACCAGGAAATTATATAAACCATTGTCATTCCTGCCACTTAAAGTCTTAATGAATTTATTTAAGTATTAATTCCAAGTAATATGTCAGTGGTAGAGCTCGTTCTTTTATGTCAAGATTTTTTCCTCATCCTCTTGTTTTGTAGCTTGAAAATTCACTTTTGTCTGTTCCAAAATGTCCACAAAGGTTCCATCCATAAAGCAATAAGAGAAAAAAGTCCCTAATTAACATTTGTTAAAGGCAAAATTTTTACACATAAATTTGAGATATTTTTCTAATGTTTTTGAATTCTGTAGCTACAGAGATTATTCATACATGAGATCATACAGAGTTCATTCATCCAAGCAGGAAAACTGAATATCAATCAGGATATATATCTAAAAAAAAAAATAAATTGTAATGCTTAAGTTCTTCATTACAGTCTCCTAAGAGTACAGTTTATATCCACTGATATATATATATAATCCAATATGATAAAAGTAATTTTCAGTACTTGGTCAGAGTGCAGAGTACTTTTAGGCAACACCGTACAATTAAGAACATTGTAAAATTAAGAAAATATATTCTACCTTTGTCTACAAAAGTCATTTAGATATTGATGGATCCCTGTTGCTGTGTTTCCTGTCACGTTAAGCTAACATACACACGGCTGAACATTTATGACTAGAATTTAAGCAATTTGTTTTGAGCAGCTAAGTAACCACTATCATTTTTTGGCTTCATTTCAATGACCATGATGTATAAACACAGAGTTGAAACTTGGGTTTTGTTAGCAGATCAGAACCAGTGTTTTTTAAGTTTTTCAAAGTACCATTTTAAAAAATGAAAGATTTGAAAAAAAGAAGAGCTTAGAAGCTCTTCAATTTTCTTTTGCTTTGTGTCTATTTACTTTAGAAGGTTTAAGGAAAACAACTGTTTGTCATATTACCTCAGGTAGAAGAAAGCTGATGAGAAGAAAACAGGCGTTCTTGTACATTTTACTTTATCTATTTAATAACAGCTATACTGACTATAAGCCCGTTCCAAAAAAATGATGCAGTAGGAAGAAAACAAAATTTGTTTGAATTCTCTGTGCCTTGTGCACAGTAAGACTGAAAGAATTAGAAAGAGAGCCCAAAGTTACTCAGAAAACAATGTCCTAACAGTCTGTTCAGCAGTTCCCTTGAAGCTTTTTAAGAGACATCACTGTGGTCCAGCAGGGTTGAACATGTGTATACTTACAGTCTGTAATTTGAACAAACCGAAATTCAAGGGCAGAAAATATTATAAATGCATGTTGGAATTATTGTTGGCTGTATGGAAGCTGCTGATTATGATAGGGATAGCAAATTCTGAGAATCTGTAGTGCAGGGAGGGTTCTTGCTATAATTTCTTATCTAAACGTGAGCTAAGAGAACAAGTCATCTGGAAACTCAAAGAGTGAATTCAGGAGAAGCCACTGAGCTTCTGTTGGCTGATAAGAGACAAGCATTTGAATTTTTTCCTAAAATCCAAGTGTTTTTTTTTTTCACATGTTTTAAAGGCTTTGAGGAAAGTTATGATACACTTTCGACTATGTAATCAGTTAAATAAGTTCTGAAAGATCAAAGGAGAAAGTGTGATCTTAAATATGAAATAAAGAAGTATAAATATCATGCCAAACTATATCACAAATCCTAAATTATTGTACAAAGTTTAATTTCAAGAAGTTAGTTCATAATAGCACTGTATTATTGATTTTCAGGTTAGGGAGGATGGAGAAGAAAAGAAAAGTAAACAAGAAAAATGAATTAATTTTAGCATTTGCTCAATGTTATTTCAAGAGATGGTAAAATACATTATTGTCTTTATTTAATTTTATTTTTAATAAAGTTCTGCATGCTTTTTAAGTGTTCCGAATATATTGTTAGTATCCCTGTTTTGGTGATACGTTTTTAAGACTGTTACTTAGAAAGCCCTTTGAGAACAGATTTTTTTCTTTTTTAAATTGACTTTGAATAACTATAAAAAGTAGAGGAGTTTCATCAACTAATAGTTAGCAACAATCCTATGAGTCTGCTAAAAACCCTTCTTATGGACATAAAAGTACATTCACAATAAAACTTGTTGAAATACTAGAACTGGATTTTTGACTACTGTTAGGACTTGGCCTTGTCTCTCCTGGGTCTTGTGTCTGTTCTCAAGGCAGAGCTATTTCTTTGTAAAAGAACTTATTGTCTAGACCACGAGCACTGGAAAATTCTTCAGTTTTCCAACTCACCTATGTCTAGAAGAAGTAATGCCATACAACTACTTAAAGGTGTTTGTCAGTAGTAGCCAAAGTAATTTATTTTTTTATTAAAGTCTTCCATGTCCCTTAGCAAAATAAAGTTTTCTAATAATTTATTTAGTTCCAATATTCTTTCAGGATATAGGCTTTCCCTGTTTGCCCATGTCTCATGTAGTGTCAGATGAATAAGAAAACAGCATATTGTGAAGCACGTTGCTTCAGGGTTGAAAAAAACAAAAATAAAACAGCCATCCCAAAAACAGGGAAAGGAGCATGTCGACATGAGAAGATAATCAGAAAAATGTCAATCAACTGGACAAAATAGTACCAAGTTTCACTAAAATTCAGAGAAGAGTTGTTCTTATATAAGGCTAAGACAAGCAAGACATCAGAAATCTCTGCCTGAAGAAATGTGTGTATGGAATTGGGTTTTTTTTGGTAAGCGTTCAATGTTTTCTGTACCTAGGACAGAATATTCTTTATCTGTAGTGGGGTTTTTTAAGATATTTTTGGATTTTTCTGTAAAAGAAAGGATGCCATCAAAGAAAGAAACAACATCAATTTAATTTAAAAATTTGTGATTGTATAGTAAAATTACAGACAGACACATATGGAGAACTGAAATTCCTGTCTGCCCTTAGTAATTAATATAATGAAGAAAGATTTTATATCTGAACTTTATTGGAATTAATGCTACATGAAATACGGTGATTAGAGGGATATAAGAAATGCACATTCTGAAAACTTACATAGGGTTGGTGGTTAATGAAGATGAACAAATGTTTCTTCATTCTTTTTACACTATGTATGCAAATTTGTTAATCCATATAAAAAAATGAAATTTAAGCCCACAGCATAAAGCTTCTGAAACCTTTTACATTATTTATATTTGTACTTATGAATCACTAAACACAACTGCCAGAAAAAAATCATACAAAAATATAGTCATTTTTAGTAAGCTATCTGTTGATCTCTATGCTCTTAGCTAGTGGAGAGAGCACCTTGATCCCTTAGGAAAAAAAAATTAAAAAGCTATTTAACAAAGAAAACAAAACTTGGCTCCAGGGATATAGGAATTAACATGATAATCACTACATGAATTACTTTTGTTGCAGAAGGAATGGTCAATATGTCTCTAGTTTATTAAATTTCATGTTCTTTTATGTAAGAAAGCCTAGAGCAGTCATTAAGATTGACATTGTTAAGAACGATTTGAAGCCAAATGTCTTTTTTGAAAAAAAAAAAAAGATTGGAAAGATTGGTGGAAGAAGACAGAGGAGAAAGATAAAAAAGTCATTGTGCTACAGTCTGCCTAAGAAGGTAGATTGTCTGGGATTTTGTTTTGCTATAATGAAAGATAAAAAGAAGGGATGATAATTGGTAGAGAATCCTGTTGTGATTAAAATGTCTTAAATTTGCTTTAGGTCTTTCAAAGGTTTATTGCTTTACTTATAAATAGAATCTGCATTTATTACTTGGAATGAAGACTTTGAATAACACTCAAAGTCATTGGGTCAAGTTAGGAATTTATATCAGTTCTTCTGTTCTTTTCAAACTTCTATTGAAATATCTTGAGAACTGCCAAGGCTGCTGAAGTAATTGCCATTGAAAATGCATGCATGGAAAGAAGGTGCTGACTGGGTCATCAGATATATTTATACAAGATATTTGTTGATTGTCAGTCTTTCAACTAGTATCTCAACTGGAAAGCTGACATCACCATCATCCCAACAAACACAAATTCTGTCTTTTATAATTTTGAGAGAGTATCTGATTTACAATTAACTTAGCTCATTTTGAAAACTCAAAGATGAAATATTCTACCGTGACTTAAGGCTGAAAGATTACCCACTGTGAGAGAACAATGTACATTGACTATCAAAACCCGTTGGACTTTCTTAATTGGTTACAAAATCATATACATTTTGAACACTTTCCATACTAGTGACCTCCTTGAGACATAGCAAATTTCAGAGAAATTCAGATAAACACACTTTAAACAGAAAAGGAAATAATATTTTTTATGTTGTCAGAAATAGCATTTGCTGTTTTCTAAGTTATTCTGAAAATTATTCATCAAAATACTACTAAGTTATATTATAACATTTCAGGATAGTGCAAGGTATACTACTTTGTGAACGTTTAGCTGTCCATTTCCTTCAATTGCTCAACAACACAAGGAAGTAGATGCTTTCACCCCCCTCTACTTTGAAACTTTATAGTGGAGAGAACCAGAAAATGCAGACAAGGATATGGCTTAGAACCTTGATGCAAACAGTATTTTCCTGAGAGGTGACAGATCCGAATTTTGAATTTTTTTAGGCTTTATAGAATTTTAAAAAGCAGTCTTTATATCCTTCTCTAAGAACATTAGGAAGAACACTTAGGAAGAGATTAAGATGCTTGAACTGTTGTGCCTAGTGTCAACTTAGGTGGCCTGGGCTGGCTGGGCTGGCCAAAGTGACAGAAAACTCATGCTCTTCTCGAGTATCAATTAGAGCACCAGCATGATACAGGATACTGCACAGCATCAGAAATACCATCAGCCAGACATATGAATCCTACACCTGGGCTTAACCAGGTGTAATAAATCAGAGAAATATGCTTAGCCAAGTTAAGACTGCATGAAGAAGAAAGAAAGACCACTTTTTTGCACAATTCTTTGTGTTTCTAGAAGTGTACATCCGCATTTTGTTTTCACAGGCAATTAAGTTAATGACAGCTGTGGGTTCCAGACATAAATTACATACATAAAGAGTGCTAAGTGCTGGAGGACCTTGCATACAGTTTACAGGGTCTATAGATGGGTCCCTGTTGGACATCTTCAAATTTTGTTCTACCAGGAGAGAAACTGCTTTAAGAAAATCATCAGCTTGCTCAAGTGCATATTGTAAGGTTTCAAATGCAAACTAAATTGGCACTAAAAGAAACCCTTCCAAGAAACCATGCAGCAAACCACTAAAATAATGCATCCTCTGTGCAAGTTAACAAATGACCAAGTAAATGTGCCCTCATAGCCTTTGTACTTTGTATATCCCAGTGCTTATACTCTCACTTTGGAACGTGTTCTCTGCTCTTGCTTTTTATTCAAACAGCCCTTGAATGCCAAAGCATACTATACTTCTCATTCCTAAATAAATTGGAGAGTTATTACTCCAGGTAGCTTTGACTCCTCTTCTACGCTCTTCCTCATGCATTTTGGATTTTAAGGTTTGGGGAATTTTGGATTCCATTTCAAAAGATGTAATAAAGATTGCCCTACTTCTCCCATATTATTTATTTTTGAAATGTGCACATTCTGCCACACCTGCAAGGAAAAAACTAAACCTTTTACACTGCTCAAAAAAAGTATTGATTTCTTATTTCTTCAGGGACGTTTTTTTCTAAATCCTTTATGAATATAACAAGATGCTCTGCAGACCTCCATATCTCAGCTCTGTACAAGTATTGTATTTCATGAACACCTGGAAGACAATGTTTCTTGCTGGCTATCTATTTACAGCTTCTTGTCCATCCTACAGTTTTCTTGGTTTAGTATGCACTGTAATTTGGAGACACTTAAGTCTCTTTATTAATTTTAGGAATAATAGTCTCTAACAGGTTGGTAAGATTGTAAAAAAAAAAGCACCTTTTCCTTTACATGTCATGTTTCTTGTTGATATTCATTTTGAATCTATAGAGCTGAGATGGTTCCTTGTGTTACTTAAAATTCAGTGTCTTTTAGACTTCTTGATAACATAATTCAAAATAAAAGAAAAAGGATCTATACTGAAGAAAGATCTTATTATTAGCAGTCAGTTTATTATCTTAAAAAGAAAATAATTGTTTTCTAGCTTGTCAGAGGTGTTAATTACAAACTGTATATTTTAATTATTATTGGCACACATTAGTGTGGTGCATCTGGTAGAAAAAGATGATATCATTCTTAGCCATTTCTGTAGCACAATTTTTTCCTAATTACTCTGTCATTAATTTGAATAGCAAAAGAAAGGGTGTTCATACCAATAAAAAAAAATTTGGTTGGCACTCTGGGGAAGTTATTTTTTCCTTTACATGATCTTTTTTACTTAATATCAACACTAGCATCAAATCTAGTTGCATAGCACTTAAATATGTGTAACCAGCTGTGAATGTATTTTTTTAGTATGGTACATGAAAAAGTTTTTCCTTTTCTTGAGCTATAGGTGTTAATTAGTATCTTTGTATCTTGCTAATTAAATTCTAGCAACACCTTTTCCATCTTCCTTGCTCTGAATTTAATGAGCTCCCTTGTTTTATTATTTTAATGGATAATTAGATAAAACACACCAAATAAGACTTAAGAGGAGCTTTGAACAAGATTTAATAGATTTTAGAAATAAAACATTGATTATGCAAATAATATCATATGCTGTTGGTCAAGAAATTTATTATATTAATATACAAATGTTTCTAATCGTGCAAGTGTATGTTTCATTGTCAGACAATTTCATAGAGATGTGTTAAGTTATCCATTGATTCTCTGAAGTAGAGTAGGAGCATATAACTGAAATTTTCTTAAAAAGAACAAGCGGGTCTTCTAAATTTGTAGGAATACAAGATATGTTTTCTAGTGCATTCTTTCAAGTAAGGTAAAATCAACTCTACCACGTCATCCAAGACAGATGTTTCCAGGTCGATTTTAAAGAGATCCAATTATGGAAATATTAGTCTCTATAACCTGTTATTTTTTTCTGGAGTTAAACCAAATCTCTTAATTAATTTAATACTATTACTGTCCAATATGATATACAGAGTTAATTGTTTCCTTTCTTCATACTTGCTTCATGTTCTTATTATTTTTTTGTCTTAAACCATACATTTATTTCAATCTTCTGATAGATCACATTTTTTAAACCTCTAATCATTCTCCTCTAGTCTGTCCAAAATTCATCCATCTTTATGAATATAATGAAATGTTAAAGCAAATTTATCTATTCTTAGTAAGTGGTTTCCCATGTGTTCCTCCCATATAATGTGTGTGTCTAACAACCACACTATTCCCTGGTTCCTGTTTGTACTGTTGGCCATTTGCTTCCTTTATACAAAAACCGTTCAAAATGAGCTGTTCCACATAGTACATTAAAAATGATAATGCTCTTACGAAGTGTACTTGTCTATAGTGGTCTTCACTTTCTTTTTCTTTTTTTTTAAGTCTAAGTCATTCCTCCACTTTATCAAGATCATTCTGAGATCAAATCCAGCCCTTGCACACATCTGTAGTCCCTCTTAGCTCTACACCATCTGCAAGTTTAATACAGCTATTCATTGATCAATCACTTAGGAGAATCTATCTGTAGATCCCCTCTTTGCACCATTCTTCCATTTTAGTAGCAAGTTTTATTGTGACATTTACGGTTGGACTCAATGATCTTAAGGCTCTTTTCCAACATAAATAGTTTTATGAAATTATTCTAAGACAGTAATTAGAAATAATGACCATATAGATTTTTATCCATGTCAAAAGAATTCCATCAGTGTTATTATTCTTTCATAGTCATACCAGGGGAATATGGTGTAAGAAGTTATCAAACAAAGACATGACAGACCTGTTATTTTTTTCTGCATTTAAAAGGCCTGCTATCTACTGTAAAATAAAAATATGCTGGTTTGACATATTTTTTCCTTTTAGGAAACTGTTTGCCAGCTGACCATTATTCTCTAGGGATTCACAAGAAGTTATTTTTTATTATTAATATTGAATTAAAGATGACCAATTTATAATTCTTTGTCTGCATATCTTTCATTTTGAGAATAGTAATTTTGTTTGACATTTTCCAAGATATCTAGAATATTTTTAAGAAAGAAAAAACTGTTTCAAACGTTTTTAAGAATAGCAACAACTAAATTTAGGCATGCAAGCCAGATATAAAACATTTGTTTCATTTCAAAGAATAATAGAATCATAGAATCATAAGGTTGGAAGAGACCTCTGAGATCATCGAGTACAACTGTGCCTGTCTCCCTACTAAACCATATCCCTAAGAAACTCATCAACCCGTCTTTTAAACACCTCCAGGGATGGAGACTCCACCACCTCCCAGGGTAATCTATTCCAATCCCTGACCACTCTCTCAGTGAATAAATTCTTCCTAATGTCCAGTCTAAACCTGCCCTGGTGCAGCTTGCGGCCGTTCCCTCTCATCCTGTTGCTCGTCACTTGAGAGAAGAGAGCAGCACCCACTCTGTCACAGCCTCCTTTCAGGTAGTTGTAAACAGTGATGATGTCTCCCCTTAGCCTCCTCTTCTCTAAGCTAAACAACCCCAATTCCCTCAGTCTCTCTTTGTAGGGCTTATTCTCCAGCCCCCTCACCAGTCTTGTTGCCCTTCTTTGCACACGCTCCAGCACCTCACAATGTCTTTCTTGTAGTGAGGGGCCCAAAACTGAACACAGTACTCAAGGTGTGGCCTCACCAGTGCTGAGTACAGGGACACAATCACCTCCCTGGTCTTGCTGGCCACGCTGTTTCTGATACATACCAAGATACCATTGGCTCTCTTGGCCACCTGGGCAAACTGCTTGCTCATGTTCAGCCAGCTGTCAACCAACACCCCCGGGTCCTTTTCCTCCAGGCAGCATTCCTGCCACTCTTCCCCAAACCTGTAATGCTGCATGGGGTTGTTGTGACCTAAATGGAGGACTCTGCATTTGGCCTTGTTGAACCGCCTCCCATTGGTCTCAGCCCATTGATCCAGCCTGTCCAGATCCCTCTGCAGAGACTCCCTTCCTTCAAGCAGATCCACACTTGAACCCAGCTTGGTGTCATCCGCAAACCTGCTGAGAGTACACTCAACCCCTTCATCGAGACCATTGATAAAGGTGTTAAACAAGACTAGACCCAGCACTGAGCCCTGGGGAAAACCACTCATGACCAGTTTCCAGCTGGATTTAACTCTGTTTACCACCACCCTCTGGCCCGGCCATCCAGCCAGTTTTTCACCCAGCAGAGGATGTACCTGTCCAGGCCAAATGCAGCCAGTTTATCAAGCAGTATACTGTGAAAAACGGTGTCAAAGGCTTTACTGAAGTCCAGGTACACTACATCCACAGCCTTTCCCTCATCCATTAACCAGATAACCTTGTCATAGGAGGAGATCAGATTGGTATGGCAGGACCTGCCTTTCATAAACCCATGTTGACTGGGACTGATTATCCAGTTGTCCCACACGTGCTGTGTGATAGCACTCAAGACAATCTGCTCCATGACCTTCCCCGCTACCGAGGTCAAGTTGACAGGCCTGTAGTTCCCCGCATCCTCCCTCCAACCCTTCTTGTAAATGGGAGTTACATTTGCCTGCTTCCAGTCGAATGGCACTTCCCTGGTCATCCAGGACTGCTGGTAGATGATGGAAAGGTGTTTGGCAAGGACCTCTGCCAGTTCCCTTAATACCCTTGGATGGATCCCATCTGGACCCATGGATTTGTGTATGTCTAATTGGCCAAGTAGGTCTCTAACTTAGTCCTCCCAAACAGTTGGAGCTTCATTCCCATTATCTTCTGGCTGAGGGGGCTGAGTATCCCTAGGGTATTCCTCCTTGGGGTTAAAGACTGAGGCAAAGAAGGTGTTGAGCACCTCTGCCTTGTCCTCATCCCTCATTGCTACTGTCCTTTCTGCACCCAGCAAGGAAGGGAGAGTCTCCTTTGCCCTCCTGTTGCTGCTGATACATTTAAGGAAGTTCTTTTTATTGTCTTTGACCGAAGTGGCCAGTTGAAGTTCTAGTTGGGCTTTAACCCTCTGATTTTTTCTCTACACGATCTCACTTCACCTTTGTAGTCCTCCTGGGATGCCTGCACCCTCTTCCAAATCTCATAAACTTTTTTCTTTTTCCTGAGATTACTACTAAGTTCCCTACTCAGCCATCCCAGTTTTCTTCCCTGCTGACTTGTTTTACGGCCTGCTCTTGTGCTGCCAGGATTTCCTTCTTGAGGAACGTCCAGCCCTCTTGCTCCCCTTTGTCCTTTAGAGTAACCTCCCAGTGAACTTTATCAAGTAGCCTTCTGAAGAGTTCAAAGTCTACACTTCAGAATTCCAGGGTGGCAGTTCTGATGACCCCTCTCCTCACTGCCCCAAGAAGAATTGTATCATCTCGTGATCGCTGTGCCCCAGGAGTCCTCCAACCATCACCTCTTCTACGAGGCCTGCCCTGTTCACAAACAGCAGATCCAGCTGGGTGCCCTCTCTAGTCGGTTCACTTACCAGCATACTCTAGCTTGTAAAATCACAGCCTCATAGTGATATTAATTGTGTTAACCATCTGCAATACCCTAAGCTCTTCTAATGAAGATTGATGGAAAATGGAAATTCAACAATCTGTGTCTTTTTTCTATCAGAAATAAAATATCACAGCAATTAATCTTTCAATTAAAAGTGATATATTTACAAAAAGCTACTTTTTATGTCAAAAATGTTAGATGCACTTTGTATTATCTAGAAATTTTGGTTTTCCTCCCCCGTGCTTATCTGCACTGTTGCTTTAGGCCCATTAGTAGTCTGATCTTTTTTTTCTGCCCTGTGTATATTTCCTTTTTCTTTTTCAGATCAACAAATGATTTGTTATTGAATCAATAGGTACCTGAACATTGTTTCTTTTTGAGAAATATGTGCATTTTTGCTGATGCGAATGCATTTTTATGGTCTCTTAATATCTGTTTCCCTGCAATTCTCTGGTTCTCTGTAAAACTATTTTTCAGAATTTTTTTTCTGATGTTCAAATCTTTAACTTTTGAGAACCATATAATATTTTCTTATTTTATGTTCATTCTCTTGACAATTATTATTCTCATGTAGATATTCACCAAAAGATAGAATTTCTCCTTTGTCATTGTTTTTGATCTTCTGCATACTAAAGTCAAAAACATATCTTACCACTAAGTGAATTTGTGGGGTCGAGAATCATCTGTGTTTGCTAAACTGATTACATTCACTAGTTTTTGGCTGATTCAGATTGCCTCTCTTTAGGACTGATTCTCATGCGCTCTTCAAGTCATACTCTTCATGCATAACATTATCTATTGTTCAGCCTCAGTGACAGTTTCCTAGGCGCTGCTTTCCCTCTTTTCTATTTCTTCCCATACTCTCTAAGTATGAGCATGCATCTTGATTCAAAAAACAGTTTGTCTTTGTAGAACTCATATTCAACCTCAAAACAAGAGTGTGATTACGAAACAAAACTGAGGGATTTTTATAAAGTGTGTAGTTCATATGTCTTCTGTCCACTCAGGTTGTTCCTCCACTGTATACCTTGTTTAAGTGGAATAATTTTATGAATGGTGAACATACTTAGAATTCTTGCTGTTGTCAAAGAGATTTTCTTTTCTTTTGCACCTGTTGGCCTGACCTTTGGGTGTGTTCAAAACAAAACAAAACCAAAAATAACAACAAAGAAAAAAACACTTTGTTTCTGTTTCTGTGAGTATTTTTTCAGATTCTAAAGGGAAAAAAGGCCTATATAGAACAAACCAACAAATAATTCTGTCTGAATGATAAAAAATGTATTTAGTATTATAGTTCACACTCTATTACACATAATTTATTTAATGTATTTATAGGTTATAAGGAGTTTTAGAAGATATTTAAAATAGTAAGCCCACCTTCCAAAGAAATTAAGCAACACATACATATAGCACCATATAACATTTATTATTCTCTCGTCCCATTAAACATCATGATTTCTCACTACGTTGTATTTGTGACAGCACATTCAAATAAAGAATAAAGAAAATTAAAAGCTTATAGAGCTTGCATTAATTAACACTCAAAAAATTGTTATAAGTCATCTTGGGGAAAAACCTCTGCATAAACTGTCTATTTTCCCAGTCATTAAAGAAAACTGTTACAACTGGCTATTACATAAAGACTGCCTTGTGACTATATCTCAGTACTCTCTATCATCACAGACTATTTTATTTCTTCCTCACTGGTCTCTATGGTGAAAGGCAGCATACAGAAGTCTGAAGTCTCTTATTGAAGGTGGTTCAAATTTGAGAATATGGTGAGTGGCTGTGTTGGATTTAAGTAGCCACGGGTTTTGGTAGTAGGAGGAGCTACAGGGGAAGCTTCTGCTGGAGGCTGCTAGGAGTTGTTAGAAGCTGGGGCTAGCTAGTTCCAAGATGGATCCACCACTGGCCAAGGTCATGACAGTCAGTGGTAATGTCTTTGTGATAACTTATTTAAGGGAGGGGGGTAGGAAATTTAAGGGGTAGCAGCAGCAGAGGGGAGAGAGGGAAGTGGTGACCTCCCTCTCATGCCTGTGGCCAGCCCAATGTAGCAGCGGAGACAGAGAAGAAAGAAACAGTCCTGCACGTACTGGATCTGACAGAAACACTCAATGAAAGGAAAATAGCACTAAAGAGTTGAGTGAAGAAGGAGGGAGAGAAGGTACTTCAGATGCCCAAGGAGATATTCTTCTCCAGCCTGTGGAGGAGACTATGATGAAGTAGCTGTCTCCCTGCAGCCCATGAGTAGTCACAGTGGATGTCCACCTACAGCTCACGGAGGACCCCATGCTGGAACAGATGGAGGTGTCCAAAGGAGGCCACTGCTCCATGGAAACCCACATTGGAGAAGTTTTTGGAGGACTGTCTGCCATAAGAGGGACTCTGCACTGGAGCAGGGGGAGAGTGTGAGGAGTCTTGTCCCTGAGGAGGACAGAGCGGCAGAGAAAATATGTGATGAACTGACTGCAACCCCCGTTCATTTTCCCCCTGCGTCACTGTAGAGGAAGAGTTAGATATCATCAGTAACCCAGGAAGAAGGGAGGGGTGGGGAAAGGTGCTATTTTGGGGGGGGGGGATTTGGTTTTGGTCTTTTGTATCTTGCTTTAGTTTGATCAGTAAATTACAAGGTTTTTTTTCTGCAACTCAGGCCTGTTAGACTCATCATGGAAATAGGTGAACGAACCCTTCCTGTCCTTATGTTGCCATATGAGTTTTACCTTTATTTTTTTCAATTCTCTTCCCTTGGAAAGGAAAGGACTGAGTGAGTGGCTATGTGGTTGTTTGTTGCCCACTGGGGCTAGCAGTTATTTGCCTCTTCGTTGTGAGCTGAAGGACTCAAAACTACATCAGTGGCCAGTTTCACTAGCCAAAAATTAATAAGGGCTGGATTCTGCTTGACTTGCCTTCAGTGAGCAACTCATTGAGATTTTTCCTTCTATAATCAAACCATGCATAGAATTGAATTAATTTTCTATGATTCTTTGAATGTTACTTTTTTTTAGTGCTTTTACTGTTTATGTGGACGGTAGTAGTAGGATGGCATCTACTCAAGATCATTTGTTGAATGTAGTAACTAGTCTACCTATTCTCTGGCTATTGGTTTTTGTTGCAATTAACGTATCACTAAGTTAAGCATAAAATTTCCTCACTTTTTAGTTGCAATTTCTTTCTCCAGCCTTCACAACTGATATATGTTTGGTTTTAGTTTCAGGTTTTTAATGAAAAGTTTTTTGCAAGAACTGTCAGAAAAATTTTGGTTTAGTGCTCAGGGTAGAAGTGCTACTGCTTTCTTAGATGTGATTTCCTCAGTATTAGTGCCTTTTGATTACAATTTAAATGCAAAAGTAAGTTTGAAAGTTAAGATTCGCATTATCTTCACTCAACTTTACTAAATAAACAGTAGGTCACTACTCAGGATTTAAACCTACCCCAGCTCACTGGAGATAGATACAAACTTAATAATTCATGGGTGGGTTGAATTAACAGTTAGAAATAGGACTTTCAGTCCTATTTTCTGTGTCATTTATTGATTTGTTTGCTTGTTATGGCTTTACATTTGCAAATATAAAAGGCTGACAACTCACACAGACTGGAAACATCCCCTAGGTTAAGCAGATCAAAGCCGCCAATTATCACGGCTTCTGTAAAGAAGAAGAGGAGGGTCACTGTCATTGTGGACTCCTTCATGAAAGGTATGGAGGGCCCAATATGCAGATTGGACCCATTGCATAGGCAAGCCTGTTGCCTACCTGGGGCCTCAGTGGGTGATGTGGGAAGACAACGTCCAAAACTTGTCAAGTCCACAGATTATTACCCACTACTCATTTTCCAGGTGGGTAATAATGAAAAATTAATTAGAAGCCTCAAAGCAATTAAAAAGGACTTTAGGACCTTAGGTCAAATGGTAAAAGGATCAAGTGCGCAGGCAGTATTTCCCTCTCTCATAAGGAACGGTGAGGGAAGGAATTGGAGGAGCCAGGAACTGAATAACTGGCTCCGAACATGGTGTAAAGAACAAAACTTTGGGTTCTTCGACAATGAGTTGGCCAACATGCCAGTCCTGTTGGCAAACAACGGGGCACGCCTGTCCCATGAGAGCATAAGGACACTCTCCAAGAAGTTGGTCAGATTAATCAAGAGGGCTTTAAATTAGATTGGGTGGGGGACATCACTGGGCTCAATAGATTAAATAATAGGAATGGCACCTCACGCTCTGAGGGACGGTGTACTGGTGACAGTCCCTGGTCTGCCACCTCAGTGGAAGTGGAGAATAGCACTCCAGGTGGCAGACAGAATTCAAAGATTATCGGTGTGTTACAAACCATCAATAGTGGACAATCAGAATTTGGCCTATTCCGCCAAAGGAAAGGGGTGGAAAAACCAGCCCAACTGAAATGCATTTACACTGACACATGCAGCATGGGCAACAAACAAAGGGAGCTGGAAGCCATTCTGAGGCCGGGAAACTGTGATATAATTGCCATCACGGAAACGTGGTGGGGTGATTCACACAACTGGAGTGCTGCCATGGGTGACTATAAACTCTTCAAGAGGGATAGGCTAGGAAAGAGACGCAGTGGGGTTCCCCTCTATGTTAGAGAAAGCTTTGATCGTGTAGAACGAAAATATGCTAACGATAGTGTTGAGTGCTTGTGGGTTAAAATCAGTGGAACCCACAGTAAGTCAGACATAGTGGTGGGAGTCTGTTATCGGCTGCCCAGCCAGGACAAGGAAACTGATGAGCTCTTCTACGAACAACTGGGAGAAGTCTCACACTCGCTGGCCCTCGTTCTTCTGGGAGACTTCAACCTTCGAGATGTTTGCTGGAAGTATAACACAGCAGAAAGGAAACAGTGTAGAAGGTTCATCGAGTGGATGGAAGATAACTTCCTGACACAACTGGTGAGTGAACTGACTAGAGAAGGTGCCCCACTGTATCTGCTCCTTGTGAACAGAGAGGACCTTGTGGGGGAGGTGACTGTTGGAGGACACCTGGCACTCAGGAATCACGAGATTATAGAATTCTCAGTTCTGGGAGGAGTAAGGAGAGGGGTCATCAGAACTGTCACCTTGGACTTCCGGAGGGCAGACTTTGAACTGTTTAGAAGAAGCTTAATAAAATCCAGTGGGAGACGGTTCTAAATGACAAAGGAGCCCTAGAGGGTTGGATGTTCCTCAAGAAGGAAATTCTGACTGAGCAAGAGCAGGCCATCCCTGTGTGCCATAGAATGAGTCAGCAGGGAAGAAGGTCAGCTTGGCTTAACAGAGAGTTCTGTGTTGGTCTCAGGAAAAAGAGGAAAATATATGAGCTTTGGAAGAGGGAGCAGGCATCTCAGGAAGACTACAAGGAGCAGGTGAGATCATGTAGGCAAAACATTAGAAGGGCTAAAGCCCAACTGGAACTTCTACTGGCCAGTTGGGTGAAAGACAACAGAAAATGTTTCTTTGAGTATAGAACAACAACAGAAGGACCAAGGAGAATCTCCATTCTTTACTGGATGCAAGGGGAATAGTAGTAACAAAGGATGAGGACAAAGCAGAGGTACTTAACGCCTTCTTTGCCTTGGTCTTTAACAGGAAGGTAAGATGTTCTCTGGGCTCCAAGCCTGCTGAGCTAGAAGACTGTGAAAGTGAACTCTCAAAGTTCCAAGAAGACATCCTCATATCCTGCTCCACAGCGTAACCTAAGGCCAGGGACGAAAGAGCAGTCTAGTCATTTGTCTGACACCCCAATATCCTTATGGTTTACATTCGCTGTGGCAGAAGACTGACAAAACAGCTTTTCAATCACTACTTTCTGTGTTATCTCTTCCCATCTTGTGGGATTTTTTCATCTTTACCTTTCCTATTCCCCCAACTGCACAAGGTGCCACTAACCATAAAACAGGCTCAGCTGTGTGTCATATCCAGCTCTGCTTGATTGTAAAGTGACAGAAGAATTGTGTAGATACTGTAGTATCAGTTTTTCTTTGCTTTTTTTTATTTATTTTTATATTTGTCTGTGGAGATAACCTCTAACTTTCTAATTTTTCTAGGTTATGTGAAAAAGGTTAGATTCTTCAAATCCTCATTCAAAAATCCCACTTTTCCTGTGCTTGAAGACTGATGATGTTTATCAAAGCCTGGAAGCATCATCAGCTTGACATGGTCAGTCCCTTATCCAAGGCTTGCACAAACACTGCATAAATCTGTCCTACTTTATTTGTTTGATTCAGAAAACCAACCTTTGACTCGCCAAACACAAAGACTGAGCTTTATTCTCCATATTTGTTAAAGCATTGTTATTTTCTTTAGATTTATGATGCTTTCTATTGACTTCTAGCTGCTCAAAAATTGCTAAACTATTTGATTTTAAAGTTATATTTCTCCCAAAGTGGTAGTCCATATGAAATATTGTATTTATAGAAAGATGCATTGATCCTTTTGGAGTGAGTAATTATTTTAATAAAATGTTGAGAAGATTTTTATACTATTTGTGGCAGATAAACTATAATTTTAAAATAGAAATATATATTTCTAAAATATACCAATCCTCCTCCACCACTACCTCGAACAACAGCAAACCCCCCCTATGAAAATCTCAACAATTCTCTGCAAAAAAACACAGTTTCATTATACCCTCAAGGATAGCCCTCTGAAATAAAAAGTAAGGTGAGAATCTTACCAATGGGGGATTAAATTCTTTTAATTTGCCTTTTTCATGCCTTTCTTTAACTATTATTTTCATTGTTATCTTTGTCATAGGACCACAGAAATTTTGTATCATTTTCAGTTTTCATTAAAGTGTGAAGATTGCCTTGAGAATGGTTTAATTTTGCACAATTTTTCTCAATTTTTTTTTTAATGGAAATGGATTCATTCTGAGACACTTTTGAAAGATACTTTTCTACTATTTGTAGAGTAAGATTAGGCTTTAGAAATGCAAAATCTTATTCTACTTAAAAAGAGTGTGACAAGAACAAATACTGGTAGTTCAATGAATTCACTAGCAGCACAATTGTAAGAGAATCATAAGAATAAAAAGGTGCATTGTACTTATATGGTAGATATCAATTATACCGGGAAATATCCTAAAATTATTTTCTTACTATTATATCTTAAGACAGTTTGAATGTATACTTAGATTTCTACAGGTGTTTGTCGGGGTATGCATGATTTTTTTTTTCTTTTTTTTGTTTAGTTTTTATAGAAGAATAAGTCCTGATTCTGCAATCATGTGCAATTACAGGTAGTCTTGTAAACCTCTACAGGATCAGTGTTCTTTAGTCTGGTCCTGTATAAAATAATAATGTGAGAAAAGGTTCTAGTGACATTTCCACTTAAGTAGTATGTTCATAGAATCAGTAGTGTATCTCAAGTCACAGAATTTAATTGGTTTTATATATGCTTTATAGCTACAGTTGTTATATGACAGGGTACAGTGAATCATTAAAAGAATACTGTTTTAGAGCAAAAAAATTTTTTCCTTATAGTTCTGTAACAACAGAGATAACTGTAGATATTATTTAAAATTCAGTATTTTACCTGCTTCATATTGCCACTAATTATCACTATATAATACAAGGAAAATGTAACTAAGATTTCTTCTATTAAGATTTATTTTCATTATTACCTACTGTGATAGTTTAAGAGTCTCCGTATACCTTAGAAGTTATCTTTGGTACTGAAAACCTTGCATATTCATCTGTACTAGATTTCAAACATCACTTTTAATTCTTATTTTAATTTATTCTTTACCTGAATATTGGATTAAAACAAATAAATATATAAATAAATAATTAAAAAAAATGAGAAAGAAAGGAAATGAATAAAGAAAGAAGGCTCTGATCAAAGGATTTTGCTTGACTAGATCAAAAAAGAATTTGAGTCAGAAGCATAACAAGACTGCATTACAGCACTCCTTCAAATTGAAGATTAAGTATACAAGTAAGATTGCATGACTGAGGCTGTCGAAATTAAAACTAATTATTTAGTGTAGGAATTTATTTCTTTCCCCATCTCCTTTTTTTTGGGGGGGGCAGGGAGGATCTGTATTTATGTGTTTTGGTGTTTATGAAGGCATGATGTTGTTTGTGCTTGCAAGGTCATTGCTATCATGGCTGGGTACCCTGTATGTTTCACAACCATGCTATTGAACATCACATACTCTTTATTTTTCTTACTGCTTCATTAGTTCAATTTTTTTTCACAGCTACTGTCCCACCAGTTGTTTATTTTTTTTCCCGACAAGATGTTTCACTTCATTCTGTCTCTTGCTCAACACATTACTTGCTGCTTTGTTTATTTCTCTTGTTAATAATGATGCCTTATTCTGCCCCTAAATTCTCCTTTCCTCCAGATCTCCTTCCCACAAGGTCTTTTGAGAATCTTTAAGGTCTTTATATCAGCTCCATCCGAAATTACAAATTAGAAAGCAGTAGTTACTTTTACCTCAATCCTCTTCTGCTTACAGTGGCTGAAGAATGTTTTGCTACATGAAGATGAATTTCAGCACTATGGTGAGGGCTAATAGATGATAGTAATAATTTTGATTAAGGATAACAGCCTGTGAACTTCAAGAGAATAAGCCTTTAGTAAGAGACTTGTAAAAGAATGGAGACTAAAGAAGTAAGACCATAAGACTTTTTACTGTTTTGTGATTTTCATTTTAACCCTCAGCTAGGACACTGATCCCTTACCAAGCAGATTCATCAAGGCATCTTTTATGATGGATGAAATTTACATAGTTTTATGACCAATTAAAATTCAACAAAATAACAATATAAATATAATATATTAATTACATATTAATATAACAACAATATTATGTATGTTGTTATGTTAGGTTACGTTATGTTATGTTATGTTATGTTATGTTGATTATAGTATAGTATTGTATGGTATAGTATGTTTAGTATAGTATATTTAGGAACACTTCCTAGAAATATTTATTTTTGTTAAATATTTGACATATTTTAAAAAGTAAAAATGGAAAGGTTTTTTAGTCTAACTTTTTTTGTTTTTAGGAGATTTTAGGCTGGACTTGGATTGTATGCAGTCTGAAATATCTTGGTTTGATATATTCATCTATCACTAAATTTTAAGAATGTCCATTATATAAATATTTTTAGGATTTTTTCAGATATGTGTACAGTAAATGTTTTTCTGAGAGTTACTCTTCTGCATCTGTGTACTGGAAATCTCATATTTTAGGTTTTATATGTCCTTTGCACAACATGCAATTATTACAACAGTAATAACTGCTCCATTCTAAAGATTATTTGGTAACAAGAGGCATCTTGAAGGAGTGATACTGGGACCAGTGTTAAACGTTTAATGTCTTTGTCACAGATGTGGACGGGGACTTGAGGGCAGCCTCAGCAAGTTTGTTGACCACACCAAGCTGTGTGGTACAGTGTACACACTGGAGGAAAGGGATGCCATCCAGAGAGACCATGACAGTCTTGATGGTGGGCCTATGTGAGCCTCAAAAAAATTCAACAAGGCCAAATGCAAGGTTCTGCACCTGGTTTGGGGTAATCCCAAGCACAAATACCAGGCAGGACAGAGAATGGATTGAGAGTAGCCCTGAAGAGAAGGACTTGGGAGTGCTGCTCGATAGGAAGCCAAACATGAGCCAGCAATGTGCGCTTCCAGCCCAGAAATCCAACTGATGACACAAAACTAGGGGAAGCCGTCTACACTCCTGGGGTCAAAGAGGCCCTGCAGAGGGATCTTGACTGATTGGAGAGCTGGACAATCACCAACAGGGTGAAATTTAACAAGGACAAGTGCTGGGTTCTGCACCTGGGACACGGCAACCCTGGATGTACAGACTGGGGTCTGAGAGGCTGGAGAGCAGCCCTGCAGAAAGGGACCTGGGGGTTCTGATTGATGGCAAGTTGAACATGAGCCAACAGTGTGCCCTGGCAGCCAAGAGGGCCAACTGTGCCCTGGGATGGACCAAGCACAGCATTACCAGCCAGTCGAGGGAGGGGATTGTCTCGCTCTTCTCTGCACTGGTGTAGCTCCACCTCGAGTACTGGGTGCAGGTTTGGGTGCCATAGTATAAAAAGGGCATCAAACTGCTGGAGAGTGTAGAGAGGAGGCCACAAGGCTGGTGAAGGGTCTAAAGGGGATGTCATATGAGGAATGGCTGAGGTCCCTTGGTCTGTTCAACCTGGAGAAGACGAGACTGAGAGGAGATCTCATAACAGTTTACTGTCTTCTCACAGGAGATGAAGGTGAAAGAGGTGCTGATCTCTTCTCTCTTGCAGCCTGTGACAGGACTCGAGGTAATGGCAGGAAGATGTACCAGGGAGGTTTAGACTGAGTATTAGGAAGAAGCTTTTCACCCAGGGGGTGGTGGAGCACTGGAACAGGCTCCCCAGTGAAGCAGTCATGGCACCAAGTCATCCAGCATTCCCAAAATATTTGGACAAAGCCCTCAGTCACATGGTGTGAATGTTGGGAGTGTCCTATGCGAAGATAGGAGTTGGACTCAATTCTTTTGGGTCCCTTCCAGCTCACGTGATTCTATGATTCTATGATTCTATGAAAAGAGGTGTGACCAGCAGGTTGAGGGAGGAGATTCTGCCCCTCTACTCTGCTCTCATGAGACCTCATCCAGTGTACTGAGTTCTGTTGTGAAATCCTCAGCACAGGAAGGACATGAATCTGTTGGAGCTAGTCCAGAGGAGGGCCACAAAGATAATCAGAGGGCAGGATCATCTCCCATATGAGGACAGGCTGAGAGAATTGTGCTTGTTTAGCCTAGAGAAGCAAAGACTCCAGGGAGACCTTATAGCAGCCTTCCAGCACTTAAAGGGGGCCTAGAGGAAAGATGAGGAGCAGCTCTTTATCAGGGAGTGCATGGATAAGACGAGGGGTAATGTTTTTAAGCTGGAAGAGGGGAGATTTAGATAAGATAGTAGTAAGAAATATTTGACTGTGAGGGTGCTGAGGGACTGGAACAAGTTGCTCAGAGAAGTCATGAAAGCCTAGCCGCCGGAGGTTTCATGAAGTTTTGAGCAATCTGATGGGTTGGAACTAGATGATCCTTAAGGTCCTTTCCAACCCAAACCATTCTATGATTCTATGATACTGGATATGCAGTCCTGGCTTGTCAGACCTTCTCATCTTCTAGTGTAAGCAGTGTTACAGCCAAAGAGTACATAATATTATATTGTTCGATCAAACGCCTGACATTTACTTCAGAAGACACTTTCAATCTAAACAGACATGATAAATATTTGAAAATTAGTTATTATTTGTGGTTGTGAAAACAAAAAGTAAAATTATATCTCACTTATTACTAAATTATTTCTTAATCATTTTGTCTCTTCTGTTCTCCTGATCACAAGAACAAAAAGTATTCTTTTCTATCAAAAAGTTTATATTACCTGAATATTCTCCGTACAGAATGCTACTAGAAATTTATTTATTACAACGCGTCTAGCTTTTGGGGGCAACCAGCAGGTATTTATCCCTTAAAAGACACCTCTAAATTTCTCGTAGGTTCATGTGGGATTTTTATTCTGCCCACATGCATGCATTAGCCTAGTTTGATACCTTGAACCTGTGTCTCATGATTGGAAAGCAGCAGTGCTGGTATGAGCCTGCAACATTACCAATAGCCCACACATTGCCACTTCATCCATCCCTGAATCGAAATGAACATTGAGATCATCAACAGCTATCACGATAGATGCTTTTGAAGATGTTAGTTGAGATGGATGACCTTTATGTTATACCAATGTTGATGATATAGTTTTACATCATTAAATTTGTTCTTAAATAGTTGCTGATAGAAATGAGATTAGAAATAGTGTCCTTTTCTCTAGTTATGTATATTGATTCACTGACATATTTCATTGTGATGTTCTGTGGTACCATACACCAAAACAGCATGGAATAAGCAGACTATAATGCTGGGCAAGTTTACCCTCACCTTCAGGCATAGCAAATTACAGTACTGGATTTAAAAGTATTTGCACCACACGATCCCTAGTAATAATGATAAACTAAATCTCTGCTATTTAACGTTATGTATAGCCTTGTCCTTTTCAATGCGTTCATTTGTGTAAAAAACCAGTAATTACATCGCAAACATTTGATGTTACGTTTGATGCTTTGATTTTAAAATGGACACTATTGTTATGTGAATTAATCCCCAGCTTCTTCTGCTCTTTATAAATGTGTTAATAATCACTAAAGACTAATAATGTGCAGAAATTGTCCCCTGTTAGGATAGAATTAATTATGAATGTTATAAAAATATATGTTCTTTCTGCAGGGGTAAGCTGTTATTATTTACTAGAGGTAAATTTCCAATGAATGTAGATGTGTTGGTTCTCTAGCTGACACTAACACATGTGCAATGAAAGCTTCTCACTAGGTTACTAAAGTTGTTTATTTTGGTTAACAGCCAGAGTTCTTTCATTTTTTTTCTCTATTATATAGTTTGCATTTGAAGTTTTATTTTTATTTTCTACTCATTCACAACTTAGAGCTTGCATGAAAATCAAATTGACAATTCTTATTTTTCAATGTTATTCAGATACTTTCCTGGGGTTCTCATTATACTCAGTTCAAACAAAGGAAAGAATGTTTTAAATATGTGTTTAAGTGATCTGAATTACAGTTTTGAAAGCTATTGGATTTTTTAAAAATATTTTTTATTTGTAACTTTTTGACTTAATGGAAATTATGGTGTTTCATATTTATATAGAAGCAATGTTTATCTGGAAACAGGAAGAAGTATTTTTTCCATAGGTCTTAGTTAGAGGTGATAAATTCACAGCTGTTTCTTTAGGTTAAATGTTATGAAGAGTACACAAGAAAAAAAAACAAACAGACTCATGATAATTTATGAAAATGTCTTCACTTTTACTTGAAATGGACCAAACTAGAGAAGGTTTTCATAGTTATGGAACATGGTTTAGTATCCGCAGATTGCTGGGACTGATTGCTTTTGGTATGGGAATTTCTAATGAAGAGCAGAAAGTATTCTTTCTAAAAGACTGGAGACCAAGTTTGAAGAATAAGTACTTTTTACTGATTTAACTTTCCCACAATTCCTTGAATTACTACTTTTATTTAGATGTCAGTTAAAATTTTTATATCGGCATAAATAGTTTTTAAGTTTGACAATCATTAATAGAGCTGTTTAACTGTGTTCTCAGCAGCAGTCCTGTGCGGAGTTTGACTGTTTTTCACGCTTTCAAAACATACTGGCAAAAGAGTTTCAACTCACACTCTTCTATATTCTACTTTTGTGGAACCTGGCAGAAATCTGAATTTCGGTGTTCTTCTGAGTGGTATGAATTATTCTGCACATCTCTGGAAGGTAATTTAGCATGAATGAATTATTTGCCTTGATATTTATGAGTGCAGCTGTAGGCCATAACCTAAAGTCTGGAATAAATTTTCTGTGAAAGTGAAATACAACAAGAGTTTTATGAGCCCCAGATCATATAAAGTGTTTGCAAAATTAGAATCATTAAAGGATGATAAAGCACCAAGCTCAGATAATTTTTTCTATGGTGTGTTTAGGGAAATAGAAGTCAGTAGCCAATAATTTTGATAACCTACTGAAGCTAATGCAATAACAGAGATGGTTAAATGTGTTTCTCTCTAAAAGTTCCAGAAAGTGTCTATGAAAGATTCAAAACTATTGACCTGAAAAGCATAAGGTAGGTAGAAGAGTTGTTTGAATGGAGCACATGGAGTAGGATTATGAGCCATTTAAAAGAATGGCGTAGAACTCAAAAGGGACATGACTAATTTGCTTGATTTGTTTTAATACTATACATTTACTAAATTTGTGAACAAAGAGGTAATTGTGGAAATAATGTGGATTTCAGAAACATTTTTATATGTCATTACGCAAGAGTTTATTTCTATGCTGGCACTCTCAGTGTTTTGGCATGAAAACTACAGGAAAGAGATTTTATGCAATAGCTAAAAACTAGGCCAGGGTTACTAATTTGCTCTCCTTTTTATGTGGAAACACAGGAACTTGGCACCTGAAGTAGGATGAAAGGTGGCTTCTCAAATGCTTCTGAGCTTACATGTTCATTTAAAAGTTCCAGCCACAATTTCTCAGCTTTGTTATACAATGTGTACAAAATTAGGGAAAGCTTTTAGCTAAACTATATTTTATTCCTGAATAGGGGGGTTTGTACGAGTGTTCTGATTGGAATATTTTGCTGCATCTATATAAGTAAATTAAAAAAAATTAAGGACTCCTCTCTTGCCTTGCTTTTAAGTGATACAGTACATCTCACCATTCACATAAACTTTCTCCTTCCCTCAGGCAAAACGGCTGCCAGAAACCTATGCAGGAACAGATTCCAGAATTTCCATAGAATTTCAATTTCTACACTAATAAATCATGGGTGTCTGTTAGATGAGGATATATATGTGAATGGAAAACAGGGAAGAAGGGAGAAAATGATTTGGATTAGTCTTTATTATATCAGAATGTTCTGTAAGAGACATTAGTAACATCTATGAGGTTACATTCTTAGAAAACAAGATCACCAGTACAGAATTCCTTACAACTGGGTATGTGAATCTCTTATTATGCTTAGATTTCTAGAAATATGTAATATATACTAAAAATTCTAAAAAGGTCACTAAAGTCTGAAACATAATTTTAAAACAAGATATTATATAATTTAACTAACACTTTTTTTCTTCCAAAGACAGTATGTAGTACTCATCAAGCTCAATAAGTGCATTGTATTGACTGTAGCATGGTAGAGACACAAATATTTTTATGTGTAAATTCTTTTTTCCATGACAGAATATTGAAGAAAATAGTAATAAAAGAGTATAGCAGGTAACATTCCAGTGACTGGGGAGCATGTATTTTGTAATGATTAGAAAGATCCAGGATAACCTTGATGACTGGGGAAGAAGTAGGAGGATTGGAAATTCAATGAGGTATGTCAAATCCTATTGGTCTACATAATTTCCCCTTACTGAATTCTGACAAGGGAGAACAGTCATTGGAACTGAACAAATACTCCTAGTAAATAATTAATTCAATTTTTTTTTATAACTATGTCAGAAAACAATTATTTTCTTTTTCACAAATTTATTTTATTTAAAAATCTATATCTTATTAATGAATATTCAAGTGTAGTTGCTTAGCAATGATTAGCCAAATAAAAGCTGATGTGCCAGTCTCTACTTCTACACTTGGTAAGTGTAATTTGAGTTTATGACAAGAACAATAATAATAAAAAAATGTTATTAATTTTTCTGTTGATTTCCTACAAATAACATGCCAATGAATCATAAGAGACACCTGTGGGAGATAATAAAGAGAGTTTTATTCAAATAATTAAAATTATAACACTAAAATCCGTATCTTAAAATAATTCATTTTCTTCTTTATTTGAACTTGGTCATTTTAGTTTTCAACCACGGTTTCCTGCGATCCCCACCTTACAAAGTAAACATTTCAATATACAGTTTCCTTTTTTTTAAAGCATTTCCCTACATTTTTATTGTATTTTCCATATATTTTCTTTGAAAGGAGAAGATTATTTCCTGCCATTTGAGTGTAGTTTAAAATTGTATTTGTTGCTTATGCTATATTCCTACTGTAAGCAGATATGCCACGGTTGATGCATCTTACTATCAGCTGAAATTTGTCTCTTGAAATTTAAGAACTTTCTCAGTTGACCCCACAGTCATCTGTTATTCATGTATTAGCTGACAATCCGCTAATGAGCTTTTCCTGTTCCTAAATCATCTCTAAAGAGATAAGAGGAACAGTATTATGTTTTTGTTACCTACTACAGTTTTATTTAATTTATTTTTGGGGTTTTCTTCCCTTTGCAGGATGCTGAAAGATGTTTGCCAGTGAGGGCGCCGTAAGAGAACAAGAGCCCAGATGACTGATCCTGAAGGAAGTGGAAACAAATTGATAGCAGCAAGCAGCAGAGATAGTAACTAGCTGCAAAACAAGAGGTCGTGGTCTGAGGTTAAAAGGGTAGTAGCTGAGAGGCAGCTCAAACAGACTGTCTTCATATAAAGAAAAATTCAAATACAGAACAAAGCTGTGAGAAACTGTAAAAAACCAACTGCAGCCATGAATTGAGAAGAAAAATGGCGTATTTCATAACTGGAAAAACATTTGTGGTTAGGAGGAAAGACAGTGGCTAATCAAGCCTCCTGACTTTTTGTTCAGATCATAGTTTAAGCTCAGAATCATAAGGGGAAGGAAAAAAGATAATCGTCATAAAGTTATTCCGCCCTACTGTTTAGGATGTAGACTGGATTATTCACATACTTTAGTTTGAATTTTAATATTTGTGTTTGGCTTGGTTTTGTAAGACAACAATTTCTTCTACTCAGTTTAGATTCATTTTTATACTATACTGCATTTCAAATCAGATTTTGGATTCTGTTTGTTTATGTGGGTTATACATTTGGTTTTAGGAACAGTTTTCTATCTGCACAATTTATAGTTTCTCAATCTTTTTGTAAGATTCCATGCTCTAGCTGGAAATCTTATGCCTCACCAGATAGTCCGTGGACAGGCAGTGGTGAAAAAACCTGTACATGTCTCTATATTTATCTTATTCATCAGATGGAAACAATAGAGAAATCTCCAGCTGAGAAAAAAAATCAAAACCAATTATTAGAAAACTTCATTATAAATTTCATTAGAGAAGTCAAAGTATTCAATTTGCTCCATTTGGTTATTTGTTGGGGGTTTTTTTCCTATTTGTTTGTTATAGAATTTCATAACGTTTGCATTCAGAATGCATGTCTTTACTCATATTAGTCGGGAAGAACTTTGTAAAGTACATTTTCTATTTGAAAAGACTTAGTTATTCAATCATAGACAAAAATAACATCATGTAGTTCAGAGAACCAGTGAAATTCAGAGAATGATGAATCAATTATATTCTGTGAAAAGAGTGAGTTCTTCTACTTCAATATCAACATAAAAATTGAATTAGTTATAATATATTCAGTGATTTTTTTTCAGATGAATAAAAACATTGGCAAAGATTAGGGTGCTTTGAGAAAAATAAAGGACTGAATTTACCAAAAAAAATCAGCATATCATTCTACTTTTAATTTTTAAATTTGAGTTGATGGAATTATCATATTTTTAATTTCTAACGTTTTATTTCAGGAGAATATGACTGACTAGAAGAACGTGATAGTGGAATGACAGTATCACAGTACTTATTCCTCAGACAAAATGAATTTACATTGAAGTAAAGATAGTACAATTGCAAGGGAGTTTCCCCAGTTGTCTCAGTTCTGAGCGCCTGTTAAATATGCACTCCTACTTTCATTGAGGTTTTTTTCAGTGAATTAATTTTATTCCTCTGAAGTGTCCATATTCATTCAGATTTTCCTTCTTTTTGATGCCTACTCAGTCCTTCTATTAATAAGAGCACTCTGAAAAAGAATATTGGTGAAAAAAAGAAAAATGGTTCTTACTGAATAAGAAATTATCCTTATGCCACAGTTAGACTTCTGGCATCTGAAAATCTCATAAAAACACAATGACCAAATATTACATTTCCTAAGCTTTTTAGGAAAAACTTAATATGGACTTGACAGAGACAAAGTTTTTGGTTTGGATTATACTAACAATAACTAACTAAAAATTCCCTGTTACTTTCTGTGAAGGAGTTATATAAACTACAGAGTGCTTACACATGGGGTAGTGCTGTGCATAATTACTAGTACATGCAAAGGAGAGTTGTAGGTACTTTAGAGAGTGAAACAGGTTATAAGAAATAATTCTTTAAGTTTTAGCTTTAATCTATTCAGTGATTGAAAACAAATCTTTGCATATTTCAGCAAATTAGGATATTAAGCTAAATAAATGAACTATAAAGTGTGTTAGCAAAAAACTTTGTTCAATAATATGAATGGGTAAAATAAATCTAACGTACATTAACAAATGACGGCTTTATGGCTCATTTTCTAATGTCTGAATTAGAAAGTGAATCAACCATGAATTGCCTGCCCCTCCAGTGAACGAGATCCACAGAACTTGTACAATTGATGCCTGGCAGGCTTACTCTTCATCATGACCCAGAATGTGTCCTGAAGTCCCAGGATGAAAGCTGAGATGTCTCTGCCCTTGACCCCTAGCCCCCATCACTTCATTTTCAAAAAGCTGGATATCATTCAACAGAGTTGGTGGGAAACATAAGCTTACCGTGTGAGGGAGCTGACAGTGCTGCTGAACCGAACATAACGTTCAGCATGAGATCAATAACTCACGGTCTCGTTCTGAATGGGATCACTTTCCTTTTGTGCATGTAAGGGGAGCTGGGGGCTGAGCTGGTTACTGCATTGGAGTGATTGAATGCAGAGGAATGAATGAGCTATAAACCAGAGATTTCTTGCCCTCCCCCTTCCCCACTCCTTCTCTTTTTCTTTCTTTTCTTTGCTTTTTTTTTCTTTTGTTTACTGCCCAGTGTCAGGGGAGGGGGAAATGGACAGGTTCAGTTTGGACTTTCAATGTGCCATGGTGGGTTCTTGGCTGACACAGTGGACGCTGTTAAGTGGGATTGCTGTGCCCCAGGAGCCCACCTCACCACTTGGCTCCCCCACCAGAGTGCTGACCTGCTATCCCGGGGAGATTAGTGCTCAAATCCAGAGGCAGCCTGAGGAAACAAGTTAGTTTCTAACCTTTTTTTTTAGGGCACTTGCTCCACATATGTCACTGACCTAAAAACCTCCTTAACCTAGAAGTTAATAACTTACACTAGGGAGGCAAAACTATGGCCTGTGTAAAAATCTTCCTATGGTAACTTCTACACATGCTTTTGACGTCGCTGTAGGTGTAACTTATATGACAAAGGAGATACCAGAGAAGCAAGTATAGTAGTACATGGCTAATGTACACTTCCTAATACAGTATTCTAGTTTCTCATTTGTTAATGGATGTCTTCTTGAATATCCATTGATGATAAGCATACAATGGATGGGAGTAGCCCAAAGTTCCTAAGTTTCTCCTTCATCTTCAAGATGCCTGCGAAAATGAAGATGTTTCTGAACTTCACACAAGATATCACTGATGTAGGGAAGCATAAACTTTTGGAGAGGTAACAGTGTTTTTTATAACAGGGATGCTAATGTGTTTCAGTTTGGCCATATGTTGAATTTAGAACTTCCATGAATTTCAAGGGTGATTTTTCATTTTTCTCAGCTTTATCTGTTTTTAATTTGACTAAGCTATTGATTAAAAAGAAAAAAAATATATTTGAGTATAACATGGGATTATAAATATTGCTGACAATACCTTTTATTTTATTACCACTTGGGCTATTCATTGTTGGCATCTTTTCAACATGCCCATTCTAATATTACTACCTCATTCCACTATAAACAGATGGTCCTCTGATGTAGAGAAAAGAGTTTGGTTTTCTTCTTCCTTTGCTATTGATTTTACAAATTCTGACTCTGCCTAATAAAAGTGGCAGAGGAAGAGAGCTCTTTGACATCACATGTCTTTGCTCAGCAGGCTGTCTTAAGCTTGTCTGACTAGTTAATGAAAAACATTTGACATTGGTCACAGAGTAACGGTCACCTAAACATATTGCTTGATTTCTAGTTTATCTACTTGAAGTTTAAAGTACTAGGACTTTTAAGATGAAAAAAAATCTCTTGGTTTCGCCATAAACAATTTTCAAACATAGATCATATTTTGTTTATTATTTTTAATAGTTAAATTTCAAAAAATAACTGTATTATGCTGATATGTAGTGAAAGGTGCAGTTTGTTTTTTAGACCAAATTTGTAAAATCACCAGTTTCAATGTAGTTTCATTTTTTTTTTGTAATTTGGAGGTTAAAATCCCCCAAATATATATTTTCAGAAGGGAAAAGGAAAGGAAAATATAATTATAAGAGTTATAAATATCACTCTTAAATAAATAACACCATATTTGAAAAAAATTGGATGCCATTTTTTCCCCATTTCTTCTTCCTGCACAGTGAAGGTTGGTAGCATTAAAAATGACTAGAATTAGCAGTTATTTATTTTTATGTGAAAATTATATATAGTTACACATGGAAGAAGATGAGAAATCAGTATATTGATTGTTCAGGATCTATAAAAAGGGCTTTTACAGAATTCCAGCCCCAACTTCACACTTTTAGAGGAAGAGGAGAAATAACAGAGTGGGAAAGATACGAAAATAATTTATTTTTTTTATAATACATTATGTTTATAAAATTGTGTGATTAATTACTCCCTTCTCTTGTCTCCTCCTGCCAAACACTTACCATAGAAAACCCCCCAAAAACAAGAAAAACCCATCAACCCACAATATATTTCACTCTTGCAATGACGAAAATTTAGTTAAAAGGATCTCAGTAGACTGTCTGCAGAACAAATACAGGATATTTATTTCATTCTTACTTCAGGGAGGGATGGGAAAAATCTCATTAATGAAAGAAGTTTATTCCAGAACAGTCTTTAAGAGACAGATGTAAAGTTAGTTCATATGCGTATCTTGATTTTTCCCAAATACACATCTGAGCACTAATATTTCCTGTATTTACTCCAGTCATTCTTTTTACTGACCTTCCAAGGATGAACAAATTATTAGCAATAGCCAGTCAGCAGAGACTACATCTTCTAATCTTAACCTGAAAAGAATGTCACAACTGGTATGTGTCAGGGAGAGCAAGAGGGGGAAAGACTGAAGTGTCCAGGTCACTTCATCTACTACACATTCACACTGAGGGCAGCAGAAGTTACAAATGTGCAATCCATAATCTAATTAAAGCTAGGGAGTCTAGAAAGAAGATGTTGAGAGGGCAAAACTCCTTCAACTTAATTTTAGAAAGGACCTTTTACCCCTTTGGGTGGTGTTAATCATGTTTAGCAACAGCTGAAGACTGGATTTCAGCACTTCCTTCCAAAATAATGGTGACTGCTTCCTAGTCCTCCTTTTCTCCTTATATTTTTTCCTACCCTCTTTATCAAACCAAAGGAGTTGTTTGTTTGTTTGTTTCTGGTAGCTTTATTTATTTATTTATTTTATTCAGTGAGGGGAAAAAGTAGAGACCTATTGCTGTTAAATGAAAAAAACAAATTAAGTTTTCATTTCACTTAATTAATCTCCTTATCAACAAACCCAGGCTAAGCAATTTTACCAAATAAATTCAGCATAAATGATATGAAGCAAGTAAACGAAAACCCCACAGAATACCAATGGGTAGAACTGTTCCTGGGAAACACGTGGGCGTTGATTTTTTTAATCAAGGTTTTTGTGGGGTTTTTTTTGGTTTTGGTACCTCATCCCAAGTATACCAGGAAAGAAAAGGTTACTAAAAAGGTATCTTTTTCAAAAATCCACCCAAATGTGTTCAAATTATTGCTTTCCTTACACAACAAACCTTGGGGAGAGAATTAACAGAGATTACTGTATGGGTTGGCCTGCTACTTGTTTTGTATGCTTGACTGCTTGTCAGTTGCCAGAAATCAATGATTCCCTTTTCACGCTGAAGAGAGAAGGAAATGGGGGTCAAATTTTTTCCTTATGGGTAGTTGTACTATAGATTAAGTAATGTACCTCTGTGTCTACAGAGTATCATCACCTAAAAATACCATTTGCTATAGCATTTCAAAAATATGCATTTATATATGTATTCACAGCTGATTAATTTATGTAACGTTTCTCATCCTGAATTTGTTGTAAAATTATTGTAACTTATAATAAATATCTATTAAGGGTAAAAGAAAGTAATTTGTGCTTTATACTTTTTTTTCTTGGTCTCATTTTGACTACATCCAAATGCAAGACACTGGCTTCTAGAGTGTCTTTCTTTCGACCTCTGTAAGGATATAGTAGATACGAAGAAATAGTACCTGTCCAACTAGTAAAAGAAATGTTGCAAAGGAGAATCCATATAAGTCAAGTTTTTGCATTGTGTGACAGTAACCTGTTATTTTCACTGAAAATACTAACATAGTAAACAATGTTTCTTTTAAACTCGAATTTCTAGAATTACAAAGTAAACCTTTTTGAAGACATATTAATTTTTGGCATTAGGTTACGTAGGTTTTTTAACATTATTTTCCTGGGACTTTTGTGTGAAATAATGAAATGACTGCACTGTCAGCTATTTTAAGTATTCCTCCTTTTTTATTCATGAATACTGTGATTTTAAGTAGCTGCTCACCTTGAGATCAAAGCTGCAAAATACATTTTGGCTGGACATTTATTTGTCTGCCAGTTATTGTGATCTAAACAGCTGCATTTCCAACTATGGTGTATTCATTGCAGTAAGATCTGAATTATATTGGCGGCTCACAAGCATTCTTCAGTATGCAATTATTTTGGAGATAACGATCTGTGTTTAAACACTGTTTAAAACACGCTACTCTGTACCCATTACATTATAGCAACTCTCAGAAAAATTATTTTTAAGAACAAATACTTGTACGATTGGCAAGGATGGTTACATTACAAAGATTTCTGCAGAGCTTGTTGAAATCTGTGCTTGGGGCTGAGGTTACAGCCTTCATAGTTCTGTTAGAGCATGTATTCTGTTGCTGAAGATGATTGCTTTGAAGTGTCTTACTCCTTAAGAGAAATTAGAGCCTTGGCATAATGCTGAGAGAATGGCACCATGAGAAATAACATGTCCCTCACTTCTATTTTCATGCTAAAGTGACAGAAGTAGATGGCAAATGTAGGGAACTAACTTCAAATCATGTTTACTTTTGTGCCTGTGAAACCTCAATGACTACAGTGATGCATTAATGTTAAAACCCAAGTTATGAAGGTTTTCTTTCTTATATTCTAATCTATAGTCTTATCTACATAGCAGTTTGAAATGCAATTGCCACAATCACGTCTCAACTTTTCTTTCTAGCTGTATTTTGCTCCATAGTATTTTCTTAACATCATTTTCATTATTAAGGTCTTAATTAGGAAGTGAGCAAGTTTTTGGAAGACTGTGCAAACTCTTTTCACTATGGTCCTCACCAATTTTAATTAGAATGAATTTTGAGAGCATGGAACATAGCCTGTTACTAAAAAGCATAATAAATTATAATTACCCTCCTGAAATAAATTCTTGATCTGTTCTACTAAAATTAACGGAAGAATTAAACTGCTTACGTTGCATTCCTCTGATTTACACGGACACAGAGGAAGAGTTTTTAGGGGTTTTTAATACATATGTGGGTACACACAGAGATTAATCTATACATGTGCATAAATAGCCTCTCTAAATTCCAAATGAATCTTAGACTAAATCTAAATTGAGGAAATCAACTAAGACCAATATGTAACAGCATTTTCTGACATATATTCATGCTATGGCAAATATAAACACCAGTAACAGTATCTTGGTTTTTTAGATTGTGAGGTATCATGTTGTTCATCATATCACATAGTAAAAGGAATTAAGGGAAATTTTTTATGAAAACTTGCACTATCAACAATGACAGTTCATTTTCTCGTGATTGGGTGGACTTCTGCCTGTAATTATTTTTCTCTAGAATCATAGAATAGTTTGGGTTGGAAAAGACGTTAAGGATTATCCAGTTCCAGACCCCTGTCACGGGCAGGGACACCTTCCAGTAGATCATGTTGCTCAAAGCCTCATGAAGCCTGGCTTTGAATATTTCCAGGGATGGGGCTTCCATGACTTCTCTGAGCAACCTGTTGCAGAGCATCACTACCCTCACATGAAAAGAATTCTTCCTAATATCTTATAAAAATCTCCCTTCTTTCAGCTTAAAACCATTCCCTCTTGTCCTATCTCTTCATTCCCTGACAAAGAGCCCCTCCATAGCTTTCCTCTAAGAACGTACTGGAAGGCTGCTGCAAGATCTCCCTGGAGCCTTCTCTTCTTCAGGCTGAACAACTCAAACTCTTTCAGCCTATCCTTGTATGGGAGGTGCTCCAACAGATCGATGTCCTTCCGGTGCTGAGGACTCCAGATGGGATCTCATCAGAGTGGCATAGAGAAGGAGAATCACCTCTCTCAACCTGCTGGTCACACTTTTTTTGATGCAGAGCAGAATATGGTCAGCTCTCTGGGTTGGAAGCACACATTGCTGGCTCATGTTAAGCTTCTCATCCACCAGCACACCCAAGTCCTTCTCTTCAGGGTTACTCTCAATCCATTCTCTGCCCAGCCTGTATTTGTGTTTAGGATTGCTCAATCCAGGTGTAGAACCTCGCACTTGGCCTTGTTGAACTTCATGAGGTTCACACAGGCCCACCTCTCAGGACTGTTGAGATCCTACTTTTGAAGTTATGGAGGACCCAGATCTAAGGATTAACAAAGTTTTTAAGGATATGAGGAGGTAGACTATTCCAGAGGAAGTTTAATGCAGCTATGCTGGAAGATCAGTTGAATACTTTTAATGAAAAGAGATTGTATCTAAATAGTTTAATGATTATAACGTATTTTGCAGAACTATTACATATTTTCAGTTTCCTTTGTGGATAGTATTTTATGCCTGGAATTTGATAGAGCAGCAGCTATCCACATATTTATGCAATATTATGTATCTATTTAGGTGTGCAGGTTATACTACTAAAATACTTAAAGAACTTCTTTAGCGTAGAACAGGTGTAAGGAAGAAGGATGAAAACCAAAACAACTGAACAGTGTGGTGCTTGAACAAGACATGTCATGCATCCTCGTGAAAGTTTCCTGCTATTTATGGACACATTTAGAATCATAGAATCATCTGGGTTGGAAGAGACCTCTAAGATCATCAAGTCCAACCCTTAATCCAACAATACTGTGATTACTAGATCATGGTACTAAGTACCACATCCAGTTTTATTTTAAAAACCTCCAGGGATGGTGAATCCACCACCTCTCTGGGCAGGCCATTCCAATGCCTGATTACTCGTTCTGTGAAGAACTTTTTTCTGATATCCAGCCTAAACCTTCCCTGGCAGAGTCTAAGTTCGTGCCCTCTTGTTCTGTTCCTGGTTGCCTGGGAGAAGAGACCGACCCCCACCTGTCTAAAACCTCCTTTCAGATAGTTGTAGAGAGAGATGAGGTCTCCCCTGAGCCTCCTCTTCTCCAGGCTAAACAACCCCAGCTCCCTCAGCCTCTCTTCATAAGACTTGTGCTCAAGTCCCTTCACCAGTTTTGTTGCTCTTCTCTGGACTCGCTCCAGCACCTCAATATTTTTCTTGAACTGAAGGGCCCAGAACTGAACACAATACTCAAGGTGTGGCCTCACCAACGCCGAGTACAGGGGAAGGATCACGTCCCTCGCCCTGCTGGCCACACTATTCTTGATACAGGCCAGGATGCCATTGGCCTTTTGGCCACCTGGGCACACTGCTGGCTCATGTTTAGTGTCCTGTCAATCAGTACTCCCAGGTCCCTTTCCACCTGACCGCTCTCCAGCCACTCTGTCCCCAGCCTGTAGTGGTACATGGGGTTGTTGTTGCCAAAGTGCAGGACCTGGCACTTGGCCCTATTGAACTTCATTCTGTTGGACTCAGCCCATCTTTCCAGCCTATCAAAGTCCCTCTGCAGAGCCCTCCTGCCTTCCGGCAGGTCGACACTCCCTCTCAACTTGGTGTCATCTGCAAATTTACTTATGATAGACTCATTCCCCTCATATAAATCATCAATGCAGATGTTAAACAGAACTGGACTCAACACTGATCCCTGAGGGACACCACTGGTGATTGGCCTCCAGCTGGATGCAGCCCCATTCACCAGCACTCTCTGGGCCCAGCCATCCAGCCAGTTCTCAACCCAGCTGAGAGTGCACCTGTCCAAGCCATGGGCTACTAGTTTTTCCAGGAGTATGCCATGGGAGACAGTGTCAAAGGCTTTGCTGAAGTCCAGATAGACTACATCCACAGGCTTCCCTTCATCCACCAGGGGGGTTACCTGATCATAAAAGGAAATCAGGTTGGTCACCTGCCCCTCACAAAGCCGTGCTGGCTGGGTCGGATCCCATGTCCATCTTGAAGGTGCTGTGTGATTTCCCTCAGGATCATCTGTTCCATAACCTTGTCAGGCACTGAGGTCAGGCTGACAGGCCTATAGCTGCCCGGGTCCTCCTTGCAGACCTTTTTGGGGATTCGCGTGACATTTGCCAACTTCCAATCATCTGGGACCTCCCCAGAGAGCCAGGACTGTTGGTAGATAATGGAGAGTGGCTCAGCAAGCTCTTCTGTCAGCTCCCTCATCACCCTAGGATGGAATCCATCAGGTCCCATTGACTTGTGTGGATCCAGGTGGCTCAGTAATTCATAGACTGTTTCCTCCTGGAACGCAGGGGAGCCATTTGGTTTGCTGTCTCTATCTGTGAGCTCCAGAGGCCAGTCATCGTGAGGGCCACCTCTCCTACTGGTGAAGACTGAAGCAAAGTAGGTATTGAGTACCTCAGCGTTCTCCTCATCCCTGGTAACTATGTTCCCCCTCAAGTCCAAAAAAGAATGGAGGGTTTCCTTGCCCCTCCTTTGTTATTAATGTATTTATAGAAGCACTTTTTGTTATCCTTAACAGAAGTAGCCAAATTAATTTCAAATTGCGCTTCTGTTTCTCTGATTTCCCTTCTGCATGTTCTAACTATATCCTTATACTCTTCCTGAGTGGCCAGCCCTGCCTTCCACAGTCGGTAGGCTCTCTTTTTATCTCTGATTTCCTTCAGTATCTCCCTATTCAACCAAGGTGGTCATCTTCCCCGCCGGCTTGCCTTTTGGCTGTTTGATATAGCCTGTTCCTGTGCTCTCAAGACTTTTTCCTTGAAGCACATCACCCCTCCTGTACGCCCCTGTCTTTGAGGAGTGTGTCCCAGGGTGTACTCTGGACCAGTCTTCTGAATAGGTCAAAATCTGCCCTCCAGAAGTCCAGCATAGAGGTTTGATTGGTGGTCCTCCTTGCATCCCTGAATATTGAAAACTGTATTATTCATGGTCACTGTTCCCCAGTTGGCCTCCGACCACTGCATCTCCCACCAGTCCCTCTCTGTTTGTAAACAGCAGATCTAGTGAGGTCCCACTCCTGGTAGGTTCATTTACCTGCTGGAGCAGGAAATGATCCTCCATACACTCTAAGAATCTCCCAGACTGCCTCTTCTCTGCTGTGTTGCGCTCCCAGCAGATATCCGGCAGGTTGAAGTCACCCACAAGACCAAGGGCTGGCGATTTTGAGACATCTGCCAGCTGCTTGTCGAATAACTCGTCCCCTTCATCATCCTGGTTGGGTGGTCTATAACAGACTCCTACCAGGATGTAAGTCTTCTTGTCCTTCCCCCTTATTCGGGTCCACAAGCACTCAACCCTATCATTGGTGACCTCAAGTTCTACAGAGTCAAGAGTCTCTCTAACATACAGAGCCCCCCCTACACCTCTCCTACCCTTCCTGTCCTTTCTGAAGAGCTTGTAGCCACTTACGACAGCACTCCAGTCATGCGAGTCATCCCACCACATTTCTGTAATGGCAACTACGTCATAGCTTTCCTGCTGCATGATGGCTTCCACCTCCTCCTGTTTATTGCTCAGACTGTTTGCATTAGTGTACATACACTTCAGCTGAGCTGCTGATTTAACTTTTAATTCAGCCTTATCACCCCTGAGCTGAACTTAGGAGAGCCTGAAATCAATCCCCTCCTCCTTCAGACCTTGTTTAAAGCTCTCCTGATGAGCCCCACTAACTTATAGGCAACAACCCTTTTGCCCTGCCTAGACAAATGAAGCCCATCTGATTTAAGAAGACCAGGTAGCATGGAGCTTGCCCCATGATCAAAAAAACCAAGATTTTGACGATGGCTCCAATCCTTTAGCCACCTATTAATAAGGTAGGCTTTCCTAATTCTCTCCTCATGCATCTCCCCATTCATTCCAGCCATTACAGGAACCAAAGCAAATACTACTTGTGCACCTGTCCCATGGACTGATCTACCCAGTGCCCTGAAATCCTTTTTGATTACCCTGGCACTTCTCCTATTAATATCATCCCTGCCAGCCTGGATTACCAAGAGGTGATAATACCCTGAGGTCTTAATTAGGTCAGGAAGTCGCCTAGCAATGTCCCTCACCCTGGTCCCACGAAGACAACAAACTTCCCTTTGGGTTGGGGCCGGCCTACATATAGGGCCCTCGGTTCCCCTAAAAAGGGAGTCAACAACTACAACTACCCTTCTTTTCTTTCTTACAGCTGTTGTATTTATATGTCTGGAGGACGGGGTGCAACAAGAAGAGGGCCCTCCAGACAGATCTCCCTCATAGCTGATATCCTATAGACTATCTGAGTCTAGGGCCTCATATTTGCTCTTTAAGGGCACCTGAGGATGAGATGGGGGTTCAGAGGGAGTTCTTTCTCCTCTCCGAGCAGAGACCTGTTTCCATTCCCCTCCATCTTCTCTGTCAGCTCCATCTGCCTGATGGCAGGAGAGGTAGGAGTTCACACTCTCCTGTCGAATTTCCTTAGAGATGGAAAGGGTTTGACTCCACCAGTCAATTTCCCTCTCACTTTCTCTGATACTCCGCAGCCTTTGTACCTTTTCCTTGAGCTCTGCTACCACGTATAGCAAATCATTCGCCTGCTCACATCGCACACAGGTGCCTCCCACACTGTCCTCTGGAGCTAATGCTGCCAGGCTCAAACAGTCCGTGCAGCCAGAGACCTGTGTGACTGCATCCTTCTTGTAGGGTTCCCTTTGCGTCGATGCACTCCTCGTGCTGACAGCAGTGACAGCTGGCTTTCTTTTTAAACCATTATCAGCTTTGGTCGAGATGAAAAAGAGACCACCGGAGAGACTAACTAACTAACTAGGTGGCTGCTCCTTGCCGTGCCACGCCGCTGTTTGCCCGCTCCTGTTCGCCGCCTTAGCAAACGGCGGAGCCGCGCTCTTCTGCAGAGAAGATCTCCCAGGGAGACCTTTGAAATCTCCCGCGGCTGCTGCCGGGACCGCCCCCCTGAGCCGTCACCACCCACGTGACCGCTGCCGCTGCGGGGGTTGCGGAGAGTCGAGGAGCCGCGGTTCTCTGTTCAGCCTTCGCGCTCTGGGGAGATTCGCTGCCCGCCTCGCACAGGCACCCGGCTGCAGAGCTTACCGTTCCTGCCGCCGATCCTCGCCGAGTTTGCAAAGCATAACTTAGTTATTTTTTTTTCTTTTTAGGACTCACAATTCTGTTATTGCTTTTACTTGTTAAAAAAATGACCTTCTTTTTTTCTTTGTGTTGTTAGTAAAATTTTAAATCCACCTAATTTTAACTCCAAGAGGTGTTATAATACAACGCTCATGAGCTCTCATACATAAATAAATTGAAATTGAAAAATTTAAAATTGAAACAAGGTAACATTTTCAATTTCCAAGACATTGCTCAAACTCTCAGATTTTGTGGGTTTGATATGCAAGTTAATATATTTTATGTCAAGATAACACACTTCCAAATCTCTTTTTTTTAATACAAATTTGGTGTATTGATTTTTTCTATGTTGATATCACTAAATCAAAGACATTATTTTTACATTTATTCATTTGATCTTTTATGAAATGTGAAAAGTCTTGACAAACTTTCAGTTGTGGGATGTAAGTCTAATCCATCCTTTATCTTCAAGGCTGCTATATTGCCTTTGAATAGCTTGAAGAAACACTTGCATTAATATTCATAGGATATTTTTTCCCCTATCATGTGATCCAGATCAGCATGGAAAATTACATCCACCCCATTCTTCCAGCTGGAGTTACTCCAGGTTTCCTGAAACCTGAAATGATTTACCAATAAGGAATGAATGTCTCCAGAATTTTGTCAGGTAAATCATTCCTCAGGCTCTTTGATTCTTCTCTGTAAGATGATCCTGTTTAGATAGAGCTCAAGTCTTAGTCTGATTTTTGTGCCAGTTCCTCTTCACATTTTACAGACTCGTCTTCTTTGGCAAAATTGAGTGTTTGCAAAAATGCATTTGACAAAATCACTTACAGTAAACATCCTGATTTGAAGAAGAGCCAGCTTACTTTGAAAGGTTTAGAGCCTCCAGACAGATACAAATAAGATAAGAAAAAGAAGACACATGTTAAATCATCCAACAGCAAAGGGGATACTTTATGGAAATTAACTCACAAGATAATAATTTGAATTTGACAAGGTGATAATTAAAGTCCCTAGATAGATTCTTTCCACACCTGTATGCCTTTCAGTGAAGTTGGTTAGCATATTAACTACTGTTGGGAGAGTACTAAAAAATATTCATGGGATGTTAAACTGCGTATTGTTATTCATTTCAATTTGTATAATAAATGTAACAAAATGCAATGCATACAGTATTACACAGGAGGTACTAATCTCTATTATAGACTTATTTTGAAGCACATTACTATACTAAGCTCTCAGATACCAGTCTTATCCAGAAAAAATAAAAAAAGATTTAATATTAATTAGTCTTTCTGGTAAGAACAACAAAGTGATAAATTTCTTCTGAATGTGAAATACTGAGGCCAAGAGATTTTCAGTGCAGTTGCTGAAACTATTTTATATTGTCATTACTGAGTAATGACTATCAATAGGTACTTTTACTGGAAGTACTTAAATAGCAACTAGCTTTTTGGAAAGGCTTTGAAGCTTAGGTCTGTAATAAAAGGTTTGTTTTTAACTGGTTATAAGTTTTTGGACCAACTTTAAACAAATAGCCCCCCAAAATATTGGTGTATTGTTGAAAAACCAGTGTTCTCTCTTGTAGAATGACTGTCAATGGGAAGGAATTCATATACTTTTACAAATGCTACGTATTTTTTCAGAAAAATAATCACATCTTTTAATATAAAGACTATATATCTATGTTTCTTAGCAGATTCAGGTGTCATTTACATTTTAGCTTGTGTTAAAACTATGTTTTCTAAGTAAATCTCCTGCTTGTCCACACTTAGGTGGAGTCCTGTCATGAAGTGATCTCAGTGCTGAAACTGGATTCACTGCAGTTGAAAGAGTTGAAGAATATGTATTGGTGAGTCACCTAGTGCACTCCAGCTGCAGATGGGTATTTGGACCTTTGGGGCCAGTTTAGTGCCGCTCTGAAGCAAAACCACTCCATGTATCTTATGCTATGGTCATCAGGTCCTCAACACCAACTATTTTGCTCTGCAAATCCAATTCTAACAGTTCACACTAATTGTTTCTATAAATGTAGTCTCAATGTGTAAGGTAAAAGGGGAATGCTCTCACATTACAAAAAACCAACTACTGGAAGAAATGTGTGAGCCTTCAAGTCTGAGGAACAACTGGCAGCACCACTTGGAGAGAAATGGAACTTTGCCATTTAAGGTAAAAATTTAGTGTAAAGAGCTCAAAACACTGGGAGAGCAAAGGATAACATCGAGTCTGCAATAGGGGGGATTGTTTTGCATGAGTAAATGGAGTGAAAGATACAAAAAATACTGTGATATGAAAGTAAATACCTATATGACCAAGAAGGACATGCTTCAAAATCTTTTTTGGGTGTTTTTTGTTTTTATTCTGTGTCCCGAAATGAAGGAAAATTTTGCTTTAACAAAGCTTTTCCCTTCAGTTAACTTTAGTCTGTCATCTTTTCCCAGTAGCAACATAATTATCATATAGCCAAGAATTTACGAATCATTTTGCAATGCTATATGTTTTTGTTAACATTTAATGCTGTAACTTAGCACATGATATTCATATTCTGGGTAGTGATTTCCATGCACCATGATTGTCTCATTTAACTGTGCCAAAATTATTTACAACTTGTAATCTTTCTTTCTGACATTTTTATTCTTCTTTTCCAGTCTTCATATCTTCACATCAGTTTCTGTGGAAAGCATGGATGCCACAATTAGAAAAAAAGGCCATTTTTTTTTTCCACAATTTGATGTCTTACTCCATCTCTATTTCCATTTTTCTACCAATTTTTCATTTAAAATAAAACAATATCAAGTATCAAGTTTTGTAACATGTTAAGTCACAGTATCACAGTATCACAAGATTGGAAAGGACCTCTGAGATCATCAAGTCCAACCTATAACCCTACACTAACACCAACACTAACACCATCATCTAAACCATGGCACTCAGTGCCTCATCCAGTCTCCCCTTAAACACCTCCCTGGGCAGCGCATTCCAATGGCCAATCACCCTTTCAGTGAAGAACTTTTTCCTCATATCGAGCCTGAACTTTCCCTGACAAAGCTTAAGTCCATGCCCTCTAGTTCTGCCACTGGTCACCTGAGAGAAGAGACCAATCCCTGCCCGACTACAACCTCCTTTTAGGTAATTGTAGAGAGCAATGAGCTCTCCCCTGAGCCTCCTCTTCTCTAGACTAAACAGACCCAACTCCCTCAGTCGCTCCTCATAGGGCTTGTGCTCCAGCCCCTTCACCATCTTCATTGCCCTCCTCTGAACACATTCCAGTATCCTAACATCCTTCCCAAACTGGGGGGCCCAGAACTGTACACAGTATTCAAGGTGAGGCCTGACCAGTGCCAAGTACAGGGGGACGATAACTTCTCTGGTCCTGCTCACTACACTATTCCTGATGCAGGCCAGGATGCCATTGGCCTTCTTGGCCACCTGGGCACACTACTGGCTCATGTTGAGCTTCCTGTCCACCAGCACTCCCAGGTCCTTTTCTGCCTGACTACTCTCCAGACATTCTGTCCCCAATCTGCAGGTCTGCATGGGGCTGTTGTGTCCAAAATGAAGTACCCGACATTTGGACTTATTAAACATCATCCCATTAGAATCAGCCCATCTCTCCAATCTGTCCAGGTCCCTCTGTAGGGCCATCCTACCCTCTAGCAGATCAGCCCTTCCTCCCAGCTTGGTATCATCTGCAAACTTGCTGATGATGGACTCAATCCCCTCATCCAGATCATCAATAAAGATATTAAACAGCACGGGACCCAACACTGATCCCTGGGGGACACCACTGGTGACCGGCCGCCAACTGGATGAAACACCATTCACCATCACTCTTTGGGCTCGGCCATCCAGCCAATTCCTAACCCAGCACAGAGTGCTCCCAGCTAAGCCACGGGCTGCCAGCTTCCCTACGAGTCTACTGTGGGAGACAGTGTCAAAGGCCTTGCTAAAGTCCAGGTATACCACATCCACAGCCTTCCTCTCATCCACCAGGCGAGTCACATGGTCATAAAAGGAGATCAGGTTGGTCAGGCAGGACCTACCCCTCCTTAACCTATCCTGGCTGGGACTGATCTCTTGGCCATTCTACAGGTGCCACATGATTGCACCCAGGATTATCTGCTCCATGATTTTACCTGGGACTGAGGTCAGGCTGACAGGTCTGTAATTACCTGGATCATCCTTACGGCCCTTCTTGTGGATGGGCGTCACATTGGCCAACTTCCAGTCTTCCGGGACCTCTCCAGTGAGCCAGGACTTCTGAAAGATGATGGAGAGCGGCTTAGCAAGCTCATCTGCCAGGTCTCTCAGCACCCTAGGATGGATCCCATCCAGCCTCATAGACTTATGAGGGTCCAAGCGGCTCAGCAGGTCTCTAACATCCTCCTCATGGATTGCAGGAGGGCCATATTTCACTCTGCCCCCATCAACCACTTCAGAGGGCCAACTGTCAAGCGAGCTGACATCCTTGCTGTTAAAAACTGAGGCAAAGAAGGCATTAAATACCTCAGCCTTCTCTGCATCTTTGGTTACTATATTTCCCTCCACATCCAACAAGTAGTGGAGGTCGCTGCCGCCCTTCTTTCTGCCATTGATGTATTTATAAAAACTCTTCTTATTGTCCTTAACAGAAGTGGCTTTGAGCTCCAGCTGGGCTTTTGCTTCCCTGATTTTCCTCCTACACGACTTAACAACATCCTTGAACATGACCTGGCTTACATCCCCTTCTTTCCAACAATCATACATCCTCTTTTTCTTACTTAGTTCTTCAGAAGTTCCCTACTCATCCAGGCCAGCCGTCTGCCCCTATGACTCTTCTTACAACACACAGGGACAGCCCGCTCCTGCGCCTTCAAGATTTCATTCTTGAAGTGTATCCAGCCTTCCTGGACCCCCTTGCCACTAAGAGCTATTTCCCAGGGTACTTTCCTGACCAGTTCCTTAAATAATCCAAAATCTGCCCGCCGAAAGTCCAGCATCGATGTTCTGTTCCTGGCTTTTCTTATTACATTGTTCAGAGAGAACTCAATTATCTCATGATCACTACACCCCAGACAGCCTCGGACAACAACATCACTCACCAGCCCTTCTTTGTTTGTAAACAGCAGGTCAAGCAGAGCCTCACCCCTGGTGGGCTCACTCACCAGCTGTGACAAAAAGCAGTCCTCAATACACTGTAAGAACCTCCTGGACTGCCTCCTCTCAGCAGTGTTAAGTTTCCAGCAGATATCTGGAAGGTTAAAGTCTCCTAAAAGAACAAGGGCAGCCGATCTAGAGGCAGCCTCCAGCTGTTTAAACAATAGAAGATCCAAATCCTCCTCTTGGTCGGGCGGTCTGTAACACACTCCAACCAGGAGGTCAGACTTGACTGCCCCTCTGACTCTTACCCATAGGCACTCAACCTGGTCATCACCGATCTCGACTTCAACAGCATCCAGGGTTTCTCTAGTGTAGAGGGCCACCTCTCCACCCCTCTTCTCACACATGTCTCCTTTCTCCTGTCTCCAAGCCTGTAGCCTTCCATGGCAGCACTCCAGTTATGACAGTCGTTCCACCACGTTTCCGTGATAGCAACTATATCATAGCTCTCCCGCTGGACCAGGACTTCTAGCTCCTACTGTTTGTTCCCCATACAGCGTGCGTTTGTGTACATGCACTTCAGTTGGGTTACTGACGACACCCTTTGTGATGGCTCATCCTTCACAGGAACATCTTTGGTGAGCCTAGTAACTCCCCCCTCCCCCTTCATGCCTAGTTTAAAGCCCTCTCAACAAGCCCTGCCAGCTCCTGGGCTAGGATCCTCTTACCCTTTGGAGTTAGACGAGACCCATCTGGGTCAAGCAGTCCAGGTGCTGTAAAAGTTTCCCCATGATCAAAGAACCCAAAATTCCTCTGCCGGCACCAGCCCCTAAGCCATTTATTAACTGCATATATTCTCTTGTTCCTATCTGTATACATCCCTGCCACCGGAGGAACTGAGCCGAACACCACCTGTGCTCCTGCCCTATCTGTTGACCGTCCCAGCTCCTGGAATTGCTTCTTAACTACCCTTGACCCTCTTTTCGCTAGCTCATCCCCACCAGCCTGGACCACCAGAAGTGGGAAATAATCAGAAGGATCACCATTGCTGCAGGGGAGTGGGAAGCCAACCACCTGTCAGAGAGCGCCTGCTTGCCCTGCCTGCGCGAACTGCCCATACCGTGACCCTGTATACCGTGACCCCGTATACCGTGACCCTGTATACTGTGACCCCGTTCGCCGGCGCTCCCAGGGAGATGCTTAAATGCCCCGCGGCTTCTCCCGGGAGCGCCCCCCTACCACGCGGTCGGCCCACGTGACAGTTGCCGCTTCTGGGGTTCAGAGAGAGTCCCCCTGCCGGGGTCCTCTCCTGAGCTTTTGCCTTTCCCAGGAACTCTCCACCCGCCCAGATTGAGCACCCGGCTGCAGTACTTACCGTTCCTGCCGCCGGTCACGCCGAATCTGGCTTTGGAGCTGATTAGGTCTCGTTTAAATTAAAGTCAGTAGTTTGTGAAGTACTGAGTATAATTTAAGCATATGCAGTACTTCTTGATCTTGACTAATTTAATTCCACGCAGTTAAAGAGTGTATTTAAAATCTCCATGACTGAGAAAACATCAATCTCATAATAACTGTTACTCCTTATTAGCTCCTACACAATTGTCCCCACAGAAGGGTACAATATGCAAGTTATAAAGGCTCAAAATTCACAGGCATTAAATATCTTCTATTACATTATCATAACAAAATATTCATTCATACAAGTATCCATTCATTTTTTCATATTTTTAAGGAAATATGTGTACATGAAATCTACTTGTTGCCCATAAAAGAGCTGTAGTATTGTATGTTAACCAACTCAGTATTAAGTTAATATACACAACCCTTTTGCATTGGGTTTCCTTGTTTTCAGTTACAAAAATGTGAAAAGGGGAACAAGATTTCCCGCTTTATCTCTACTTCCTAAGTCCTAAATTATATCATACATTGCATTTCCAGCTGCTTTTGACCTAGGTGTAAACGAATGAATTAAATTTCTGATGCAGAGTCCCACCTGGTGATAGAACATGCTGTTGTTCTTTTAGATGAACAATGCTTCTTGGAGGGAGTTGCCATATCCTGGTTTTAATTTGTGTCACTGTCATACGGTACTTAACACAAAGGCAGAATCATCAGGGAAAATGTATATCTATTAATTACAAGAAATCCATTTCCTATAATTTCTGATCAATATAATTAGTTTTCAGTGAATTTTGTTTTCCGAGTTTAATGTTAACGCTGAATAAGGGAGAAAAATATTGTTTGTAAAATCCCAAAGTAGAAAATTTAATTTCCTGGTGCTGTAAATTACTAAAACAGGACTGTTGAAACAGTGACCTACATTGTAGGCACAGAGGAACAAAATGTTGTCTTTTGAAATATATAAATATATATACACTGATATATTTTAGTGGTAAACGCCATGTCTAGTGTATAACATCTGGTGCAATGAGACAAATTTATCATGTATAGCTTTTTTGTTGCTACTGTTTTAATGAGAGAGATCTTATTAAAACTGCAAAACTTAACTCTTTCATTTACTTTATTTCAAAACTTATTCAACACTGACAGACAAGAGATTCCATTTGAATTTAAAATAGTTTGCAAAATATTAACTTTTTCAAAGGAGAAAATGACTCAATAGGATTGAAATCTAGCACCTATGAAAAATGTAAAAGAGAAAGAAAAAAGTTAACAGAAAAGACAAATTGAAAATATTCTATATGGAAAACTTTCAGTCAGCCTCAGTTTAAAGCCTTCTTGATTCATGTAGCATTTTGTATGATTTTCAATACACATTCTCAGATTTGTGTTCTTGTTTGGTCACAGCAGATGGTTAAATGTGGCCTTAAAGTTACAGGAATAAAAACTGTCTATAACCTCTTAACACTGTGACTTGCAACCAGGAAGTCTTGTTTGATAGTTCTGAGAAACCTTAAATGTATGTAAAGTTCACCTAATGGTGGGAAGAGTGATAAGAGCCAGGCCTAAAAGCAAAGGCCGGTCTGCCTTAGTAGTCATTAATTACTGCATGCTTCAATTGGATCTCACAAATAAGTGAAAGTGACTAATATTTTCCTTAATCTGAACCTCATCTTGTAATGTTTGCAGCACTGCCTGTCAGACTCATTTAAATTAATGGATTCAGTAGACAAGGTCAGTAATAAGCCTGAGGGTACACTGAAAACTCTGACAGTAACGTTTGCCAGGTGTGACTGCTAGAGATGGCCTGCTATCACTTACTGACCAGTAGCCCATAGATAACAGGAACAGTAAGTCTTTTACCACAAAACTCAGCTTATTTGATAAGAAAATTGACATTCCAATCCTTCTAGACGGCTTGATGTCTTCAGTGATTTCTGGGCATACCTCGAAAATGGACCCGTCTGCTCTTATTTATACAAAGATCTCAGTGTCTGAGCATGCATATGCATGTTTATGTGTGTCTGTCTGACTCCCCATCTTTTTTCCCCAACAAGACATCTCCTTAGTCTCAGCAGGACTATTGTTGTGTTAAAGCATGCATTCAGCCTGAGCAAAACAACTTGCATGTAACCTTTGGGGGTTTGACTTAAAATAAGGAGGGGAGGAAAGAAGCTTCATGTCCAGTGGTGTTCCAAGGTAGAGAATAATACATATTATTTATGAAAGTGTGTGGATAAAACAAAAAATTATTTTGTTTTTGGGGGTGTATTTTTTTTTGAGAGTGAAAATGAGAAGAGTACAAGGTGATAATTCTTCAGGAAACATTTTCATTAAGAGAACAGAAACAATTCTATACACTTTATCTGCCTTTTTAACTTCTTTTTCCCCTAAAAAAAGAGTCAGATTTTTCTCAATTTTTGTTTTTCTCGTCTGACTTATTTTACCAGTTGTTCGTCTGTAACAAAATTTACTTAAAACACTGGCTTTGAGTGGAGGGCGATAGCATCTCAGGATTCCCTGAGAGAAAAAAAAAGAACCCAGCAAAGTACAGTAATAACATGCAGAGCACTATTGACTGCCCTGAACTTACCTAGGACTTTAAGATACAGAATTCAGAAGCAGAGAAATGGTGAGAAAACCAGTTGGATGTAGTCAACTTGATCTTCAAAGATAAATCGTCCAAGAGCAAGGTCATTACTGCCATGCTGTGAATTCGGGGCCTCCCAACCCCTCCCTTACCACCCCCCAGGAAGAGATTAGAAGTGTACAGCAGGATGTGAAGACAAAAAAAGCCGCCCTATTCAGGGCAGCTCTATGCAAGTCAGGCACAGACACATTGTCGTTTTTGCAGTTACATAGGGCAGTGAGATTGCAATGATCATGTCTGTTTTCTCCTCTTCTGGCTCCATGACAGGACTGTTCGCTTCAGCTGCATATCCAGGAATTTACTCATTTCTAGTGATGAAAATATTTGCTTTCTACAGTAATCACCTAGGCAGGTTCAGCTGCCTGCTCTGCATTCATATGAATAGTAACTCTCCTGGAAAACCTTTCTCTGGATTTGGTTGTGTGTTGTAGTTAAAGAGAGCATTAAGAGAGACACAGTGTTTTATCTACAGTGCTGAAAGTAGCCATAAGAATGTAGCAAAAGAAAACAGATAGGTTCAGAAGATTAAACCTCCATTCAGCTAGTAGCAAACTATCCGCTTCAGAGAGCTAACTTACAACAGCCATGGGCAAAAAGTAGTGGTAGAGGGCTGTAAATTAGGACCCTGCTTTGTAAAACACACTCCAGCAGGGAAAATGATGGAAGCAGAGCCAGAGCCTAGGCTGGACACTACAGTCAGGGGAGTAATACCATGTATTTTCTGAAAATGAGGTAAAGTAAGCCTTTTTTATCTGAGGCAAATAAAAGTTTTGTAAATGCCAGTAAATGTATCACACCGGAAAATACTTGCCAGTTAATTAATTTGGATATATATGGTCCTGACTGCTTAAATTTAAAATCTTACACTGAGTTAGCCAAAGTAAGTGACTTTAAAGCAAGAAACAATTATGAGTCTTTGAGCAGCTACTTTTCCCTCAGAAGTTCCTGGAAAGTTCTCCCTGGAGATGACAATCAAGCCTTACAAAACCAGGTAAACAATAACAACAGCTGAGTTTTATACCATGCAGATATAATAAATCATTGAATATTAGGGAGTGTGAGATTTTTTTCATTAAGTATTTGTCACTGACAATGCTGATTTGACAAAGTTATTTCTCATTATTTCTGTTGATTCCTAACATTAGAGAAATAAGCTTTAAAAAAATAGCAGAATACCTTATTTTGACATTTTTATTGAAACTGTCAAGTTTTATAGTTCAAAATTATTTTGTTTGGAAAATAAGCTAATTTAGCAGTAAAAGCTTGACATTTATTGTATCTTACTTTTTAGACTTTTAGTTTTAAAGATTTCTCTTTTTTTTTTTTTCCTTTCCTGAGTCTTAAAATGTTTTGTCTGAATTCTGGTTTGAGAAAATTCTCAGTATCTTAAGCATGATAACAGAGGTGCATTCTCCAAGTCATCATAGCTTTAACCTCATTTAATATTTCTGTATAGTATTATACCTGAATAAGATCAAATACCAAATGAAAAAGTGAAAAATTTGATAGTAACTATTATAGTAGTAGATGAGTGTTCCCATTTACTTCATTCATGTAAATCCTATGGAAAAAAACAGTCAAAATATTGCTTACATTAAGCAAATTGCTTATGGTGTAAAATATGCAGGTCTGAAACACATTCATGAACCCTTACCTAGCTGGACAATAGTAGACTAGCTGTGCTAATACTGTGTAAATATAATTGGATTCTTTGGTTCAGATCCTTAGATTTCATTCATTTGAATTCTGTTGTTATTGAAACTATCTGCCATTGAATGAAGAATCATTTTATCATAGTTAAAAACTAGATTGGAACCTTTGAATTTAACCTGCCTTTAGTACTGTCTATGATGCATTTCATGGAGTGTGTGAAGAATTTTATATAATAATCAATACTGACAAGACTACTATGAGACCAAATACTCTGCTAAATACTGATCATAGTTATCAGTGTCTGAAAAAATACCTATTGACATTTTTTTTCTATTTGCCAAAGTACCTCTATTTGCTTCCCTGAATACAGTTGTTTTCTATGATTGATAAGTTCACTAGCTTTTAAACTCATTCACATCCATTAGTTCTGCCTTTTTCCCCTCCCTGTTAAAAATCAGGAGCTGTCAGACTGAAATGTTCTTGCCAGATACAAATAGAGTCCCCAGGGGTGGCAGAAACCACTCCGAATCAGTAAGAAATAGATTTTAAATTGTTGCTTGTTGACACTGGTCACTTCATTTCTTTACAGAAAATGTTGAAATAGAGGACATAAAATTACACAACTAATGTTTTTAATGTACTTTTCTAAAAACATTTCAATTATTGTAGACAAATTAATAATACATTTAAGATGTTTCAAATAAAATTATTAGTGCAGCAACGAAACCTATATGTTTATCTTTAAAGAAGCAGAAATGTTTCAGATGATGGCTTTTGTCAGGCCCCTTAAGACCAGTAAGTAACACTAAACTTTTTTACTTAAATAAGCTTTGGGTCATATCCAACATGTGAGCAGCAGTCATCCATGTACTCTTCAGATCCGAAGATTCCGCAGTACAGAACCAAGATCTGTTCTGACTCCACTGAAACTGATGGTAGTTATGAAGTCTTCTGGACCAGGATTTCCAGGTTTATTGCTGTAATATAAGAACAGGAACTTCAAGTAAGCAGAGTTTTGAAGGAAAGAGAAACTAGAGTTACAGCAGAATCGCTGTTTATTTGACTGTCTTATGTGTGACCAGCCCCACACTTTTTTTTTCTATTTCATATATCTTCTACATAAAATGAATGACTTTTGGTGTGTAGGAGTATGCATAGTTCATTTAGAAAACAGTTGCATCTTGTTTTATTAGAGATAGATTGAGAAGTGACCCATTAAAAATCATTTTCTTGGGCATTTCAGTATTTTTTTTAATACTAATGTGCGTTTTATTGGAGAGAATATCACAATAGAAGACATTACAATAGAATGTGTGAAAATATTAACGTTATGATAAAAGAATTCCTGCGATGAAGGATTATTTTCTGGTTTTTGTTTTCTCTAAACACATGGATATTGAATGATGATAATGAAGAAGACCTAAGATATGAATAATTATAAGTGACACATGTGCCCATTGCCTTACATATTCCAACAATCTATTTCATTCCTGTCCCATCCTCTGCCCACCCAGCTGTCTGAGTTGCACTCTGAAAGGTTAGCTGCATGTTTCACACGTTTCCCAGGCTTAGTTGCTTTGTCTTAGCCATGGCTTGGGGAAAACAGTGACTGTGGAGATCTAGGCTGCTGGCCAAAAGGGATTTCCAGACACTGTTGTGCCATTGATGATCTCCAATGCTAATTGGGCTGCTGCTTCCTGATGCCATACGTGGTGGTTACATGCACTATGGGAGACAGCAGATCTGACTGGAATGAAACTGAAAGATTAGGGGACAGTAAATGCTGCAGGAATTGTTTTTTATTGTTAACTGGCTGATGGATTGTAAACAGTGTGTTAGAAACAATCACTCTGATAGTTTACAGGTATACCACAGATAAAAATATGTGCCAAAAGCTGACTTCTTTATACAGAAAATAAAAGTTGAAGACTCTACTCTAAACAAGGAAGGGGTAGTCTGACTTCTTCCTTGTATTTTTGTAAACTGAATTCTAAAAACACAATTGTGATCAATTAGTACTTGACATACACCACCTGCCATTATCTTTAATAATATTGTTGTTCCTGTCATTATTGCTATGATTTCATACAGACTAGGTCCCAGAGGCTGCATGTAATCACATTTTTATTCTTCAGTCCCTGTGTGGTAGAGGAAAAAGAGGAGCAAAATGCAAGTAAAAAAAAAAAAAGTATTACTGGTTATGTTATGTTTGCTAAAGTGTCATTCTATCACTTGACACAATTCAGAGGGAAGACCAGCAGAGATGGATTTTTGGTCAGTTGCAAGATGGGAAGTTCTTTAGCATGCTCCTAGGTAACACGTGATAAACACTGAGGTTAAAACAGCATCTGAAAAAATAAAAAAAGGTGACCTACACATCAGAAACTCTTAGTGAAATAACTGGCTTCTCTCCACTGCTATCAATTCATAATTGCGAGTTTCATACAGTTTTACAGGCATTTCGTGACTGTCAGGGAACGTCATCTGTTGGATACACTTATCAGAAGTTATCTAAATCAAAGTTCTGTTAGGGGTGTAAATGACCACTTCAGACTATTACTATTTCCCTTGGCTACACTCCATGCTGGTCACCATGTGCTGGAAATATTTAAACACCTATGAATCAGTTCCCACAGCTTGAAACTGCTTGTTTTATGCACCTGGGAAGATCTTGCGAATGTATAAATTTTGGAGAAGGTGAAAAATCACACTGCTGTTTTACCAAGATGGCCAGTCTTCAGCAGCACCATCAGTCTCCTGCTTCTCTCTTCCTTGTTCTTCTCAACTGATTCCTACTTTACAGTTTTGCAAGGTCTGCCACATCCCCAACACAAGCAGGGAAGAGGGGGGCAAAACATAAGATGGGCAATGGTGCTTAAAATTTTTACTCTTTAACACATTTAACACATTGTGTTTGCTTTCAAAATATATTTATTTAACATTTTCAAAAGCCTTACCAGCAAAAATGAATAATAATTTTTAAAATTGTAAATCACGAGCCTATTTTGAGAGATGCCGTGCTGTTGGAGTGGAATTTCTTTTCAGCTTGTTATTATTCTCAAGCTGGAGCTGGAAATACACAGAAGTCTGCTGCCATAAAGCTGAGATGGACCTCCAATGTGAACTGATACTACCTTAGAAATGTCAGTCTCATTGTCACTGTAGGGGCAAAAAGCATTAGGATCAAGCGGAGATCTTTATGATTTGATTCCATGGATCAGAACTTCATCTGAAACAAAATGTTCTTCTACTGCTGGGTAAAGATGGTAGTTCTGTAGGTTCTTCTAGGTTTTAGGTGAGGATCCACAGAAACTTTTCTTGCCTTTCCAGCTGGCTTCAGCATGCATGACCCTCTGGCCTCCTGCTCTCTTCTGCAACATCCTTGATTTGGGAGTGCAGTATGGTTTAGATGAGTACAGAACTTTTACCTTCAGATGTGTTCTCAAAGGTCAGAAGAGGAGGAAATTTAGTAGCTAGTAAAGGATAGTTACACAATTTGACATGTTGGTTTCCATATCCATATCCATCTATCATCTGCTGCCCAAGGACAAAATTTGTTTTGCTTCTGTGAGTGAGGAAAAGCTACATTAATTAGTTTGAAAAGCATTTTCAAGTAAGAGATCTTAGAGAGAAATTAAACGGGGCTGTCCATATGAGGGCATCTTGTTGACTATGGCAGGGTCCTAGGATTGTGCCTTGTAACCTGTCCGCTCTGACAGGGCCTTGTTGTTTGTAATAACAGAGTCACATACGTAAAGAGGAGGCAAAATAGAGTAATAATTAAATAATAATTATGCTTTCCTACACCTTTCTAGTCTGCTTTAAAAGGGGACTGGTTTGATGTTGTTAAATTTCTGCATGCATCCTTCTAGAAAGTGGAAAAGGCCTAGAGAAACAGGTTGCCCAAGGAAGTTGTGGATGCCCACTCCCTGGAAGTGTTCAAGGCCATGTTGGATGGGGCCTTGAGCGGCCTGATCTGGTGGGAGATGTCCCTGCCCATGGCAGGGATGATGTTTAAGGTTTCTTCCAACCCAAACTATTCTCTGATTCTATGATTTTATGCCTACTGCAGGATATCCATACAGCTCTCAGAGTACTTGATGTCATGGCAAAGGTTTGTTTCATAGTTACATAAGTGTTAGGATGGCCATCACATGGATAAATAAACTTCATGACAAAAAGGCTAAATGTAAAGATATAAAACATGACTATGACCAGGGAGTGGTGAACAGACAGCAGAGAGAATCATAAAATTGTCATCACTGTGTCTTTATTCAGCTAAAAAGCCAAATGGAGAGAAAGTGATCATGAAGAAATATCTGCACAGAAGTATCCATGTGTTAGTGAAATGTATTCGCTACATGCTTTGGTCTAACAAATTTTTATTTTCCCTGAGAACACAAAGGGAACTGGGCTAAATATTGTTCTGATTTATACCCTGTGTCAACCCAGTGACATAAAAGGAAGGGCAGAAATACATCTGCCATATGGTTAATAAACACGTTAATATTCAAAATACCAGAAGTGAATTTATAACTCACATATGAACACCAGATTATCTCTGTAGTTTGTTGCTGTTTTTTTCCCCTTGAGCAATGCAATGGAAGACAGTATATAAGTGTTACAGACTCTTATGATTGGAGGTGCTGAAATTCTATAGCGTGTTCTTTGGTAAAAGCAATGATATTTCACGTTAATGAATTACAGATTTACTTCACCGTTTCTATTTGAATCACAAGAATAAGACCACAATAGTCACCAACATAAAGATCAAGCTTTTGCAATTGGACTACTAGCATTAACTACTTTGAAATGATAAGTAATACTGAGTATTTGCTAACTCCATTGTCAATCAACAACATGAATTAACACAAGTAACGTTATTACTTGGTATATCCTAATTTTATTGTCTAGGAGAGCTCTTTTTGAAAGGAACTGAGGGGGGGTGGATATTTTTATTCCTGAATATTTTCTAAGATCAGAATATTTACACAGAAAATTCAGCTGGCTAATTTATTAAATTATATAAAATAGTGGTATGTGTTACAATTCAGGTGAGACTTACTAGAATATAGACTGTTCTGCATTGGATGCAAACCCTCTTTTCTCCCCGTATCATCAGGTTTGGGCCTGTTTAATAGAATTGTGGGTTTGAACTCTTGGAAGTTTCTATGTAATAGGCAGTATATTTGATCTAAATCTGAAACTTTCAATTGGTTTCCTTTTCTTTCTGTAGCACGTCTATTATTGTATTTTTCAACTATTACCTAACTTTTATTGTAATACAGCTTAAGGAGATTCCATGCTGTTACACATTTCTACTTTTAGATAAAAATAAATCAAAAAGATACAGCAAATGCAAGAGCATAGGATTGTCTTCTTGAGCAGAATTATCACATGGAAGTATTGTCTGAGGTCTATTTTCATCACGCTTAGGGAAACCAGCACACTAACACTAATTTGAAGAACTTAGACAAGCACAAGAGACTCTTCTATTAAATAGATAAAGAAAAGATATATTATATACCATGCTGTGATTGTACTCCATCAGAACACCAATTTTACATGATAGGTAACAGATACAGTATGATTTAAAGAGCGGCATTAATAGGTCTTCAACTTAAATAGCTTTTCTTTATGGAAATATATTGTGAGCAAATCTATGACATTTACCACACCCACTAATTTTTTTCATCTTTATGTAAAAAATAATTTAGTATTTATTACTTTGTAAGGGTTCTAAGAGTTAGCAAGCTGCCTCTGAAAGCAGATATAGTACATTCAGACATAACACTCTGTCCTGCTAAGAAGAGATAGAGTTTCTAAAATGGTGAGGCAGTTACCGAGAAAAAGAAAGCGAAATATATACAGGGATCTTACATCATTAGTGGCTCTTGGTAACTAATTTACTTGGCTAGGTTTGGCTTTAAGGCATGTATCAGTTTTTGCAATGTATTATAGGACTCCAAGAGTGAGACAGTGCATGTAATATGATGTGCAGGTTGCATGCATATGCATCTGAAAAACCTGCTTTTCCTAATTGACACTTTACTCATTAACACTTGGTTCTTTGTAACTTGTTTATCTAAACGTGTGATATAATCTTGCACAGCATGACTGTTTTGAGGAATAAGTTATGATAGTCAAAGCCTATAATTTGATTTCAGTCAAAGACCCTCTGGGACCGGAATATTTGTTCTAACTTGACTTTGTCTCTCCCTTGCTGAAATACTTCACTCAGAACATGCACACTCGCTGACCTCCATGTTTAACAAAGTATGCTCATTGTCCTGTATTGTAATCTGAAAGGTCAGGGCACTGAACCATTAAATATTCAATTTATTCATGTAGGTACATTACATGTGTTTCAATATTTTCTTAAATGACTTGACACTAGCAAAAGAAAATTGAGGTTAAATAAGTTGTGAAGAAGTGATAGACCTTAGGCAATACACGACAACAAAGGATAACAGATATTGAGAACACATTTAATGTACATTTTGTTGGGTTACTTAACATACAAATTCTGTTAAACTTCCAGAGAAAAACTCTCTTATAAATGAACTCATTGATGTCAAATTAACATTCACATATATACCCAGCGTAGGAATAAGTTCATTTTCCTTGTATGATGCTGTAGCACTCCAATTCTGAGAGCTGATTCTGAGAAAGCTCTAACTAGAATTTTGACTGATACATTTTGTTTTCTTTTTATTTATTTATTTATTTTTAAACTCATCTTAATCCTTTGCTTCACCTATTTACTTACTTACTGTGTCTGGTTATCACAAATTCTGGAAAGTCAAAATTTATTGGTCCAAACATTCACTGTCCATAAATTTCTAAGTTGTAGATATGAGTATTGGGACAATTGTATTTTTTAAGCTGTGAGTATTCATGACAGAAATCTGTGATTTCCCCTCAAGGCATAAAATGTCACTGTAAAATCAAGACTATTATTGGAAAACCTCAAGATAACATAACACAACAATACTAAAACAAATCTGAAGAAAATATTAGTTATAAATTACTTGTGAAGATCTTGTTAAAAAGAACTTCATATTTCATAATTTTCCTTTTCAGGATTCTGCTGGCGTGAAGATTACAAAGAGATAAACTAGCATTTTTCATATTAGTGAACACCTTCTAAAAGAACATGAATTTGGAATTAGAAATACATGCTATAAATTACTGTTCACAGTATTTACCAATTTGAGAAATTAGCAAAGCAGAATTTTACAAACGGTTACTTCAAACGACTGGCAAGGGACAATAATGACCCACAGAGATTGAATGTAAGGCAGATGATAATTTGGAGGCTAATTCTGCCAACTTACTTGTATTGACCATTTTCTTATTCTGAAGTTATCCTAGTGAGATCAATAGGATTACTGGAACAGTAATGTGCTAGTTACTGTGAGAAACCTGGCAAAATTTGGCCTTTACTGTCATTTACTGGCTAAAAAACTTTTTTTTTTTTAAAATAATTATTTTTTTTTCTGTCTATAGATATTAAACTGCTTTACCATAGCTTCAAATTTGGAACTTGAAAGTTTATGCAGTTCTTTTGAAGAGAAAACATCACATTTTCCCATTTGCTTTGGAAAAGTTGTTCTCCTGCAGTTAGATTTATGAGAAGCTTTTTAGAAATAATACAATCCCTGCACATTCTTTCTGTATTTTAGTTCCGTAAATGTATTGGATTTGCAGCTCGCTGTAGCATTCTCCTCTTAGAAGAATAAGACCTCTTCCTCTCTTTGTGAAACAAGAAAAATATTATCTATATTTGCTCTTCCTCACTCTTGAACCACTGAAAGCAATACAAAATTTGGCATTGATTCTAGTTCCAGTAAGAATAGAGATTGACACTGATATGCTGAGCCCTCTTATGGCTGGTGTAGCCCTTTAGTGGTGCTTGACATATGCTTGGATCATTCCCTGAGTATGTAACATTTGCAAAAGGTGAGTCACTTCAGTATTTTTCTTTTCAAACAATAGTGGTGACTTTTTGCAACTATATGAGAGGGAAAAGAAACATGGGTGGGAATAGTTATGAAATTGTTTACTAGAAAATCTTTTTTGAAGCTTACATCTTTTTCCTTTTCTGTGTTAGCTGCTGCTGCTGCTACTGCCATACATTTATCTTTGTTGTAACTTCTTTTTTCCTTCTTCCATGTGTCTGAACATGATTGGCTGGCTCCATGTTCTCATGCTATTGTTCAAGATGTTTCTATGGTGAGTGATTTAATTTCACTAGATTTGTGGCTTTCTCCTGCTGTGCCTGTATAATGGTATTGATGCAGATTGTTGAAAGGGAGAGTCTCAAGCCAGGTGGAGTTAATTAAGATGAGGTAGGTACTCCCAGTCCTTTTCACATGCAAAAGAGTATAAAGCAAACCTGTCAGCTGGTGATATAACAAATGGAAATATATTTTTGATGACAGATTATGTCATTTAAAAATAGTGAAAGCAACTGAAATCTGAGGCAATGTACTGTCTCCTTAAATTGCAGTTCCCACTAAGGAATAAGTAATTTATTTTCTTTGAATAAGTGAAGAGTCATAGGTCTTGATAAATACTCGCTTGAGTGTTATAATGAGCAGACTTGATACACATGCAAGAAAGACATAGGAC